>ML681982.1:42609442-42641294 GCA_007922195.1 Podocnemis expansa | reverse complement strand
CCCCCCCCCCCCGCTCCCGGCAGCACGCCCCCCTGCTCGCCCCCCCCCAACCCCCACAAACTTATCTCTGGGCTGGATTGGAGGGGCAGGGCCCAGCCCTAACTCCTGGGCCAGAGAAGCTCTACGGAGCATGCCCAGATTTTCTGGGCATGCTCCGTTAGAGCTTTTCTGGGTGGGAGTTTTCAAAACTCCCTGCTCCACAGGAGCTCCCTTGAAGGAGTCTGGCTGCCAGCAGCGCGCTGCCGGCTGCCTTCCCTGCGCTGGCGGCTGTGGCGGGCTGCGCTGCAGCGTGCCAGCGCAGCTTACAGGGAACATTGATCTGCATGTGTCCTATATTAGCACGAACACAAAGAGCACAATTAGGAATTAGCATACTGGGTGCAGGGCATAGTGGGTAATGGTATTCAGAGTTAATCTGATCACAAATCTGTCAAAATCTGTAATTCTACTGAGGGGAAATGTGAAATACTTTTTGTGAATTGCTACTCTGTTTATTTCAAATCTGTCTGGGTTACTTAAAGAGTAAAAACTACCTTTAAAAAGAGATTTGTAGGTAAGGCGACTGCATGTTTCAGCCTGAAAGAAGTTGAAGATGAGCTGGGGGTTTGAGGCTATCTCTGCCTCATCTCTTATTGCCTCCCCTATCTAATGATAGATCTGGCTCGGCTTCTTCTGAGGCCTTTGTCACTTAAATAGAGGTAGCTGTTTGCAGTTACTTGAAGTTAAAAGCTGGAATCACTAAAAAGAGAAGCAAACTCTCTGAGCTAAAATTACTAGAGAGAGAAAAAACCCTCTCTCTGAGCTGAAATCACTGAAGAGGAGCAGCAGATGAAGGAACCAGCGGACAGTGAGAGCAGTGAGCTGGGTGGCATGAGTGACTGGTGGGCGGAGCTGGTGGACAGTGGGCTGAATCAGCGGACAGTGAGACCAGCCAGCGGCAAGCTGGGCGGCATGAGTGATTGGTGGGTGGAGCTGGCAGACAGTGGGCGGAGCCAAGGTATGGTGCTGTTGGATGGAGTGCATGTCCAGTAGATGCTGCTGGCGGACAGCTGGCGTGAAGGACACTCCCTGTGTACACTAGGGTTGGTTGGGAGCCTAGTTAGCACTGATTCCCCAGATCTTCACCATTAAGTCTTCTGTGTTTTGTTATGCGGTGTGGGTTGTTGGGAATCTTGCTCTGTATTGATTTGCTAGATCAGTGCTGATTTCTGTTATATGGCCTTTTACGTTCTGTTTTACTACTATTAAAAGTTCTGTTTACTACACTCAGACTTGTGCTTGCGAGTGGGAAAGCCTTACCCCTTTTGGGGTACCCAGGGAACAGTGCAGAATTTCCCAGAAATCTGGGTGGGAGTTTGAGCCAGTTGGTGGTGCTATATTATTGGGAAGCCCCTAGGTATAGAACCCGGCCCTTGTTCTAACCCAGCCTGCCCTGACAGAAGGGTTACATAACGAAAAATGTCTCATTGAGAAATAGACAAGGTGGATCCACCTTGTATGTAGCTGTGACACTGAATACATTTCCCAGAACTAGAGTATTGAGTAACCCTCTCCCCCCCCCAAAAATGAAAAGAAAAAAACCCACAACTATATTAAGAGGCTTTAATAGAACTACATGAGGATAAGAGTTTGTATATTTAGTAAATTGTATCCAGCAAGTTCAGACGGTATGGGAAATGCCTCTTACCACAGCTCTACTCAGCAGCATTATAAATGACACTTGTTGTGCCCTAACTAACTTCCTTTAGCACGGGTTCCCTTATGGGTTTTGGTGGGCCTTGGTTCTCCTGGATCCTATACTGTGCTCAGAATAACCAAGGCAGTTTAAACGGAAAATTCTAATCACAGAGTGATCCCCACATCTATGCAAAAGTAATTATAATAAACTGAAAGTAAATATAACATGACAAAACACTATTCTCTGGGTCACTGGTGCCCACACTTATAATACCCATAAACAGGGGCATCACTGGCCAGGGGAGGGACCCGGGGCACGGGCCCAGGCCCTGCCCCCGGCCCACAGGCCCTGCCCCCAGCAGGCAGGTCCCGCCTCCTGCCCAGGGACTGGGCCAGGAGCCGCTGTGCCACTGCGGGTGGCTAGGCCCCGCATCCCTGGCCAGGGATGGTGATAGAAGTGTCCACAGGAGGCCGGGCCCTGCATCCCCAGCCGGGGACGGGGCTGCTGCGGCTGCGGGCGGCCAGGCCCCACATCCCTGGCTGGGGATGTGGCTGCCGCCACCACCGGCAGCTAGGCCCCGGATCTCCGACTGGGTATGGGGTTGCCGCGGCCGCAGGTGGCTGGGACCCGGATCTCCAGCCTGATTGGGCTGGAGATCCGGGGCACCAGCGCTGGAGTTCAGGGCATGTGCCCTGGCGTGCCCAGTGCCAGCAACGCCTCTGTTCGTAAATTTCCCCAACCCTATGACCTGACAAAACAAAAGTAAAATTTAGTGTCCCATTGGTGCATATGCTTCATAGGGGCCCTTGATGACCTTTGACCCCCCCCCAAACTTCTATAGCAGCAAAGTACCTTGGCTTACTGACTTCAGAACATCCCAGAAAACCCACATGTGGGATAAGAATTCCTTTTATAGGGATCAGGCTGCTTCTGTTCCCCAGAGCTTCACTCATCACAAAGGGATGCAGAGATAATGCTACAGAAATTCTGACTCTAATCTCCTACCCTAGCGCTCAGATACACTTTCAGCAGGCAGGCTCGAGAAGCACTTGCCATCTGATAACTGAGTCTACCTAGAGCTGAAATGCTAATTCAATCTGAGTGTCTAGGGAATTCTTTTCCCCCCCCCCAAACCCCACCCCCAAATGCTCTATACACTGGGAGTCATGGGGAAAGGCAGGGCTGTAACTAAGGTGGGGTGAACGGGGCTTTGCCCCAGACACCCTGGAGTGGCTCAATCGAGCCACTTTATTAAAGGGTGCATTTTGCCAGTCCTAAGCTCTGCTAATTGCAAAGGGCACATTCTGATTAGAATGCGCCCCAGGCACTGAAATAGAGCATTATGGCTCTGGGGAAAGGGCACAGCCAAGGATCCTGCTTCCAAGTCCCCAGAGGCCAGTTCTCGGGGAGAATCCTTCTTGCTAGCCTGTGACTCACTAGCTCACTACACAAGTCCTTCCCTTTTTTTAGTGACTGGCTCCAGACTGCTCTAAAACGGCTTATTTCCTTTCATTGTGCTTTTAGGATGGTGTAGGGTAGAGGTCTGTAAGCTGTGGCTCCAGGGCTGCATGCAGCTCTTTGGCTGTCCCCTTGTGGCTCTGGGGTCTACCTTGCCCTCCCCACCACCACTGGGAGATCCTGTGGGGGGCCCATTACTTATTCTGACCTCACTCTCCCACACAGCTCGCCAGGGGACCCTGTGGCAATGCATCCCCCGGCTCAGCTTGCTACAGCAAAAGGCTACACCCATTGTGGTTCTCAAAAGACTTGGTTATTGAAGGGGTTCTTAAAAACAGTTCATCTTATCTTTTGGGTTACCAACCTCTGGTGTAGGGTTACCAGATGTCTGGTTTTTGTCTAGCAAATCTGTTCAAAAGGAGCCATCTGCAGTATCAGTACCATTAACCAAATACCAAAAAGTCTGGTTACTGCAGTAACCAGAAGTGATCTCTGCCACCAGGAGAGTAGGAAGAACAGGTGCTGCTGGAGCAACTCAGCTGGTGGAGAAAAGCTTTAT
The DNA here is from genome assembly GCA_007922195.1 of Podocnemis expansa. Lineage (NCBI taxonomy): Eukaryota > Metazoa > Chordata > Testudines > Podocnemididae > Podocnemis > Podocnemis expansa. The sequence continues at coordinate 42,637,599 of ML681982.1, read as the reverse complement.
AGGAAGCACTGGCTCCCAGCTCTGGCAGAGAAGGTAGCAATCATAGAATCATAAGGTTGAAAGGGACCTCATGAGGTCATCTAGTACAATCCCCTGCCAAAAAAGCAAGACCACTCTCACTTGATTATCCCAGTCAGGGTTTTATCTATCCTAGCCTTAAATATCTCCAAAGATGGAGATTCCACCACTTCCCTAGGTAGCCCATTCCAATGTTTCACCACTCTCCTAGTAAGGATTTTCTTATCCAACCTTGGCCTCCCCTGCCACAACTTGAAACCTTTGCTCCTTGTTCTTTCCTCTGTTACTACTGAGAACAGTTGAGCTAGTGCAAGAATTTATAAAAACAGTGCTATAACCTGCCCATACTGCCTTGGGGAAGGGATCCTGACAGTGTGCAGCATTTGAGAAATAGGGCTGGCAGCCGGGTTCACCATCCGTAAATACACTAGAAAAGCAGCTCAGAAGTACATAACCCTGTCATAATTTTAGTGAAATCATTATGACTGATTTAGCTGCTGTTTACAAATTGGCTGTACAAGTGATATTCAGATACAGGCAGCTTTAATTTACAGATTGTGATCTTTATAAAAGATTTTTCCTAAATTCTGGATTTATGAATTTTTATATTTGTGCTTGAACCTTCTTGCTTCTATTAACCTTTGGGATTGTATTCTTCCCCTTCAAGTAGTATCCATGTGAGTGCCCCACTCTGGGTGTCAGTGCATCCTCACGTCACAGGTTAGGGATCAGAGCAGTGCTCGTTGGGGATGTGTGTGCAACTGGACAGTCTCACAGAGAGTCTTTGGCACCTTTTTACTACACATGCATCCCCAACCACCTCAGTTCCTTCTCTCCTGTCTCCCTTGCTTGTCAATGACTTTTCCTCAGACTTCAGTGAATACTTCACCTTTACTCCCTTCACGTTTTTAGTGGTTTGTCCTCTTTTTATCCTACTCCATTAAAAAAAGAAAAGAAAGATGACGTTTTTCCTTTCTCCTTACATACCATGCTGGGTTCCCCCAGCTTCAAACTGTGTGAGTCCTATAGGGATGCCATACCTGCCTCTAATGGCCACCCTCTATGCATAAAATGCCTCAGAGAGGAACATGTTTCTCAAAAATGTGCACACTGTAAAAACCTTAGTGCATGAGTTAGAAAGGACAGGGATCTTTATTTAAAACTATTCCTAATGGAGAAATCCCTTCACCCCAGCTGAGATCTGGGGCAACAAACACAGATCCCATCAAAATACATACTTCTAAGAGGCACTTGACCACTCCACGTGCCTCTCAAAAATGAAGAAAACTCCTAAATCTTCAACAGATACCCATACCAAAGAGGCTACAGGATCCTCAGGTACAAGGCAAAAGGGGCATGCTAAGAGACATTCCTCCATCCCTTGGAGCAGAGACATAACTGGTACTGCTCATGAGTGATTAAAACAGATGGGACGGCAATCTCATTGGCACCAACACTTGCGGCACCGACCCCGTTAATGGCACTGGCGCCACAGCAACAGACAGCACCAATACTCACCACACTGCCATTGGCACCAACAACGGATGGTTTGGAACTCTCGGCTCCGACAATACCAACAATGTCGGCACCACAAACAGAAAACACTGACCCTGCACCGAGGAAACACATTCAGAAAATGAAACATCATGCCATGCATACATCCTGTGCCGGATCTCCTTCCATTGGCACACATCATGCAATTGGAAGCCAGTCTCCAAGATATAGGAGTTCTTCTCCTATGCCCCTTTCAAGCGAGGATGATAGTGAAGGGGATGAACCAGCTTTCTCCCCAGCCTCCTCACCTTCACAGCAACCAGAATTCAGGCCAGACAATACCATGATATGTCATCTTACCCTTGGTATGGACCCTCATGGCATGGCCCTCAAGCAATGGCCCTCCTATGCTGGCATGGATGGGAACCGTGGTCACCACAATCAGATCAAAACAGTAGGCCCTTGACATCTAGGGACCCAAGATACTTACCTGCAACAACCAAAAAACCTGTAGCACCACAGGCATTAGAGACAGAAAAGGATAAAGGACCATCATCTCCGTGTTCCCCACCACACTATTCCTCTTCTTCCCCTGATGAAGCTGCTGCATCTTCACCTCCCACAACCACTGATGATTTCAAGCAATTCCAAGAGCTCTTTAAAGGAATGGCAGAGGCTCTTGAAGTACCTCTGCAGGAGGTCACTGAGTCACAACACAAATTACTCAGAGTCCTCCAAACATGATCATTCTCCAAAATTGTGCTCCCTATGGATGATACATTACTCAAGCCGGCAGAAAATATTTGGCAGACTCCAGCTACTGCCCCCCCCCCAACATGTAAAAGAGCTGACAAAAAAATATATCTCAGCTAAAAACCAAGAATGTCTGTTCAGCCATCAACCTCCTAATTCTTTTGTGGTGGAAGTGGCAAACCACAGGGGCAAGTAATTGTATAACAGATCTAACCCTTACAAAAAAGAGGACAAAAAAATGGATCTACTTGGTCAAAAGTTATACATCCTTACCACACTGCTGCTACACATCTCAAACTACACTGCCCTATTAGTGAATTACAACCACAACAATTATCTCAAGCTAGCTGATTTTATTGAGTAGATCCCAGGTGGTAAAAAAAATAAGTTTCTGGCCATTATCCATGAAGGACAATCAATATCACGCAGAGCACTTAAGTCTGCCCTCGATGTTGCAGATACCACTGCATGTACATTTGGCCACTTGTATAGTCATGCGCCGTTCTTCATGGCTCCACTTGGCTGATCTGCCTAAACAGCTTCAAATGGTCATTGAAGATCTGCCTTTTGACAGAAGAAACTGTTCTCAGAAAAAAACTGATGACACAATGCGCACCTCTAAGGACTCTAGGGCCACTCTATGAGCTTTTGGAATATACACATCCGTGACTAAACTTAGACCTTTCCGATATCAACCCTATAATTCCTGTTATCAATATCCATTTAGATCTACCTCCAACAACACAAGGAGACAGGACTAACAAAGGGGAGAGACAGAACTCAACAACGAAGACAACAAAATAATCAACAACCCTCCACACAGCCCCACCACCACCAAAACTGCAGTTTTGAAAAATTGGTCGGGAGTCTGCAAAACCTCACAAGTTTTCCAGAGCAACAGTCTGCTTACCTGAACAGTCTACAGCCTTTCCTCCATCCATGGGCTCAGATCATCTCAGACAAGTGGGTATTAGAGCTCATATCTATGGGCTACACCATCCCTTTCCTTTCAAAGACCACTTCACATTACCCTTCCCCATCCCTTTTCAGGGCTACAACCCACATACAGCTTTTGTATGAGGAGGCTTAACGACTTACACGTCTCGGAGCTATAGAATGCATCTGGGAACAACACAAGGGGGAAAGAATGCTACTCTCCTTACTTCCTCACAGAAAAAAGTCAGGAGGATGGAGACACATTCTAGATCTCTGAAAACTAAACAAATTTATAAAGCCTGAAAAGTTCAGAATGGTAACACTCTCTAGCATCATTCCTGCTCTGGAAATTGGATACTAGTATGCAGCCCTCATCCTGCAAAATGCTTATTTTCAAATTTCCATCCACCTGGCTCACAGAAGATTCCTGAGATTCATCGTGGGTCCTTCATGTTTCCACTATAAGGTACAGCCATTTGGCCCACCCACAATTCCCAGAGATTTTTTCCAAAGTACTAGTATTCATAGCATCATATCTTCAATTACACGACGTCACTTTCTTTCCTTATTTAGACGACTGCCTAATAAAGTCACAAACAGAAATTCAAGCCAAAGAAAACTAGCAATTCACAATATCCCTATTCAAGAGATTGGGCTTTCTAATAAATATTTTCAAATTTACTCTCCAAACAACTCAAAGAATAGATTTCATAGGAGCATGTCTGGACTCAGGAGAGCATTTCTCCCATATCACAGATACAATGAAATCGTATATCTAATTCAAACAATCCTCAACTCACCAACTACGACTGCCCTAACATGCTTACAACTACTCAACCACATGGCAGCTATCACCTTTATGGTCCGTCACTCAAGGTTGCAAATGCTTCCCCTCTAATTGTGACTCGCGAAGGTCTACAGACCCAACAAACACTCCATACACAAAACTGTAATGATACCCAAAGATATAAAGGACTCTTTAGCATGGCGTTCAATTCCCGACAGTCTTTTAGTGGGAATGCCCTTTGCCTTGATGACATGCTTGGTAGTCATGACAACAGATTCCTCCCTCTCTGGATGGGGAGCCCATCTCAAGAAATTTACAGCACAAGGAAAATGGTCTCCTCAGGAATCCAACTTTCACATAAATATTTAGGAACTTCATATGGTTTGCTATACATGCAAATTCTTCCAATGCCACCTGGAACACTTTCACATCAATATAATGACAGACAACATTGCTTGCATGTTCTGCATAAACTACCAAGGGGGAGGAAGATCCAAAGTTCTCTGCTTAGAAGCCATAAAACTGTGCATTGGTGCATAACCCAAATATAACAATCTTAGTAGGCTCTCTTCTGGGAACACACAATACCTTGACAGACTCACTCAGCAGATCTCTCAGTCCAGATCATGAATGGGAATTACACAACTTGGTTCTTGCAGGTACCTTCTATCAATGGAGATACCCAAAGATAGACCTCTTCACTATGCCCAGAAACACCAAATGTCAACAATTTTGTACTCAAGCTGGTATAGGGAAAAATTCACTAGGAGACACCTCCCTTCTCACATGGTCAGGGATCCTTTTTTACACCTTCCCTCCAATACCACTAATACACAAAACACTGATAAAAATATGCAAGGACAAAATAATTATCATAGCACTGGTGTGGCCCAGACAACCTTGGTTCTTGATGATCAGAACAATGCTCCTCAATCCCCAGATCACACTCCCACAAATATTAAATCTCCTCTCTTAAGACAATGGGCAAACCATTCACCTGAACTCTACAACCTTGAAACTGAGAGCCTGTTATCTTCTTGGTTCGCACAAGGTGAGCTACGGTGTTTGGACGTAGTCCAACATGTACTACTAAACAGTAGAAAACAATATACAAGAAAGACGTACCTCCAAAAGTGAACAAGATTCAAAAAATGGTGTAACTCCACCTCTGTAATGCCACATAATATCTGTATTCTGATGATTCTAGATTACTTCTTGCACCTAAAGAAATTGTGTTTCTCTATTAGTTCTGTAAAGGTGCTACATTTAGCAGCCATATCTGCTTTTCACAAGTATATTTTGGAAAATCACATCTTCTCTCACCCTACAGAAAAACGCTTCATGTTAGGATAACAAAATTTACCCAGAAATTTGCCCTCCCTCTCCTCCCAGGGTCCTGAACCGCATCTTTCAAAAGGTAACAAAACCTGCCTTTGAGTCTTTGGCATCATACTCTTTCATTCATTTATCTATGAAAGTAACATTTCAGCTAGACGAGTTAGTAAAACAGGAGGACTGATGGCCCACTCTCCTTTTAACATTTTTCATAAGGACAAGGTTACCGTGCGTCCTTATCTAAAATTCATTCCTAAAATAACCTCCTCTTTCATATCAACCAAACCATACACTTGCCTATGTTCTTCCCAAAACCTCACAAAGATCCTCATCATGCCACTCTCCATACCCTTGATGTTTGCAGGGCTCTGGCCTTCTATCTAGAAAGGACAAAAAACATTCAGGAAAACCACAAAACTCTTTGTCTCTATGGCTGAAAGATCCAAAGGACAAACCATCTTGTCACAAAGACTCTCAAAGCTAATGTCAGCCTGCATCTACGAATGCTATAGATGTTCAGGGACCTAGCCTCCAGAGACTATCAAATTCCATTCTACAATTTCAGTAGCCACCACGACAGCATTTCTAAACAATCTGCTAATTCAAGAAATATGTAAAGCAGCCATATGGGCATCCTCTAATACTTTTATAGAACACAACACACATCAATCTACATTCCAATCAGACGCGGCAGTGGGGAGATCAGTGTTGTCCTCACTTCACATCATTAATTCTGAAGCCCCTCCTTCCAATTAAGGCACTGCTTGTGAGTCACCCAGAGTGAAGCACCCACAGGGACACTACTTGATGGAGAAAAAAAGGTTACTCACCAGGGTGCAGTAACTTGAGTTCTTTGAGATGTGTATCCCTGTGTGTGCTCCACTACCCGCTGTCCTCCGCTCTCTGCTTTGGGGTCCTACTCGGACTTTGGAGTAGAGAAGAAACAGGTGGTTGGGGACATGCATGCAGTAAAAAGGTGCCAAAGTCTCACTGTGAGACAGTCGGGTCACATGTATGTCTCTGATGAACACTGCTTTGAAATCTCCAAGCTGCAACGTAAGGATGTGCCAATACCCAGGGTGGAGCACACACAGGGATGCACATCTTGAAGAACTCAAGTCCCTGCATCCTGCTGAATAACCTTTTTTTCCTTCCCTTTTAATACATAGAAAAAATCTACACAGTGGCTGGTGAAATGAAATTTATATTAAAGGGTGGCTTAAACTGACAAATTCCAAAGGGATAGCCGTGTCAGTCTAGTCCAGCAAAAAAACAACAAGGAGTTGTGTGGCACTTTGAGACTTACAGATTTATTTTTTTGCATGAGCTTTCATGGGAGAAAATCCCACTTCCTCAGATGCTTTGAAGATGGGTAAACTTACAGAAAGGAATGAAAATAAATGCAAGGGGGTGTAAAACATAGGATCAGGTCATACAGTAACAGCAAATCAGAGCAGTTGTTAGGTTCAAACCATGGGAAGCCTGAAGTCAAAATACCTTTTGTAATGGGAAAAGAACCCATAGTCTCGATTAAGTCCTGCTCTCACAGAATTTAGCTTCCATATTAGTTCAAGTTCAGCTGTTTCTCTTTGAAGTCTTGATGTCCCAGCCACATCCCTGACAACAGTCTTTAACAAATCATTCATCGAGTAATTAGAAAGATGGAAGTGCTCAGCAACTGGTTTCTTTGTTCTGTGATTTCTGATATCAGCTCTGTGTTCATTTATCCTTTTACGCAGCGATCGTCCTGTTTGTCCAATGTATAAGGTGTTGGGGCATTTCTTGCACATGATGGCATAGACCACATTAGTAGATGAGCAGGTAAATGAGCCTTTGATGGAGTAGCAGGCTTGATTAGGGCCTATGATGGTATCTGTTGTGCAGATATGTGGGCAGACTTGGCAGCTTGGTTTGTTGCAGGGGTGTGTGCCTGCTTCAATGCTTCTGTTGTTAAATCTGTAGTTGCTGATGAGAATCTGTTTTTAAGTTTAGGGGGCTGCCTATAAGCAAGGAGGGGTCTGTCTCCTAACGCTTGAGAGAGAGAGGCATCATCTTTTAGAATAGGCTGTAGGTCCTTAATGATCTGTTGCAGAGGTCTGACTTGAGGGTTGTATGTGGTGACTAGTGGTGTTCTGTTGCATTCTTTCTTGGGTCTCCCCTGTAGTAGATGACTTTGGAGAACCTGTCTAGCTGTGTCAATTTGTTTTCTTACTTCCCCAGGTGGGTACTGTAGTTTCAAGAATGCTTGATAGAGATCCTCAAAGCTTTAGCTCTGAGCATGAAACTCAATCCTTAACTAATTCTCTGTCCAGGTATTGCCCCTGATATGGTCTTTAATTTTCTGAATTATGAGTGACCTTCAAACACCATGTTCATCCTGATCAGAAAGAATGTTTCATGCTTGACTCAGTATTTCCTGGCTTTTCATAGAACCTCTGATCTGTTGATTGATCTGGATAATGTGTATATGTGCCTACCAGTGTCACTTCTTGCATGAGTCATAGTCTCACTTTGTGTATGTTGTGATCATCTGCCATATAACTGTTCATTCAACATTCATAATCTTTAAAGCAAACAAGGCCTCATAAATGAATACATTTTCAGTTGTGGTGATGAAGTGCCCTGTGCCTGTCATATGGTGACAAGTAGCACATCAGAGAGTGAAGTTGTACTTTAGAGAATGGTGGTATATCAGCAGCCCAGTAAAGTAACAATTATTTCAGATGAGATTACATTCCTACGCCATTGCTATTCTGACATCAGGGTAACAGCTGAACCAGAGAGCTTCAGGTTTCAGAAATATTTACTGTCCCATTTAGTCTCCCTACTTAAAGGAGAATGTGGAACTAAAACTATGAGCATCTTCCATGTGACAAGCCTTGTGCAATCATAGAAACTGGAAGGAACCATGAAAGGTCATCAGGTTCAGTCCCCTGCACTCATTGCAGGACCAACTACTCTCTTAAACCATCCCTGACAGGTGTATGTGTAACCTGCTATTAAATACTTCCAATGATGAAGATTCCACAACCCACCTAGGTAACTTATTCCAGTGGTTAATCACCCTGACAGTTAGGAATTTTTTCCTAGCATCCAACCTAAACCTCCCTTGCTGTAATTTAAGCCCATTGCTTCTTGTCATGTCACTGGTGGTTAAGGAGAAAAATTTTTCTCCCTCCTCCTCATAACAATCTTTTAGATACTTGAAAATTGTTATCATGTTCCATCTCAGTATCTTCTTGTCTAGGCTAAACAAACCAAGCTTTTTCAATCTTCCCTCATAAGTCAAGTGTATCAGATCTTTAATCATTCTTGCTGCTTTTCTGTGGACTTTCCCCAGTTTGTCCACATCCTTCCTGAAATAAGGTGCCCAGACCTGGATGCCATAGTGCAGTTGAAGCCTAATCAGCATGGAGTAGAGTGGAAGAATTATGTCTCGTGTCTTAATTACAATACTCCTGTTAATGCATCTTGGAATGGCATTTGGTTTTTTGCAACAGTGTTACACTGTTGACTAACATTTAGCTTGTCGTTCACTGTGACACCCAGATCCCTTCCTGCAGCACTCCCTCCTAGGTAGTTATTCCCATTTTGTATTTGTGCAGTGGATTGTTCTTTCCTAAGAAGAGTACTTTGCACTTGTCTTTATTGAATTTCATTCTGTTTACTTTAGATCATTTCACCAGTTTGTCCAAATCATTTTGAATTGTGATCCTATCTTCCAAAGCACTTGCATCCCCTCCTAGCTTGGGATCATCTGCATACTTTATAAGTGTACTCTTTATGCTATCATCTAAATCACTGATGAAAATATTGAATAGAAATGAACCCAGAACTGATCCCTGTGGTACCCTGTTTGCTATGCCCTTCCATGACTGGGAACCATGCCCAGCATGGCTGGGAACCGCTGATGACTCCTGTCTGGGAGCAGTTATCCACTCAGTTTTGCACCCGTCTCATTGTAGCTCCATTCAGGTTGCATTTTCCTAGTTTCTTAATGAGAAGATAATGTGAGACCGTGTCCAAAGCCTTAGTAAAGTCTCTATATACTGCATCTACTGCTTCCCCTCTATCCACAAGGCTGGTAACCCCATCATAGAAAGCTATCAGTTTGGTTTGACACAATTTGTTCTTGACAGATCCATGTTGACTATCACTTAGCACCTTAGTCTCTTCTAGATGTTTGTTAATTGATTCTTTAATTATTTGCTCCATTTTTTTTCCTGGTACAGAGGTTAAACTGACTGGTCTGCAATTCCCTGGATTGTCCTTATTTCTCTTTTTATAGATGGACACTATATTTGCTCTTTTCTAGTCCCCTGGAAGCCCTCCAGTTTTCCATGATTTTCGAAAGATAAGAGCCAATGACTCATATCTCCTGAGTCATTTCCATGAGGATTCCAAGGTGCATATCATCAGGCCCTGGTGACTTGAAGATACCTATCTTGTTTATGTGATTTTTAACTTGTTCTTTCCTTATTTTCCCTGATCCTATCCCATTTTTACTGCCTTCCCCTATGGCAGGCATGCAGTTGCCACCAACCTTCTCAGTGAAGATGAAAACAAAGAAATAATTTAGTTCCTCTGTCATTTCAACATTTTCTGGTTTTTCTCTTTAATGAATAACAGATATAAACTATTCTTGGTCTTCCTCTTGTTTCTAATATATTTGAAAAATGTTTTCTTGTTACTCTTTATGCCTTCAGCCGGTTTGATCTCGGTTTGTGCTTGGGCTTTTCTGCTTTTTCCCCTGTTAGTTGTTTATAAAACAAACAAGGTGTTGGGTGGCACTTAAAGACTAAAACCTTTATTTATTGCATGAGCTTTCATGGGAGAAAATCTCATTTTGTTAGATGCTTTGAGGATGGAGGAATTTACAGAATAGGGGGAACTAAATTCAGGGAAGTATAAGTCATGGGATCAAGTCACACTGTAACAGCAAATCAAAGCAGTTGTTAAGATTCAAACACTGGGGAACAGCATACAGAGGAAGAGGAGGTCAAATCAGCTGTTGTAATGAGAGAAAAATCCAAAGTCTCTGTTAAGCCCTTGAAGCAATGCAGTCAAATTTGTAAATAAATTTGAGCTCTGCAGCTTCTCCTTGAGACCTTGATCTGGTATTCATCTGTCTGAGCACCGCAATTAGTAGATCATCAATGGAGCAATAAGGAGGATTGAAATACTGACCCATTGGTTTTAGAATGTTGTGATTTCTGATGTCAGATTTGTGCTCATTTATTCTTTTGTGCAGAGTCTGTCCTGTTTGTCCAACATATAAGGCAGGGGGACATTTTTGGCACATGATGGCATAAATCACATTGGTATCTGAGCAGTTGAATGAGCCTTTGATGGAGTAACTTGTTTTATTAGGTCCTGTGATAGTGTCTTTTGTGCAGATATGTGGGCCACGTTGGCAGTGTGGGTTGTTGCAGGGATATGTGCCTTCTTTGATGATTCAGTTGTTAGGTCTGTAGTTGCTGTTGAGTATCTGCTTAAGGTTGAGGGGCTGTCTATAGGCAAGGAGAGGTCTGTCTCGCAAAGCTTGAGAGAGTGAGGGATCGTCTTATAGAATAGGCTGTAGATCCTTGATGATGTGGTGTAGAGGTCTGACTTGGAGATTGTAGGTGATGACTAGGGACATTCCATTGTTTTCTTTCTTGGGCTTCTCCTGTAGTAATTGACTTCTGAGTACCTGCATGGCTCTGTCAATATGTTTCTTCACTTCTGCCGGTGGCTACTATAGTTTTAAGAATGCTCGACAGAGATCCTGAAGGTGTCTGTTTCTATCTGAGAGACTGGAGCAATGCGGTTATATTTTAGGGCTTGGCTGTAGACAAGGGATTTATGGTGTGTTTTGGATGCATTTAAAAAATATATGAACTGGATTTTAGCTTGACAGCTCAAAATGGATGGAGGAAGCAAGGGAGGCAGGGACCCTGCCTGTTTTGTAATCTCTGCAGAATACCTTGAAAATGAAAAGACATCTGAAGCACCTAAGATACATTCAATATAAACTTCAATAATGAGCATATAGGTTCTGCTCTCAGGCCCTTGGTTTAAAGTCCCTTCATTTTCTGAAGTACGTGAACTGATCATTGTTTTTTGGAAGTATTTATGACTGCAAGGCAGGGACTGTTCAGGCTCAGACTAGAGCTGATGTTCTCTGACCCTGCAAGGTGGGAGGGTCCCAGAACTTGGGCTCCAGGTTGAGCCTCAATGTCTGTGCTGCAGTTAAACAGCTCCTTTGCTAGAGCCCTGTGCACTTGAGTTAGCTGGCATAGGCAAGTCACACTTTTTAAATTGTAGTGTAGGCATACACTCCACAGCTGTGTAGGGCTGCTCTTTTTTCAGCTCCAATCAGTTTCCATGTATCTGCAGTGCTTGGGAATGCTGCTGTGCCATACCACTACTGATTTTGGGTCAAGCCGTAAAAATACTTGCAGGAGAAGATGATTGCTCATAGTATTGGACTCTAATTTAGAGCCCAAAGGAATGTCAAGATCCAATTGCTGGAAGCTGAAACTAAATTCAGATTAGAAATAGGAGATGAGTTTTTAACACTGAAGTTTATCAACCATTGGGACAACACATCGTGAGATGTGATGGATTCTCTACCACTACAAATATTCAGATCAAGATGGAATCTTTTTCTAAAAAGTATGTTGTTACTCAACCAAAAATTATGGACTTGACGCATGAAGCATTTGGTTCAATAGACTTTGCTATTCAGGAGGTGAGACTAGATGGTCAGAATGGTCTCTTCTGGCCTTAGTCTGTTAATTTTAACTCTTTTTAGCTTTTAAGAAACCCAGCAGGTCACTGTCTACAGGCTAGTATGTGTGCACACATGCATTGGCCTATGTACACGGTCCTAAGCCCTGCAGTGAACTTAAAGTTGTGCACAGGGGAGATGGGGAGTTGGCAACAGATCACTGATTCCTGTAGTGTTCAAGTTCTGTAGGATGTTTTTGAGACTAGCAGCATACCTTTGGTTGGCTGGCCAGAGTTAACATACTCTGGGGAGCTTCAGACAGTGAGTTTCTTGTCTTTTAGCTCCTCCTCATTGCTTTCAGCTGGGTCCGTACAGTTCATGACTGCCACAGGATCCATGCCTTGTCCCAACAGCTTTACAGTTCATTTGAAGGTAGGCAAGGATGCCATGGAGCTCCTAAACTCAGCAAGCTAGATGGAAGGCCACGAAACTCTCTGTGGTATGCATAAACATAACAGGATAGACCAGTGAGGGGTAATAGCTCATAAGTTCCAAAGGACAACTAAAGGTGAGGGGCCTTGGGAAGCCGGAACCATGCTGATCACTTTATAAAGCAAATATTGTAGCCAGCCAACCACAGTCACAAAATATCATTTCAAAGGACTCCTACTTCCCTGTTCTTCTTCAAGTGATTGCTCCTGCCCATTCCTCTGTAGGTGTATGCATGCCATGTGCACAGATCACCAGAATTTTTTCCCTTAGAGTACCCATAGGGCTGGCTGTAGCGCCCCGTGGAGTGGCGCCTCCGTGGCACTCTATATAACAGCCAGCCGACCCTTCCCTCCTCAGTTCCTTCTAACCACCCTGACGGTTGGTGGAACAGTTGCTGCATAAGCAGTACTTTCCCTGAGTGAGTTATCTTGCTTCCAGAGTACCTGTTGTTGTTAGTTAGCTTAGTGTAGTGAGTGTCAGTTAGTTGTAGATAGTTTCGCCCGCTCCAGGCTCAGGGTTGGGCTATGCCTGGATTTAAAACATGCTTCAATTGGAAAAGACCCATGCCATTGGATGACCCGCATAAGTCTTGTCTTCTGTGTCTCGGGGAGTCACATCTTGGTGAAAGGTGTAAGATCTGCTGGGGATTTAAACCATGTACTCAAAAGGACAGAGTACAGAGACTTAAACTCCATATGATGGAGGAGGCTTTGCGCCTGGCCCCCAGGGATACAAGCTCAAGCACGGCACCGTCGGTGCAGAGCGTGCTGGCATCGACAGAGCCGGTTTGGGCACCGCAGGATCACGTCAAGACTTTGAAGCCGCACCGAGGTGCAGACTCCAGCAGTCACCCGCAGTGGCACCATTCACTTTCCCCAGCACTGCCTAAGAAAAAGAAAAGAGCAGACAGGGAGCATCCCTCCCCCCAGCCGGCGGCACCGTCTAAGGAGCGGAGTCAGAACCATGGTGGTCTGAACCCAGCACAAACTACACCTGCAGCACCAGTGCAGAGGGAGTGCCAGCCCAGCCTGGGATCAGTCTTCTCCCCCACCAGGGACATTCTGGAGGAAGACATTGTCTTGCCTTCGACACCAGAGGCGCTTGTGGCTGCGCAGAACTTAATTGAGCAGCTCATTCCTACGGTGCCCTGCCTGGCCCCTCTAGCACCGAGTAGAGTGGTGCCGTCTAGAGGAAAGCCCACACCTCTCCGAGCTCCATCGTGCTCCCACTCTCCACCACTGGAGAAAAAGAGCAAAGCCCACACAGCACTGGTACCGCCAACTCAGCACCGCTCTCCAGTACCGCCTGCAATAGCAGCAGCAGCAGGAGCTCCACGGTACCGATCCCCAGCACAGTCTCTGAGCAGGGGCTGTCCCACACATCGGTGCCGAGAGTCTCACAGCGATCACCGGCACTGCTCTCTGACACCGTTGGCCACAGCACCACCGTGGTCTCCTAGGAGTAGCCCATCCATTAGCTCCATGGAGGAGGCCGTGCCCCGGAAGAGGTCCCAGCACGGTACCACGCCTCCACCTCCCTCTCAACCAGGACCGCAGCTAGCTTCACCATTCCACCTGCAGTGGCCTAGCTGGAGACCACACCAGCAGTGGCTCTTCTGGACACCATGGTCCTACCACCAGGAACAGGGGTCCAGGCTAAGTGTCCCGTACTCAGGGTCAGGCTCACACCCACCCCCATCATTTACTGCCAGTGCTCCTCCTAGTAGCGGGGAGACCTCGGAAATAGAATCTGTGGGGGGTGAGCAGGACCGTGCCAGTCTGGCCAGCGAGAGCTGTAGAGCTCCTTCAGGAGCAGAGGCTAGAGGCCCTGATATGGAGGAATCCTCCTCATCACCACTGGATGAGGCAGTGGCAGGAGCCAGACCAGTGGCCATCCTGGACAACACTAAAGCCTATCAGGAGCTTCTTCGCAGGGTGGCCCGGGGTCTGAGCCTGCAGTCAGAGGAGATAACTGAGGACACAGACCCCATGGTGGATATTCTTCTCCCTGAGGGCCCAAGCCGCATTGCCCTCCCATTTATCAAAACCATTCAGAACACAACTAAAACTCTGTGACACACCCCAGCCTCAATTTCCCCCACAGCAAAGAGGGCAGAAAAGAAATACTTTGTGCCATCCAAGGGGTACAAACATTTTTATTCACACCCTGTGCCAGGCTCCTTAGTAGTGGCTGCCGTTAATGAGAAGGAAAGAAAGTTCCATCCTGGCTCCACACCCAAGTCCAAGGAGGCAAGAAAGTTGGACCCTTTTGGGCATAAGGTATATTCAACTGGGGGACTGCAGCTGAGGATCACGAACCAGCAAGCGATCCTCAGCAGATATATCTTCAATGGCTGGGCAGCATTTGAAAAATTTTCAGAAGCTCTCGACCAGGGCTCCAGACCTGACCTTGCTGCTTCAATCAAGGAAGGGGAGGTGGTCTCCATGGCCCTCCTTCAGTCCGCCCTAGACGCAGCAGATGCAGCAGTCCATAATATGGCTTCGGGCATTACTATGCGGAGGAGCTCTTAGCTTCAGGCTTCTGGCCTGCCACAGGAGGTTCAGTCCACTATCCAGGACCTTCTGTTTGAAGGGTCTGACCTATTCTCCCATCAAACGGACTCGAGACCGCAGACCCTTAAGGACTCTAGAGCCCTACTAAAGTCCTTGGGACTCCACATGCCAGCAGCTCAGAGGAAACCTTTTAAACCCCACCCACCACCTCATGCATATCAGCGCCACCAACACTACGATAGGAGGCAGAGCCGTGGTGGTCGCAGGAGCAGTGGACGCCAGCCTAATAACCAGGCAGGCTCCAGCCACTCTTCAGCCCCTAAAAAGAACTTTTGAGCGTCCACTCGAGGTTGGCCTACCAATAACTCCAGTAGATCCAGACACCCCCCTGTTTGGGGACAGACTCTTCTGGTACCTACCAGCGTGGCTTCATATAACGTCGGACAGATGGGTACTTCAAACAATTCGAAAGGGCTACTCCCTCCAATTTTCTTCGTTACCCCCTTCATGCCCCCCTTCTATCCAGTCCCTTCTTGGGGACCCTGCTCATGAACATCTGCTGCTGAGAGAGGTTCAGACTCTGCTGCAGAAATGGGTAGTGGAGGAAATCCCCCCCCCCCCCACTACACGGCGGAGGGTTCTATTCTCGCTACTTTCTTATCCCCAAAGCGAAGGGAGGTCTTTGTCCCATCTTGGACTTGCGGTGGCTCAACCGCTTCCTCCGGAAGATTTGTTTCCATATGGTTTCGCTGTCCTCAATAATTCCCTCTCTGGATCCAGGCAATTGGTACGCCACCCTCAACCTTCAGGACGTGTATTTTCATATCGCGATTTGCCCCAAACACAGGAAGTTCCTGAGATTCAACATAGGCCAGAGACACCTGCAGCTTTCACTGCTCCCGTTCAGTTTATTGGCAGCTCCAGGTGTTTTTACAAAGTGCCAGTCAGTAGTTGCGGCCTTTCTCAGATGGTGCGGGGTCGCACTTTTTCTGTACCTCGACGACTGGCTAGTGTCAGGTTGATCAAGACAGGAGGTGTTGTCCCATCTGAGGTCGGTCCAGGACTTATTTGCACGGCTGGGACTTTTAATAAACGCTCAGAAGTCGATATTGGTGCCGGCGCAGAGAATAGAGTTTATAGGCGCAATCCCGAACTCTGTGGCAGCAAGAGTGAGCCTTCCGTATTCCCATTTCCAAGTGATCAAACAATTGGAGGAGACCCTGACGAGGTTTCCCCTTACCTCTGTCAGAACTTGTCTCAGACTGCTGGGACTTATAGCATCTTGCATGTTTGTCATGGAACCCGCTTGCCTCCATCTGCGCCCATTCCAAATGTGGCTAGCTGGTGTCTTTCGCCCTGCACAGGACAGCCTGGACACAACTGTCACCCTGTCGACTCAAGCGCAGAACTCCCTTGTGTGGTGGGGCCAGGAAGCCAACCTCTGTTCAGGGGTCCCATTCCGATCCCCTCACCCGTCCATTTGCTTAGTCACAGATGCATCGGACCGGGGCTGGGGTGCCCACCTAGGACATCTCAGAATGCAAGGTCTCTGGGAGGAGAGTACATGCTCCTGCATATCAATGTCAAAGAGCTCAGAGCCGTGCATTTGGCGTCCATGGCATTCTGGGATCTCCAACCGGGGAAGATGGTGTTGATTTGAACAGACAACACCTCTGCTGTGTTTTATATCAACAGGCAAGGGGGAGCCCGTTCAATACCACTTTGTCGAGAAGCGATCGAGCTTTGGGTATTCTGTATTCGCTACAAGATTCTCCCCATAGCCTCATACTTATCGGGCCTTCAGAACCGTCTAGCGGACTCTCTCAGCTGCAGGTTTATGATGCACAAATCATCTCTCAAGCAGGAGGTATTGGAGGACCTCTTCCAGAAGTGGGGCTGTCCCTGAGTAGACCTGTTTGCCTCCAAGCACAAGAAATGCCCAGAGTTTTGCTCGTTCAGGGGGATCAGTTCCAGGTCGGTGGCAGATGCCTTCAACATCCCATAGTCGGGCCATCTATTCTGTGCTTTTCCCCCAACACCTCTGGTGCCCAAGGTGGTACAGAAGATAAAGGCGGACAAGGCAAGCGTCATATTAATAGCACCAGCGTGGCCCAGGCAGCACTGGTACTCGACCCTCCTGGGGCTCTCGGTTCATGCCCCGATACAACTGCCCCTGAGATCAGACTTCTTGACTCAAGACAGTGGTCGCCTGCTTCACCCCAGTCTGGAGGCGCTGCATCTCCACGCCTGGATCCTCCATGGCTAACACAAGGGGAACAGTAATGCTCTTCCCCGGTGTGGGAGGTCCGCTGTAATAGTAGGAAACAGTCCACGAGGGCTACCTACAAGGCAAAGTGGCTCAGGTTTGCCCAGTGGTTGAGAGTCAAAGGGTGGGACCCGTTCACCCTCCCCATTCTGAGGCTCTTGAATTACCTGTGGTCCTTGAAGTCTAGCTGTCTGTCAACTGCTTCAATCAAAGTCCATTTGGCAGCAATCTCAGCCTTCCATCAAGTTCCCAGGCATCTCTCGGTATTCTCACACCCCATGGTCAAACGCTTTTTAAAAGGGTTGACAAAGCTATATCCATTGGTTCAGTCCCTGGTGGCACAATGGGACCTGAACCTAGTCCTCTCCAGGCTCACAAGACAGCCCTTTGAGCCACTAGTGACATGCTCTCTGCTCTGCCTCTCCTGGAAAGTGGCATTTCTGGTGGCGATTACATCAGCTAGGAGAGTGTCAGAAATCCACACCCTGACAGCAGAGCCACCATTTACAGTATTTTTTAAAGATAAAGTACAACTACGTCCTCACCTGGCCTTCCGGCCTAAGGTGGTTTCGCAATTTCATGTTAGTCAAGATATATGCCTGCCGGTCTTCCGCCCCAAAACTCATGCCTCAGATAAGACAGATGGCTCCATACATTAGACGTGCGAAGGGTGTTAGCTTTCTATATCGAAAGGACAAAACCTTTTCGCAAGACATGGCAACTTTTCTTAGCGGTCACTGACAGGATGAAAGGGCAACCAGTCTTCTCTCAGTGGATTGCATCATGGATAGTAGTGCGCATCAGAGAATGCTATTCCCTAGAAGGGAAACGCCCCCCCACGAGCCCGATCTTGCTACCCCACAGCGGGCCCAATCCTGCCCCCCAGCTCTCCCGGTAAGCCCCCCCCCAAGCCAGCCCAGTCCCTTCGTCCTACCTTAGCCTGCTCTCCCTGGTAACCCCCCAACCAGCCCAACCGCCCCCCCCACCCCCCCCCCACACTTTTAGCTGGCCGCACGGGCTCAAGGTATGGCTCCTCTGGCCAGAGAAGCTCTGATGGAACATGCTCAGATACTCTGTCAGAGCTTCTCTGGGTGGGAGTTTTAATAACTCCCAGCTCCAGAGGAGCTCTCAACCGGCTGGAAGACAGTCTTTCAGCCGGGTGGGGACTCTGGCTGCCAGTCCTGTGTGGTGGGCAGCGTCCCCTGTGCGGGGCAGTGGCGGGATGCTGTGCAGCTGCTTAGAGGGAACATTGCTGTTGGACTAGAATAAATTATACCATCCTGGTCATGTTACCTACATGTACCCAACCAACTCTATTCTATCATGTTCAACAGCTTAAATACATGTAAGTGGCAGATTCTGGTTCAGCTGCATACAGTGTGAGTTCTGATACCTGTTCAGTGTGGGCCTTACCTTAACAAAGAGAATTTCTCATGCCTTCCCTTCTATTGAGGAAGCCATAACATCCATTTGGTGACTACAGCACTACAATAGTTTGTATAATAAAAATATTAATATGCTTACTTGAATATCTTTAAGAAGGTATTTCTCTTTGAAAAAAATCTTCACAGCAACTGTCTGCTTTTTGTTTCATCTTCCCCACTTATTTGTTCCATTCTTCACTTCTCCTGCACATTTTTTCACTATTGTCTTGTCTTCTTGTCTCTTGGTACCTGCATGTACTTCCCTGCTAGTTGGTTTCTTTGTAAGGATGCTGTCCCTTTCCTATTGCCTAACCTCCTCTTTTCTGCTACTGCCTGGCTGTGTAATTTTCTTTCTGAATGATCTCTGACGAGTGTATACCACCTCGAATCCCACTGCTTCATATGATCTTGAGAGGGCAGCTCTTGATTCTTCTCCTCCTACTCTAGCATAGCACTGGCTTCTTTTAGAGAAGATCTCAAGAAGCAGAGAGAAACCAAAGAGCAGCTAGCATCATGTGGTTATTCATCTTTTTGTGGGCTGCTGTTCTGGGTTCCATAGAGCAACTGTGGTCCAAGAACTATTTTCAGAAAATTTTGACATTCAGTATATCCTGTTGCTTAAATCATAGTACAATTAAGTCCATGTGTTATAAACTACATATTTCTTAAAGTCCAAGGGAAATAACAGAATATGTGATGTTTATAACTAATAGTCAAAGCAACAGTGTTTATGGCTGAATCACTACCAAAGAGAAAGTGCAAAATAAATATTTCTGTCTAATGTAGAGTCTGTACTGGGTGGCAGAACACTGGTGGTCAGGAGAAAAATTAATGTTGCTTGAGGCACCCTAACTGTGTTTTCCATATTTCTCAATGTTTCATTTAAAGTTTTACACTACTATTTTGTAATTTTCCAACAGAGATGTTTTAAAGAATGTCAACAATATCTTAAAGAATCAAGGGAGAAGGGAATGTGGAAGGAGACATCTTTTATTGGACCAATTTCTGTTGGGAAGATGGACAAGTTTTGTGATCTGTCACCAACAGAAGCTGGTCTAATAAAAGCTTTTGCCCCACCCACCATATGTCTCTGATATCCTGGAATCAACATGGCTACAATAATACTACATGCAACATTCTAGGATTTTTGTCCCTTTTGACATCTATATACAGTTTAAATTAAACTTTAACCATTTTTTACCTTCATTCATTATGAAGTGCATGCATTTCAGTTTTTTTCCACTGTATAGTTATAGGGATGAATGCAAGAGACAGTAATAAAATTTGTTTATTACTAACTATATTTGTTGTGGCCTAATACATTGAAATCAGCTATGTCCAGTGAAATTTTTCCAACTTTCTTTCACCATTGACTGTAAGTAGGCAGTCCTGTCATTACTGGTCAGACAAGCATCCTCGAGTGCACTCTCTTACACATGTGATCATGTAGTGTTGCCTCTCCCTGTTTTATATCTTATTTTATTTTATTGGATACATTAAAACTCTGAGTTTCCTGCTTCTGCTGGTTTTCCAGTACTGTAGTCTAACCAATGAGGAATGCTAGCTTGAATTCTGCAGGATATTTGAACAAGAGTTATTTGTATAATGCATGTTGAAGTATCATCTTGATTCCATTACAGATCTGAAAGTTGACCCATATTTATAATAAGAACTGTGTTGTAAACACCATAGGGGATTATGAAATCAAATTCCCAGAACAACAATGACACCTTTATTCTTTTGTTGACCAAACATGTTTGCTGTTTACAGTTTAGGTAAAGCTCTGTTGACTTTTTTGTGGTGTGAATAAGCTTTGTTACACAAGTGCTGGAATGATCTGGTTTGATTAAGAAATCATACTGTAAGCCTGAAGTCAAATGTAAATGCCAGTGAAGTAGCTTAACAGGGGGCTGCTGGATCTTACCTCAGCTTTTCACCTCATACATTACACTTGCTATTCTTTAAGACAAAAGTTTCTATTCAGGACCTTTGCTGAGATTTGGTAAGTTGATTTTTTTTAAAATGCAAATTAAGTGTAGCAGATTTATGATTAAGATATGGTGTTTCCTTATACTGAAAATAGATGGTATTCTACTGCTTTCATTTAATATGTGTTTCTTAAATGTTGTTCTTTTAGTTACAGTCCAGGATAGTAGTAAAGAGTATAATTAGCTATTAATATTTCACTTTGATGGACATCTCTGTGGCTTTTAGTGTGTTTAGAGTGAATATACACTTTCTTGTTCCTTACCTGTAGGAACAAAACAGGACTTTGAAAAAAGCAAGGAGTCTTGTGGCACTTAAACACTAGCTATTTATTTATTTATTGCATGAGCTTTCATGGGAGAAATCCCACTTCATCAGATGCTTTGAAGATGGGGGAACTCGTGATAAATTAATTTGTTAGTCTTTAAGTGCCACAGGACTCCCTGCTTGTTTTGCTGAACTAGACTAACCTGGCTGCCCCTTTGGAGCCTGGCAAGATGCACGGACTTTTAAAGAAGATGTCAGGTACTTCACTTTAATGTATCATATTTGTAGTGCAACTAATATAATAATTTGTTTGATCCCCCCCCCCCGCAGAGGTTGGGGATTTTCCTCTTCAGTTCAGGTGTTATATTTTAATACTATGGGTAAACCTTTAAAGCATTTGTTGATTGTTTCAGAGTGTTATGGGCATCTCTAGTGTAGCCCAGGATAAATTAAAACTAAAATCTTACAAATTTTCCATTTTACATCTTTAGTTTTAGTGTTATGTGGACTCTTATGCTTCAATTAAGTAAACCCATTTTTAAAATAATTTTTAGTTGGCATTGCATTTTTATATGCACGTGAATGTTCTTCTCCAGAAAAGCATTATATATTAAAGCAGGGATCTCAAACTCAAATCCCCACAAGGACCGCATGAGGACTAGTACATTAGCCCAAGGGCTGCACCACTGAAACCCTTTCATACAATGATATTGCAAATATCGGTAAAGATAGTGACATTGCGGGCCGCAGGAAATAGCTTAGGAGCCGCATGCAGCCCACAGGCCACATTTAAGACCCCTAAATTAAAGGATATTAATTGTGTATTGTTTAAATATAGTATCTATCATTATTTTAATGAGTGCAGCAGTGACCACTATTGAAGTTTGCATAACACTTTCTTTCTAATCTCCTATTTTCAGTTGTGCATAATTTCTGAAAATTTTCACCTCTTGAATGGAAATTTTTAGGCTTGCTCTCTGCTAGCAGGTGACTTTGGCAATGGCACCTGCCAAAGTGGTGTGGAAAGGTGTCATACTGAGGAGGAAGAAGGAAGGTGGCCATCCCTAGAAACCTTTGGGCAAGAGGTGTCCCTAGAACGGTGTGGGACACGGAGTCAATAGGCCTGTGAGGGGGTCCTGCCCCCCTGTGCAGGGGGGAAGGCCCAGAGGCTGGGTCCTGCGTGCTGCTACCTCCCCCCCCCCCCCCCGAACCAGCCACTCTGCCCTCAGAGCTGGAGCTGACCAGCCCATGGGCTGGGCTCTGCTGATCATTCCCCCCAGGCCGGCCCTCCTCACCTCCAGGGCAGAACAGCCAGCCCAGGGTGAGGGGTGGGAGAGTGGAGTCCTGCCTCTTGGCCAGCTCTTCTGCCCTGAGTGTGAGGATAGCTGGCCCAGAGCAGAGGCCAGACTCTGCAGTCTTGCCCCTGGCAGCGGGACAGGGGCGGGGGACAGCACAGCCATGGAGGAGGGTAGTGGGGTGGGCCCCATGCTGTCCTGCTCACAGCAGGACAGCACGGGGCGCACAGAACCGCAGGGCCAGAGGCAACTGCCCCTCCCCTTTCCCCCGGATGGCTCTGCCTTTGGGTGAAGATTTCAGAGATCCTCCATGAAAGTTTTCAAGTAGGTGTCTCAGTAGTAGTCAAGAGACATCCTTGTGTACATAAACTAACTCCTCTGCATGGCTAGACCTGGCTAACTCTACAGAGAAATGAAAATCAGATAACATCTCTCCCGCTGTTGTACCACTACTGCTTCTAATATGAGTTAATATAAAGTCAGTATCTCTTCATGGCAGAGCTCTGTGTTTTGGGCTCCTCAAGAGTATCCATAGCACTCAGTGTGGCGCTGGTTGGGGGGTTTCCACCAAGTATGGCATGCAGCTTGTTGTAACAGCAGCTGCTCTGTGGCTCACTACCAGATCCACTGTTGGCCTTCCTATCTTCTGGTATGTAGGCCACAGTTTCTTTGCTTTTATGTGGCACCTGTTATATCCCTTTGCCCGCATTCTGTGTGCAGTCTGCTCATAGATGTTCACATTTCTATGACAGTTCATTAACTATGCTTGCACAGTCTCTTTTCCCCTCAGACCCAAGAGATCCCAAACCTCCTGCCTGCTGAGAGCTTCACTGTGTGCGCACCAAGCCAAGGCAATCAAGAAAACACATTAAAAAAAAAGTGGTGTTTTTAAAGAAGTGAGAAAATATTAAGGCTCAACCTTAAAAAGAAATACTGAAATACTTTATCTGTGCATATTCTGTATCCTTAGCAACTTGAACTCTTTTTCTGTCAGGTACTTCCTGCTTGTAAAACACAGGAGTGAATGATACATATCATAATCATAAATCTGGTACTGAATTTGGGAATTTGCCATGGATCCTGTTGCTTTGATCATAAATACCGTAGAAGTATTTCTACAACTTTAGATGCGCAAATGTAATGTTGTGTGGAACAGCGTACTAATTAAATGGTTTATTTACGACAGCCCATGTATTATTTTGTATGAAAGTTATACACTGCACTTGTTTATAATAGATTTTACAGAAAGTGTACAATGTAGAATAATATTAAATTACATTCTAACACTTGTGGACCATCTAGGCTGGCAGTTAAATTAACTTTTTGTAGCTAACTTTCATAGCTCTTAAACTGCAACTAAGACAGTTTTTCTGTTCATGTGTACGTGACATAACTTAGTTTTGTAATCATTTCATGTGTCCCCTGAAATGCCTTGAAGGAGAACTCTGCTGCTGGTTGAAAAGAGAACCTAGGTTTGAGCAAGTTATTAAAGTACATACTTCTGAGAAAAGCGAAATTTTCTCCTAAAAAGCTTTCTGTTAGACATACTGGACCATTATGATAATGAAACTAATGTGATATAAAGGAATGGAAAAAGGGATGGGTACATGTGAAATTATGCATATATAAAGAGTGGAAAAATGTATATGCTCAAGTAATAAAGGGACTATGTACTATGAATATGTGGGAGGGGAAATAGTTAGGTCTGGATGTGCAGCCTCTAACTGTGGTATTTGCTGCCTTTGCAACCTTCACATTTTCTTATAGGGGTTTTTTTGGTAAGGAATATATTCTGACTCCTAAGTCTTGCATGATGTGAATTGGAAATTGGAATTTTTTTTCAAATACAGTCCAGTGTTGCAATGTCATATCTGTTTTAGCGAAAATACAATTTTGTTAGAGAAGATTTATTCATAGCCTCAATACTTTCCAGTAATTTCATTGTATGGCTATGTAAAAAATAAATTTATCATGAAAAGATGTTTGAAGTTATATTGAAACAGACTAACTTTTTGATCCCCACTTTGGCTTCACATGTTCTGTTGAATTTCAGTTAAATTACTTTAAACAAAGAATTGGTGTAAAGTAAATTTCAAAAGAAAAAAAGACGTAATGGATTTTTATGCTCAGATGCTTCCCAGAAACAGCCGTTACCAGGTAAATTGTTGCCACCTTGTGGCACTATATAAAACTAATGTAGCTAGAGCACGTATTTTAAGTTCAAAGGGGTAGCTTAGACTAGATCAGCAAAATAAACAAGGAATCTGCTAGCACTTTAAAAACTAGCAAATTTATTTATCACATGAGCTTTCATGGGAGAAAATCCCACAACCATCTGATGAAGTGGGATTTCTCCCATGAAAGCTCGTGCAATAAATAAACGTGTTAGCCTTTTAAGTGCCACCAGACTCCTTGTATGTTTAGCATGTATGTTAGTCACTGATAGAAATCAGAAGTGAAAGTGTGGGTGTCACGTCACATATTCGCTGTTCCAATTTACCCAGTGAGTTTCAGCAGGCACAGGAAGGGATTGTGATTGCTGTGTGGCTTAAGCATAGAAGTCAAAATGCAGGGACCTGGGTTTTGTTGCCAACTCTGTCCCCAAAGACATTTATTGCTTGTAAGTAATTCGTCTCTACCAGTTTCTTCTTTTCCAAGATGCAGAGAAGTACTTGTTCTGTAGGAGCCTAAACATCTGTACAGTATTCTGAGACCCCTAGATAAAAAATGCTATGGAAATGTTAAGTTGCATGTACACAACTTCACACATCATATTCTTTCCTCTTCACCTGTTCCCACAAATCATCCTTAATGAGGGAGAGGCTGTGTGCATTGCATTTCTGATTTTTGTTTCCTACCTGTCTTACATATTTAGCTCTTCTGTGACTGTTTGATTCAGTCACTTCTGCTCCTGCAAACTTTTAACTTTTCCAGGCAGTTTCAAAAGTGACTTTTGCACTTTGAAGCCTAAATCTCACTGAATGCTAATGAGATACAGGAGCTCAAGTGAGTACATAATTTTTGAAAATGAAATACAGGTAATTTTGAAAGTAGTATAGCAATGCTAAATTGGGTGGTCCAGGAATTTGTGGAAGATTCTGCTAAATCGTTCCGTCAAACTATTTAAAGTTATTTTGCAAAAGATAGGTAATCTCAGTATAACTTTGCACTGTTAGTTCCAAAGTAGATTTTGCAAATGGTACCCTACTAAGGAGCTATAAGTTGATTCGCCTTTCAGTTCCAGGAAAACTCTAGCTGGGAAGCCTCTGCGTAAATTAACCGAATACACACACAGTCCACAAGAGTACCTTCTCAAAGTGTCTTTATTATTATTTCTCTCTTGTGCTTCAGGTACAGGACAAACATAGCAGCAGCTGAAAGACTTCCCCTCTCTGACTCAGTCTTTTGTGCTACTTGCCTTTGTCTGGCAGCTATTTAGCTGGTGAACTAATTAGCTCATCAGGCTCTGTACTACAGGTGCAAGTGAGTCCCTCTAACTGCTGGTTTCTAAAGGGCTCTTGATAGTTGTAAACAGCACCCTGTCAGAGGAGGCTAAGTCGTACTTGCTTCTGAAAATTTTACCCAAAAACTAAGATCTTTTTTAATAAGTACAGAAAGGGGGCTGCTGAAAGTTATACTTCTGATACCATTTCTAATAACTAAATGTCCAGTAAGTGATCTGATAAGAGGTTCTAAGCACCAAGCCTCTAGAAGTTGTTGGGTCCTCAGCACTTTCAGCACCATGTAAAAACAATTAACCATTGTATTCATAAGAAAAAGCACTAGCTCTTGCAAATATTTTGTTTTTCAGTTGTGAATATGACCTTTAGTCTGTCCTTAAAGCTAGCAATAAGATGACTTAAAAACACTTTGAGACATGAGTCAATCTGCTCGTTTCAATGTACGTGCCTCATCTATTTAAGAAACTATAATTGAACTTCATTTTTAAAAAGCAAACCATTTCATCAATTCTAGTCCCACTTTTTATATCTTATAATGAAATTAGAAACTATAAGTAACTTTATTCTCAGTATATTTTCAAGCTTCACCTGATTTAAAATTTAATCAGTAAATGTGATTTTTCAATGTCATGACAATAAACTAACGTGGCATGAAAGAGGAAACAAATGAAATTTGGTTGGTCCATGTTAGCTAATATGTGGACCCCTTGTTTGAAATTAAAATACAACCCTACAGAAATTTAAAGGGAAATGTTTAAAGGCAGATGATTCCTGAAGTACACCGTTCCAACTGAAAATGTGTGTTTCTCTGAAAGCAAAGACAAATACACTTGCTCTTTGTGAACTCCATTACTTCAAAAGAATGGAAATGTTTCTGAAGCAGTGCCCCAGTTCTGCAACTATCTTGAAACACACAGACTGTGGCATCCCCACAGAGTCCCAGGAGTATTGATAGGGCTTCATGTTTGTGCAGAAACCTGCCTGCCTCACTTTGAAGATGTTCCTCTATCTGGATTGTATTCTATTTTTGGCTCGTCTACAGAAAAACCACTACCCAGTTATTACAGAAATAATAAGCCAGCTATTACAGAAATTTGCTTCTTCTCTCCGCATAGTGATATATTTCATGAAATTTTGTGCTGTGCTGGATGCCTCTAATTCAGTATGAACACACTGGAAGATGACATAACCATCAGTTCAGTGTTGCATGGTTAGTTGTTGCATTGATGCTGCACAACAATCTACCCACCCAATCTGCTGTATTTAAAAAAAAGAGAGGTATCATGGCTAGAATGTATTGTGGTAGAATGGATTTTTCATGAACTCTCATGCTAAGAAGCTTCAGGAAATTTGAACTCCATGTAAAGTTTAAATTTAAACTTAAGATGTAAAACTATATGAGCTTAAACTACTATCTTTACTATATAAATATTTAAATATGTATACGTGTCACATATTTTCAGTCATAATTTGTATATAGCCTGCTATAAGAAATCTGCTGTATTGAATGCTGTTACATATTGATACATACATTTTCCATGTGTTTTTGTATAAAACATTAATGGAACAAACTAATATATACTGGTATATACTTTAAGTTGTGTAAACGGTTGAATCTTTAAGATGTCTAAACTGTACTGAATAGGTTGATTTAAAAAGACCTGTTGTTCAGAATTTGATCAGGCATTCATTACAGAGGAGAGCGCCAAGTAATGAGGATGTCCCAAGGCAAGTCTGGGAGACAGAGGTTATACAGTAAGGAGACCATCCCAAGTAATTTGCAGGGTTTGAGTTTGTCATCTATGTGAAATGAAGCAGAAGTTTCCCAACACAACTTTTAAGAGGTGAAGTACGTTTAATATACGAATACAAGAATTAGAATATGAAAACTTTCATATTGAATCAGATCAAGCCAATAAAGTCACTAGAAAATTTGTTCTAAGTGAATACAGAGGGAGGAAGAATACATTTGAAGAATCTGTTGGTTTTTTTTTTTTAATTATTGTTAAATAGTCCAGTTTTGGAGAGTCACAGATTTTTTGTCTTACATAGGCAATGATGGTTTATCTCCATCATGCTGTGCTTTATATGGATTCATTACAACTCCTATTAATTTTTTCATATTTTCAGCTTAGTTCACTGGTTCTACAATAAGGCTCTGTGTTCTTATGATCATGTCAACATCTTTCTTAATCATAATTACAATATTGGCTACCTTCGGCTGTGTTCACACACGGAGGGTTATTTTGATAAAGTTGTTCCGGAACAACTTCTTTCGAAATACCGCCTTACTTCAAAATACCTTATTTGGAATTAACAAAATGTTAATTCGAAATAAGGAAAAAGGCGGGAAACGAAATAGCATGTTCACACTGTGAACATGCTATTTCATTACCTGCTGCAGGGGGCTGCAGCCCC
>ML681982.1:42510734-42609042 GCA_007922195.1 Podocnemis expansa | reverse complement strand
AGCCCCCTTTCTGGGGCTGAGGGACAGCCCTCAGCACCCTGGCCAAGGTCCTGAGGGTTCCCTGGCCAGGGTGCTGAGGATCCAATGTTGTTTTGGAACACTTTGTTCCGAAACAACATGTTCACATGCATTGTTTCGAAACAAGGTTGTTTTGATCCCAAATGGGATTTAACTTGTTTCGAAACAACCG
The DNA here is from genome assembly GCA_007922195.1 of Podocnemis expansa. NCBI lineage: Eukaryota > Metazoa > Chordata > Testudines > Podocnemididae > Podocnemis > Podocnemis expansa. Next base: position 42,608,852 of record ML681982.1, on the reverse strand, counting down.
TGCGTCGTGTGAACAGCAGAATTCTTATTTCGAAAGAACCTCTGTTGTTTCGAAATAAGAGTGCTGTGTGAACACAGCCTTCCAGTCTCCAGTTACGGCAAAAGTTTTAAAAGATGATTTTTCTAATTAACTTGGTTCCTAAGTTCTTTCAGAACTCTTGGATGACTATCACTAGCTTCTCATGGCTTTTTGCAATTTTAATTAAAACCTTTTCCAACACTCTTATTGCATCAGTGCCTGGTAATGCCTCAGGTTTGTTACTGGTAAGAATTAACTCTTTATTAAGTACCTCCTCATCTTCTGTGATGAAGCTATAGTCTCTGTACAATGTCCTTATTACACTGATTGTTCCCTTTTTTCTAAGGAATCTGGAGAATCCACTGTCTTGCTTGCAAGTTTCCAATATCTGGTATAGAATTTCAAGTGGGTTTGTACCTTTTGGCTCTTTGTGTTTCAGATTTCCTTTTAGCCCTCTGTTTTTTGAGCAGTGTTCCAGAAGACAACAAGCTGTATAATAAAATAAACATTGGCAGATAAGGATTTTTATTATAAAGTATCTCTGGGAAGGCTTGATTAATTATACTACTTTGTTAGCTGAACTTGCTGAGCCTGCCCGTGAGAGAAAATTATTTTAAATAACTCAAGTACTCTCTATATCAGTTTCTCAGTATTTATCTATTTGAGGGTCTCATGTTCAGCTGGTTTGTTCTTCTTGTCTTGTTTATCACTTGCTAATTCTTCAGTTCTCCTCATTTGAATAAAAACATTGCAGTTACAAAGTTATTTGTATTGTTGCAGCAGTTAGGAGCCCCAATCATGGACAAGTATCCCATTGTGATAAGTGAGTACAAATAAAGGACAAAAGCCTTGTCCCACTCCCAAGGCTCTTACAGGCTGACAAAACAGATGGGAGAATACAAGGAAGGAATGAACACCAAACAGAACAGTGAGGAAAATGCAAACTCTAGACTGGATTTTCAATAACTGGAGGAATACCATTGTTAACTTCAGGCAATAGTCTTTGCCAATCAGAGTGCAAATCCATAAAAGAAAGGCAGAGAGCAAGGAGCATGTTTTGGTCAGCAATATGTCCCACACTTTGACTCCAGTGCTTCCCACCCTGTGCTGTTACACACATTTACTTACGCAGAGTTTCCAAACCACTTCACTTCCTGGCAGTAAGCAAGGTGGTTGTCATGGTGAGCTGTTAGATGCTGAACATACGAATCTTCTTCCTTTCTAATTCCCAGGTCTAAGGATATTATGGAGGCAGTGGTTTTTTTATGCTTCTGTACAAGCTGCTGCCATCAGATGGTGGCCTGAGTTTCAGTGGTAGCTCAGGGGTGTGAGAAAATGGCAGCAATTGCTTGCAGTTAGGAGTAATACAACAGCAGCAGCTGCATGGGACCATGCAGACACTGAGGCTTGGAGTGAGTGGTGGCTGCTTTTAATGGCAGATGACCCCTTACAGTGTGCAGCTTTTGACCCAGGAACACAAGCACACGCTGGGGGGACCATGTTGTGCTGTAAACGTGAGATGATCAGTAGCAGGCCTAGAGTTTTCTCTTGAAGAAAGGTACATTTATGAATGAGCTTCCTAAATTATGCAGGTGTGATAGATAGGATGCATATGCCCAGCTTATGCCAGCAAATGAGGTTATGAATCAGAAAAGATTCTGTTCCCTTGTTGTGCAGACTCTTTTGGACCACTTTGGAGTATTCATTGACACCTACATTGTATTAACTTGAAAGATGCATGATGCCAGGGTGTTCCACATGTCTGGCAAGCTTGTCTATTGCCCTCAGTGATACAGACTCATCAACGGAGTGGTCATAACAACTATGATTTTAGGAGACCCTCTGTTCCTTCTGCTAATGTGGTGGTTGAAGCCTTATCATGATGTGCATCAATGGGACAATAACAAGAGACAATTTTACTCCACGTTAGTAAGGTTCAGGATGGTGATTGGCCAAATCAAGGGAAGGTGGTGCTGCTTACAAACTCATTTGGATTATAGCATCTTTAAGACCATACACATGGCTGAAACATGTTATGTGTTTCACAATATATGTTTGTTTATGTTACTTTCAGTTGGACTGGGTTGCTGACAGTTTTGAATCAGTGTGTGTTCACAGACAACCAACATACAATCTTGCTGCGATTTGTGTTGGTGAGATAGTGAGTACACTGTGTGGTTAATGGGGTGGCACGGCATATTTACGGTCTTATGTATGGTGCATTGAGGCTTTTGCCTTTTATTCAGCAAACATTAAAGAATTAAAGATTCCTTTTAATATAGTTTTGTTGAAATTCATTGATGCTAAAAATGTAAGCAGCTGTAACTTGTTGAGAGTATGTGCAAACATAAGACACAGATAATTGACAAACGCAATATAAATGATTAGTGTATCCAACTCGTTTTGGCACATTGGATTAACTGTAGAGTGAATCTTACTGTTGAGGCTGTAGTAATCCCTGAGTAACTGACTGGCTCACAAGGGCAATTGTTCTATGTTCTCTGTATTTTGGTAGTACTAAGATGGAGTTGATTCCATAGGGATCCTGATTCCTGGGATTTTACCCCCATGATGCATGATCTTGAATAGTTTATCAGTCATGCTTATATAAAACTCTTGTGTCTCACTTCCTTATCTCACAGTCACAGCAGAGATAGTCTGCAGCATGTTCTTCTCCATTTCCAGCTTTTTGATAACCTGGAACATTCCTTATGAATCTGTTAGCGAGCAATCCCTGCTCCATGCACATTGCCCTCAAATTCAGGATTCTTTTACTGGCACTGAGTGGTCCTCTAGTTGCCGGGCCATCTTTGTGTCGCACTTGTTCCTGCTGACAGGCAACAGAGTGACTGTCCTTGAATTCCTGCAATTCTTTTCTAGGCAAAAGCAAGTAAAAAGTAACAATTTTTATCTGAGAAAAATTCTACTCTTTGTATTCTCATTCCACCATCAAACTTCTCTGAGAACTTTTTTAACAGCACTATCCCAAAGAAAAAAGAGTGTTAATTTTACCTTCCAACTTCCCAAAATGTTTTCTGAGGGAAGGGGAAAATGTCTGGGGACATTTAGTAGAAGACAACAGCAATAGGAATTATATTGCATACTTTTCTGGCTGTTGCAACCTTGCAATATATGGTGCTGCTTCAGATACCAGAATGGAAAAAAGACCAATTAATTATTTCAGGCTGAGTAAGGAAATCTTTCTATGAGTTGTGACAGAGTAACATAATTGATTGGATAGGAATTGCAAATTATAATGGCAACAGAGGAAGGCTTATCTCCCCCAAGAATCTTTTGAGAACACCTAGAATTTTATTACTTACTAGGAATGGATCAAAATCAGATCAGTAAAAAACCAATTTCTGCAACAGCGGCAGGGTATCTGACTATGTAGATGGTTTGGATGTGAGTGACTTTAAGCATAGGTTAATGGCAATTTACATTTTGGCTAGGATATGGCACTTTTAAGTCTTATATAAATAATTTTTCATTGGTGGGGGGAGGTATGGCACTCAGTTGCTGTGAGTGGAACGCTTGGGCGGGGAGGTAGATGAGCTTGATGGACCTATATCCAAAGATAGGATAGGTTAAGAACCCACTCACTGTTTTATAGTATCCTTCATTGTAACAAAAATGGTTCCTTCATCTTACTGGCCTGAGATACCAAGTCCTCCTATCCAGCTTCTTTGACTCAAAACTATTTTAGTGTCCCAGCCTACGACCACCCCTGTCTATCTATCTATCTATCTATCTATCTATCTATCTATCTATCTATCTATGTCCTTCTCTCTTTTATCATTGGCTGTCCAGGGCAGTGTGTGTTTTGTGTTTGCAGGCATCCAGGTTCTGAACCTGAACTCATCCCAACTCCATGGATAAGTCCATGCTGAAATGGAGCTCTCTGCTTTTGTGGATAGTCAGGATCCAAACCAATTCACTGTCAAACAGCCTGTTGGCAGCCACCAGCTTTTTTATACTTATCCCTTGCCCTCTGGTAGTTCACTTTGAGACCCTGCATCCTACTTTTCCCACTGATATCCACTCCGTTCAATCTTTTGGTTGACCAGTCCCTTCAGTACTCCTTTGTACTGTTGAGCGTGCCTTTTTTTTGTACTGCTGAAGTGGGTTTTGTTCATTTTGACCGAAGTCTACACCAAGATTCTGGTGTATTCACATGACCACGTAGATGCACACTGATATAAACAGGCATTTAGGGTCATTGTTTCAAACACAAGAGATGAGCAAGCCTAGAGAAGTAACAAACAGGATAGGATTGTGGATGCTGAACAGAGGGCTATGAAGGCAGACCACTTCTAATTAGGGGTCATAGCATGGATAAAAGGAATGGGTACACTATCGGGTTTGGGTGCCCCTTGGTGCATGTTTTCACTGAATTAACCTCATTAATCTTTTAATACATCAAAAGTTACTTCACAGTCTGGTCTGCTCAGAGTACAGTGAGGTTAGCATGATGTTAGGACAGGGCCTATTACTTAAGTTTTTCACACATCTGTCAATCTTGCTTTGTTGCTTTAACCCTGCCTAGGCTCTGATACAGTTTGTGTCAAGCAAACCTTGATAAGCTGAAAACAGCTTGCTGGCTTGTGTTTGTTTAGACTGATACTGTGTAGATTGCAGTTCATTCCATTGTTATTCTTAATAGATAAAGTACTGTAAAAACTGAAGTTACATAAAAATATAATCTTTTTCCTGGTAAGATGATTTGAATCTTAGATTGTGCACTGTTAGCACTATGTTCCTGACAGCAGGCAAACCTGAGAAGAGTCTGAATTATCTTCTTGCACTTTCAAACATAGATTTTCCCTTAAAAGATAGTGAAAACAAATAAGGGTAGAATCTGACAATAGTAGGAGCAGATGTGTTGCTGTGTCCAGAGGCTTTCTGTCTGCAGATCCATTTAAATCTTTCTAATCCAGTTGCATGATTAGTCAAAATTTCTTTTAGACAATCTTTGAAACTGACACCACTAACAGAAAAACTACATGCAGGCTGAAAATAACTTGGTATTTTTACTGCACTTATGTCCATAGGACAACACAGCAGTCATCTTTTGTGACGAAGGAAGTACAGTAATATAATTACATTTTGTGTTCCATGAGTGGGCTACAAAAATTATTGAAAATAGTTACACAACTTGCTAATTTGAATGACTTTGTGTTACCTGTCAAAAGATCAACCTGAAAACTCACAAACTTGAAGAAACGCTGCTATGTAGTATAGTAGGGGTAGCAGAGCAGCAGAGCAGGGGTGGCAAAAGAGGACAAGGACAGCCATGTGGGGAACAGCACAAGGGTGGCAAGAGAGGAGAGAGGAAGGAAGAACAAGAGTGGCTTTATGGGGGGGCCGGGGGAACGTGGGAAGTGGGAGGGTAGGGCAGGGGAGCATGGTGTAGCGCCCACTTCCCCTTGGGTGACTCCCTACCACTTCCACTTCCACAGTGGCTCCCTACCACCCAGGGCAAATCCTCACCCCACTGCTGCTCCCTTCCACCCCAGTGGGTCCTGTTCTCCCCTCCCCCAGCCCCCTGCTGCCTGCGATGGACCCTCCCAACATTGCAGGGGCCAGATCTAGGCCTCCAGCCCCCAGCTACACCCCCCCACACACAGCCACCCCTCCAGATGTCCACCCCCTCAACCAAACAGCCACCCCACAACCCCAGCTACACACCCAGTGCTATACATCCACTCCCACCTACCTCAGCTACACACACACACACCTGCCCCCAGACAACTCCCAGCAGTCCTCCCCCCAAAGCCCTTACCTGGGCTGTTTGCAGGCTGGCTGACATGAGCTGCTGCGCCCTGCAGGGGGAGATTCACACGCTCCTGGCCCCCCCGCAGCTCTCTGCTGGTTGGGCTTAAGGTGGAGCGGGATTTAAGGTGGAGCCACTGGAACTTTGTGTTCCGGCTGCTCATGCTATTTTTAGGGGGACCCCTGGAACTCAGTGTTCTGGGGCCTTCCTCTATTTTTAGGGGGGCCAGAACACTGCTTGCCTAAAAATAGGACCCTGGAACTGTGTTCCAGTGCCTTCCCCCTTACTTTAACTCCTGCCTTTTCCCAGCCCTGCACAGCCCACATGGCTGGGCTGAGCAGGGAGGGAACTTTAACTTCACCTCTCAGGGATGCTTGTGGCATACTTTGGGCACACTGGTTGAGAACCACTGGCATACAGTAGAGAGAAAGCTTGAGGCAAGACATGTGAGTGAGAAAAACAGAATCAGTGACCTACATAGAACAAAGTGAAAAACCTTTAAGTATTATTTTAAAAATCCAAAATTAACTCTTACCTCGCTTATTTAAGTTTTGGTAAGATTTCACTTAGGAAGTAAAAGTATGCATCTGCTGCATCTGCTGTTTCTTACATGGTAGCTGTTAGTTCACAAATATAAATAATGTTTTCATAGGTGGCTTTAGTTTTCTGGTTCAAGTAGTAAATTAACTGTGAGTACATTTCAGCAGGTGGCGAGCTATTCATAAATAAATTGTAAAAGTGGAGCTAACTCATGTTTAGTTACCTATATGGTTCTTATCAAGATAGGATTTGAGTGTCTCAGGTATTTAAACAAATACCAGTATACTATATATAATCTCTTTTGCTTCCTTCCCATTCTGACACACAACCATCTCTTGTAGGAGTAAGCATTGTATTCTAGGTCCAGCTAGAAATAAACATTTTTTTAGAAGTAAATATGTTTCTACACCATAGAATCCAAGGATTTACCTTAGTCCTGATAGCCACAATAAGACAAACACTCAGACCTGAAGGCAGCACGCATAACTATAGGTCAGGGGGAGATATTGCCCATTGATTATATCTGTCTGATGTAAATATCATCAAAGGCAGGGCTGGTTCTAGCCATGAGCCAATGAGGCACTGACTCAGGGCACCACAGCTTAGGGACAGCTCAGGCGGCTGGTCCAGTAGCCAGACCCTGCATTCCTGCCCCTCACGTGAGCCAGCCACTCTGCCCCTGAGGGTAGAGTGGGCAAGCCTATGGGGCGGACTCTGGTCTCTTGCCCCACCTCTGGGCTGGCCCTGCCTCCTCAAGGAGAAACAGCTGGTCCAGGGGAGGGGCGGGAAAGTGGAGCCTGGCCTCTGGGCTGGCCTGCTCTGCCCCTGGACTGGTTGTTCCCTGCCCCTGGGGACAGGGGCAGACTGGCCCAGAGTAGAGGCCAGGTTCCACCCCCCATCTCTGGGAGGGTGGGCACAAAAGTCAGCTCAGGGCACCACAACCCCCTGATCAAAGGTGGCCTGAAAGGATTTTTTTGAATTGGATTTGTGCCCTGTTTTTTCTGAGAATATTCTTATAAAGCCTGAATGATTCCTCTGCTACTCCCTTATCAGAAAGTGTTTTTTGTTTTGTTACACTTTAAATGCTTTCTTCATACTGGGCTAAGAGTGAAGTTAGCTGCTACCTTCTGCAAGATTTCTCAAATTACCCTTCCCACAGCAGTGCTACTTCCCTGTCAGTGGATTACAAAGATCAAGTGCCAACCAAGTGGGTATCTAGACATTAAGCTTCAATATCATCTTGGCAGAATTTCTGCTCTGCCCTTGGTAGGTTTGATTCTGTAGGTGTTTTTTTTCCCCCATTCATTTGAGATCTATGAGGAGAAATAAGCTTAGGTACTTGAGTAAGGAAGAAATACTTATGTAAATAGGTGTCTTAAGTTGTGCAGTAAGAGTCAAAACATGAGTATAATTTGACTTCTGCAGAAGAGATTTCTGCAGTTGTGCATCCGTCACTAAGAATGCCCTGTCTATAGTTTGGCTATACTTGGTCTTGGATCCCAACAGCTGTTTGCAGCGTTCTTGGAATGATTTGGAGTGATATGTGGCCGTTCAGGCTAAAATCATCATCAAACATTTGAAAGGTTTTATTGTATGGAAAGACAATATGCTCACTGGCAGCACATAAATCCCCTGTAAGGGGAGGCTAGCTTCTTGAGGCCATGCCCTGCCCACCCCCCTTCCTCACTGCCAGCCAGACTGCCCTCAAGTCAAACCCCTTACTGTAGCAGGAGAGGAGCTCCAAAGCCATCAGTCCCAGCTCCAGGCAGTACAAACACTGGGAAGTCCGAGCCCCAGGTGAGCCTGTACCCAGCTGCCCCAGCTTCTAGCCAGGCGGCCCCAGAGGTGCTTGGCCCCAGCTGCCTCTGGCAGCCCAACAGTTGGCCTGCTGCGCCCTTCCCCCACTCACTTTGGGGGTGACTGTGCATTAAAGGTGGGAACAGCAGCTGCTGCTGTAGCACCTGCCTGGCAATGGGCCTGTCCTGCCTTGGCTAGGAGGCATCAGAAGGGGCGGGACTCCAGGGTAGAAAGTGTGTGCGGCCATATCTGACTGTTTGGGAAGGTTAAGCCTTTCCTAGCCCCTGATACCATTTTCTGCCCTATCACCTATCTGTCTTGAAGCTTCATAATATATTGAGGGATTTTGTAATCAGTGAGCACTGGTGTCCTATTATATGCTGCATAACCCTGAGGGTTATGCATAATTTAGTTCTAAGTGTCCTTGGAGAATTCTCTTGCTGTCCTTGAAAAGAAAATGTATCCATTTGCGTTTTTAAAAGGTGATGTTTTAGGGTTCGGAAGTCATGCATTTGAGGAAGTTATTCATTGACTTTCAAGTCATCTGTTTTTATAAAGATAGATTCTCCATACAGCTTGTTTTTCTTCTCAAGGGAAGGATGTGATTCTGTAGCTTGCTGTGCAGGAACTCACCATTTGGACCAGTAGTTAAAGTATAGTTTGACAGGTCTCAGAACCCTCCTATCTCTGGACCCCCTCCCTGTATTGTCTGGGCCTTCTTCATGCATGTGCGGGCCCCAGCTCAAGCAGCCACTTGCAACCACTTCCAATACTATGTGCATCAGTTATTGCTCCAAAAAAATACTGGCCCTGATCATGGCCTCACACACTGCCCTCTCCACCCCTCTGTACTTCCCTGACCTTGATCCCAGCTTCACACTCTGCCTGCACCACCCCCCTGGCCCTGATCCTAGCCTCACGCACTGCCCCCTTACCCCAATCCTGGTCTCACACTCTGCCCCATCCACCTCACTGTCCCCATCCCGGCCTCACATGCTGACTCCTCCACCCTCCACAAGGTACTTGGTCCCAGCATGAATGCAGAGGACTGAGCTCAGTGACTTGTACCCTGGCCTGGCAGCTCCCTCCCTGAGCACGAATCTGAGTGTGCTCCAGATGGCAGATTTGAAAACTCCCCCAGCCTGACTGGAGCTCCCGGGGCAAGGCAGGGCTGATTTTTCTGTTTTTCAGGGCCCCAGAACTCTGGCCCCTCAAATTTGTGCAGTTTCTGGAGTGTTCTGGCTTGCTTTAACCCCTGATTTAGATGCTGCTGTACATCAGTGAAGATCCTGGAGTACACCTTGACTTCTTATTTCAAGTAGTCATATATCAAGCCACATTCTGAGGTTTTAGTTCACTGCACAGTAGCCACGTCCCTGTGGCAAGTTAGTGCATGGCAAGTGATTGCACTGTAGACCCATACATTTGCTTGAGGCACAGTAGCTTTATTTAGTCTGAAAAGCTACGTTGTAAAAATAGTGATGTAGTTCTGCTACTTTAGATCTTAATCATTCTATATCAGACTTGTTCAGTTGGCAGTTAAAGCTACCAGACTTTTTTACTCAGCTTGGGATCTGAAAGTCAAGCTGGACTTTTTCTGAGTCACACATCAGCACCAGTGATTGTCTGCAAGCCAAATGTTGCCTTTGTTTTATCTGTATAATTTCAGTGTCCAAAAATTGCCATTTCCTGTCCTATATAGGTTCTTTACACCATGCACTGTGGTAGCTGAGTGCCTTCCACTTCATGAAGAAGAGCTCTGTTTAAGCACAAAAGCTTGTCTTTTTCACCAAAAGAAATTGGTCCAATAAAAGGAATCTGCCTTCCATTAGTGCATTAAAAAAGGCTGTCTATGTGTTGTTTCTTCTCTCATCCTCTCCCAGTGTGGTGTGCAACATGTTTAGTGGACTGTCTTGTTTTGGTAAGGTTTTAGGGTCTCTTATATACATGTTGCTATATATTTGTTGGAGATGGCAAAGTCAATTAAACACAGCTTACACTTGGAGCCTAACATAGAGGGATATGTGAAGGTCCTCTGTTCTTGGGGAGTTCATACCAGTCTTGGACAGGCCCAAGAAGACTACGTCATGCAAAAGTGAGTTTTATCTTTATTGTAGGGCTTCCTTGTGCCTGAGGAGCATAAATGTCAACCACAGGTTTCATCCTACAACTCTAGGTGGTCTTTTAGATATCCTGAGACAAGGCCATGAAGCATCTTGAAGATAAGGACCAAGTCTAAGAATTTGATTCAGAATTCTATGGGAAGCCTATGTAGAGAGTGGAGGCCTGGTTTGATGAGCTTGTGGTTGCCTGCGTTGCAGCTTTCTAAGCTAGTTCAAGTTTCCTAAGCACTAAAGGCTTTGTGCCCAGCTATAACATAAAAAGGGCAGGCCAGCTGCAAAGCAAACAATTTCCTTTCATTGGAGTTGCACAGCTGTTAGTCGAGAACAGGGCCATAACTATGGCGGGGCAAATCAGGCTTTGCTCTATTAAAAGGTGCATTTCATGCCACCAGCCCCAAGCACTGCTAATTGCAAGGGGCGCGTTCTGATTGGAACGTGCCCTGGGTGCTGAAACAGAGTGTTACGGCTTTGGACAGGAAGGCAGAATTTGAAAACATTGGTGACCCCGCCAGTGGGACTTTAACAATTCTGCACAAGGTGGTGCATAGGTCAGAAAATAATTTAGCTCAGGTTCCTAATGTTGGTTTGGGTCTGTAGTGTGAACAGAAGCAATGAAAGTGTTTCTGCTTTACATTGTTTCAACTGTGGCCTTGTACACATAGGAGGCAAATATACTGAGGAAGATGATGCTGGTTTTTTTCACATAACCACTTAGCAGAGTAGAGTCAAGCTTTAATTCAGTCTGAGTCAGATAGAGCACTTTTAACCATCTGTCTTTTTGTCTTGAATGCCCCCAAAAATTTCTGAAGGCCTTTGAAACCACGTTTAGAGAAGTGGTTTATGCATTGGGGTGCTGCAGACTGGGAGTTGTAGAATTCTCTAAAGTTTAACTAGAAGAATAATTCCTCTGGTTGTCTGTCTGCTGATTGGGGGACGGAGTGGGGGAGAGACAGACTTTTGTTGTGTAAATTTACTCAGGGAAACTCCTTGCATACCATTTCAAACTATGGGCTTTCCTTAAAGAGCCCCAAGGGCTGTGGCTATTGATCTTGTCTAGCACTTCAGTTATTTTCGCCTTCTCTATAGTCTGAATTTTTTTTTTTAGTGAGTCGTTGATTGTTGTCTAGTCATCCCAGACTAGTGCTTCTGGAGCAGAGGAACACAGGAATGCAAGTGCTGGATTATCACAGGGGCTATAGGGCAGGAGTCTCAAACACGCAGACCATGGGCTGCATGTGGCCCCTAAAGCTGTTTCCTGCGGCCCGCAATGACCCAATCTGTACCAATATTTGCAATATCATTGTATGAAAAGGTTTCAGTGGTGCAGCCCTTGGGCTAATGTAGTACTCCTCATGCGGCCCTCGTGGTGATTTGAGTTTGAGACCCTTTGCTATAGGGGCTAAAGCCCTGGGGCCCTGGCCTAAAGAGGGGCCCCAGGGTCCAGCCTCTAAACTTCCCACGTGATCAGCCCTCACCCCGCTCAGTGCTAGCAGGGCTGGAGGAGGGGTGCTGGAAGAGCCCCTGTCCAGTCAGCAGTAGAGGGTGGGACCCAGACTTCAAGCTCATGTCCTGCCCCGTAGCCACTGCACCAGAAGCCGCACAGCTGGCCCCACCTGCAGAGGCAGACTGGTCCAAGCAGATGTGGGATGGGAAAGCACTCTCTCCCCAGGGCTCCCCCCAGTGACAGCCTGTCCACAGGCTGCCATACTGCAGGTTGTTAATCCTGCCCTGGACAAATACAGAAAGAGTAACTTCTTAGTTGAAAATGTGGCTTCTATAATCAGTACTGTGATGTAACTTTTTTTCTAGTATGGCCTCTGACATCAATTGGTTTGACTTTTTCCTTTCTGCTGAATGGTGTCAGCAGTGAAGACTATGGAAGGAATTTTAGTTTCCCGAGTCCCACTAGCGGAGGCCACTATGGAGTTGTGGTTATTACAGATAAATAATAATTATATTTCAGTAATATTTAGGAGCTCCTGGGAATAACAGGATCCCATTGTGCTAGCCATTGTACACATAGTAAGAGGCAGGCTCTGCTCTGAAGATCTTTCATTCTAAGTAGTTAAGACAAAATGTTAGAGATGGGAAACTGAGGCATTGAGCTGATTAGTGATTTGCTGAAGGTCACACAGGAAGTCTAAGTTACAGCCAGGAACTGAAGTCAGGTTTGAAGTTCTAGCCCCTTACCTATAAGACCATCTTTCCTCCTGAATGTATTCTGATACATTTGAACAGGGGTTGGCAACCCCCGGCACCCGTGCTAAAAATGGCACTGGGATCAAGCCTGAGTGGCACAGGCAGCAGGACTCACATGCCATGGTTCCAGGCCCCCTCTGGGGAGCGCGGCCAGCAGGGACGAAGAATCTCTGGCATGTGGGGCTCCTGGCCCTGCCCCCTGCTGGGCAGGACTGGAGGGGAGTAGGGTGGGTCAGACCACCTGCTTTCCCCTCTGACCCTGGATTTGGAAGTTGGCAGGGGCGGGAGCTGGCCCTCGCGGGGACCAGAGGCCTGACCCCTCCCCTGGCACCCACCGAGGGTGCAGTGGACAGGGCTGGCACAGGGGCCAGCAAAGGTTGCTGATCCCTGCATTTAAATGTATATCATGGAGAATTAGATGTTATGGTGCTTCATAGAGATAGCTGTGTTAGTTTATTTCAGTGAAACAAACAAGGAATCCTGTGGCACTTTTGAAAACTTTTAAAGAAGTTTATTTCACAAAGGCTCATATAACTTGTTAGTCTTTAACAGTGCTACAGGACTCCTCATGTGTTATGGAACTTTTTTTTTTCTTTTTCTTTCCTGAAGACACATGTTTTAAATGGAGAGAACAAGATCAGAGGCTTGGATCTAAATCCCTGGGGTACCTGACTTCGGCTTGAAAGATACTTCTGCAGTATTTAGCTAGACTTCAGTGATATGGGCACTTTGTTTATCAAAAGACCTCCAAAGCACTTTACATGTGTATATAAAGCTTCTCAACACCTCTAAGGGAGGTAATAAATTCTTCTCACACAGAAGTTTAGTCTGTGTCAGAGCTGGAAATGCAGCTCTCAGATCTGAGATATAGATGTCGCCTCTGCTTTTATGCTTAGGTCATAATGTTTCCAGCTGGTATTGTTCTTTTAGCCTATGCACTGCACTAAACATATATCAAAGAAACTAATGAGAGAAGACATTCCTTTGTCCACAGAGATATGTTTAAATGGAGTCTATATAAAGCAACAAATATAGAGTCCTCCCATTAATTATTTTCACTGCTTTTGAACTTATGCCGAATGCTCTGGTCACAACTCTCACTATATATGAGCAGTCTGGGGATACAGGAAAAGATGTACATTATTACATGTGGTTATTTTGCAGCAGAAAATTCTGAATGAGCCTTTAAAGTTATGTTACGTGGGTGTGTATGGGGACTTGTAGTACAAAGGCTAATGGAAATAACAATAGGTAATAAAAACTGACACCAAAACTCTCATCTGAATTGTTTCTTTGAGAATCTCTACAGTACCACATTTTCCACACGGAGGAGGGGGGAAAAAGTAAAATAGGAAACTTTAGTTTAAACAGACAATAAAAGCTGCCCATTCTCTCTTTGAAGTACTTCACATTTGTTTTCTAGTGTTAACCAGTCCAATTTCAGATATCTAGAACTATTTCTACATAACATCTACTGAAGAAAAGTGCAAATTATGCCCTTCCCCCCCACCCCCCCTTGGAGCTTGTAGCAAGTTGCCTGAGGCCCCTTCTGCTTGTCAATGTTTATTTAGCTGCCACTCAGAGCTGCTTTAGATTTAATGATTTTGGTCTCTCACTCCTGGTCTCTCTCATACACATTCGGCATGTAGAAACAAGTAAAACTCCACCCTTTCTGCAGCCTACAAGAAACAAGGAGAGAATGGAGTAAAACGCATAAACTGCAATTGCTGGCGGTAAATCAGTTTCTGCAAGGTGCTGTTTTCCAGACAGTTGCTGGTGTCGGTGAGCAATTGAAAAAGGGGCGGAATTCTTTTCTCATAGCTGTGTGCTGATTTGTTGAATTCACAGAATTTTTCCCTTTATAATCCCACCCACCTTTTTTTTCCTCCCTCTTTTTGAGAAGTTGACTTGCTGCTTCTCAAAGAGCACGTCAGCTGTAATCTGGCCTCCAGTGAGTTACACTGACACCATGAGCTCAGAAGCTGATGAATCCAAGGAAGGTATGATTTTAACTTTTTCAGAGGCCTTCATTTAAAAATGCAGTGCAGTTAGTGTCTTCCTCAAGGCTGCTTTTGGCAGCCACAGCAGAAGATGAATAAGAGTTTTGCTCATTTTAGCCTTGAACCATTCATGGGGGCGGGGGGGGGTATACTTAGGCAGAATCATCTAAAGACTGCTCTTCAGATTTTACTGGAATCGAAACAACCAGTCTTGATTCCAAAGACGCTTGCTTGTTTGTGCAATGGTGATGCAACAGTACACAAAGCAATGGTAAATGAAAGAATGTATATTTAAAACACTAACATTAATAGTGAGAATAGGGAAGGCTTTTGCATTTGGAAATGCTGTATCTTTGTAATAAGAGGAAGCTGTGAAGGGGAGAAGTGAAAGACCATTATTTTGGGAAAGAGCTGCTACTGCTGACTTCCTTTTCAGTATAAGCGCATACTTTCTTGGTGTGTATGTGTGTCTGCGTATGTTAAACTGAGAGGAGTGTGCCTGGAACTATCGTTGCCAAAGGAAAGGGTTTCAGTTACTCCTTGTAGCATGAACGTGTGGAAGAGCTGGAAACATTTAAACAAAAACACAATTATTCACCAGTGTTGATTTTTAGGGGGGTTTGTTTTGTGCAAGTTGCAGAGGAGGATGGTGGAGAGGGGGAGTAATTTCCTGAAACTCTGTATGTATACAAAAGAGCATTTGTACAGAAGGGGGAAAAAAGTCAAGACTGGGATAAAAAAAACTAGTTTCTCTGAAAAGAATTAGATTTCATGATTTTCATAAATAGCCTTTATGAGGCTCCAAACTGAAAGAAAGAAACAGTATGGCTCTCACTAACCAGATTAGCAATTATAAGGAAACCAAAGTTTCCCATTTGGTAGCAAAACAGTCCGAAAACTCGTTAGTATTTCAGAAGCTTCCCTTGACCCATACCTTTCTGTACCCCACCATTGCCACCCTTGAATAGTAAAATTACTGTAGGCCTAGACTTATTTTTGCACATGCTGTGAAAATCAAGGGTATTTGATTGTCAGAAAAAATAACACTGGAGTAAATTAAATGATACAGAAGAACAAAATAATTTATGTATTTAATGTCTAAGCATGATCTCTGGCATTTTTGTAGTACTCAGAAATTGCACATTAATACTGTCCCCCTTTCTGTCCGAATGAACAAATAATCTAAAAAGCACAAGAGCTTTTTCCAATAAAATAGTCAAGAAATTGTTGTAGGTGGCATTGAAATACACTTTCCTGTAGCAACTCTTGTGGAAAAAGAGAATGTACATTCCTATGGCAACATGCACATTCCACCTCAGCTGTACAGTAGGTGAGTAAGTAGCATGCATGCCATGGCATGAAGCATTCTCTGGCTTATACACAGGGGGAAAAAAACATTAGATGGTTTTGTAAAGTGCACTTGATTTCAAAAGTAAATTTTTTAAAGACAAAGTTCTTTATCATACTGTCTAATTTAGATCCTTAAAATTCTCTTGGAAGGTGACTGGTTCTTTTACAGATAATGTGAGATACCAAGGTCAGGTCTTCATGGTGAGAAAGGTAAAGGTTTGCTTCTGAAGAGAAGAGAGTACCTTGAATCAGGTGCTTTAACTGGTAAAATGCTGGGTTTTGTTTGGCTTTGAGCTGAATAGGAAAACAGATGCAGTGACAAACTGTACAAAGAGCAGGTGTATCAGTAGGCAGAGATTACTTTTTAAAATGTATTACTGGAAATGCCACAAAAATGAATTTTATATTTCTGATGGTGTTAAACAGAAATGATTTGTGCTGCATGAGATTTGTGTGTGTGTAATGTCTTGTGTCTTGAGGTGAGAATATGGTAACATTGATTTAGTTGTCATGACTTACAAATAAGGGTGAAAGAGAAAAGGACAAGATGAGGACTAGATTCAGTCAATAAAATTATACATTGAGAGTATGCAGCTATGACCACTATATCTGCCCAATCTGACACTACCAGGCAGCTCCTTAGCCCCAGGAACAACAGTAGGGGAATGTGTGTGCTGTAGTGAAAGGTGTGTCCATGGCATGTGAAGACTTGTCCAAGCTAGCCTTGATTTAAGTAGTTGGAATAACAATAGTAATGCATCTGCAACAGCACAGGCTGCGCAACTCCAGCCAGGACCCAGGATATGTACCCAAGAGACTGGCAGCACCCATGCTGCTGGGGCTTCACTGCTATTGTTCAAACTAGTTAGATCAGAGCTTGGTCAGGTAGAGCTTTATGTGCTGTAGTCACACTTCCAATTGCAGGGTCGTCTTTCGCTAACACTGAAAATGTGATCAGGACCTCAAAGTTGCCTAATCATGGAACTGTAGGACTCTAAAGGACCTTGAGGGATCTTCTAGTCAAGTCCCCTGAACTCTAAGCAGAACTAAGTATTACCTTTTTGTCCATTTTTGATAGGTGTTGGTCAAATTTGCTCTTAAAAGTCTCCAGTGATGGAGATTCTACATCTACAACCTCTCTAGGCAATTTATTGCAGTGCTTAACTACCCTGATGGTTAAGAATTTTCTAATGTCCACGCTACATTGCCCATGCTGTAGTTTAAGCCTTCTGCTGCTTCCCCCTCCTCCTTTAAACAACTTTTTGTGTACTCGAAAGCTGTTACCACATCTCCCCCATCCTGCCTTGGCCAGGTCAAGGAAGTTTGTTGAGCCTTCCCTCAAGGCCATGTTTTATAGACTTCTAATTACTTTTGTTGCTCTTCTCTGGACTTTCTCCAATTTGTCCACATCTTTCCTGAAATGTGGCACCCAAAAATGGGCACAATACTTCACTTGAGGCTAATCAGTGCAGAGTAGAGTGGAAGAATTACTTCTCATATTTTGGTTATAGTGCTCCTGCTAATGCACCACAGAACATACGTTTGTTTTTGGCAATAGTGTCACACTGTTGACTCTCATTTAGCTGGTGCTCCATAATGGTCTGCAGATTCCTTTCTGTAGTACTCCTTCCTATGCAGTCATTTTTTGTTTTGTATGTGTGCTGCTGATTGTTCCTTGCTAAAGGTAGCACTCTGCATTTGAATTTCATCCTTTTTACTTCAGACCATTTCTCCACTTTGTCTAGATCCTTTTGCATCTTAATTTTATTCTCTAAAGCACTTGCAAGCCATTTCAGCTCAGTGTTGTCTACAAACTTTATAAGTGTGCTTCTCCATGCTGTTATCTAAATCACTGATGATAATATTGAACAGAACCAGATCCAGAACTTATCTCTGTGGGATGCACTCTATAGGCCTTTCCACCTTGACTGTGAACCACTGATACTTGCTCTCTGGGATTAGTTTTCCAACCTGTTATGTACTTATCTTGTAGTAGCCTCATCTCTGTTGGATTTCTCTAGTGTGCTCCTGAGAAGTTCATGCCAGACAGTATCAAAAACCTTCCTAAAGTCAAGACGTACCACAACTACCATGTCCTCCTATCCACAAGGCCTTCTTACCCTGCCAGGAAAAGCTATTAGGTTGATTTGATTTGATTTGTTCTTGGCAAATCCATGTTGACTGTTGTTATCTTCTAGGTGTTTGCAAACTGGTTGTGTAACTAATTACTAAATAATGTATTTATGTATCAGTGTATTTATGGTAGAGTTCAAGCATTCAGATTATGTTTGATAGCTGATCAAATCAAGTGAATCCCTGTTCTACTAAAAACAGTGTTTACAAGTTTTCTTTGTAAGCAAATTCAAATGAACAAATGTGACAAATGCAAATTGGCATGCAGCTTTTTAACAATAAGGGCAGTTAAGCATTGGAACAATTTAGAAAAGGAGGTGCTGGATTCTTTGTCACTTAAAATCCTCTCAGTCTGAGAGTGGATGTCTTTCTAAAAGATATCATCTAGTTCAACTACAATCTTTTAGGTTTGATTCAGGAATAACTGGGTGGGGTTCTAAAGTTGTAATATGCAGGGGGTCACACTAAATGGTCATAATGTTCTCTTCTGGCCTTAAAAGTTATGACTCTAGCCCAGTGTTTCCCAACCAGTGTGCCGTGGCACACAGGTGTGCTGTTAGGTCTGAGTAGGTGTGCCACAACATTTTTTGAAAAACTACTCAGAGCTCTGGATTAGCTCATGAATATTCATGAGTTCATCTGGAAAGTATATGGTGGTGTGCCTCTAATTAAAGGTATCAGTGTGCCACGGCAGAGAAAATTTTGGGAACCACTGCTCTAGCCTAACAAACCTACGGTGTGCTAAAGGCAGAAAGATATTGAAAGAAAACTCATACCTTCTTTTCTGTATTGCTGTTTGTATATTGCAAAGGGAGACACATTGGTTTGCATTGTGAACGTTCAGCTGACTGATAAATGAATCATGGTTCTCCCTGTGAAGGGTGAGTACAAGAAAACCTGAAGTGATGTACAGGGAAGCATTGAAACCAAACTATCTTCTGACAGACCTGAGCTCCACTACCATACGATAGGAGCCTGAATGAAAGGGTGGTTTGAAAGAATACTAAGGCAGCTGAAAATTTTTTAGCACTGTGTTCCTGCAAGTATCTCATACCAAAGTGAACAGTACAACATTTTTGAACTACATGGTAGAAGAGAACCAAAGCATTTGGACACCAATTTGTCTTTAGAGTGAAGGGGAAAAAAAGCTATATTAAAATAAACTGTGCTTACTGTAGCAGTGACACCCACAACTCTAGTTTACTTTGAAATTGTGAACAACAAAGGGTGTTCCCTTGCGTAAGTTCTGAGTAGCAAAAATTAATTTAACAAATGCATCATTGTCTTGGTATCCAAGTTTGATTTAATTTGCACAAGTGTCAATCAGGAATGAGAGAGAGACCCTCCCTGCTTGTATGTTGTATTAGTTCTAGAATAGATTGAGGAATTGGGTTATGCAGTAACTCTTGTGTGGCTTTGCAGCTTCTGTTTTTGATCACTGTTTATTTACTACGTGGCCCAGAGGAAAATATTAAAGGGAAACAGTGAATTATAGTTTTTTGCCCAGTTAGGCCAAAACATGCTGAATTGATGATGTGTCTAAGTATTGTCAAGACACACGTTTGTATTGATCTTTAAACCACAGTGCCGCCATATTCTGGCTTATATTAACTCTGTTTCATCTATTTTTCCATTAGTGTATTTAAACTTAGAGTCTAACTGACTCTGGTATGAAAACTCCAAACATCTATATATAGGCAGCCTTGTACAGCCCAAAACATACAGGATAGTAAAATTAAGGGAAGAAAAATCCTGTAATGTACTATTACTTCTGGCTTAATCTTGTGTCCCATTTTAGGCTTTCAGAACAGGGAAGGGCTATAAAGATTGCACTGGTTCTGACTTCATTGCTTGTGGTGACCTGTTGTAAAATGCTTCCAGAGCAGTCAAATGAAAAAGGAATTAATACAGTAAAGGGTTGACTAAACTTAAATGCTTTTTAAAGTTGTCACAGTATAAATGATGTTTTGCATATTTCTCTCCTAGTGTAAAATATTAAAATGTGTAAAGCTTTAGACTATTGCAGCTGAGACAGTCATTCTACTGGCTCCAAAGGGGCAGCCGTGTTAGTCTAGTAAAGCAAAAAAAGCAAGGAGTCTTGTAGCACTTAAAGGCTAACAGATAAGTGGGATATTCTCCCATGAAAGCTCATGCGATAAATAAATGTTAGTCTTTAAGTGCCACAAGACTCCTTGCTTTTTTTTCATTCTACCGGTTTTCTGTTGTATATTTACCAAACACATCATCTTGTTTTCCAATAGAATGTTCAATTCAAAACATAATGTAAGGTGAATCCTGCTGCCCTTACAGTACAATGGAATGAATTTGCTGTGTAAGACTTTGAAATGCATCACATCATTGGTCACTTAGTATGATTCTCAGCTAGAATAGTTCAGAACCAGATCCTCTACTGAATCCTTATCATAGTTCTAAATTCATTGGGGTGAAATGTGTGCATTCCTGAAAAACACTGAGCTTTGAGTAGGCATGACTAGCATTTTTTAAATCCAAGTGAGATTACTGCAAATGAACTCATCCATTTTATTCCTCTTTGGGACTCAGGACTGACAACACAACCTGCTCTAGCAACGGCATGTAGGGGGTGTGAGCTGTGAGGCTGTAGAGTACTCCCTGTTTTGAGAGGTAAATACTCACCTCCTTTAGTGACTATGATTTGCATTTTGACATTTTGTCCATATAGGTAGATGAGTTCTGATCATTCATAAGAGAATTCCCAGCATCATAATGTTGAAATGAAATGTTTCATATTTGACCAGTATTAGCAATGGGGAAAACATTTTTAAGGAGCTGCTATTTGGTTCTCACAAACAATTTATTCAATCCCACATCAATGTGAGAGAGAGCCTTCATGCCATGGAAGTGATAGAGGTAGAAGTTTCCTTAGTATTTGATCTTTTAGGAAAAGAGCTTCTAAAGTTTCACAATTTGTTCTTATTCTCCATTCAAATGAAAACAAAACCCTTCTAACAAAAAATGGAATTGTGTTAGAACATCCATTTTTGGAATGAAACCTGAGTAATTTAGTGCTATTATGGGTGTTTGGTGTAGGTAGTAGGGTAACTAAGGCATGTGCGTGGAGAGTGAGCAGACCAAGGTTCCAGTCTCTGCTCTTCTTGAGTCAATGTACAGCTTTTCTTCTCAGATCATTCTGAATCCTGTAGAAGCAGGCACTTGAACCTGGGTTTCAACAGCTCCCAGATCTGTTTCCTCGCCACCAGACTGTAGACTGTGGGTGTTTCTCTCTCCTTTTCCTGCCAAAAGCTTGGTTGAAATTGATACATCTCTGTGAAGGGATTTGGTTTTGACAAAACAGCCTATTTCAGCACATCTCTTACTGAATATTTTTTAACTAGCTCTTACTAGGAGTTGGAAAAAACCCTTCAGACCCAGATCTTGTGCTCATGATTTAGACTCTTTGAAGACAGTGTGTTGCTCAGATAATTCTTCCTACTTCAGGCTGTAGAGGAAAAGAATGAGCACATGGTGTGGGTTTTATTACTTGGATATCACTTATTTAGTGCCATATGTTTATATGGTATCTCACACAAAGACTGCCTCAGTCCTACTGTAAAGATACTAGAATCCAAGTCACATAAGGCAGTGGCTCTTAATCTTTCCAGACTATTGTACCCTGTTCAGGAGTCTGATTTGTCTTTTGTACACCCAAGTTTCACCTCACTTGAAAACAACTTCCTTACAAAACCAGATATTAAAATATACAAGTATCACTGCACGCTAATACTGAAAAATTGCTTACTTTGTCATTTTAACTATATAATTATAAAATAAATAAATCAGAATATAAATATGATACTTACATTTAATTGTATAGTATGTAGAGCAGTACAAAAAAGTCACTGCCTGTGTGCAAGTTTAATTAGTACTGACTTTGTGTGATGAAGTCAGGCCAGAGGGCTCTAAAAGGGTGCTAGAAAGCAGATACGTGAGCCTCAGAATCCTAAAGGCCCTCTTTCCTGAAGGCAGGGGAGAGGTGATTACCGTGTAATTAGACCCACCTTAGGCTAGGCAAAGGCTGCTCCAGCCCTATTAAAAGCCCTGCTGGTGCTAGAAGCTGGGGGGGAGGGGAATGGAGGGAGAAGAGCTGCTAAAGGCTTGGAGGGGCATGGGCAGGGGTTTTCTCCAAACCAAGAGTGTAGTACTTCTTCCCAGAAAAAGAAGGATCTGAGGCACCAACTGTGAGGAGAGATTGAGGTTGCCCAGTAACAGCAGAACACCACTATATCTACAGCTTGGCTAGAAGAGTCAGGGACAGGTACTCTAAGGTAACGTTGCCTCTAAGCCAGGGGTCTCAAACATGCAGCCCCTAAAGTTATTTCTTGCAGCCCGCTACAATACTATCACTATCTGCAATACTGTTGTGTGAAAAGGTTTCAGTGGTGTGGCCCTTGGGCTACCGTAGTAGTATTCTTGCATGGTACAGTCCTTGGGGTAACGTCCTCATGCAGCCATTGTGGTGATTTGAGTTTGAGACACCTGCTCTAAGCTGATGATGTGGCTGAGCAAGTTCCCTGTTAGTTCCCGACCCCCCATGGGGTTCCTTCCCCACTGCCCAGCAGCTCCCCGAGTGCATCCATAACTTGCTTAACTGCATCCTCAGCTTAAGAGAGGGAACACTGTTATGTAGTACTACTGCTTGCAGCAACTATAGTTTACTACTCACACTGCACAGAAATCACAAAAACAGATACAGGTGTATCCCAAATTGCTTCCAGGACCCAGGCCTGCAAAGAAAACAAGGTAGGGGCTGCTCTAAAGGCAGCTCTGTGTGTGAGGAGGGCTTTATTCATGCAATTTTGTTCGCAATGCTTCAGACCAGGGTGGATTAAAAACAAAACTTTTAATATATTTTCTTTTTAGAATAAAGCTACTTAAAATTATGACAACCTACACTAAGGTCAAAACAATGAACTACAGTAAGATAATGTAAATCAAAATAATGTTCAAGAAGAAATATGTTGTTGATGTTTCAAAGAATCTTCAAACCACTGAACTGGCTGAAGTGAATCAACCTTTCTCAAGGAAAATGGCTAAAAAGCACAAATAAAAACCAGGTTTAAAATTGATTATTGAGCAAGATTTCTTGCTGCTGAATTGAATGACCAGCATAAATCCCTGCTGAGAGTAGGACAATAGCAAAAATATAAACACATGGCTGCTTGTGACAGCAGTACTATAATTGAAGAAGAAACCATGCTAAACTACCTTTGTGAAGAATGGAGAGGTATGTGGAAGCAGAAAGGGAGTTCCAGACTTAGGGGACTGAGGAGAGGCACAGAGGTGGTCCTTGAAAAATGTTGTGAATGAGATATTCAGAATAGCAGCTGGAGGGGAGATGTGACCCCAGGCACTGAAGAGGAAGCTACATTTATGTATAATATAGTTTGACTACAATGCATGGTAGCAACCTATAAAGTTAAAGCTGCTATTGTCTTGAAGGCATATTAAACCCCCTCATTTTAAATAAACAGGTCATATTCTCTTCTTAGTAAACTCTGGTTTCAGAGGCCGTATCAACACGTTTCATACGTACGCACTACAAATGCCTTCAGTTTTCAGAAACTAAACATTAGGTGAGGACTTGCTTTTATTCATTTTTAAGGCAAGTACTGAAAAATCCCAGACTGAACTGATGAACCATCAATGGTTTGAGATGGCAGATGGACTTCAAAACTATCAGCATATGAAGCTGAAAGGTTGAGAATTTTGCTATTCTAAAATGTGTGACAGTTGCAGCAGTGCTTGCAGCAATATATTACATGACTGGATACTTTAGTACAAGGATTATAAGAGGACTGTTTAAACTAGTGCACAGCTTATTTTCAATTGTCAGCAAAAATTTTGAGGGACAGTTTCCAAAGACTAGATATAGCTGTAGAAGTAATTCCACATTTGAGAATACTTCCGAACCATACTTTAGCAAGTGGAATCTAGCAAAAAGGAGTCTCATTCTCACTTTCACTGCATGCATGCTAACCACAAAGTGTAGCAAGAAAAATTCATCAGTACTCGAGGACTGATGACCCCTCCAGCAAACATAATATCCTGAACAGTGTGCTGAACAACTGTCAGAGCAGGAACTCGCTTAACTCAGAAGAAAACTGGTAGCTATTCAAGTACTCACACTAGTCCCGGTTTACTGTTGCACCTTGGATTTTTCTTGGATGCTTTCCAGCCAGGCACCGCCCGACTCAACTCTGTATAATTTGTGAGATCTAACTCCCACATTTTTAAGAATTAAAACATCAATTCTCTGTTCTCCTCCCTGTGGTTTTTGAAAGACATATGATGTCCCCAGGGCCACATTGAGAGTAAAAGAGCCACCGATTCCAGTCACTGACCTCTGGCAAGTGGACACGTGGATGGGACAGAGGGAAGGCAGGACAGCGGACCAGGGGGCTGTTTGCATGGGGGTGTTGGTGGCTCTGGGGGCGGTGGGAGGCTGCTCCCCTTCCTGGGCACCAAGGGCAGAGTGAGGCCAGCCTTGGCCGCTTGTCAACGGATCTTCCAGTCCTTGCGTGGGGCCTCTGCACTGCCTGCTCCACCTGCCATCTCTGGCCAGCCTGACACCTCCCCAATCACACCCTAACCCCCCGCCCTCTGCCACTGGCTTGCCCTGCTCCCTTTCCCGGATAGCTGCCCATCCCTGACCACCATCCACCCCCAGGGCCCCTTATCTGGCTGCCAGAGTGGCCATGCCACAGGCTGCTGCTTCCATCCTGGGCATGCTTAGAGCGTGCCCAGGGTGGGAGTTTTAAAAACCCATAGCCTGGGGGATCTCCCTGCTGGCCAGAAGACGGTGTCTTCTGGCCAAATAGGGGCCTCAGCGGCTGGCCATGCACAGATGAAGGATGGAGCTGTGTGCAGCCTATGGGGAACTTTACTGTGTCTGGGTACAGTGGACTTACCCACTTTGTGGGGTGAAGCAGGCTTGATCCACTGAGATCCAGACACACCCCAGAGCACTGCAGTCAAGAGATGCTGAAGATGGATGAAGTGAAAAGACTCACCTTAAACAGGGCAGATCTAAAAGGCTTATTTTGCCAGTGAGAACTGCTACACAGCAAGACTGAGGAGGAGTTTTGCCACACTTTGCTAGTGCTTTTTTATGCAGCTTGTTGTAAAAGTTGGCAAATGGCTAGATGAGCTGATGTACCCATTCAAGACCTCTGTGTATGTTCAATGGTAGGTGTACACCTGGATGAGAATCACTGACATATGACACATTTGAAGGCAAGATGTGGGACATTATTCAGAAAGGGAAGATTGTAGAAACAGACTTAGATAGGACATGTTTCTAAGAGAAGTGGGTATGAAGGAGATGCGAGGGTCATTAATCAGGGCACTTTGTATGCCAATAACTGAAGCACAAGGTAAGCATGATGCAAGGTGTAAAACAGTGTGAAAGGAGGAGCAAGTACAATAATATGGATGGAAATCAGAGGAATTAAGATTAGAGATCAGGACAAGGTAAAATTATTAAGGTCTTGAAGGTGAGTTGGAGGAGCATAGATTTAATGTGATAAGATGCCAGAAACCAGTGAAGTGTTTTGTGGGGAAAGATGTGACTAGGACACTGCATGGTTAAGGTAACAGAGCTAATTTAACTTCCGTAGGCCATTTGGCTCTCTGTAAGTGCTGTTCTCTCCTGAGAATCAAGGCTAGAAAACCACAAGAGGCAGGGAATTCACTTCCCCAAATAATTCTGCATCTCACCCACATCAGCAAGGAAACAATGATTGATTTTATTCTTGTCTTGTTTTTTGTCCTGGGATAACGTTTTCCATTAGTACAGTGTTTGTCACGGAGCTTGTACATCTGATTTTCCAGGAATTAGGTGTTCTAGCAAAGCAAAGGTTAATGCTGAGTTGAATCAGAGCTTTTAGCTTATGTAATGTTTCACAAGAATTGCATATGGCTAAGTCTAGAGTAGAAACGTAAGTCAGCCTATATTAGATCGACTTGCAGCCATCACACTAATTGCAGTGGCTGATCTCCACGCTAATCCTCCTTGGGTCAGCGGTATATGTCCTCATCAGAAGCACTTCCATTGACCTAAGAAGGGCAGCATGGGGAGCTGAGGGACCAGGCTCTCAGCTCTGCTGGCAGCAGCTTACTAGGAGCGCCAGAGGTTCACAGATAGCTGCATAACACTCCCCCCACACCCCACTGCTCTGCTCCCCATTTCACAAGAGGAGCAGAGGAAATGGTGGGACATCTCCCCATTCCTTGCCAGAAGCTGCTCAGGGCTTCTTATGTCTGGGGCATCAGAGTCCAGCTCCCCTGTAGTCTTGGCCCTGCCCGCTATCTGCCAGAGCACTGAGCCATGACATTGACAAGACTGCCCTGCTCCTAGCAGGGAATGGGGAAGTGCTGAGGGGTGCCCAGGTGTCTTTTCCCAGCCTGGAAGGGGTTCTGAAGCTCAGTTCTCCAGGGGGCAGTTGGGCTCTAGCTACCCAGCTTTCTTGTCAGTTTCACCACTCTTAAGAAATTGCTGAGATGACCAACAGCCCATATAAGGGGCACAGTGTCTACACAAAGTGTGCGTCACCCTAACTACAACATAAGCCTTATGCCTCTCGTGGAGGTGATGGTACAGTGGGGACCCGTTACCATGTGACCAGTTTGCGTGCGGAACCGGTTAACGCGTGGTAACGTGATGTCCCCCAAAGGCCCCAAATTAACCCGCAGGTCCTGTTAATGTGCATTGCATAAATGGGACAAGGAGCGTCGCTGCCCTGAAGACGGACCCTGAGCATCGGCCCAGGCCCCGCTTTTGTGCTGGGGTCTGAGCTGGCCTCAGGCACCTGCTGCCGCCAGCCTGCCCCGGATCCCCGGCCGGGGGACAGGGCTGGGAGTGGCAGCCGTGGCTGGGGGCGGCCGGGCCTAGAACGGGGCTGGAAGTGGCCGCCACTGTCACTCTCTTCCCTGTGCCTGGCCAGGGATCCGGGGCCCGGCTGGCAGCTGCAGGCACCTGAGGCTGGCTCGGAACCCAGCACAGAAGTGGGGCTGGGGGGGGACGTGGCCCATGGCCAAGGAGCGGGTCCTGGCCCAGTTCCCCGGGTCATTCCCCAGGACAGCAACCTTCCAGTCCTGTTTACACAGGGGCTGGTTTACACATGGTCACCGGGGGCTTGTCCCCCAACACCCGCACGTAAGCGGGTCTCCACTGTGTTATGTCAGTGTAGCAGGGCACTTTCATCAACTGATGAAAAGCTGTAGTGTAGACAATGACATAATTACATCAACCTAAGCTGACTTATGTTGACCTAACTGTGTAGTGTAGACCAGCATGGACTGTTTTTCATGTCAGAGCTCTTTGCAAGCCCTATTCTTCACTTCACCCTTATTTAGTTGGAGAAGATCCTTGTATAGTTGAAGTAAATGAGGCAGAGCTCAAGTGAATTGTCTGAAGTCACAAATGGAGCACTGCAAAGACAGGTGACTGTAGCCTGTAGTTTCTCTAATTTCTGTAAATTATTAAAGGTCTAGTCAAGAGTTAAGGTATAATTATTCAGCTAGATTTACCACTGCATCATTTGTTTTATATAACTAATCATTTCACAGATTTGAATACACTTGCATTGTAAATGTGGATCAACTGAGGGTGAATCAGGCTCAGTGATTTCAGTTTGCACTAACTGATTCATTTTTTAATCAAAATGAAAAATCTTTTATGCTGTTTTAAGAATTAGTGTTGACCATGTATCTGGAAATTTGTGTGTGAGAGAGAGAGGGATCTTGTACATCTGTCTTGTGCTTCTTTTCAACCTATACCATTCTAGAATCACTAATTCAGTGTGACTCTAAAATAGCATTTTAGGACTGAAGATAAGAAGAATAAAGCAAACTCTGTCCATCCTCCTTCCACACGATTGTGACGGCAATTTTTACTTTTAGGCTGTCTTATTTTTTCATACTTTTAGGCTATACCTACACTACAGTCTGTCGGCACAACTGATGTTGCTCCAGGTGTGAAAAAAACACCCTTGGAGTTAGATAATTTACATTGAGTTCTCTCCTGGCAGCATAGAGCATCTTCACCAGACGTGCTGCAGCGGGGCAGCTGTATCGTTACAGTTGCTTTACTGCACTGGTGCCTGTGTAGATATGGCCTTTGCATATACCTACTGTTTTGAATCAGAATACTTATTAAACAATAAAAGAATGGCATTTGTATGATAAAAATAGCTTTTCAGGTCTGGATGCTGTATGAATGGGGAATTTTGTATCTACGTGTCCTTTGTGCACTCCACTATGTAATTTGGTGAGCATCAAAAAGGGGGCATATGCAGTTTGTGAGTTAATCTATTGTGCAGTATTCTGCCCAGCTTTTATGCACTGTCCTATAGACTGAAGTCTGCAGGAGCACAGGATGTAAATCAGAACAGAAGACTGACATATCATGCTTCTGTGTCAGAATCAGCTCCTAAAGCTCTGACTTGGATTTATACAACAAAACAATTCTTATAGCTGAGGTTGAAACCTGTTTGGCTTAATTCTCCTTCCAAATGAAGTGAATGACAGAAATTTCAGTCAACAGTTGTAAGCAGGATCCAACCTCTTAGCTGACTGTATTGTACCCAAATATTGCACCATATGTGACCTATACATTGCTAACTGCTTGGTTGTTATCCCCTGCATGGCAACATGAGCTATGGATGATGCCACAGTATTTTGAATTTGTGAAGGTTTCTGTTAATAGTTTATATTAGTGACTTAATTTTTCTGTGGTTTTCTTATTACTATTTTGTTTTATTTATGGGCTTGTTCACTGTGCTCTACATCCTTCTAAAACTCTCAAAGATGGTGTCTGCCGTGAGCCTGCTCACAATCTAAGGGCAGTGGACAAGTGGAATTCAAGGGATTAGGGAGCAATAAGCAATTTATGAATGCAAGAGCTCAATCCACTCTAGTTCCCAAACAGTTTTGTCGTCTATGGGCCTTTCTCTGCACAGTTCCGTATTTTTTTTTCCCCTCTGTTGTTATATTTATTTATGGCCTTCCCTGGTTCTCTTACTCTGTACACATTCTTTTTACTGTGCTTTTGCTTTTTCCTTTTTTTGGTCTTTCTCACCCCATTTTCCTGGTTTACCATGAAATCCTAGGGCAGGGGTGTCAAACTCATTGGCTATGGAGGACAAGATTTGACTTAAATGGACTTCAAGTGGCCTGTACCTATAAAGTGAAATATTAGGGCACACTTGTGGCATCGCAGAGCATTGTGTATGCAAGACCATGCTCTGTGAGGACCCCCCCCCAGTGTTAAGTAAAGTGCTTTCACAGAGCACAGTCTCACATGGCCAGAGAGCTGACACTCTTGAGGCATTGCAGAGCACTAGGTATGTACAAACCACGTTCTCTCTCTCTGTTTATGGAGAGAGTGTGGTCCTGCAGAGCAGTCATAGGCCAGATGGAAGAGATTCGTGGATTATATCCGGCCCGCGGGCCACGTGTTCAACACTTCTGCCCTAGTCTATGCAGTACTTTCCCAAGGCTGAAGACCACAGATGCAGAACATATGCTAGTTAGTGCTGTGCTAGGATACATTTCACTTCTACCCAATGTGGCCTCTTTTATATAGAGAATTCAGACATTCTGGGTAACTGCCTTCATTCTAAAAGTGGTTTTATACTTTTGACATTACTTCACTTTAGCAAGTACAAATAAAGTTTTCTCTTAGCCTGTGCTAGCTTATGAGTGAGTCTCACCTACATGGTTACGGATTAGCGTAGGGGTGTCCAGCTTTTTTGGGTGAGAGGCTACATTGCAATTTATCAGTGGGACTGGTGAGAAAATTTTTGATAGATGAAACATAGAAGTTGATCTTACTAATAAACTTTAATAAAATAATTAGTGTGATATTTGGCATTGCTTTTGCTTGCACTTTGTACAGAGGACAAGCTGGCAGGGGTGCCTGTGTGAGGGGCCAAGGCAGGGTGTGGGGAGTAAGGCAGGATAGGGGAGCATGGCAGAGAAGAGGGGGAAGAAGGATGGGGTGCATGGAGCAGAGCAGCTGGATGGCAGGACGCAGCTACTTCCTGACAGGGACCCTGCCAGCTCCGCTTTCCTCACTCCCTGCCAGGCACTGCTCAGGAAAAGGAGAGTAGTGCTGGGCAGAGGGAAGGCAGAAGAGTCAGACAGTGACAGGACAGAAACCCTGGCAGTTCTGCAAGGATCACAGATTTTGGCACTGGACATCTCTGTATCAGAAACATTGATGGATGGCAATCTCTACAGAAGAGTTTTTACCACTAAGGTCAGGGCAAGGACAAGGATGCTGGGCTTAGGGGTATGGGAGGAGAGCAGAACAAAGGGGGATGTCCAGGTCAGGGCACTCCCCCTTTACCTGCCTCCTGCTCACTTGAAAGGGGTTGAAGCCAGCCGCTGAACAGCTTGCCAGCCATGCCACACCTCCCTGTAGCTGTGCTGTGCGCAGGGTGGGAAATTGACTGGCCAGCCCCAGCTCCCAGACTCCTGCAGCAGCACTCTGCAGGCTGGATGAAGGCCTTTGGCAGGCCACAGTCTGGCCCCTGGCCCACAGGTTGGACAAGCCTAGATTAGCTGATCACCATATTTGAGGTTAGGAAGGGATTTTCTCCGAGGACAGATTGGCAGAGTTCCTGGGGTTTTTTTGCCTTCCCTGGTAGCATGGTGCAGGGGTCACTTGCTGGTGGTTTCTCTGTACTTTGAAGTCTTTAAACCATGATTTGGGGACTTCAGCGACTCAGTCATAGGTTAGGTGTCTATTACAGGAGTGGGTAGGGGGTTCTGAGCCTGCATTGTCCAGGAGGTCAGACCAGATCAATGGTTTTCAAACTACAGGTTAGGACCCAGTATTGGGCTGCAGACCCTCGAGTGCTGGGCAGGGCTGTAACTAGGGTGGTATCAGAGCCCTCCGCCCTGCTCCAGCCCTGGGAAGGAGAGTGGTGCCAGCTGGGCTCTGAGCTCCCACCCTGATCTGCCCTCAGGGGTGGGGTAAGCCAGCCCACAGGCCAGCTCTCTGTCTCAATCTGTCCCTGGGCTGGCCACTTTGCCCCCAGGGGTGAGGTGGGGTGCAGTGGGGCCACCAGATGGGGGTGGTGGTGGCATAGTTGACTGTTTGCATGAGCTGTGCGGGCTCTGGCACGGCCTGAAGTCGCATCACATGCAGAAGTCAGCACTGCCTCCTCCAAGGCCGACCAGCCGTGTCCCCGTCCCCCCCCCCCAGTGCTGGCCTGCTGGCTGGGCAAGAGGCCCTCCAGTGTGGGGGGGGAACTGATGGGGAGGCCCAAGGGGCCCTGTGGCCCTGATCTGCGACAGGCAGCAAGGGTTGGATCCAGCTCCGTGCCACTGGCTGGTGGTGGCTGCGGTTATCTCTGAGCCACCAGCTGCTGCACTAGCTCGGTCCCCAGGTCGGAGTAGGGCACCTTTGAGGTGGCTTGCCCCAGGCACCAAAATGTGTATTTCTGGCATTGGTGCTGGGTCCCGTAGCCCCCAGCTGCCACTGCTGAAAGACTGCATTGCACTGCTCAAAGATATAATTGTTGGGCTGCAGGCACAAATGCCTTTTATTTTTAAACTGCGTCCCAAGGGGAAAAGTTTGAAAACCACTGGATTAGATGAACATATTGATCGCTTCTGATTAAGTCTATGAAACTACGTAGCAGACATGCATCTTTAACAGAAACTTAAGGGGATGGAGTAGGGGCATTACAGATAAAGTTAGGTGGGTTGTGGTGTTCTTCAACAATACTGCTAATCTCTAAGTGAGAATTGACAAAAGTAATGGCCTCATAAAACTCACGACTGTTGTGGGAGGCCTGGCTGGAGCAAAGCAAGTAGAAGCAGGAATGTCACTACCCCAGGGAAAGACCCAGGGCATAGGCCCAAGCCCCACTCCCAGGCCGGGGCCCCACTCCCTGGCCATGATCCTGCACCTGGGCCCGATCCGGCATTGGGCCCCTGCCGCCACCAGGCTGGCCCCAGATCCCTGGCTGGGGATAGGGCTGGGAGAGGCAGGCACTGCCAATGGGCAGCCCAGTCTCAATCACTGGCTGGAAGAGGCAGGCACCGCTGTGGGTGGCCTGGCCTGGATCCGTGGCTGGGACATGGCTGGGAGAGTAAGGCACCGCTGCAGGCGGCCTGGCCTCCCGGATCCTGGGTCAGGAGAGACGGACACCACACCGAGACTCAGGGCACATGCCCTGCATGCCAGGCGCTAGCAAGGCCTCTATGTACAAGGTTAGACTGGGGTGCTAACAGTTAATCTTCAGGTAATAGTACAACAGCTTACGTGAGCCTTTTAAAAAGGGTGTCGATATTATTTGTCAGATTCACTTACATCCTGTTGTGATGTTTATCATTATTTCTTTTCCACTGCTGTAACTACAAAAAGTCCAGAACCTTTTAAAAAAAAAAAAATTTGAAATTTAATCTCAAAATTGAATTTTTGGAGTCCACATATCCATTCTATGAAAAAGAAGGTGATTACTATTGTGACAGGCATGGCAGAGTTTATTAAAGTAAATAAATATAAAGGTCTACCTGTTTAAATGTAAGTTTATATTTATTTGTATTGTAATACTAGAATACTAAATTGTTTTTCCATGCCATTCTTTATTAAGCAGCTTCTTTCTCCTTTCCTTCTATTACATCAGTTTTAGTGGGAGAAGTGTTAAGATTAAACTGTTATGAAATAGGTTATATTTGTCTGATTTCTTGTTCCAAGACACATTGTTTGTTTGCATTTGCCATTTTATGAATGATGGAACTAAGACTAATCATTTACAAAAACCAGTGATCTATAAAATGAGAAGAGCAGTTGTTGCAGTGTGTGACTGCATCTGAAATTTCAGTGAGATGACTGTTTTCCATTCTGAAAAACAAGAAAGGTTTTCTCAAACTCAAATGAAGTGTGGCAATCGTATTTTAATCAAATCCTTTAATATGAAAGACTTAGACCTATTTTCCTTTTGTTTATGCAAGTTGCTGGACATTTTTAAAAAGGGGACAGCTTTGGGGTTTCTATAATTTTCTGTGGTGCAAACATCTTAACGCTGTCTGAATGGAGTGAATGGCGTGACGATTAATGATGCAAATATGAGTACTAGTAACTTGGTTCTTGATACTCCTGATCTCAGTGAAATAAACATGAGCTGTTGATTTGGCAACTGTTCTTAGAGTCACAAGCAAACAAACACAATATGATTTTGCATATTTGATTAGTATCTCTCTTCTCCTAGACACTATTTACTTTGCTTGGTTCTCTGCCAGGTCTGTTTTGGTTTTGGGGGTTGCTTTATATGGTTTGACTATCCTAAAGTGATATTTCTCAAGGAAGCTTTGAATTTGCAAGTTCCTAAGGCACTGTAAGCAATGGCATATTGAAAATAATTTTGATTGGTCTGTATCCTGGATAGTGGGTTTCCCTGGACCAAGGGAACTCACCTGGAGAAAAATGGGTGCATGTTTCTGAGATAGAGATTCAGATGAGGGTTAGGATTAGTTTATTACCTGTTTTTTGAATTTCATGTGTGTGAGGTGGGCATATCACAGTGAATCAGGAGATGACAGTTCATTCTTTCAAAATGTTAACTGCCTTAGATCTGTACCTAGAAATTTAGTCCTTAAACCTAATATGTTTATGCTTTGTTATGTTAAGCAACATGTAAAACACTTCACCAGGATATATGCACAATGCTCTTACTTGTTCAGCTCCATCAGACTACATGTGATAAGGTGACACAGGAAAATAATCTAGAATAACTTTCACAACTACCTTTTTTAAAAAATTCAAATTCCTGTTGACTGCATTTCTGTCTCTATTCTGTTTACTTGAACTGATTATTCTAGCAAGCAAGTTTGCTGACAGGAAAACATCATCTTATGGCATTTTGTAGGATATTTGCAAAAACTGAATGCTGAATTAGTACTCATGAATATTTGTACTGGAAATCTCTAAGTTATGTTCATTCAGTCAGGCAACAGAAAAGTAGTATTAGATATCTGTCCCTTGGAAACGGATTTTATTTGAAATACACATATAACAATGCAGGTCATGATTTATTTGCAGAACTAATTGGGAAATAATTTCAATTGGTGAATAACTTGAGGAAATATTTATCTGACCATGGATAGGTATGAACAAAAAGAGTTCACACTGGTTGAAGAAATTATTTGTGAGTATCTTGTTTGCCTCTAAGCGTGTATGTAGGATGGCGAAACGTTAAGTTTCCAAGTTACGCTGATACAGTGCTGTGTGTGGAAAGTATAACCGTGCAACAGTAAAGGCACTCAATGGTATCTTGTAGGTTTAAATGAAAATTATGTTAAAATGCACAGTCAGTATTATGAGCAGTTACAAGATATAAATTATTGCACTTCTGGCTTTTAGGCATTGATCAATCTGCTGTGGCTTCATTAATCACTTAATGAAATGTTATAGATAGAGGATGGGAAAAGCTCATAATGAAGATAAAGCAAGCTAATACATGTTCTACTTAGGCAATGCATAAATGTCATTTCACTCATTTTAAATTTTAGCTCAATAGTTTTTTGTTTGTTAATTCATTACTGGAGGACATATCCTGTTCCAGTGTACCCATGATTTCTTTCAAGTCACCTTTTTCCTCATAACTCCCAGGATTGCAAGTTGCTGCAGCCTTCCTTGACTAAGGCTGTATGGGAATCCCTTCCATCAATACTACTACTTGCTTGGCTATATGTATTACTATGGAACAGTAAAAAGCACAAGGTCTGGAAATTTGACTCACGCGGTGTTCATCATCCATCCAATGTACCCAAAAGTTTATTGCTTAGGCACCAGGTCAAGGGACTTAACCACAGGGCTGGTCCAAATTCTAAAGACTGAACACATTTGCTACGCTTAAAATTCTATTAGCTATTTTTAGTACTGTTACTGTAGGTCAGCAAAGATGTATCAAAATAATACTCCTTTTTTTTCTTACCATAGTGTAACGTAAAAGATATTCAACCACACAATCTAATTTCACAGAAGAGTGAGTCACTAAAAATATTAAGAGGCTAATTTTCCTTCTACCCAAGTTTTACAATTTCATTAGATACCTTATTTATGCTAATTTAATTAGGAGGTGCAAAATCAAACCCCAAGAAACTAAAATATAGTGTGGGGGGAAAAAAAGCAACAGAGGAAATCATTAACCTGACAGTCTTAATAGACACTATGGCTAAGACAATTCAACTTTTATTTTAAACTACTCAAAATCACACACTTAAAACAGTCTTGTTTGGGGGGGAAAAATACTATACTTAAAAATGGTTTGGTAAGTTTTTAACAGCTGTTTTGACTATTGGCTTTGATTACAGAGGCGGCCTAAGGCAGTTGGGGGCCCTAGGAAAAGGCCCATTGTGCAGCCCCCGTCTAGGTTTCTACTTTTGCTTTCCCTGTGTCCCCAATCACCCTTGCAGCCCTATCCACTCCCCATGCTTCTACTACTTGTTTGTTTTGCTGAACCAGACTAACATGACTATCCTGCTGGAACTTGTAAATTATTCTTAAGTGTGATATTTTTAAAGATATTTCTTTCCATCATGAAGCTTGTAAGCTGATCATCTTTTACTTAATATGAAAGAGCTAATGCTGAACTACAAAGTTAAAATGAACATTTAAAAAAAATTAGTCTGCATTAATTAACAAATAAAAAGTGGTAAAATTAATGGTGGTTCAAAAATAACTAAAATACCACATTTAAAATTTTGGCAGTCAACTCTTACATATTTTTTACATAGGCTTGGGTTTATGTACACTAGAAATTTAATACAAATAATTATAATAAATAAAAATAAATGAAAATAAGGTTTTTATTGTGTAGCTATAAATGAAAAACACCAACTTTTAATGAAATTCTCTGGCGTACTCAAGTTTATAAGACTCTGGCCCCCTCAAAAATAATCAATAGTAAGGACAAAAGAAGCTAAAAAAATTACTTACCCAAAAGCAAGACATACAGCACAGACATCACACACAGCTGTAATGATTGCTTGAGGGCAGCACTGTATTTATATGTAGCAACTTATATGGAGCTACCTGGTAGACTGAGCTAACCAAAGCCAAAGGAAAAATGGTCATAAAGACAAAGGAAAAGGCAAAAGAAGAATAGGTTAAATAGAAAAGGAAAAGGCAATATTTCACATGTGGGATTAAAAAAATGGCAGAATAAATAGCCACAGTGAGGAACTAAAAGATGAGACCATTAGAAAAGTTCCTGCTATTGTGCCTATTGTGTCTATTGCATGCTCCTGCTTTTTAGCATGTCAGTGTGAAGGTGATGGGCAGATAATGGTGAAATCTGCAATTCAGACAAGGCACAGCCCCTAATGATAGTTTGTCTTGATGAGCCAAGATTGAAAAGTGCTTGGGCTTCCAGCCCTTTGCTAGATGGGAACAATTCCTATATTTTTCTATATTTTCATTTCTGTCCACATTGAGGACGGGGCCCATTATTGTTTGGGGCCCTAGGCACCACCTGCTTTGCCTAGCCCTAAAGCTGCCACAGGCTTTAAATCAGGAGCTAAGGGCTAAGACAAGCCAAAGGAAAAGGTGAGTGGCAATGCAGACAGTGAGTGAAATAGGGGGAGGGGATATGTAAGAGTATCTTGGCAGGTATAACAAACAAATGAGGAGTCTTGTAGCACTTAAATATATTTATTGCATGAGCTTTCATGGGAGAAAAATCTCACTTTGTCAGACACTTTATATTTCGTATTGACAGGAGTGTGAGAGAACAGGGAAGAGGAAAGGCTTTCAGTAATTGATTAGATGATTGGGAGTTTGGATGAATTTTTTTGGTAGTTTGGTCCCTTCTGACCTTAGAACCTATGAGTTGTAATGCAGAGGACGAGACAGAACTCATACAGAGCAAGATACGATGACTACAGCTTGAAAGCTTTACAAAATAGGCAAGAGGTTTTTTGAAGGGAAGTGAAGGAAGGTTGGTATACACAGTAATAGAAGAAAAACAAACAAACACAAGGAGTCCTGTGGCACTTCAGACTAAACCATTTATTTTTTGCATGAGCTTTCATGGGAGAAAATGCATATTTTGTCAGAAGTGGGACTTTCTCCCACGGAAGCTCAAGCAAAAAATAAATTTTGTTAGTCTTTTAAGTGCCAACTCCCTTGTTTGTTTGATTTACTGAACTTGACTAACACGGCTACCCCTTTGGATCTTAGAAATAGAGAAAGAAGCTCTTGGCTGTTGTACAGAGTGACATGAAGGGAGTCACAGAACCAGCAGTGTAGCTGAGAGAAAACAAAAGTAGATATTGTCAAAGTTCCTTTAAGATCAAATGTTTTTTATCAATTGCTTTGGTTAATTTAAATGTTGTTTTCTATTCTCATGACCTTGTGATTTTACTCCTCTTTCCTGCTGTCCTCAAATCCATTCATTAGTTAAATCCTGCTACAGCTATCTCTACCTCATTTCCCAAAATATCCCTTCTCTTTTCTAATTTCCCAGTTACTACTTGTTTTTGTAGTAATTACTGCATTCTCTCTTTTTGTCTTACCTAATTGTTATCTTCCCCATCTCCATTTAGTTCAAATTGCAGCTGACACCTGATTTGTGTTCTTGCCATATGGACCTTGTATCTCAAGTCTTTGGCCTTTGCCTTGCCTTCAACTTATTTTCTGTATCAGGTGCGAGTTTCTTCTTGCAATATAGGGCCTCCTTCACTGCTTGTCTCCATCCCTGACAAAGGCTCCTGGGGTATGGCCACACACACTTATTTCGAAACAACAGGGGTTGTTTCGAAATAAGAAGTGCCATGGCCACACGATGCACGGCCATTTCGAAACAGGCAAACAGCTTGTTTCGAAATGGCTGTGGTTCTACCGAAACAACTTAAACCTCGTTTGCTTTCGAAACAGCCCTGTTTGGACACGTTGTTTCGGAACAAAGTGTTCTGAAACAACATGTCACCTTCCTCCCAGGGTTCTAAGCACCCTGGGAGGAAGGCCAGCCCCCCCCCCCCCCGCACCCTCGCCGGGGCGCCGAGGGGTGTCCGCAGGCGGGGGGGGGGCGGGGCTGCAGGCACCGGCCAGGTGAGGCGCGGGGCTGCGCAGCACGAAGCCGGTGCCTGCAGGGGACTGCAGGAACCGGCGGAGTGCCGCGCAGCCCCGCGCCTCACCTGGCCAGTGCCTGCAGCCCCTGCAGGCACCGGCGGGGTAAAGCACGGCTGGGCGCTTTACCCCACAGTGCCTGCAGGTGCCTGCCAGGAGAGGGGCGGAGGGGTGCCTCACCCCGGGGGGCTTTAAAGCTCTTGCTGCCCCCAAACCTGGGGGCGTGGCCCCGGCGCGTGGCTGGAGACTGCTGCTGCCGGGGCCGGGGTGAGTGCTGGCCCGGAATCCCCGGTGTGACACTCCTGCCGGGGATTCTGGGGGCATGTCTGGGGCATGCCCCGGACATGCCTCCCGCAGGAGCGTCCCGCCGGGCATTCCGGGCCGGCACTCGCCCCAGCAGCAGCGGTCTCCAGCCGGGCGCCGGGGCTGCGCCCCCAGGTTTGCTGCCTTATTTCAAGGACACAGTTTTTTGTCCTCGAAATAAGGTGTTTCGAAATGTTATTTTGAAACAACTTGTTTCGAAACGTCTTGTTTCGAAACAAGCATACCTTGTGTGAACATAGCCCTGAACTCTTGCTCTTTATGCTCTGCCTGATCTTTTCTCTTGTCTCTACCTTTGACTCCTGCCCCATACTTTGTTCCCTTTTATCCTTAAAAGTTCCCAACACCACAGCTACCCTTTATGTTAATATATAACAAGATCCCTTCTTCCTCGTAAATAATCTTTTTAATACCATAACTCTGTTCAGTCAAGCATTCAAGCTGTAATGGACAAATTCCACTTGGAATTTATTCTATCTTGTCCTGTCCTGTTTGCTTGTTTCTTGTTCCTCTCGCAGCAGGGACCATTTATTCTGGTACTAGTGACCTATTATTCAGTTTACTGTGTGCTTATGAGGCTGCACAAAAGATTACACTATCTGGATTGCATTCTTTTTGTTCTATAGAAATGGCTGATACACATTTTTGTCTTATAAAACCTCTCTCCCAGTGTCAGTATGAACTGGGGCATATGTGTGTGCACTTGGCCAGTGGTTTTCAAACTTAGGGTCAGAACCCAGTATTGGGTCGCAGCATCCCCTGCTGCCGCCACCAGATGACTGGTATACATTGCTCAATGATGTAATTGTTGGGTCATGGGCATGAATGATTTTTTTGAGCTGTGTCATGAGACACAAAGTTTGAAAACCACTGCCCTTGGCAAATGCAGATCAGCTTATGCAGATATAGGTGCAGAGAAGCACCAGTCTGTTGACTACTTACACCAGTTCAACAGCTGAAATATATTAGATCTGTATTTGATTTCACTGCACCTGTTACTACATTCCAAGAAGGGAGACAAATGGTGGCTAAGGAGTAAAATGCCATACTAAGTTTGTCATCCTGTTCTGTGTGACTGGGCCAGCCTTCTTTGTTTTTCAATACATGGTTGATATTTGGACATTAGCAACTTACATATATAAAAAGTATTATACCTGAACCATTTTTTTTGTTTTGTGTGGGTCTGGGGGGAGAGAGGCAAGCCTTTATTTTCAATCTCCCAAGTAGCTGCAGTATATATCATGTGATATAGAGGGTGGCTGTGGAAAGCAGAGGCATCTAAAACCAGAATAACTAGTTGGTGAAGATTGTTCTCATGGGGCAGCAAACCCCCCCCCCCCCCCCACACACGCATTCTTGTTTGGAATAGCATCACTCACTACCACTCCTGCCTGCCAAAAATACTTTTCTTGGGGCTTTTTGTTTGCTTGGCAACAAACTTTTCCCAGCTTATACTCAGAGAGATCATTTGTCTCCAGCTTGATAGCCAAGCCAGCATGTTTTCTGATGCTGATTCTTGGACCTTTAAAATATATATCTATCTATATAAAATTTCCCTTCTCACCCCTATGGGTGGTATGTGACTTCCTCAACCTCAGGCCCTCTACCAGAGGCCTGGGAGTTTGAGGGTTCTGCACAGTATCTTAGCTGTTCCTAGCACTGCACTCTTCTGGACAGAGAGCTCTGATGTTGTTCCTGGGATCTGTTGGAGCCACTCTCCCAGCTTAGGAGTCACAGCCCCGAGTGCTCCTACCACCACTGGGACCACTTTGGCCTTTACTTTCCACATCCACTCTAGTTCCTCTTTCAGGCCCTGGTACTTCTCCAGCTTCTCATACTCCTTCTTCCTGATGTTGCTGTCACTTGGCACTGCTACATCTATTACCACCACTGTCTTCTGGTCCTTGTCTATTACCACGATGTCTGGTTGATTGGCCAGTACCTGCCTGTCTGTCTGGATCTGGAAGTCCCACAGAATCTTAGCCCTGTTATTCTCCACGACCTTCTGTGGGATCTCCCATCTGGTCTTGGGAGGGTCTAGTCTATACACTGTGCAGATGTTCCTTTACACAATGCCAGCTACTTGGTTGTGCCGTTCAGTGTATGCTGTTCCTGCCTGGATCTTATATCCTGCCACTATGTGTTGGACTGTCTCTGAGGCCTCTCTGCACAGTCTGCACCTTGCGTCCTGTCTAGTGTGGTAGATCCCTGCTTCAATGGATCTGGTGCTCAGTGCCTGTTCTTGTGCTGCTATGATCAGTGCCTCAGTGCTGTCTTTTTAGTTCAGCCCTTTCCAGCCACTGGTAGGATTTCCCAATGTCAGCCACCTATCTGTCGATGGTACATCCCATGCAGGGTCTTGTCTTGCCATGGCACTTCTTCTGCTTGGTCTTCCTCCCATGTTTGCTGCTGCCTCAGGCATTCTCTCAGCAACTCATCTTTGGGTGCCATCTTACTGATGTACTCCTGGATGCTATCAGTTTCATCCAGGACAGTGGCTTTGACACTCACCAAACCCCGCCCACCTTCTTTCCGGATGGTGTACAGTCTCTGGGTGTTGGACTTTGGTGGAAACCTCCGTACATTGTGAGGAGCTTCCGGGTCTTCACATCGGCAGCCTCCATGTCCTCCTTTGGCCAGCTCACGATACCGGCAGGGTATCTGATGACTGGCAGGGCGTACCTGTTGATGGCGTGGATCTTGTTCTTCCCATCGAGCTGGCTCTTCAGGACCTGTCTTATCCTTTGGTGGTACTTGGATGTTGCTGTCTTCCTTGCCTCCTCATCGTGGTTCCCATGTGACTGTGGGATGCCAAGGTACTTGTAGCTGGTCTGTATGTCTGCTATGTGGCCTGCTGGGAGTTCTACCCCATCAGTCATGACTACTTTTCGTCTCTTTACTACCATCCGGCCACACTTCTCCAGTCCGAATGACATCCCAATATCCTCACTGTAGATCCGTGTCAGGTGGATTAGCGAGTCGATGTCTCGTTCATTCTTAGCATACAGCTTGATGTCATCCATGTAGAGGAGGTGGCTAATGGTAGTTCCACTCTTGAATTTGTATCCATATCCAGTCCTTGTGATTATCTGGCTGAGGGGGTTCAAGCCAATGCAGAACAGCAGCGGGGACAGTGCATCACCTTGGTATATGCCGCACTTGATGGCCACTTGTGCAAGCTGTCTTGAGTTGACTCCCAGCGTTGTCTTCCACAGTCCCATTGAGTTCTTGAGGAAGGTCCTTAGTGTCCTGTTGACTTTGTATAGCGCCAGACATTCACAGATCCATGTGTGTGGCATTGAGTTGTAGGCTTTCCTGTAGTCAATCCAGGCTGTGCACAGATTGGTCTGTCTAGACCTTGAGTCTTGGGCGATTGCTCTATCTATGAGCAGCTGGTGTTTTGAGCCTCTGGTGTTGTTCCCAATGCCCTTCTGAGCTGTGCTCAGGTACTGGCCCACGTGGTCCTGTAGCTTGGCGGCTGTGATGCCTGATAGGACTTTCCATGTTGTGGGGAGGCAGGTTATTGGCCGGTAGTTGGATGGTGCTGTTCCCTTGTGGGGGTCTTTCATGGTCAGCACTGTCCTTCCTTGTGTTAGCCAGTTTGGGTGGGAGCCTGCTGTTAGCAGCTGGTTCATCTGTGCTGCTAGGTGTTCATGCACTGCTGTTAGTTTCTTTAGCCAGTAGGTGTGGATCATGTCCGGTCCAGGTGCTGTCCAGCTCTTCATGTTCTTGACCCGCTGTTGGATGTCTGCTACTGTGATGGTGACTGGTTCCTGTTCTGGGAGATTGCTGTGGTCCGTTCTCAGGTCCTGCAGCCACTTTGCACTGGTGTTATGAGTCTTCTCTTTCTCCCAGATGTTCTTTCATTACTGTTCAGTTTCTGCTGTTGGTGGCTCTGCTGTTATTGTGTTGTTGCACTGCAGTTGGGAGTACACCTTGGATGGTTCTTTGGAGAACAGGGCATTTATCTTTTTGGCCTCTGCTTCTCTAGTATATCCCCTTAGCCTGGTAGCCAGTGCTGTGAGCCTTTGCTTAGCAGTCTCTAGGGCTTCAGATGGAGTCAGGCCCTTGTATTTTTTCAGTAGCCGCATCTTATCCTTAATCTCTGCACCCTTCTGTAGTTCCACCAGCTGACTAACTTCTCTCCAAGTTGCCTTGATCTTATCCTCCAACCTCATTTTCCAGGGGGGTATGTACTGCTGTTCTTCTTGATCGTGTAGCCAAGCATCTCCAGGATTACAGAGGCTGTAGCGTATACCAGTTCATTGGTTTGAGTTATGGTGGTAGTAGGAATTGTCATTAGGGCTCTGTTGGCATCTTCTAACATACTAGTTGATGGTACTTCTCCAACGAGCCTTGGTAATCAGTCTCGAGGGTTGACTGTAGCTAGTTTATCCATGATCTTATGTCTCATATCAGCTGCTGTGCTCTGTAATGGAGGGGGTGGCAGTGAAGTTCCAGCTTCAGGTGTTGTCTGCACATCTAGTTGTACTTCCGGGTCTTCTTGTTGAGTCCAGGATGTAATGTGGAGTTGGTCTATCTCAAGTTGTGAGAGCAGCTTCGTTAGTGTGGATGTAGGTCTTTTGTCCATCCATAGTCCCCTCATACACTTCATGTATCCCCTCTCATTAGGTCTACTGTTGTAGTAGCATTCCATCAATATTATATATATGTAATAGTATGTGACTTTGTGAACCTACTGGCAAAGAGATAGCAGTTTCTTTTCTAGCATCCTATGAAAAACAATAATAGTATGTCAGGCGTAGCCAAACTGCAGCTCATGAGCCGCATGCGGCTCTCGAAAGAAAAAGTGCGGCTCACTGAAGAGCACAGCAAGAAAGCGGCAGCATGGTCAGATGGGAGAGGGAAGTGTGGCGTGGTCAGACAGCAGGGAAGTGTGGCATGGTTGGGAAAGCTGTGGTATGTTTAGATTTTCTCATGGGCCCTAATGCAGTTTACTTTTTGTTAAAATAAAATAGTTTTTTACAAGTCCCAAACATGACATGGAGTAATAAGAATCAGAAATACGAAGGAAAAAAGATTAAAATTGAATGTAGATTACTTTCAGTTTTTTGGCACAGCTTACTGCTGTGAAGCATTGTATTCCACAATGAAATTTGCTAAATCAAAATATTGTGCAGTACTTAGAAATTCAGCACATGAGAGAGCTTCTACATACTGTATTGACAAGTTACAGCCCAGATTTTTAAAAAACTTGCCACTAGCCTGACAGCTAAGTTTTTACTGTGTAGGCCTAGTTTTCATGGAAATCTTAAGTAATTTATTAGAATCTGACATTAGTATGATCCAATATTTGCCTTGTTTTTATGATTAATTTAAAGTGTGCAATGAATTTTAAGCTTAGTAGTTTTGGAGTAGGTAAAAGTATGTGGTTATATGCCTCAGTGTGGCTCTTGAAGGTTTAATAATTGACTTCTGTGGCTCTTGAGTGCCATAAGTTTGGCCACTCCGTGGGTTGGACTCGATGATCTCATGAGGTCCCTTCCAGCCCTATGATTTTGATTTGATTTGATATGTCATCCATATTATGCTTCTGCAGACTTTTTGTCAACCTCCTCTCTCTGTTCTGAGGGGAGTTTTGATAGCATTCCTTTCTCCCCCGGCTCCACCCTCAATGCAGCTGACACAGCTGACTGCCTGGTCTTATCCAGTAGATTCTCCACAGATTAGCTTCTAGCCTTTATGCTGCACTGAGAGGGGATTACTAGGGCTACCAGATATCAAAGCCTGGAAAGGAGACAGGGAAGTATGAAAAGGAGGACACATGAAGAAAATCTCGTATTAATGTCATATTCTTCTGTTTCTAGGGGGCCCTGGAATGCTTCCCCCTAAAAATAAGGTATTCCATGGCATTCCCGCATACTTTAACCCCTGTAAGTAAAAAGCCAGATAAAATCATGTATTTTAAAATGCATGCCAGACAGAGGATGTGAAGGTAAAAAGGGGAACATGAAGGTAGAAAGGAGGATGTGTCAGGCAAAAGGAGGACATCTGGTAACCCTAGGGATTATTCACTTCCAAACTGGGAAAGCTATGTCCATGCAACATCTCCAGTTCACTATCCTAGGTTTCGAGACCAGAGTTTAGTTTCTAGTTCTAGGTCTTTCAGTGTAAATATTAAAATGATTCTAAATTGCTTGACTAATCAGCATTTTTATAGCCCACTAGAGAAGGAAAAGTTGTGGCAAAAATGTTTTAAGACTTGCCTAAGGTGCATAATGGTGAAGTCCTAGGCTGTGTCTACACTGGGGGAGACCTTGGAACTTGACTGAACAAAGTCGACTTTACGTCCACCTTGTTAAGTTGACTTCTAGGTTTGTCTGTACTGGAAACAATACAGACATACCCAGGGCTGCCCTGCCCCTGGTCCCAGTTGGACTCCTGGAGCCCGATCTGGCTCTAGGGGCTGATCCA
Organism: Podocnemis expansa; assembly: GCA_007922195.1. NCBI lineage: Eukaryota > Metazoa > Chordata > Testudines > Podocnemididae > Podocnemis > Podocnemis expansa. The sequence continues at coordinate 42,564,041 of ML681982.1, read as the reverse complement.
GCAGCAGCAGGGGGTCAGATCTGGTTCCTAGCCCCTTGTAGCATGCAAGGAAGCTGGCTCCTGCTGCCTGAGGCAAGGGGCTTGGAGCCAGATCAGGCTTCTAGTTCTTCTCCTCAGGCTGCAGGAACTGGCTGCTGGTTCCTGCAGCCTCCAGCAAGGGTCTGAGAACCCAGTCTGGCCCCCAGCCCCTTGCCACAGGCTTTGAGGGCTAGGAGCCGGCTCCAAGCCCAGTCTGACTCCCAGCTGCTTGCACTGTGGCAGGCTGCGAGGAGCCTGGTCAATTGCACGGGCTCAGAGTCTGTGAAAGTTACCAGGCTTTGAGCTGCTTGTGCAGCAGCGCAAGCATTTGGGAGTCAGATCAGACTTCTAGCTGGCTCCTAGCCCCTGCAGCCTGTGGCAAAGGGGCTGGGGGTCAGATCAGTCTCTCAGCCCTTCTTCATGGGTGGTGGGGGCTGGCAGCCAGTTCCTGCAGCCTGTGGAGAGAGTCTGGGAGCCCAATTGGGCCAGATCCAGCCCCCAGTTCCTCTCCACATGGCAGGAGCTGGATCAGGACCCTGGAGCTTGATCACACCCTAGGGCAGGGAAGGGGACAGGAGTTATTAAGGTGAGTTAAGCAGTTGCTTAGTGTAGACATACCCATAGGTGGGGGGCCAGAAATGGGCACATTTCATGCATTTAAAAAACAACTTAAACATTTTTCAAGCTAAAACATTCATATTAATATCTGAATATTTCCTTAGGCAACACAGTGCTAAATAAAGCACTTGTTCTTCATAAAGGTGTGACTGTTTAGGTGGGTAGTGGAGAAATGACTGGAACTGAATATTTATCTATAGAGATGGGCATGATCTATAGCAGTGGTTATCAGCTAGGGTTGTACACATCCTGGTAGTAAGCAGAGGTCTTCCAGGGAGGCTCATAAACTCATCTAGATAGTTGTTTGGTTTTATAACAGGTTACATAAAAAGTACTAGCAAAGTCAGTACAAAGTAAAATTTCATACAGTGATTTGCTTATACTTCCCTGTATACTGAAATATATGCTGAAATTTAAGTACAGTATTTATATTCCAATTGATTTATTTTATAATCATATGATAAAATGAGAAAGCAAGCAACTTCCTCATTTTTATGTCAGATTTTTTTGTAAGCAAGTAGTTTTCCAGTGAGGTGAAATGTAGTGATATGCAGATCAAACTCCTGAAGTTCAGTACAGGAGGCTGGAAAGATTGAGAGGCGCTGATCTACAGTGTAAAAAAAAAACAAACAAAAAAACCAAGGAATTGTGTGGCACTTTAAGACTAACAGATTTATTTTTTGCATGAGCTTTCATGGGAGAAGATCCTACTTCCTCAGATGCTTCGAAGATGGGTGAACTTACAGAAAGGAATGAAACTAAATGCAAGGGGATGTAAAACATAGGATCAGGTCATAAAGTAACAGCAAATCAGAGCAGTTTACAGGCTCAAACCATGGGAAGCCTGAAGTCAAATTACCCTTTGTAATGGGAAAAGAACCCATAGTCTCGATTCAGTCCTGCTTTCACAGAATTTAGCTTGCATATTAATTCAAGTTCAGCTCTTTCTCTCTGAAGTCTTGATGTCCCAGGTACATCTCTAACGACAGTCATTAACAAATCCATCATCGAGTGATTAGGAAGATGGAAGTGCTCAGCAACTGGTTTCTTTGTTCTTTGATTTCTGATATCAGCTCTGTGCTCATTCAGTCTCTTACGGAGCGATCGTCCTGTTTGTCCAATATATAAGGTGTTGGGGCATTTCTTGCACTTGATGGCATAGATCACATTAGTAGATGAGCAGGTAAATGAACCTTTGATGGAGTAGCAGGCTTGATGACTAACACAGCTATCCCTTTTGAAGCTGATCTACAGCTCTTTATGTTTAGGGGCTGAGGACCAAAGTGATGACTTGTTTGTAAACTCTAAGTTGTAAATGACTTTTCACTTTGGAGGCTGTCTGTAACTCAGACTGGGCAAACCTTTGGGAAAGGAAGGAGATATTACTGCCAATGCCCCCCCCGCCCCCGGACTGGTGGAGAAGGAAAGCTTTAGTTTAAACAGCAGAATGTTGAGGCTTCTAATTCAGTGTAACCCTGGCAACACACCTTTTCTAGCCAACGCTGCCCATTTTTTGAATTGCATTAATCCTGTAATATCACTTCTTCTTCAGTATAACTGAAGTTGTGAAAGATTTTCAGTAAATCTTCCATCTCTGGGGTCCCAGCATGAAGTGCTCTTCAATGAATCTGGGCCTTTAGGATTGAGAACTGCATTTTCTTTAGGACAAAAATGAAGATTCTGGGATTGTGACTGTGTCCCACTCTGAAATTTATAATGTCTGGAGTTAGTCCGAAGCGATGGAAATAACTACAAGAATGCAGACAGCTGGACGTGATGCCTAATGTAAATGTGTTAGTCTTTAGTGCCTAAAGAAGGACTCCTTGCTTCTTAAGCGTGGTTGAGAGTTCTTAGAGCATCAGCTGATTCCATTTGTTACCACCTCAGCCATTTTCAGCTTTACAAATTACACCAGTGTAGCAGCATGGACTTTTCACTACTGATGTTGATGTAATATTTGCTTCTATAAAGCATTAGTCTTGGTACCACACAATGTCTTGATCAGGAAACTAGAACAACACAAAATAGATTAAAAACTGGATAAGTAAGTCTCAAAGTGTAATTGTAAGTGAGTAGTCATTGAAGGGTTGTCTTTCTTGTGGGATGCTGCTGGGAGCAGTATATAATAGATTTTTCAATGACATAGAAGAAAATATAAAATCATTATGTTACTGCTGATGTATGTCTTCCCTGCTGCAGATTAACCCATTTCTTTTTGTGCTATCTTCAGTGGACATGGAGATTGATCACTCTTCTCTTTATAACAACCCTATCCCTGTTTGAAGACTGTTAGCAAGTACCCCCTCAATTCTTGTCTCAAGATTAAACATGCTCAGTTTTCAGCTTTTTTCCAGAGGTCAGGTTTTCTCAGTCTCCTGTCATTTTTCTGGCTCTCCTCTGGAGTCTCCAATTTGTGCACATTTCCTAAACTGTGGCACCAGCACTGAACACAGTACTCTAGTTGACGCCTTCCCCGTGCAAAGTAGAGTGGAGCAATTATTTTGTATGTCTTGCATATGATAGGAATTACATTAATTAATACCATATTAATATTCTTATTCATATACCCCAGAGTATACTAGATTTTTTTCAGATGCATTTGCATGTTGGCTCATATTGTTTGATTACTGTAACTGTTGGATCCATTTAGCAGTGCTACATCCTAGCCAGTTGTGCTCTATTTTGTATTCAATGTTTCCTTCCCAAATATAGCAGTTTTGCATTTGTCTTTACTGAATTTCATCTTTGTGATTTGACTAATTCTCCAATAATGTCTTTTTAAAATATAATCTCCAAGTGTTTGCAGTGTCTCCCATCTTGATGTCATCTGCCTATTTTTGAGGATACTCTCCACTCCTTTATCCAAATCATTAATGAAAATACTGAATACTTGACCCTAGACGGCTCCTTCAGGACCCCACTAGATATCCGCTCCTAGCTTGCTATTGTACCATCGATAACTACTCTTTGAGTACAGCCTTTTTAGCAATTGTGCACCGAGTAATTACACCTAGACTGCATTTCACTAGTTTGCTTATGAGATTGTCATGGGGGACTATGACAGAAGCTGTACTAAAATCAAGATATATTACGTTGACTGCTTCTCCCGATTCACTAGGCCAGTAACTCTTTGGATGTTTTCACCCTGCGGGGAAGTCAGGTTAGATCATCACCATGGTCCCTTCTCACCTGAAAATCTGAGCATCTAAGAAAATATAATGCAAGTGTAGATCATCTTTTCAAAGTGATTATACTGTGGGTATGCCTCATCTCCCACAAGCGATCATGTGCTTTCTTTGTGGCGGCTATAATTGCCTCTCTGGACACATTAAATATTAGGAATTAGGCATTTAATAAAGGTTATTTCTTTGCATTTTTAAAAGAAGTTAGTTGCTCTGTTTTGTTCTTCATTTGCTCTTGTGTTCTGTTCTCTTGCCTTGCCCTTACTTTTTGATCTCTAGTTCCCTTCTCTCTTGGTCCTCTTCTCTTTCTGCTCCATCAGCTAATCTGTTCAGAGATTTCAGTTCCTTTTCTCTCCTACCATTGCTCAGTAGTACCAGTCCCACTGCTAGTTCTGGTCCAGGAGGTTGACTCCTGTTTCCTCTATGGCATCCGTTCATTGTAAAAGCAGCTAGAATGTCATCGTCTTGTTTTCAGATGCTTTTGAACAGCTCTAGAAACACCTAGAAATGAGGAGCACTACTACCATGGGACCAGCCAGCTTCCTCTGGAACACCAGCATGTGTTCTGAGGACCATAATCTGGGAATTCCTGCAGTACATTAAGGAAATGCTTTGAGCATTTTTTTAAAGAACTAAATTTAACCTGCTTTCCCCCAGGATATGATCGGTGGTATTTATTGCATACTAGAATCAAAGCATCAAGTCTTTCATTTGAAAGATAACATCAAAAGCCCTAGAAAATGTGACACTCATTAGGAAGAAGCTATAAGTCATGGTGGCAGAGTTCAAAACGTCAGGCTGCCTTTTTAATATTTGTGAAATCTGTACTGTCTGTGCTGCCTCTTTCATATGCTTATCTTTATGATCAGTGAGTAGTGAAATATGTGGAAGATCTGGTAATATGCACAGGATTGTGACTGCTTTTGCCTGCTCTAAATTTTATCTACTCGTCTCTCAGGAACCACTCCTGCAATTTTATCACAAGTTGGGTTATTTTTCCCCCCACTTCTTCTGGAATCATCTAATACCATGAGAAACTCAATATTTTTTAAGAAGTTTCTAGTTTTATTGTTGCTTGAAAACACAAACCTTGAAGGCTCAAAACAAAAAATACTGCTTTTAAATTTTAATTTAACCGCTCTGGTTATTTGAACACTTGGAACTGACAGTACTGCTTCTCCCACTTGCTTCAAGTAGTTGCCCCTCAGGGGTGAGACGGTGCCTCTCATTCTAGTAGTCTGTTTTACTAAGAATGTAAGATCCTAATCTTGTACAAAAGTTGTAACATGACTCAAACCCACAGCAATACTGCCGCAAATGTACTTGTCCATGCAGGAAGGCGGGCAGGAAATCAGTTGCCACATTTCTCAAAATGTTTTTGTTCTTTCAGTATATAGATGCAATGTTTTAGGCAGCAATTATTATTTTTTCATGTTGCTGTTAATCCTTTATACTCTACAAGTTAAACTGGAAAGCCTATTTGCTTTTGGAATCTAGTTTTTGAAAAGTTACATAATGGTTTTGAGGTGCTAATGACATGTCCTGTATTCCCCACTACAAATATCTTTCCCCCCCCCCCCCACCAAAACTGGTTTTGGGGTGCTAATGACACTACACCCCCCCCCCCAAACCTTCTGTTCCAAACACTGGTATCTTATAGGATTTCTAATGACTGGAAGTTTTGAAATACTTATTTTGCTAATTGACTGAAGGTCAAATATGTTACACAGCCAAGGGCAAAAGATCATAAAACGAGTACGTTAGGATATGCATTAACTAGAGATTTGGTCTGGGCTCAAAAAGTTAAATGTCAGATTTCAGGCCTTCCCCAACAAGTTCAGAGTTTCAGACCTGCAGGTTTGCTTCATAGGCATTGCTAATGCAAACCTATAGAAAAATATTGAATAACTGCTCTGTTAATAAAGCTGTGGCATTTTGCAGCATGGAAGGTGCTACACTTCCCCTGTCTCCTGTAGCAGAGTGCTTATGTCCTAATTTCTATTTGTGCTATCCATTCAAATTAAAATTGAACTTACTTGCAAGAAAATGTTTTTCAATGACCCAAGCACTAGACAAACAGTCTCCTTGCTCTTATTGGAGAAGCTGCAGCTTCTTCAAGATGAGCATAACTGTAGCAATATGGCACTTATGCTAGATTATATATCATTACAGGAAATAGCAAAACCACATTGATTTTTTTTAAGGGATATTTTATATTAGCAATTTTAGAATCTCTAAATTGAACCCTACAAGGAACTAGAGAGGAGGGTTGTAGAGGAAGGAAGAAATATGGGAAAAAGCTTTTCCAGAGATTCTTATCAAGAGGTGAGAGATTTATGTCTATTAAGGAGCTGAGATCTCTGCATCAGCGCCACCAAAGAAGGTATGTGATAAGCTACTGGCATGAGGCACAGTGATGGAATTTAGGTGACTAACCATGAATTTAGATGCCTATAATTTTTAGGCATTTACAACTGGATAATAGTCATAGCTTCTAAATTAAGTTCATGACTGATAAGACAGTTAGAATTGGTGAATGTAGAAGTGGATGTCTGGTGGGAGCTCCTCTGTGTTGTTCTATGGTTCATCTAATCAAAAGTTACAAATGGAAATAAGCTTTCTAGTTATGATGCTTAGACTCATTTAATCCTTTTCCCAAGAACTAATCGCGGCCTTTCCGAATTACTTGGCTTTTTTCTTTCTACATTTTTGTTCATTGTCCCAGATGTCAGTTACCAATAACGGCTGTCACTATTACACTGCTTGCTCAGCAATGCAATTTCCTTTAAGCGTTCCTTTCAAGGAAGTGAAACTACTTCACTGTAATTTTTGCACTTTTAGTTGCCTAAGTGAAATGGAGCAATTCAGGCTGAAAAGAAAGGTAGTTCAGAAAAAAACATGTTTATGAGGAGATGAAAAATCTTTCAACCTATATTGGATTCTGATGCTGTTTGAGGGAAGTGTATTTGTTTACTATGATAAAGTATGTGTGTTAAACTGAGTTTAACAAGCAAGCTACCAGCCCAGTTTTCACCTCATACGCATTGTGATCATACCTGAAACGTGACTTTGTCGTCACCATCTTAGGAAAAGCTGTAATTCTACTTGTTGATGAACAGTAAGTAAAACTTTAACTTTCTCTGGGGAAATTTTGACTTTTACTCTAAAAATTTATTCCTCTTAGTGCTTTAAACTCAGTTTTATTTAAGTACTTGTTTTGTGTATATAATTTCATTTTAATTCTTCCGTTTTTTTCTGATATTACTAACAGTAGAGAGAATCACAGAAATGTCCATAATATAGTCCAACTGGGTGGTAGAGTAACTTTTTTAAAGATAGAGTTTATGTATTTGACAGTCGATCAAAACTTGTGGAATGATAACAAATTAAAGAAACAAAAGTTGACTTACACTATACTAGCACTAAAGCAGATATATAAGTAGTACATACAACATAGCCCCAGCATTTTACTAACTTATAAGACAACTATTATCGTAAGAGTTTGACATTTGTATGTAAGTGAAAACACTTGTTTTACTAACTCCACTATAGCCATATGTTTGCATGTGGGACTTTTGTTTCTATTTTTTAAGAAAGTGTCAAATATTAAATTATGATATGACTTTGTTTTAGAAAAGTTCTTTGTGAATTTTTGAAGTTTCATAACTGTTAATGCATGGTCTTATACAAATAGGAAATTGTTAGAGACAGATTTCAGTGCGGAAGAGCTTGCTGGTTGGTAGGGTCTTCATTATACTGTGGTACTGTGATCTAGTTTTAAGTTAAAGCAAGGGTGACTAGAGCATCTGGATAAATGTCCTATTTAGCATTTGTGTGAATCCCGAAAGAAGAAAATGAAACACATTTTTATTTCACTGTTTCACTCCTGAAGAGTTTTCATGATATTTTTATAGTGCTCCGATCAAAACATAAAAAATCTAAATTTGTGGAACATCAGAAGACATTCAGATTTATGGACTGGAACATTTTATGAACAAAGCCAGGGAAGAAGAATAATCTTGGTCTGATAACAACATCCAGGAGCATTTGGGGAACATAGTGGGAGTGTTTTTAATATATTTTTTTAAATATTGAAGCGGCAATTGGAACTCAAAGGCAACTAATTTATACTTGATAAAAATAGATCTCTACTACTCTAAGTGGCTTGTGGGTTTGCATATTTAATCATTTTAAAAAATCTTGATTGTTTTTATTTAATAGTAAATAGATTTATGATTTTTTTTAATGCAAATACTCTTGAGACACATTTTTTCCACTTTTTTTTTGATTGGCAACTTATTCTTAGCTGCTTCTCAAAGGTTTAGAAAAGCCTGCTTATCTTGTGATCTCGATTAGTGCTACCAAATAATTAACAATGAGTTCTTTGGAATTTCAGTACCGCATCTGGTAAGGACTAGCCCTTTAAAAAATATACTCAAATTATCTAAGACTTGTAATCAACTGTCCAGAATGTGGTTACTTCTTCATTAAGTGGATCGTCTTGGAAGCATTCTAAATCCTAGAACGGGATGCTGTTGTGATTTTTTTTCAAAGATGTTGTGAAGAAATATGGTTTTATAGCTTAGTTAAACTGCTCCTTTGAACAAATACCCTTTATGTGTGCTGGTAAAGTGTGAACATACATACACATGTCTAGTGGGAAACTTTTTCATAAATGCAGAGCTTTACCCATAGGCATGTGCAGAATCTATGCTTTCATTCTATGTCTGCAAAGAAATCCTTCCATATATGAAATTACTGTAAAAAGATGAAGGGTTTTCTTTTGACACCCTAAACTACAGGAGGATGTAGCCTGGTGCCTAATCTTATATCAGCAAAATCTGTATCTTTGTGTTCATGTGTCTATTTACTGTACACTTAACTTGCTGTATTATCTATGCATTTACATTCATCCATTTCAATGGAGTTTCATTTAGTTTTTTATGTTCATTCAAACCCAAAACAAACTCAGTGAATGCAAACTGTACAAATCATACTAGGATATGCATGAAGTCTAGGAACTGAAATTGCAGTTTTCATAAAATTATAGATTAATTCAATTACTTTTGAAGTACTGTGGTATGTCAGCTGCAAAATAGATGAATGTAGATAGAAAAATATTCTTTAACACGCTGTCAGTAAAATGCCTGTGATGATCTACTGATTGTACTCTATTTTTTTTCCCCAAGTGGCCACAGATGTCTTCAATTCAAAAAGCTTGGCCATTCAGGCCCAAAAGAAGATCCTTGGCAAAATGGCATCCAAATCAATAGCAACTACGTTGATAGATGACACCAGCAGTGATGTTTTAGATGAGCTCTACAGAGTGACAAGGGAATACACTCAAAACAAGAAGGAAGCAGAAAAGATAATTAAAAATCTCATCAAAACAGTCATCAAATTGGCAATCCTCTACAGGAATAACCAATTTAATGAGGATGAAATAGCACTGATGGAGAAGTTTAAGAAGAAGGTTCATCAGCTGGCTAAAACCGTGGTCAGTTTCCATCAAGTGGATTATACCTTTGACAGGAATTTTTTGTCCAAAATGTTGAATGATTGTAGAGAGCTACTTCATCAAATCATCCAACGCCACCTAACTGCAAAGTCACATGGACGTGTCGACAATGTATTTGATCATTTTTCTGATTGTGAATTTTTGGCTGCCTTATACAATCCCTTTGGACCTTACAAGCTTCACTTGCAGAAACTCTGTGATGGTGTCAACAAAATGCTAGATGAGGGGAACATATAACTTATTACATTTAAGATTGACTGCTCATCTATTATTTGTAGATGGCGCACTGTTGATTCATGAAGGAATAAAAGGATTATACAAAAGTAGATTTCTTGAATATAACAAATGTTTAAGAAGAATCTTTACCAAACTGAGTATTATGAGCTATTCCCACTCCACCTGGAACAAAGTCTTCAAATGATACTGCTTTATTGTGCTTTGCCCAAGGAAACAGCAAGATAAAGGTTATGAAACGGAGCTGCTCAAGTAGAGTAAGACTCTTGTGAAGATGATGATGAGAAAATGGAAATATATGTAGTCAAACAATCCAAATATGTAATTCTACATTTGGAGTAATATTTATAAATCATCAAAAGGCTATTTTTTTATCAGGCTAGTGTGGTGATGGTACATCGTAGAATTTCTTTAACTCTTTTATGTGTTTTAAAAAAAAAGTATATATTTTGATTCATTTATATTCATATGTGTTCAATATGAATGTGTAGATCACAGCTTCCTAGAGCTTCTTTTATAAACAGTTCAGTTTTACAGTCGTCATATTCATGATGCTTTTGTGCAGAGTTTAACTGCTTTGTTAATCTTCAGTCCAGTGATAAAAATCTACCAAGTGACCCTTACAGATTGACTCTAGTGCCTGTTCAGTTTGACTATTTCAGGAACAGTAAACTACAATAATACAGTCTGACTTGGAATATGTAGACTACTGAATAATGTGTGGTAGAAGAAAACATCCATAATATATACTTCTATTTCAGAATTTTAAGACTACAAGTGCAATTAAAAGATAAAATGCAATGAGCTAGCAGCACACTCTCATTAGTACCCATGCAAGTCTTGCCACTATATCCATCGACTTTTTTGAAAATGTAAGGGATTGGTGTATTCTGCACATCAGGATAATGAATATGGTAATGTGAATTGAGATAATATAAGCTTCTGAAAGCTAAATACATTCCACACCAGTTTGCTTTGTATAGAGTGAGCTAATGTCATTGGGTTACATATAATAATACTATTTAACAAAGAGAGATGGCATTTACAATATCATAGCTTAAATCAAATATTTTTATCTACTACTTTTACTGGGATGACAAAAAATGTGACTTTCCAAACACTGTAATGTGCTAAAAAGCATAAAGCTAAAACATTTCAAACACCTGCCAAGTTTTTGTGGGGAAGCTTTTAAAGAACCCTGCAATGTATTTAATTGCCAAACTTTTTTGCTGTTTGATATGTCTTCTGTTTTATGAGTAAACCAAAGAATGTTTGCACTCCAGGCTTTGTATGTTGTTTTTTCTGTTTGTATTTTAACTTTGAAGCAATGAGAGCAGTGCAATCTCTGATGCATGCCTCACCATTACCATTTAATTCTTCACTTTCTAGAAGGAAGGGATAGGTCTGTCTTCATGCCCATTCAGTCACTGGACTCCTAGTGTACCAAGAAGTGAGCTCATTGTGACTGTTTTTGATGACAGGAACACAGATTTGTATACCAAATTATTTGATTCAGACCGCCAACATCCAGGAGGTGGGGGTTAAGCTCACGACTAGTTGGACCAATTAGAAGCTAATAAACCAGTGGCTGTCAGTTTCTAAGAGCTGTAGAACTACTTTGTCATCAGGTGGTGCTTCAAAGAGCCAAAAAATAACCACCTTCATAGAGTATTTTGGCATCATTAGTGACTTTGTATAGCGATGCATAGGAAAAATCTAATTGTTTTGTGACTTTGCAGCTCCATCTTTCCCATTTCTCCACAGCTTACTACTTTGCTGGAAAAGGAAGCGTGTTTCTTCTCTTTTCCTCTACTTTTGTCTCTAATCTAATTGATGAGAGAGGGTGGGTTCCCGAAATCTGGTTCAGCAACACAGATGGACTCCATATTGCATGATGAATTTACCGAGTCATCCACTTTTTCTGAACCAAATAGCATCAGTGAGTGAATCTGAACCCTTTTTGAAAGGATGATGTGATATAGCATTGTTTAGAACCAGACATATAGTCTGCACATTTGGTGTGTAAAGCTTCCACATGTGCACTTCAGTTAAGATCAGAAACATTTTGTCTAGTCTAATTCTAGGTTTCCCCTGAGTAGGCATTGACAATTGTACTTAAAAATGTGGTCTTACAGTGTAGACAAATATCCAAGATCCAGGATGAGGCAACTGTAAGTGTAGTCAAAATTTATTAACCATATTTCCACAGTTGAAGTCTAGAAATCCATTGAACCATCTATTTGCATCTTAAAATACATTAAACTGATTATGAAGCCAATTATTAGAAGCTTGTCAGCTATCAGAAATCACATGTAGGTAGTTTTTGTTTTTCTAGAGTACAGTAAGAATAGCTGTCACAAGCATTCTTGTTTGATTACAAAAGTCAATTTTATGATAATGATGGAAGACACTTCGATTGCAGATTTTAAAAAACCTAGTTTTATCAGTAAAATGAAATGGTACTTAAACTTAGCTGTAGAATTCTATGGTTGTATTGTTCACTGTATAAAATATAATTCTGTGTCTTTAGCCATCAGAAGCTTTAAACCAAATTTGCTTTTAATGCCTTTTACCACGTCAAGACAATGTTTTTTGCCTGTGAAACATTTGTATACACAGTCATTAAACACAATACAAAATCAACTTATATTGTTACCTCAAATTAGCATTCTGTACCTCTCTCATTTAAAATAAGTAGAAGCTGAATGGTTGTCTTAAATTACTAATGTTATTTACTGAGGATACAGCATGCACTGAACCTCACACATTGTGGTTTTAATAGGAGAAAAAGTGAACAAACTTCTGGTACAGTAAAATTCAGCATGCTGTTTAACAAAATTGATGGATTCTACTGCAGAATTAAAAAAAGAAACTCTCAGTATTTTATGAGAAAGACCAAGTTAGATTTTATTGGACCAACTTCTATTCTGGAATGGACAAACTTTCAGCTACCCAAAGATCTTCCTCAGATCAGGAGCAAGTAATCAGAGTGCCCAAGCTAAATACAAGATGCCAGATTGTGCAGATGGGGCTCACATGTGCTGTAGGAGACCGTTTAAAATGAAGTGAGCAATTAAGTGTTACAGATTTTATAATGAACCATAGAACCAGTGTCTCTAAGTCTGTGGTGTTTTACATATGTTCTGTATGCTTGAGTGTTCCATTATCTGGATGCATAATGTATTTAATATTGTTTGGCTGATTGACCATAGCACGTGGTGTCATCAAAATACATCAAACCTGGCATGTACTAGTTAAAGACCAATGCATTGCCTTTTGGAGAAGCTGACAAATGATAAATGAGGCTTTCTGTATGTCATAGAGGAATTCCTATAAACCATTAATCATCTTAGGCCATGACTACACTACCACTTACGCTGACAAAATTTGTCACTCAAGGGTGTGGGGGGGAAAAAACCACACCTTGAGTAACATAGGTTTTATTGGCACATGTGGCAGTGTATGTACCTTCCGCCAACAAAGCTGCTGCCTCTTCTTGATGTGATTTTACTGTGTCGATGGGAGAGCTCTCTCCTGTCTTTGTAGAGTAGCTATGCTAACAGTCTTACAGTAAAGCACTTGCAGAGGTTCAGCTGTGCTGTTGTAAGCTCACTTTTGTGTACACATGCCTTTAGTTACACAAAGGAGGTACAGACGGGTTGATGTTGGCAGTTTCTGCATGTACTGGATCATCTCTTCAATATTTAACTACCTTTAGCTTCTGCCTCAAGTGTGTGCACATACATATATAGTGTGCACTCTTAAGTTTATATATAGACAGTCACACAAAGAGAACACAAGTCAGATAATACCCCACCATTGTCTTCTGAAGCTAACAAACTCCCTTCAGATTGTCCTACACGTAAAAGGTATGAAGACTGATAGCAACCTTGTTTTTTTTCCTGCGATTGCTATCACCTCTATCAGCAAATCAGGTTTTCTGCATGGAATATTCCTCCTCTCCACTAAAACTAAAATGACAGAGAAATAAGGGAATGAACAGTGTATACTCACCAACCTGAGGGAAAAAGGCAATTATTTTTGGTTCCAGTCAGCCCCAGGTTGTCTTCCAGCAGTTTGCTGCAACCAGCTCACATATCATTTCGTGAGGTAACTACCCAAAGATATATTGGACGTCCATGTGGATTGCTAGGATGATTTTTACACAACCGTACTTCAGCTGTGTAAAGGACACAGGACCAACTGTATCGTGGTACATTGACAGATCTGTGTAAGAGGGAAAATGGCCTTTTTGAGTGATGGATGGAGAGAATAACAGAATTAGGAGGAACACTTTATTATTTTCAGTTTCTGTAAAAGAAACAGCCCCAAATACTGCCTGTTTCCTGTTTGTATCTATGTAAATAGAAATCTGATAGGATGATCTACATCTTGATATAACTGCTAATAGTTTTGCATATAATCTATGTATACATCAGTATATAAAGTATTTACCATGAACTCTATCTATGACCCTTTTTCAAAGAACATGTAGTACTGTGTGCATTTTCAGAGAACCTTTTCAACAGAGCAGCCAACTTTCACAGTTAAAAGAAACACTGGTGTGTTGGATAAAATGGTCTCAGCTATGAAAAAGGATTACACTATTCTATCCACAAAACATCCATGTGATCTCATCTGCATATTTTCTAGTAGACACAACTCATTTCTGGTCCCTTCTGGGAGAAGAGAAATAAATTTGTATGATGCACAATTTTTTATCCTGTAGCTACTACACGAGTAGTTTTATTGTGGCTACAGAACAGTTGATACGTAAAGTTTGACAAAGAATAGTCTTGCATCGGTCCCTTGAAGAATTTTCCTTTTCTCCCTAATGTACTTAGCTATAATAAATTAGATTGTTTGGTCCTAATTATGTGCACAACAGAAGACAATGCAGTCTCCACATAAATACAGTATTCAAAGTAACCAAAACATCATTCAAATCATGCTTATGTGGTTTATTATCCTCCTAAGTTGAACATAAGAATAGTATCTCCTTACAGGTCATATAATAAGGAGCTAAATCCATTAATGTATCAATATGTTCATACCACAAGACAAAGTTTTTTTTTTTTCTAAAGTCTAATAACCTCAAAGTGCCAAGGTGACCTCCCCACTCTTAGTACTTCAAGTTTTAATAATTAGAGCTTCTGCTTTCTATTTTTAAAACCAGTATTTGTTGGTAAAACATTCACAATCAAGGTCAGCTATTTTCTGTTTATATAATGTTACTACACTAATTTGTTTCTCATATCATGCATTCAAATTTACTTCACTTGCAAATATAAAACTGATAAGCCATGTGGAACAAAATGGTAAGTGTCTGAATAAAAATCATAGCTTAATACAGATTTCCAAATAAACATCAACTTACAGAGAAGAAAACCTTAAGGAACTCATTCAGAAGTGGATCTCTTTGTAAACAGTTTTGAGGGACAGTGGGTAAGTTCAGATCATTTTGTCTTCTAAGTGGGTATTTGAGAGTGGAACGAGCAGTTACGGAAAGTTGGAAGGGGAGAGCATGGGTGGCTGCATGGTAAAGGTGGGATTCTGGAATTAAGTGGAGGGGGGGTGAGATGAAAAAGAACGTAGATACCGGATAAAACTTGGGAAAGAGAAAGGAATCCAAAGGGAGAAGGGTATGAAGCATTAAGGGCAAGATACAGTGTAGAGATGGAGGTCACCAGGGAGAGAATGCAGAAGTGGGGGGGGGGGGTGAAGTAAACTGGGAGGAGAAGTTGTGTGCCCCTTCCTTTGAGCCATCTGAAAATTATGAAACCAAACAAGGAGTCCTGTGACAGTTAGTCTAAGAATTTATTTATTGCATGAGCTTTCGTGGGAGAAAATCGCACTGTCAGATGCTTTGAAGAAGTAGGATTTTCTCCCACGAAAGCTCATGCAATAAAAAAATTTGTTAATCTTTAAGTGTCACAGTACTCCCTGTTTGTTTTAGTGAACTAGACTAACATACCTGCCCCTTTGGAGCTGAAACTTACCTGTTTCCATTATAGATCAATGGGAGAGATGCACTCCAAAGTCCAGTCACAGCATGTTGTGCTAGGTGACAGAGGTGTAGAACTCCTCTAGCTAGACCAGGGTTGGCAACCTTTCCTAGACCCCATGCCAGCCCTTCCCACTACACCCTCAGTGGGTGCCAGGGGTGAGACCAAAAAAGGGGGTGGGGCCAGGCCCCCAGTTTGGGGTTGGGGCCGGCGCCTGGCTCTGCTCGTGGCTGACTCCCACTTCTGCTGGTGGGAGGCCTCTGGTCCTAGCTGTTACCAGCTTCTGCACCTGCCAGTGGGCAGCGTCTGGGTCCCAGCTGTGGCCGGCACTCACTCCCACTAGCAGGCGGCCTCTAGTCCTGGCTGTGGCCGGCTCCCACCCCTGCTGGTGGGCAGCCTCAGGGTCCCAGCCAGGACCGGCTCTCAACCCCACCAGTGGGCAGCTTCTGGCTCTGGGGTAAGAGCTGGAAGCAGGCGAGCCATCCTGCCCTGCTGTCCTCCAGCCCTGTCCAGCAGGGGTGCTGAGGTCAGCAGGAGCACAAGAGCTGCATTCTGTGACTTCTTTATCCCTACTGGCTCCAGCCGGGAAGTGAAGTTAGCAGGGAAGCGCTGCCATGGCACATGGCTTTTTCCACCTAGCCACGCAGCACAGGGAGGCACAGGGCCAGTGGGAGGGCCTGAGTGGTGCCACATGCCACTCAGACTCAGCCCCCATGCCATTTTTGGCACGGGTGCCAGAGGTTGCTGACCCTTGAGCTCAACTCAAAGCAATTTTATGCTATCACTTAGTGAGATCTTCCCTTGCTTCCTTTTAGAGCAGGGGTCTCAACCACATGGCCCGTGGGCTGCATGTGGCCCCTAAAGCTATTTCCTGTGGCCTGCAGTAACACTATTGTTACCAATATTTGCAATATTGTTGTATTAAAAGGTTTCAGAGGTGCGGCCCTTGGGCTAATGTTTTAGTCCTCATGCAGCCCTCTACTGGCCCTTGTGGTGACCTGAATTTGAGACCCCTGTTTTAGAGCCTACTCCAGTACTAGACTACAGGAACAGAATGCCTAGTGACTTGGTTATTGAGGAATTTCATGTATAATTTGGCTCAAGTTAGGTCAAATCTTAATGCCTTCAGCCTGTTCTTAAAAATTATTTTTAAGGAATATAAAACGCAGTGAGATTTTTACTGCATTTAGTATATGGCACAAATATTCAGCATACCTTAAAACTATCTAGGGTTGGCCCCGTCTACCCTATCATGTCTCCTACATATTTTCCTTTGCTCACTAGTTTTTTCTTAGGTGTGAAGTAGTTCCTTGGTGTGCACAACAATTTATCTCAAACAAGGGGAAAGCCATAGGATGCTGCAAATGAAACACACAATGAGGATGAGGAGACAAGCCTTTATAAGCAGTACATACTGTACCACCGGAAGATAATGTAGTTTGTGCCCGGCGTATGACCTGTGTTGATTGAGTGAGGGAGAATACCTTCTGCTTGGGGTGTATGGTAGTTACATTGTGGTGATTAGTTAACTGGCTGTTTCTCTATCTTTTTCGTTTCACCTTTCGCAGTTAGAGGAATATATGGCCACCAACACAATGGTACATTTCTATGTTTCTCTATGTACTCAGGGCTACAGCTGATCGCCACTTGGGCTTGGAAAGGATTTTTTTCCCTGCAGTGCAGAATTGACTCAATGCAGCTGTCAGTTTTTGTCTTTCTTTGAACATATGGGAAATATAGATGGAGTAGAGCTCTTACTAACAGGTTCCTGAGAAACATTCACGTATTTGGGAGGTGTAGATTTGTGTATGCTGTGTTATGTACATAGAACTTCTTTGCAGTAATAGGGCATATTGAGGCTTATAACGAAGTCTAGTACAGGGCCAGGAGTGAGTGGGCAATGGCATATAGTGATTGGTAGGGTGGTGGAAGGCTGTTTACATCAGGCGTAGATTAAAAGCATCCATCTTTCATGCTCAGTTTTTTGTTCCAAGAGTGAGCTAGCTGGCTGACCCAGCCAAGGCTCTTGTCTGTTTTGGAGCTTGTTGTGGCCATAGTTTTGAGGAAGTAACTGCATTGAACTAGTTTTGACAGCCAGAAGTTGTGCTGGGATTTTTAATTTTCCATGTACTTACTAAGGTTGTAGCTGTTAGTTAAAAGTAATGTGTGGAGTTTTTATTTGCCACAGCTTGGTTTCAATGCCAAGACCTATTGTATTCTATGGAAATCAGTTTAATGCTTATTTTCTAATTGTACTACCTATGTTTATGTCCTCCCTTTGCTGTTGGTGGTGACAAGGAGCCAACTTAATGGCTTTTTACTGGGGGAAAGTGCAGGAGAAAAACCTCAACACCTTCTATGGATGGAGTAAAGTAACTGTTCTGAGAGCAGCAAAGCTATCATTCCCTTTACTGTTCCTCTCTTTTCTTCATGGAATATATTTTTTTCAAAACTGAAAGGGAGGCCCACACATGGAGTTTTTGCTTAATGAGTTTGTTCTACTAATTTATTAAAACATGCTAGCTCAGCCATTCTTTAAACCCCAAATGACCCTTGGCCTGTGAAAAGTGGGTTTCCCATGTAATTAGATGGTGTGCTACACTAATACTCTGCTGGTGCTCTCAGCATGACTTTTTAAATTAATTGAGTGGGTATGTACGACTAATGCCAAATCTCATGTTTCTTGCTGCTAAACACAGGAGATTAGCAAGACCTCCTATGAATGTGGACTGATGCTAAACGTTTTTAAGTGTTTGCTTTTGCAATTGGTTAGAACATGCACCCATTGTGGTGTTGTACCATCTGTGGTCCTTTATTGTTAAATTCAGGAAACTGCTTTTCAGGTTCTCTTGGTGACAAATATGGACTCAAGAGCTGGCAAAAGTCCTACTCATTGACCACCATAAATTCATGTGTTTAAAAAAAAAATGCAGAGGAAGTAGTACAAAATGAATCTTTATCTTCACCTCTGTGAAGGAAGATGTTGGCAACACTATGGACACTGTTTTATATATTGAGAGATTCTCTGGTGGTGGTCATTTAACCAATGTTAGTACACCCACCTTAAGAGGATGGAGAACAGAAGCTCCTGGACATCCTTAAGTCACTGAGCTCCAGTAGAATAATGCTCCCTGTTAACAAAGCTGGGCGTGGCCAAACTGAGGCTCGGGAGCCGCATGTGGCTCTTGAATGAAAAAGTGTGGCTTGTGGAAGAACGTCAGCAAATCAATTTAGTAAGTAAAAGTATATGGCTATATGCCTCCGGGTGGCTCTTGAAGGTTTAATAATCAACTTGTGTGGCTCTTGAGTTCCATGAGTTTGGCCACCCCTGAACAAAGCCATTCTGGAACCTGCTGGAGTAGTCTGGGGTACCTCAGCTATCTGTGCCCCTACCCCTAAGAAAGCAGAGAAATGGTACTAGATCTCAGCGAAGGGGGTGGAATTTCTTTTCCTTCACACTGCTCATAATTTAGTAGTCCAAGCTGCCACAGAAACACCTCCTATCTACTCCGACTGACAAGGAGGGCAATTCAACTTATTGTGAAGGACAGTCTTGTCTTCTTGCCTCCAGTTCAGGATAGTCAATTACCAGGCATTAATGGCTAAGTATGGCTTCTATAGTATTTCAAATTCATAGATTTTATTGACTTCTTCTACAGCAGGACAGAGCTTGTTTCCCATCTCGAGGAAGGCAAAATGGTAGCCAAAACCATCTCCAGTCAGCAAAAGATGCAGCTGATACATTCTCCAGGATAATGGCTACTGCTGTCATGATGCTTAGGAAATCATGACTCTGCTTTAGTATCTCCCAGGGAGGTCCAGAACACCAGTGAGGACCTTTTCTTCCATGAGATTCATCTTTTTAATCAGAAGATGGATGGTATTACACACCTTAAAGCAGCATCTCTCAACCTCTCCAGACTACTCTACCCCTGTCAGGAATCTGATTTTTGTCTTACGTATCCCCAAATTTCACCTCAATTGAACACTGCTTGCTTCCAAAATGGGACATAAAAATACATGAATGTCACAGCACACTATTGATGAAAAATTGCTTGCATTCTCATTTTTACCATATAATTATGAAATAAACCAATTGGAATATAAATGTTGTACTTTCATTTGTCTATTGTATATAGAGCACTATAAACATGTCATTTGTGTGAAAGTTTAGTTTGCACTGATTTCACTGGTGTGTAGCCTGTTGTAAAACCAGGTGAACATCTAGATAAGTTGATTTACCCCTGGAAGATCTCTGTGTACCCCTGGTGGAGAATCACTGGTGTAATGCACTCCTAGGCCACCCTCTGTTCCCTCCGAATATATACCCCTGGCAACAACAGAAGCTTGAACTGATGGATGAGCAGGTCTCCACCACACAGTTTATGTAAGAGGCAGAGAGCTTAAAAGATCCACTTCCCTTCAGCTTCTGCTGTGGGTTCCTCATTCCAGTCCCAGCCCTTGGCTACACACTACTTTTGGCAGGAGATCAAGAGCTGCAAACCACTGAATTCAACACCTTCCGGCTCCCATGCTTCCTTTGAGGGTTGTCTGGCACTCTTTTTCAACACCTGGAGTGCAATAATAACAGACAAATGCATATTGAGCATCATCTATTCTGACTATACTATAGGGCTTTTATCTCTACTCCTTCCAAAATTCTCTTCCCCACTCCTCTTGGGAGCCATTCTCACAATAACATTCTCGAACAAGAAGTAGCATCTCACCTACAGCAAGGAACAATAGAGTGGGTTCCTCTTCAATACGACGGGAGGGGTTTAACTTGACTCATTTCCTAGACCTCAAAAGGGAAGATGGTTGGAAAGACAGGACCGTTTTCAATATGGAGCAGGCAAGCTACCTCAGTTTTTAAGGACCCAGGGTCAGAAACCCATATTTGCAGGTGAATGTAGGTTCTGCCTCTGCTGCCACCTGTTGAAATGATATGTCTGCTCACAACAGGGGGAATTGGTATTTGAGGTCTGGAAGCTGATCCCAGAGAAAGGACTAAAAACTGCCATGGAAGAGGAGGATCTCGGCCAAGCAAGAATCCAAGCAGAAGACTGGGTTGTGTTTACTTTTGGCCTTTTATTAATTCTGGAACAGGATGGACTTTGTGACTAAGTCACCTCAGCAATCTAACCATGCTGGAAAATAATAGCTACTAATGTGAGGGGAAACGGAGGCAGCTGGTGGGCCTGAGGCCACACCCATTAAGTGCCTGCTACAGAGAGACATTCCGCCAAACAGTGCTTTCAGATCTCCCAAGAGCTGGTGAAGCTCAATAAGATGGACTCAGTCTCCTGCTTTGACACAATCATTTCATTATCTGTTTCAGCCATCTATAATTCTGTATGCTTTTTTTCCTAATTTATTACAGAACCTGGAAATCCTGCCATTATTCTTCCCATGTGAATCATTTACGGAAAGGTCACTTTGGCACCTGATGCTGATTTGTGGCCTGACATCTCCTGCCTCCAATTTTCCAGCTCACATCATCTCCATTGTGGTTAATGTTTGTTTTTCCTTACTAGCCCATGTCAGATCAATGGAATTACTTTCCACTGGTTCTATGACCTTTGAGATTAACCATTTTTAACTTTGTTTACAGATCCCACTGTAGTCTTTTTTTTTTTTTTCTGTCAATGTTTCCTCGTGGGTATTTTTTTTTTTTTTAACAGAGTCAGGCTATATCTCAAAAGCATAAAATGTGCAAAGCCACATTTCCACCTGAGCATTATTTATGCTGTGTTTCCTAGAGAAACATCCAGGAATCTCTGGCACAGTTTACTGAAGGAGGGGCAAAAATAAGTGAATTATCCATCTCATTGCTGATTCTGATAATAGTGTACACCAAAATGGTGAAGCTATGAGATATTTTGAGCTATGTATTTAATTATTAGCTGAAAATACTATATCTATATACCTAAGAAACGTGGAGGAACTACACTAGGCAAGATGATGGTTCCACTGTGTTGAGTGCTAAAGACACACATTGCAAGAGCCAGTCTCTGTTCTAAAGAGCACAGTCTAAATAGGCAGAACCAACAAAGACTATAACTGGATGAGAAACACCATGGCAAAGTAACTTGCTCAAGGTAGCATACAAGTTCAGCAAAGCATAGAAGCCAGGTGTCCCAAATCCTAGTTTAGTGCCGGATCCACTGACCTATGCTGCCTCAGTCTCAGGCTCCACTGTCTCGCAAATTTGGCAGCATTCAAAGGGAGTTATGCAAGCTAAGTAGAGTAGCTTCTGTAACTTATGTCAACTTCCTCATTTCTGTTCTATGTGCCATCTCCACTATGCTGCATGCCAACAGGAAATATGTATCTATCAGCGTGGTGCAATGCTTTTTCTGAAGAGTTTAATAGATCAACTTCTGGATTGATTGAGTGGGTTTTCACTGCTGCTCAATTGAATTGGATAAATTGATCTGGCAGTGGTGAACCTGTCTCCATCAGTGTAGACACAGCCTCAGACATGCTGTGTTATGAATATGGGAGGGATTATGCAAATGAGTTTACATAATATTACTGTAAGGATGCTGTACTAATATTTGTGTATTTCTAGCATTAATTGTTTTCAGATGACTATGCAGATCTGAATGTCTATGCATGTAACAACATTTGTGCCTTCTCTCCAAACAGTGTACATTCTAAATATTTACCAGACTTCTCAAACACAGTCCGCAAAGAAAACAAGACCAGATGACAAGGCAGTGTGAGATCCTAAAAGGATGTGGCAACATAAAAGGATAAAAGAACCTACATAGCACTTAGGTATGTTTACCAAATAGGTAAATTTGTAAACATGGAAGATAACATTATGAATCTTTCTTCCTAGGCTGTACCTTTAAATGTGCCTGTTTGTTGTGGGGGAGAGCTGTCCATCAAGTCCAGCCCCTTATTTCCAAATGAATAGCATACTGTGTGCTTGCTTTCTTATGAAGCCTTCTTTCTGTCATCCTAACAAAGTACAGTATGTTTTATTTGTGAACACAAATAAAAACAAGGAAAATAACTCGTATCCAAAATGGGATGGTACAAGCAGAAACATAGATTACACATGTAATACTGAGAATGCAGTCTGTTACTACTTCAGTGCCATTGGCCAGAGCTGTAACAAGGCACTTTGGCACCCTGGGCATGTTCTGCTCAGAATGGTTCCTTACGATGAGTGGCGCCTGGAGCGAGCAGCATGGAACGCATCCTTTGATAGAGCGGCTCAATGGAGCCACTCCAGGGCACCTGGACCAAAGCCCTGTTCACCTATGTTCCTCCAGGTTGTGAAACCCATGCACACAACAAAATAAAGTGTGCACAAAATTCAAGTGTGAATATTTTTATGCTACTTTAAGAAAGCTGTTTCAAGTAGCATGTTTCAAATAATGTTTTGTAAGTTATAAAATCATTTCTATCACCAAATCAAAATAAAGCTAATATATTATTTGTATCATACACACTTGCTTTATTGCACTTGCTAGTTTGACCACACTCACTGGATTGCGCACAGATTTGGACAGCAGTTCCGAAAATTTGCACAGAAGAAATTTTTTGTGCACACAGCCTACAAAAAATTAGAGGGAACATTGCGTTCACCCTGCCATAGCTACGGCCCTGCCCTTGGCCATTGTGAATTGACTCACAGCTCTGCCCTAAAGCAAGGAGGAAAGACTCTTTGTATTTTAAGATGTATTATGAACAGACCAGAGCTGGAAACATTTTCCCTTTATATAGAGCTATTTAACTGTTTTGTGCCTTTTAGGAGGTTTTTCTCTCACGCTGAATTGTATGTCACATGAAATGGCCTGTACCTGTACCACCATTTCTTAAAAATTACATTTTTATACTTATACTATGCTAATTAATATATATATTTGTGTAAATATATTTACTATATGATGTGTTCTTTCTGGGCAGATTCAGATATTTACTCTGAGGCTTAAATGTTACACTTTAAATAGATCTTCTGTAACTCAACTCTTACATGCCTCACTATTATACATGAACAAGAATACTCTTCACTACAGTTTTCAGTAAATGCATATAGCATATCTCTATAGCTAGAGAAATGCCACAATATAGAACATAAGAAAATGCAGCAGGTCTTAAAACAAGTTTCTTTTTTACTTAATCTTGGCATAGGCCTGGGCTTGGCAGCCCAAAAGATGAGACATTTTTTTTAAAATTCCTTCAATAACCAAGAATTTTGAGAGCCATAATGGTTGTAGCCTCCTGGTGGGTGGAGCTGAGCCAAGGTGCCTGCCACAGGGTCCCATGGGAAAGGAGGGGACCCAGAACCAGGAGTGAGCTCCCCACAGGGTCCTCCAGTGGCAGGGGGGCCTGGAGCAGCAAGGGAGCAGCCAAAGAGCTGCATGTGGTTCCAAAGTCACAGGTTACAGACTCCTCGTGCAGGCCTTGTGCTGCTTCTAAACAAGAATGATTTTCAATCCTAGGCTTCCTTATTGTCTAGAAATGGTACCATTTTTCATGGTCGACTGCTCCCTCTACTGGCAAAATGACATGTTGCAGTTTCAATAATTAAAATATAGTAAAACAAGCAAGGAGTCCTGTGGCACTTAAAGACTAACAATGTATTTATTTCATGAGCTTCCATGGGAGAACATCTCACTTCACCTGTTTACTGAACTGGACTAACATGGCTGCACGTTTGGAACTTGACAGCATGCAAGGCATAAAATACAGTAATAATCCTTAAACCGAGATCCTACTGCCACTAAATCAGAAGTTCAGACAGACTACATGATGCAGCTCAAATACACATGCCCCCACAGTTTTAAAGATTGTGACTCACCGAAAACATCTCTTTACTAGCTGCAAGGAGTTAAGCACTAATAGACAAGAACTGGATTTTTTGTAAATATGTGTTTTCTTTTCTCTTATTTGTGTTTCATTCCTCCTAGGGAAAATTGGCAAAGGAATTAATAGCACAATAAAGGTAAAATAGGAATGGGGAGGGGTGTGTATGACGAAGAGTCCCTGGCAAGTCCATAAAGATAATCACAGTTAGAAATCAGAATTTTTCTGTATGGAATGGGAAAAATACCAATTTTGATTTTGTCTTGAAAAAGATCAAGATAGACAACATCTGTTGTGAAACAGATTCATAGATTAAAATTAATAGATTAAGACCAGAACAGACCAAATGTGATCACTTATTTTGACCTGCTGCTGAGCAGATGCCACAGGACTTCCCTCAATTGATTCTAGCTGCATGTCCAATAGGTGTGGTCAAACTACAGTCCATCTTTTAGTCTACCTCTTAAAATGTCCAGTGATGGAGAATGCACCACAGTCTTAGATAATTTGGTCCATTGGTTAATTATTCTCTCAAGAAAAAAAAAATTGCATTTTATTTCTAGACTGCATTTGCTTAGCTTCAACTTCCAGTCACTGGATAAGGTTATTCCCTTTTCTCCTAAATTTTAGAACCATCTGTTACAGTTCAGGGTAACTGGCCATGTATTTCCCCTCAGTGCTCCAGAAACGGCACTCCCTCTCTGTTTTCCAGCTTTCCAGCCAAGGCCATCCCTAGGGGGCTACAGGGCCCTGGGTAAATCCCCCTCAGCGAGGCCTCCAGCCTGGCCACTGGCCTGACCCAAGGCCCAGGTAGATATTGGCCTGGTGAGATCCAGGGCCCATGGGGAGTCCTGGATCTCCAGGTCCCCCAGACCTCTACCCACGATCTGGCTGCTTGCCTGACCCACAGCCCTGGTGGGGACAGATTCCAGCCAACTCCCCCCATGGCTCAGGCTCAGGGTCCCACGAGAGCCCCCTCCACCCCCACAGTACTTACTTGGCTGTGTGTTCCCTGGGCTGGTGCTGCCAGCGTCTGCTGGAGGAGGAAAGGGTTAAACCTCCCCCCCCATTAATCGCTCAGCTGCAGGCTCCAGGGGGAGGGGGGGCAGGCTGCCCAGCTATTCACAGCAGAGCAGGGGCTGAGTTACCCTGCGTCTGCGGGTGAAAAACATTCGGGGCTCACTGTGGGAAAGTGGGGGGGGCTCATGCCAGTCTCTGGCATGGGGGGGGCAGTGGTGCAGGCCCCGTGAGGCCCCCCCAAAGTGCAGGACCCTGGGCAGCTGCCCTGCTTCTCCCTCCCTAAGGATGGCTCTGGTCCCAGCCATCTCCTCTTTTGTATGGAGACCCACTTCTCTCCCCCCTTTACCAGGATATTACCAGATAGAACAGTTCTCTGCTTTCACTGTGTAAGGCTTTGTCTACACTCTGAAGTTTTGCTGACAAAACAGTCTTGGTGTACATACAGCACTCACCTTTTTGCTTGTAAAACTGCCCTGTCTTGCCGAAGGGCTTTTGTCAGCAAACCTAAGGTAGGACAGTTTGTGTAGACACTGGCTATGTGTACACTAACAAATTAGTCTGGATTAAGGGCTTAATCCGACTAATTTGGCCCCTGTCTACACTAGGCTTTTCCCAGTTCAAACTAAAAAATTTTTTTAGTTCAAACTAAGCAAAGCATAGTTCAAACTACTGGTAGTTTGTTTGAACAGTTAGTTCAAACTTAGTATTTAGGTCGAACTTAGTTCAAGCCAGGTATGGCCAAATTGTGGCTTGTAAACTGCTCTCGAAAGACATTGAAATTGTGGCTCTCGAAAGACAAAGTGCGGCTCATGGAAGAGCACGGCAGGGAAGTGTGGCATCGTCAGAGCTGGCAGGGAAGTGGTAGCATGGTCGGGGATGGGGGGAGAATTGGGGCATGGTCAAGGACAGCAGGAAAGCTCAGCATGGTCAGTGGGGAAAGCCCGGCATGGTCAGAGTTGGCAGGAAAGCAGCAGCATGGTCGGAGCCAGCAGGGAAGCTCAGCATAGTCAGAGCTAGCAGGGAAGCGGCAGCGTGGTCAGACACATGGGGAAAGCATGCCATAGTTGGAGTCAGCAGAGAAGCAGTAGCATGGTCGGAGCTGGCACGGAAATAACAGCATGGTCGAAGACAGTAGGGAAGCACCAGCATGGGGGGGGGGCAGAATTGCAACGTGGCGGGGGAAGCTGCAGCATGTTTAGATTTTCTCATAGGCCTTAATGCAGTTTACTCTTTGTTTAAAATAACATTGTGTTTTACAATTCCTAAATATGATGTCGAATACTAAGAAACAAAAATACGAAGGAAAAAAGTTTAAAATTGAATGTAGATTGCTTTCAATTTTTGGCACAACTTACTGCTGTGAAGCATTGTATTCCACAATGAAATTTGTTGAATTGAAACATTGTGCAATACTTAGAGATCAGCACCTGAGAGAGCTTTTACATACTGCATTGACAAGTTACTGACCAGATTTTAAAACACTTGCCACTAACCTGAAGTGTTCTACATCCAGCAACAGTTAAGTTTTTACTGTATAGACCTAGTTTTCATGATAACTTTAAGTAATTATTAGAATCTGACATTAATAGGATCACTATTTGCCCTATTTTTACAATAAAATCAAATTGTGCAATGAACTGTAAGCTAAGTAATTTTGGAGTTGGTAAAAGTATGTGGTTATATGCCTCAGTGTGGCTCTCGAAGATTTAATAATTGACTTGTGCGGCTCTTGAGTTCCACAAGTTTGGCCTCCCCGGTTCCAACTTTAGTCCAAACTAGCACAATGTAGCCGTGCTAGTTTGTATTAAATAAGTTTGAACTAATTGGTTAGCTTGAACTAACCATGTTTTTTAGTTTGAACTAACTTTTAATTTGAACTAGCTGCACTTTTTTAGTTTAAACTAAAAAGTTAGTTTGAACAGCTAGTTTGAACTAAAAAGTTAGGTTGAACTAAAAAGTAGTTAGTTTGAACTAACTATGTACTACTTAGTTTGGACTAAACAAGTCTGATGTAAGTTTTTAGATGTGGACATAGTCACTATGTCCTCTTACAGCAATGGAGAGCTGACATACTTGTCAGTTTCACTGCTGAGGAGTAAGGGTAGTTGCCAATTTCACTGCTCAGAACAGTGAAATTGACAAGTATAGGGAAGTCCCCCAGGTCTGTGCTGGGGGGAGGGGAAGTAAGGGAAGGGTGGGCAGCTGCCCTGTCCAGGGTCCCGGTGGCAGTTTGTGCCTCGTGGCTTCCCTCCTCCTCCCCACAGACCCAGATGAGCCCTGGGCCACTGAAGCTGTGCTGCTGCTGCTGGAGGGAGGTAAGTCCTGGCTGCTGCCACCACCCAGGACTGGCTGAAGTTGCCTGAGGCTTTGTGGGGTCTGGTGGTAGCAGTAGGGCCGGCTGAATGGGTTGTGGTGCTCCAAACCAAATTCTGATTTGATCTCCCCACATCTTATTCATGGAGGCTGAAAACAGTTTTCCAAAGTGCATAAATCTCTAGCGTCTGCCTGCAAAGGGATTTAAAGTGCATGCTGCCTACGACTTAAGCTGTAGTTTGACTAACAGTTCCTGAGCTTCTAGGAAAGAGTTGAAGATAAAGGAGCCAGCCTGATCTTCAGGGGGGCTAAGCACCCCTAAGAACTGTCACCTGAAGCCATGTCTGTCTCTTGCCTCACCGTAGAGCCAGCCCTGGGTAGCAGGCAGTCAGTCACATGGGGCTTGTCCCTTCCTGGTGGCAGCCAACCTGGGGCTCAGATGAGCACCAGGTGGCTTCTCCCCATAGCCTCCAAGGAACCGGAGAAACCTCAGGAGGCTGCCTTCCTCTCCCCACCCGCCACTGCTGACCCAGTAAGCCCCAGCCACCTCAGCAAGGGGGATGGGGCAGCAGGGAGCTCAAAGGAGATGAGAGATTGCTCTCTTAGCTTTCCCACACTGCCACTTTGGTCAGTGGAAGTGGTGGCTGTCTGCCAGCAAAACTGTCTAGGGTAGACATAGCCTTCTTAGTCCAGACAAAACACCATCTGCTTAAGCACGTCTGGTTGGCTTCTGTACTCAAAGACAAAGCACAGTGTAACTGCCCCTGTTATAGATGTAACCATGCAGTTCTTTCTAAGCAAGCCTATTTTATTGTTCATTACAGAAAAAAAAAGATTAAAAACAGTCAAACCTACATCTGTGCCAGTAAGCTTCCTGGCTATCCATGTCTTCCACATGCTTTGGCAGAAACAGTCCTTCAAAACCCCAGCTAGGGGTTTTTGTGTGATTTCAAGTTCATCCAACACTTTGCTCTGAATGACAGCCCAGCTGATCAAGCCATAGGCAGACCATAATCCTTTCAACTTTCCCTAAGGTCAGGTGCCCTCCATGGGTCCTATCCATTTGCTTCCCTGCCTATTTATCTCAATATCCTTCCTTTGTCAGATGGTCTCTAGAGCAGTGGTTCCCAAACTTTTCTCTGCCGTGACACGCCTTGATACCTTCAAATTTTTCAAGGCACACCACTATTAAAAAATTCATGAATATTCAAATTAACTAAAATTACTTATGAATATTCATGAACCATGGCACAGTGTTTTGGAAATGCTGCTATGTGGCGTAGTAGGGGTGGCAGAGCAGGGGTGGCAAAACAAGGGAAGTCAGGAAGTCAGGAGTCATGTGCAGTGGCAGGAGTGAGTGTGGGGAGCAAAGCAGGGCAGGGGTGGCAAAAGAGGAGAAGGCCAGCCATGTGGGGAACAGTACAAGGGTGGCAAAAGAGGAGAGAGGAAGGGAGAACGAGTGGCGTTGTTGGGGGGGCAGGGGGTAACCTGGGGAATGGGGAAGGTAGGGCAGGGGAGCCCCAATTCCCCCTTCTCCACAGTGGGTCCCTGCTACACCCTCCCCCACAGCCACCCTACCCCCCAGCTACACACACCTCCAACCAAACAGCCACCCCACAACCCCAGCTCCACACCCTCTGCTACGTATCCACTCCCACCCACCTCTGCTACACACACACAGACACACACACACCTGCCCCACACAACCCCCAGCAGTCCCCCGCCCCCCCCAAGCCCTTACCTGGGCTGTTTGCAGGCTGGCTGACACAAGCTGCTCCACCCTGCAAGGGGGAGATTCACACACTCCCAGACTCCCGCAGGTCTCTGCTGCCTGGGCTAAAGGTGGAGCAGGGTTTAAGGTGGAGCCACCAAAACGCTGCTTTCAGGCTACTCGTGCCATTTTTAGGGGGACCCCTGGAACTCTGCATTCCAGTGCCACCTATGTTTGGGGGGGCTGGAACACTACCTGCCTAAAACTAGGGGGTCCCTGAACTGTGTTTCGATGCCTTCCCCCTTACTTTAACCCCTGCCTTTTCCCAGCCCTGCACAGCCCATGTGGCTGGACTGAGCAGGGAGGGAACTTTAACTCCAGCTCTCTGGGATGCTTGTGGCACACTTGGGGTGTTGCCACAGCACACCAGTCTGTCCCGGCACACTGGTTGGGAACCACTGCTCTAGAGAATCCAGTCTGAACTTCTGAAGAGATTGTGAATAGGTAATCAGCAAGACAATGGGTCCCTTCCCCAGGGCAAAGCTTCAAAGGGCTGATAACTTGAGAAATTCTATTTGCATACCCCCTCCTCCAAAGAAATTGCCTACAGTCTCATAACACTGAAACATTTACATCTTCATATGATGGTCCCCAGCAGTATGCCACTTACTTCAGTCAGATTTATCTAGGATATTGCATATGTCACATCATCTATTATCTTTATTCCCCATGTGGGTACTTATAGACTATGATAAATAAGATGGGAGTAAATTTTAGACAGATTTTTAAAAAATGTCAAAACCAATTACTTTGCCACTTTATACATGTCATTACCGTGTACATGTGCACAAGTCAGGGGTGAGGAGGTTTTTGGAGCATGCTTGTATAAACACACATATCTCATAAGGGGTATGTAAATTCCTGGGTTTTGTTTGTTTGTTCATTTTAAAAAGAGCCCAGTTTTGGATAATACAAACCTAATGGTGCAGAAAAAACACAGTGAAACCTCTGTACAAAAGCCATTGAAGGACCCGTGTAAGCAAGTGGCTAATGCATCTAGTACAAATAACAAATAATCAAAGATTATATCAAAACGGTTGCTTGTCAGAATACAGTGGTGTGCCTCTGACGTACAATTGCCTCGCCTATCTTTAGTACAGGACCAAACCCAAGATCACTGTTTTTATTTTTATTTATTTATTTATTTGTAGCACTGTATTATTAGAACCACATGTGGGAGGTGCTGTCATTTACACTGACGTGACATACAAAGTAGCATGTTTAGAAGCAACTACAGTGTTGTAAGTAAGAATCATAAAAAGATGTAATGATTACATTTTTCACCAAACCATCATTGAAAGAAGTGCACTGCAGTCCTGTGCAGTACAGTCTTTCTACTATAAAGTATGCAGGGACAGATTAACTGGCCCGGGGGCCCTGGGCTGCCACACCCCTGTCTGGCCCCAACCAAAGGGGGGATTTGGGGCCAGAGGGTGCTCCTGCCCCAACCCTGCTCTACCCAGTCTGCCAGGGTGGACTGGTTGGTGCGCAGCACAGCAATCCAAGATGTAGCAGCCTACCAAGACCAGGGGCCCTGGAGAACTGCACTGGACTGGAGCGGAGGCCATGCCAGCCAGCTACACCCTCTGGGTGGAGCAAGCAGGCACTGGCTCATTCCGCTGCTGGGGACAGACCAGTTGACCCAGGGCTGGGGCGGGAGTGCAGAGCCTGGCCTCTGGCTCCAGGGCCCTGTCACTCTCTCCCTCTACTGCCAGGAGGGTGCTGGTGCTGAGTGGGGCAGAGGGTACCAGATTATCATAGGAATTTTAGGGCTGCAGCCCAGGGCCCCCCTTTTGGCCAAGGCCCAGGGCTTCAGCCACTCTAGCCTCTGCAATAATTCAGATCTGCTGTGTGCTCCAGAGATCTCTGAATTTCAAAGGTTCTCTCTTGCTCCAACTGTCCCCCATAAGGTACAATCAATCCCCTACAGAATTTCTTCTGGACCAAGAGCTACACCCTCATTTCTTGTGCTTGGGATTTCTTTGCTACATAATATAGCTTCTCTTTTCTACATTCATACTGTGGCTAGTGCTTCATCAAATGTGGGTCAGTCATTTTAGCTGCTCGCTCGAGCGCATTGTTTGTATGTCCAACTCGGGGTTGGTTCATTCTGTTCACCTACCAAGCCCATGCCTGACATCAAGTTCAGAGAGAGCAAGGTTTTGTTTGATTTCTTGATTGTGGGGTGGTTCTGCTCTTGTTGAGAGATCTTTATACTGAGGTTTTTGTTTCCTTAAGTTTCACTAGTTCTTAAAATTCCTGTGAGTCAGGGGTCTCTAATAGCCTCCATCACCCCATGATTTCCCTGAAGCACTTCTAGTCACAACCCAGAACCACCAGGTAAGGCAGAGTGGCGCCAAACCTGCTACTACCATTTTTAAAAAGTTTTTCATTGTTAGTTGAGCTTCCTCATGGGACAGAAGCATACATGTCCTGTATGCTTTAGAGCCATGGTGTCCAACATGATCACCACTCACCACATGTGATGAAACAGCTATTGACCTGTGGTGAATTGATGCTTGACTTCTACTGTGTATTTTTTTAAATAAAATTTTTAATAAAATTCATTTATACATGTACCAGTTCAAAAAAGTGTCCACTTTTTTGTGC
The DNA here is from genome assembly GCA_007922195.1 of Podocnemis expansa. Taxonomy (NCBI): domain Eukaryota; kingdom Metazoa; phylum Chordata; order Testudines; family Podocnemididae; genus Podocnemis; species Podocnemis expansa. The sequence goes on along the minus strand of ML681982.1, from coordinate 42,531,932 downwards.
CTACAGTGTATTTGTATAAGTGTGTTCTCATGATACAGACTAATGACATTCTTAATTTAGCACTTCTCCCCCGTTAACAATCACAGATTCATCCTTGCGTCCTGTAGGGTGTAGAGGATATGCATAAACTGCAAAATGCACTTGCATTGTGGGCAAAATCCATACACGGCCATTGTTGTTTGAAAATCACACTGTGTAAGTCAGAACAAGCTTGGTCAGTGTCAAGTGTAATGTAGAAATTGCCAGAGAGGAAGCCATATTAGTCTGTGTACAACAAGATGAGAGTCCTGTGGCACCTTATAGACCAGCCGTGGCCAAACTGCAGCTCATGAGCCGCATGCGGCTCTTCAAAGAGAAAGCACAACTCGTGGAAGAGCATGGCAGGGAAGGGTGGCATGGTAGAAGAGAGGGGAGAAGTGCACAATGGTTGGGGCCAGCAGGGAAGCAGTGGTATGGTCAGGATCCGAGGTGGGAGGGGCCAGAAGTGCGGCATGGTCGAGGAGAACAGAGAAGCACCAGCATGGTAAGAGATGGCAGAGAAGTGGCAATGGGGGTGGGGGGGGGAGCGCAGCATGGTTGGGGAAGCCACAGGATGTTTAGATTTTCTCATAGGCTCTTATGCAGTTTACTCATTGTTAAAATAAAATTGTGTTTTACATGGCCTAAACATGACATGGAATGCTAAGAAACGAATATACAAAAGAGAAAAGTTTAAAACTGAATGTAGATTACTTTCAATTTTTGGCACAACTTACTGCTGTGAAGCATTGTATTCCACAATGAAATCAAATCCTTCTGCAGTACTTAGAGATCAGCTCTGGAGAGAGCTTTTACATACTGCATTGGCAAGTTACTTCCCAGCTTTAAAAAAAAGCTTGCCACTAGCCTACAGTGTTCTACATCCAGCAACAGCTGAGTTTTTACTGTATAGGCCTACTTTTCATGGTAACCTTAAGTAATTATTAAAAATCTGACATAAGTAGGATCAATATTTGCCCGTTTTTACAATAAATTTGAAGTGTGCAATGAATTTTAAGTTTAGTAATTTTGGAGTAGGTAAAAGTATGTGGTTATATGCCTCAGTGCGGCTCTCGAAGGTTTAATAATCGACTTGTGCGGCTCTTGAGTTACATAAGTTTGGCCACCCCTGTTACAGACTAACAGATTTCTTCAGGCATAAGCTTTCGTGGGCTCCAACCGACGTGGTCAGATGCATGAAGTGGAAACTACAATTAAGAGGTATATACACACATGCCAGGATGGAGGAAGGCAAGTGTTAGCAAAGTCAGTGAGAGCAGATGGGGCCCATTCACACCAGCTGATCAAAGGGAGAGAATGTGTGAACAGAACAATCACTTTTTGTAATGTGCTAACTAACCATTTCAGGTCCCTATTCAGACTCAGACTGATTGTGTCAAACTTGCAAATTAGCTCCAACTCTGCGGGTTCTCGCTGAAGTCTGTTTTTGAAGTTTCTTTGTTGAAATATGGCAACTTTCAAATCTGCTGCTGAGTGTCCATGGAGACTGAAGTCTTCTCCCACTGATTTATGGATGTTGCCATCACAGGGATAAAGACGAAAAAATGAACATAAAGCTATTTTATCAACTTATCAGGGGAGAAAAGAATGAATAATGAGTGAGACACTGCTATCGGGAATACTGCCCAAAACACTGCCAGAGCTGATAAAGGTATGTGAGTCCTGTGATGTTGGACAAAATGATACTGTAGGTAAACTGTTTTTCACCCACAACCAAGAATTGGAAGAAACAGATATTAAAGTTACAGAGTTAAAAACTCTGGCATCCACGTATAACTTTCGAGACATTAAAGATTCCCTTATTAGAGGCAAATTCGTTTGCAGAACTCTACCCTTGTATGTGTATATGTACCTCCCCACTGTAGTTCCTGCTTCATGCATCAGACAAAGTGGGTTGTGTAGCCTAAGATTTTTGCCATCTCTTTAGTATCAGAGCAAATCTTGATTAAATAAAGACACATATGAGTAGGAAAATAGTGTAAGGCAATCAGGTGGAAATTTTGTGTGAAAATAAAGTCAGAAATAGCATAATATGTAATAATCAGTGATAAAGTTGCCATAAGTTATCATTTACAAGTGTTTAAAACAAAGCTAATATTCAAAAATGACTCAGCAAGTGAAATCTGATTTCCATACATATGGATCTTAGGAGAATAGACCCAATAGATGTATCTCCTTAAGGAAAAGTAGGTCAAGATGAAGGAAGATTTTAACCTTTTGAACTCTCTCATTCCCCCTCCCATCAAGTATTCTAAGTTCTCTTCCACTGTCCAGTTTACCCCCAAAACCCTTTAATCTCTGTCGCAGCACTGTGCAGGTGTTGGATGAAATCATCCTCTTTGTAATTGGTTAAGGATGAAATCACCTCTTTTGTGAGTGGTTAGAGGGGATAAAAGTGGATGATAGTGTGTAAAAGAAGCAGCACAGCAGCAGAACTTCGGAGATCTCTCCCACTCCTTATTGGGTTCCAATGGCTCTGGCTATGTTCCCGCTGCACTAGGAGTCACACCACCACTCGAGCCCAGAAAGAGTGACAACGTCTCTGGTGGAAGTTTATGAGCTAAGTTGCGGGACTTAGTCTCAGAAGGGTGTTTTCCGGACTTAGTCTCTGAGCGGGGACTCAGGACTTAGTCTCTGAGCTAGGTCTCTGGACTTAGTCTCAGAAGGGCGAGCCTGAATAGTCAATCTTAAATGTACTCCAGACAGGCAGATAACTGAGTCCTGTGGTTAAGTCTGTGAGCAACAAATATCACACAGCCAAAAAGCTTACACGCACACTCCATGACCAGAGGGTATGGCAGAGTGAAGTCTCTGCTGGGGGACTTTCGGGTCTCACCATCTCTGGGTACAACTGTGACATCTTCCCAGTTGGGGGACTTCGTGTCTCACCGTCTCTGGTATAGGCTATCCAAAAGAGGCTGCAGCAATCTGACACCTGAGCCTTGACTCAGGGTGCATGCGTCTGAGGGAGCCTGGTTCCACTTAAGCCATACACAAGTCCCATTTCAAAGCTCAAGGCTTTGGAGCTCTGACCTTGTCACAACTCCTGCAAGCATCACAAAGAATTCTGCTGACACAAAGCGGCAGGTGCACCTGTGAGCTCTCTAGAACCTTCTGAGCCACCGTGGTTCCAGCTGCTGCGGAGACTGTGACAGGGAGAGACGGAAGGCAGCAAGCTCAACAGTGATAAAGACCGGACTGTTTGCCGAGAATAAATCCTCTCAAATTGTGGTAAGAAGAGGGTCCCAAGGAGGGTGAAACATCACTAGCTAAGTTTAAAGACCAACAAACTGTTTTACAGTGCTAACCACTGACAGGGGCCCAATCCTTACAAGGTAGCTTGCGGTGATAGGCAAACCCGCCAGGGAAAGCTTAAAGATAAGGAATCCACACCAGGTTTAAAAGGAGTAATGTTAAGATTTGAGATCTCTCCATTCTGCAGGTGATCTGATCCCCACTTGCTGAATGCCTTTTGTAAATATAAGCGTTGTCTGATGCTTTACTTGTATAGAGTAGTTTTAATGTGTTGTACTACTGTTAAGCTATATGTGAAATAAGTATTAATTCTTTGTCAATCCTCAGAATAAGCATTGTAATAAACCTTATGTTTGTTTCTGAAGAACCCTTGGCTCTAAGTTTTTTGTTGCTTCTGGTCTGTGTTTGATTGGCGGGCTGTAGTCGTACTCCCCACTTGGGGCATTTGTCCGTTTAGGCAAAGAATGGTCCCACCCTCATTGCCCTAGAGTATTGGAAATTAAGATAGACTGCTGGACAGTCCGGGAATTAATTTTCTGGGGTAACAGGTTGGCGCTCACGAAAGCTTATGTCCGAAGAAATCTGTTAGTCTATAAGGTGCCACAGGACTCTCATTGTTTTTGCTAATACAGCTACCCCTCTGGAAATCTGTGGAACTCATTATTCTAGTTTACGTGAGTGACTACGAAAAACAGCTCTTAAATCTAGAAAAGTCCCTGCAATTAGCAAGGACTGTGCCTGGAAAGGATAAAAAATGACACAAACTCAAGTTAACAGAAGCAAGGCTAAGACAAACTTACCAAGAATGGTCCAGGATGCATGATTTCCAACACGAAAGGCAGAAAGTAAAATGCTAAACCTATGGACAAAGGGGCATGGGAGAGAGAACTACTCAATGCTGCACCTATCCCAGGAAGAAAAGAGCAGCATTATCTGCTGTGATTGAGGATGTTAGAGACTTCTGATGGAGAAGAGGATGGAAGTCATGACTTTAGGACATCCTAAGGCTCGTAATATACATACATTGCAGAGAAGGCAACTTGCCATTCAACTGTTATATTTACAGCCATGATATTAGTTTAATGACCAATGCAATGTGATTCCAGCAACATTAAACTGGAGAAATGTGACCACATGCTGCTGAAGAGCAATAAATCCATTCTGAATTCAATGAATAAATGCAGGCTGCTAAGAAACAAGAGATGTTATCACTTGTAGTTTATAGTAGTTGAAACAGGATTATCACCCACTGCTGAATAGTAAAGCAGTGTAAACAATTTCTAGAGATTAGTCATAGACCACAGTACAACTGTGGAATATCCTTAACATGAGAGAAGAAGACAACAGTCTCTGTGGGCCCTGTCCAGTATTCTACCAGAATACAAGGGTCTATTTCAACAAACCTGATACCACAGAGCAAGCTGAGGTTAGAAACAGACTGCCCATGTAGCCTGAGACTGTGGTTATCATTCTCAGCCAGTACAGAGAGATGCTGGTTCAAGTTCTCTTCCCAACCCCACCTCTCAGGTGACTACCCTCTCCACAGGGATATTGTGATGTGGGTCTCCATTCCATCTCTTTTGTTGAAGCTGTTCTACTTTTAATTAACACTTGCATGATGAAATATTAATTGGGGCAAAAGAGGGAGAATCATGGTCTAATCATTCCAGAAAGTGGCAAGCCCTCCTTGGAAGGGAGACTAGATAAACCACAGTGCCTGCTGCAACTAGAGGCAGGTGGAGCTTTTCTGTTGTAGCAATAGCAAAATGACTTAGTTCTTCTGTGACCTTATAGTTAATGGCTATGGTCTGATTTATGAAACTGAAATCACATGGGGGCCAGGACCATGACCAACATATGTCCAGTCACTACTGTATGGCTGCTCCACTCCTGGGACTACCCAGACTAGATAACAACAGTAGCATTGTTACCATAAAACAAGACAGGCCCACCTTCAGGCCAGCAACTGCCTTTTGTCTGACAGCCAAACAAAGCAAGCAAGTGTTGTGGGGGAGTGGGTGTAGGGGGCACGATCCCCACACTACAGGAAGGAGTCCTAATTGAAAGGCAATAGACCAGACCAAACCACAACTTTCTGAGTTAACTACTTTCTATGTGACTTTATTGAAATAAATAAAATTACAAAAAAGAAAGAAGAGAAAAAAGGTTAAATAAGAGCTTAATATTATTCAATTACTAATATTCCTATTACAAAAATTAAAACTTGCAATTCCTATTAAATTACACTTATCAAATTTTATACAAACTGCAGTTTTAGAACTCTACTTCTTTAAGGCATTTAAAGATCTTCTAAGTACAAATTAATTGCCCAATAAACAGAAAATAGAGCACAAATATTACTATAACATTTATCTCCATTCTTGTGCCTAACCCTGAATTCAACCCCCAGTTCCAATCCTGATTGATATAATTTAACAGAGTGGGGTTTATGAGAGACAGAGATAGAACACACAGTTTGTAGGCAAAAAGAGCTTTGCTATTTACCACATATACACACTGAAACATCACACTAAAACATCATACACAGCCCAGGACAGCATGAACACCTTGCTTCTCCCCCGGCTCTCCAGACACCATGGATCACTGCCCAGTGAAGCTAGCCATGGGCTGTTTGCGGCTAGGAGTTACAAGGGTCAGTTGGGGTACCTGGCGGGGAACACAAGTGGATTTATTCTTTCATCACACTCTTTTACACTGCTGTTTCCCAATTTGATTGTGGAACACCAGCTTAATTCTGATTTGTGGTCAGAGCAGTAATAATACACCTACACATCCCCAACAAGCATTTTCCAATTTAAATCCCAAATTTGACCAGATTATATTTACCACATTTGGATGTTATCTCCAGAGTGACAGATAGCAGACCTGTTTCTTTGAGAGAAAGATAGCAAGACGTGATAGAACAGCCCGGTGTTAAAATGGCTCGCCCAACAGGCAGCCTCGTGGCTCTTGCCTGTGACCTTTAAATCCAGAGCCCACTGGTCTGGTGCCTACCGACTGCATGCTCCTCCTGCACTTGACTGGCCCAGTGTTAAAACGGCTCGACCAACAGGCAGCCTTGTGGCTCTTGCCTGCAGCCTTAAAATCCAGAGCCCACCGCGACCAGCTGCAGTGGTCAGACACCCCCTGTCACCCCCTTTGGAGCGCCTGAGGGCTACTGCCCACCTCCCACTCCAGGGTGAACAGGTGAAAATTAAAGACTTAATAAAAGAATTCAAAAAGAAAAAGAAAAAGATCTGCCAAAAAGAAAAAAAAACTGCAGACTCCCTTGGTGATCAGTCAAGGGGTTTAACACTCTTCCTTGTGAAGAGTGGGGAGATGCCTAGGGGGTGGCCAAATCCCCTGGCAACATGACAGGCTGCTGGCCCATTGCTTCTCGCACATGCCTAAGCCAGAACCCCGGCTTTATGCCTTGGACCCCTGAAAATTAGCATATCGCTTGTTGGCATAGAAACTTACTGACACTGGTCTGGTCAGCAGAGGAACTCATAAGTCTTTCAGCTATAACTCATAAGTTTTGCAGCTGTAACTCAAGTTTTACAGCTGTAAGATACAGTTTATTTTATCACTTTCTTTAGGTCCGGTCCCACTTACTGACAATAACTCTTCTTGAAGGCCATTACTCCCTGCTGTCAAGAGATAACACCATCTAATTGTAGAGGCCTAACAGGCCACATTCCATAAGACAAGCTGAAGTTTGGCCACAGCAAAAGAAAACACAAAGAGGGGTGGAAAAATCCACCTCTCACAGCAAGGAGTCCTGGGACACTTTTAAAGACTAACAAATTTATTGCATGAGCTTTCCTGGGAGAAAATCCCACTTTGTCAGAGGCTTTGAAAATGCTTTTTCAAGCATCTGATGAAGTAGGATTTTTCTCCCCCAACAGCCCATGCAGTAAATGCTTAAGAAAATCAATGGGACATCAAGACCTCAAAGAGAAACAGGTGAATTAGAATTGATATGCAGGTTTGATTGTGTTAAAGCAGAATGAAATCATGACAATGGCTTCTTTTCATATTACAACAGGTGATTTGACTTTATCCTCCTATGCGCTGTTTCCCAACGTCTGAGTCTTAACAACTATTTTGATTTGCTGTTACAGTATGACCCGATCCCATGTCTTACACTCCACTGCATTTATTTTCATCTCATTCTCTAAGTTCCCTCATCTTGAAATTGTGATGAAGTGGAATTTTTCTCCCATGAAAGCTCATGTGATAAATAAATCTCTTAGTCTCGAAGTGCCAGAGGACTCTTTGTTTCTTTTGCAATAAATTTGTTAGCCTTTAAAAGTGCCTCAGGACTCCCTGTTTGTTTCACTGAGCAAGACTAAATTTCAGAAGCAGCCCAACAAAGCTGGCTCTGACTCTGTGTCTGTGTTTGCGTATGGAATGTGGGCACTTAAAGGAAGGCAAAATGTAGGGTATATCTACACTGATGGCAGCAAATTCACCACCGCCAATTTGCCCTTCTGGGAGCAGATTGTGGCGAGTTCCGGAGCTGACCCTGGAAGTCCTGGGAGTCAGGGGGGCATAGGAGAAATCTGACCGTAAGCAATTTGGAGTCATAGAATCATAGGGTTGGAAGGGACCTCATGAGGTCATTTAGTCCAGGGGCCTCAAACACATGGCCTGTGCACCACATGCGGCCCCTAAAGCTATTTCCTGCGGCCCACAATGACACTATTGTTACCGATATTTGTAATATCATTGTATGAAAGGTTTCACTATTGCGGCCCTCAGGCTAACATACTCGTTCTCGTGTGGCCCTTGTGACGATTTCAGTTTGAGACCCCTGATCTAGTCCAACCCCCTGTGATAAAGCAGGACCACTCCCCCTGAATCATCCCGGGCAGGGTTTTGTCTAACTGAGCCTTAAATACCTCTGAAGTTGGGGATTCCACCACCTCCTTAGGTAACCCATTCCAATACTTCACCACCCTCCTAGTAACAAAGTTTTTCCTAATGTGCTATGTGTAACGGTGGCTTAAAAGTCACTGCCGTTTATTCAAGGAATTTTACGTTTCTTGCCTAAACGACAGTTGACTGCCTCCAAAAAAGCCTGAAGTATAGTCGAGAGCTTAGTCTCTATGGAAACAAGCAGATTGAGGCAGCTTCTTCTGGGCCTTGCTGCGTGCACCGCTCCACCCTCACTCCAGCACCCGGGGTTGGGTGGCCCCTGGCCCCACTTAGCATCGTGGCGCTGCCCCTTGAGGGGATTTAATGCAGCAATGTGGGGGGGGGGAGGTCATGCCTGGGCAGCTCTGCCTTAGCCCTGTCAGGCAACTTGGGCCAGTATTCTCCTCAGGACTTTAAATTGGGGGGGTATAGTGGGAGGTTTGGGGGGGTACTCAGTAAATTGGTATAACACTTTTAGTAGGTGACCACTGGGGGGTGTTTGGAAACTCAGGGGGGTATTGGGGGCGCTCACAAGACTGGTATAACACTGTTAGCAGCTGACAACTGGGGGGGTGTTGGGAAATTCAGGAGGGGTGTCAGGGAGATCCCTGCTCCAAGCCCTCAGGAAGCTCAGCGCGCAAGGCCGGGCTGGAGACTCCCCGCCCCCTGCCCGAAACTGGCGCGCTTGGCCCGCGAGTGGGCGGGGGAGGGGGGAGCGCCCCTGACTCTCTCACGCGCCAGCGCTTGGCCCCGCCCCCTGGCGCAACATTCTCCGCCTCCCCTCGGGCGGGGCGGGACGAGCCGTTCCAATCGCTAAACGCCATTTCCCAGAAGGCTGCGCGGCGGGCGATCCGGCGCATGCGCGTTGCGCTCGCTGTCTGCCCGGTTTAGGTCGCTGAGCTGCGTAGGTGCTGGTTCCGCGCCCTCGACGTTTTTTGCGCTCGCGCGTCGCCCCCGCCAGCAGGGAGCGGCCTCGGGGAGTCAACATGGCGGCTGGGCTGCGCTTCGACGGGCGGGTGGTGCTGGTGACGGGGGCCGGGGGAGGTAAGCGACGGGGGCGGGCTCCTTTGTAGGTCTGCACTTGCTGCTCTGGGGCAAGGGGCAGCTCCGGGGTGCAGCTGTGGGCCGGGGCCCGGCCGGGTCTGGAGCCAGAGGCGGCTGCAGGAGTTGGGAGCTAGGCGGCTGGGGAGGCGGATCCTGGCGCGGCCTTGGCTGCTGCTGCTGCTCCCATGCCCTCTGCTCTCTGCCTGGGAAAGAAACGCTCTCTGCCAGTAGTAAGGGTGCAGCTGAGCGGTGGAATGGAACCCCCCTGGGGTTTTAAGGAGTGTGGTCCCTTTAAATTTTTGCCCTGTGGGAGAGGTTGTGGAGCTGAGGAGGGGGCTGGGGCTGGGGCTGCAGCCGGAGGCCTGGGAAGGAGGAAGAGAGAGGGAGGCCCTGCCTGAAGCCAGGGAAGACAAAGCGCCTGACCTGGGATGCCAGGCCAGCCCCCACAGAAGGACACTGTGCTGGGGAGAGTCGCCCAAGGACAGAGCAGCATCCAATGACTGGCCATCTGGAGCTGTGGGGCTGTGAGTACAGCACCTGGAACTCAGGGGGGGAGGTTGTAGTTAGTTACGTGGGGAGGGGGCAGCTCTGGGTTCACAGAGAGCGGCAGAAGAGGCATCAGAGGATTTTCTTTTGCTGGGAAAATGCTGACGCTGAAGACTAGGAGTTGCTGGACTGAACTCTGGACTGGAGCTGTGCTGGGACTCCTGAACTCATGGTGCAGAAGCAAAGTTCACATCTACCTCCAGCCTGCTGCATTGTTGGGCCTTGCAGGGTCCTGTGTTAGCTGTTACTCTGTGTTACTGCTGCCCCATCTCCCCTGTTGGTTTCCCCTTTGCACCTCTGTAAATAAACCTTCCCCATTCCCATAATCCCTGCGCTATCCCAGTGTGTGTGTGGTCACTCTGGAGGTTTGGAACAGGTGCCCCTGGGGCAAAGGGGCTCTCCTTGCTGTGTTCCCGTGCACACCCTTTCTCTGGTCAGAGCCACCTGCAAGGCAGGCTCAATGTGGTTACATGGGTGTTACACAAAAGTATTTTTCAGAACACAGCTGGGAGGAGTTAAAGGAGGTATTGGCTTGTTCAGGTGTGGAGGAGCCACAAGGCAAGCTGTAGAGCAGGGGCCTCAAACACTCGGCCCATGGGCCGTATGCGGCCCCTAAAGCTATTTCCTATGCTCCACAAGGACACTATAGTTACTGATATTTGCAATATTGTATGGAAAGGTTTCAGTGGTACGGCGTCAGGCTAACGTACTAGTCCTCATGCAGCCCTGTATGAGTGCACATGTGGCTGTAGAGCCTGAAGAGTATGTGTTTTCTCTCTCAAACTATAAATTATCTTAGGTGATACTCACTGAAACCTTGACTCTGCAGTGAGCACTGTGCAGGTGCAAGAGCTCTTTCCCACACCATGAAGACCTCTTTTACAGAATTAGGGATTTATGTTAGTCAAGAGCCAAAGGGGTAGCCATATTGGTCTAGTTCAGCAAAACAACAAGGAATCCTGTGTGACTTTTGAATTTATTAATTGCATGAGCTTTCGTGGGACAAAATCCCGCTTCTTCAGACACTTGAACATGGAGAAGCATCTGTACTATTTCATCTTCAAGTGCCTGATGAAGCGGGATTTTCTCCCACAAAAACTCATGCAATAAATAAATTTGTTAGTCTTTAAAAGCGCCGCTAGACTCTTTTGTTCATTACTTGAGGTATTTTACTACAGTTGCCATGCAAAGGGCAATAAATTCTCTATTCTGGTACTTGAGCTTTGTGGCTGCTGCAGATTAATTTAAACTTGTTTTACTAATATTTGCAAGAAGTTTTCAAAATGTTGTTTATTTTTTAAATTGACTTTATAAAGCAGTAAAATATAGAGTTCTTTAAGTCTGCTATGAATCCTTTTCACCTCTCACCCAGATCTTCGTTTGTTATGTACAGGGCCAGATCAAGGCCCGGAGGGCCTGGGGCTGACCACCCTTGTGGACTCCCCCATTGCTTCCCATTCCAGGGGGTTAGGTCAGAGTCCAGGGCCCCAGGGTGGCCGCACTGCTGCAAGGGGGAGGGGTTTTTGGCGGGGGCCGATGCCTGCATAAGATGGGGCTGCTGCTGTAGGGCTGGGGCCAGAGGCCTTGGTATTCCTGCCACAGCCCCAAGCTGGCTGGTGAACAGATAGGTGGCAGGCCCAGGGGCTGGCAGGCAGGTTGAAAGTGAGTGGCAGCAGCTTGCCACTCAGGCTAGCCAGGTCAGAGTTTTGGGGGGGCTGTGGGGTCAGCCTTTAGTCCCAAGTTGGGAGCTATGTCCTCTAAAGTCCTGGCCTTAATCTGGCCCAGCTTACGTATTAGTTTGTGCTGTTCTTTAACTCTTTCAGCTTCAGTGAAATCTGTCAAAATGACCGCCCAAACCAGTGGCAAACATTGTAAGGTAGAAAAGCAAAATGTTGCTTGGCATCAGTGGCATCTTTTTTTGCCATGTACAACTTGTACTAGAAGCCTTAGGATGTGTGAAAGTGGTTACACCACAGACAAGTGTAGTTTCACTATAGCTTTTTAAATAAAAATCGGTACATAATAGGTTTTCCTAAAAACAGATTTATTAAAAGGTTTTGATTAATTCTCAGTGAGTGCTTATCTTGACTAGATTATAGTAACAGTTTTTATACAGTGGATTAGAAGGTGATCTTATTATAAAGATCAGAATTAGTGAGTTTGTCAAACACATCTTGATCTTTGGTCTAATTTCTTGTACCCTTAAAAACATTCTGGTTTGACTGTGTTTCCAGAATGTTTTTCGATTGGAAACTTTTGTGGGATACATTGTGCAACAGGTGAATGTATTCTTTGAGTCCATATTGGTTTCTTTCCAACATTGGCAAGACTCCATACAAAGTGTTTTTCTCACTTGTCACACAACATTGTCAATTTTACATGGTCTTTCATGATTTAAGTCACAACTTGTTCTAAGATACTTTTATAGAACTTTTAACTTTTGGATTAAATTTTGAATTAAACTCCCTGCTATTACTTAAGAACAGAAAGAACGTTCTGTCTGGGTAATCTGATAGCTGGAGCAGCTTTTCAGTTAGGTGTCTTTGTCAGGCAGGTGAGCACTCCTTTTCATTCCTATCTAGTTGTTTTGGGGATGGGTTTTAGCGCTCTCACTAAGGAAATGAAAGCAGAGTCCCATTTAAATGAGAAACTGGAGTTTTCCATATGTAGTTAAATTGTTTTCAAAGTCTGGATTTTAAGTTTTAAAGTTGTCCCTACAACTGTTTGGGAAATAAAAAGAGCTTTGTTCTATAAGCAAAATGCAGAAGAAAAAATACTGCCTCTCAATTAACTTTCTTAAACTGATGTTATTCCCCCTCCCCTTCGTTAAGATATTTTTGTAAAGGAAAATTTTCTCATTTATTGTCTTTCAGTTACTTTTTCATGCAAAGATATATTTAACGCGATCAGGAGTTCATTTCTTGGCTGAACTGTAAAATACATACAGAATTGCTGCTTAGTCGATTGAGTGATAAATGCAACTTCTAGAGCAGTGGTTCCCAACCTTTTTGGCTTAAGGGCCACAAATATAATTTTACAACCCTGAAGGGGCACCAGTCTATTTAATTAAAATTAAGATTAAAAAAAAAAAAAAAAAGGCTGGATGCAGACTTGAAATTTGAATTTTAAAATTCTGGATTTTACTCATTTTCTAAGTTACATTCCTTGCTTGATTGAAAAGCCAGAACTGTAGTGAAATTATGCTAATACAGCATGCTGGATTTTACTATCCCAGAGGAACTTTCCTTAGTGGGAGCAAGAAGGAAACCTTCTTCCAATCCCATGTGGGGGGGAGGGGGGAATGGAGACAGGACCAACATAACAAGAGACACCATTGCTCTGAAAGAACCAGGCCTTGCCCCTCTCTAGCCAGGAATGAGGAAGGAAAGCATACTTTTTGATAACTCTCCATTATGCTTTATTGCTTCGTCTATAGCCCCAGTGGGTTGGAGGCTGTGGGGGGTAGGAGTGGTGGAGGAGCACAGCCCAGCTCCCAGCTGTGCACCAGGACCAGGCGGGAGGCGGAGGGTTGCAGGGGAGTGCCAGCCACTTAGAAAGCTCTATGGGCCCTGCTCTAGAAAATGAGATTATAGAAGAGTTCTTTGGAAGAAGAGACTGGGAGAAAATCTTCTGTTGTTATCTTTGTGTATTTATGTGTATGCCACAGACTGCTTTGTGTAGACTGATTTATAAACAATAATCCCATAACATTATACAGAGCACCTTGTCTGATCCCTTGCATGACACCATTCTGACTGGCCTGTGTTTTGGAGTAGTTCGGTGGGCTTCTACACGTCACTGAAGCAGAAGGGGCAGCATGGCAGCTTGCCCCGACAGTAGCCAAATATTGGAGCCATATTATTTTCTAATACGTAGACGTGGCATCAGAGAGATTACAGTTCCCATAATCTGATACTTTTGTTTGATCCTCCTGGCTATCCCTCATGAAGACCTAAGGTGTTTTTTTTGTTTGTTTTTTAAATTTCCAAGTACTTAGTTTGTTTACTAGATGTAACATCATCAATATATTTCCAAACATTCTATGTAGCTGTGTGTTGATTTCTTTGTGAGCCAGTTTTAAGTGATCTCATGTGAAACAAAGGTGTATTATGTGCACTCTGAAAAATCCCCCTTCTGTTTAATTTGGTTGTTTGTTAAATTTGTTCATAACCAAATTACAAGAGAATCACATCATCTGTCCTTGGTCTGATTTCTTTAACATTTTGATTGGTATGGTTGGATGATATCATTATCCATTAACAAAAATGCAGAACCAACCTTGTATTCAAAAGGCTTTAAGTCTAAATGAAGAAAGGTGAAAAGACTCTGATGGAATATATGAAATAATAAAAGTTGTATTATGCTGTAATTTATGTAGCCTGCACTGTGCACCTTAATCATGCCAACAAACGATTCACTGCTTCTTTAGGGCCAAGTAATTGATGCTGATTTTTTCCACATGGGTGAAGAGCGCTATAATAGTTCAGAGAATTATGATTGAAATTGAACTTGTTTTTGCATGGCATGAGTGTTTTCTTTAGTATATAAAAACTAAATTAAACTAGGGGCTGTCTTATTAACTTAGAATGTAATTCATTAACTTGAAGCATCTTCACTCACTGCAAAACCAGAATGCATGATTTACATTCAAGCATGCCCCATCAAGTGTCACAGATGCCTCCTTCATAAGCACAAAACTCCCCTGGACCTTTAGCAGCCAGCAGCTTCCATGATGAATATTCTGGGTGTTGTGCCACTAAGTGAGCATGGGGAATATTTAGTGTCTTCAGTTGGGGCTTTGGCCTCTAGTTCTGAGCTGATTGTTATTTTAATGTTCCAATTTTCAAATCTTGATTATGCTATTTTAAATAACTTTAGATGGAGTTATTTTTAACTAAGGATATTTTTCTTAATTGACATCTGATTTTTGCTTGTGTTAATTTTCCCATGACTAAAAATAGTCTAAATTGTATGGATGAGAAAAATACTCACTGAAACTTTTATTTTGTTTAAATTAGGATTGGGTAGAGCGTATGCTCTGGCTTTTGCTGAAAAAGGAGCTTCAGTAGTTGGTAAGTTGTTTCTTACTTATTGTGATCTCTTACCAGTAACCTTTGTCTCTTTTTAAATAACATTATTGGGTTTCAAACTTCATGACTTCTTTGCCAGTAACCTTTGGTCTTTAATAGGTTATCCTCCTAAATGCTGACGTACAAACTTTATTTCTGAGCTTCTGGTTTTGAAACAAGTCATAATGTTTGACTGAGAGCTTCTCCTTATTGCAGAATGTGGAAATATAATTTAAGCCTAATTTGAGTTGCATCCATTGATAAAAATCCATCTCTCAAACGTGGTGGTGATTTTTTTTTTATTTGAGTTGCTGGCCCAAGAGGGGACCTGAGCTAAAGCCTGGGAAAGCACAACTCCTCAGCTATTCATCCAGTTAGTTGGCAGTGTGGATACAGGCTAACATCAATTGAGTGCTGCTAGTCCTCTGGTTCCTTCTCCCAATTCACTCACACCCAGCAAGTACAGACAGATTCTCCCACAGTGCACTGAGAAATAATTGTAGTTAGAGGAGTCACACGGTCAGTGTTAAGAACCACTGGATTTGCTGCAGAATTTTATGGCGCACACATGCATGAGTGGAGTCTCTGTGTGGATGCAATAGCTTGAGTGTTGAAGAGCAGGCTCACTGGGAAATGAGTTCGGCTTACTTGAGAGGAGTAACTCTAAACATAGATAAACTAAGTTAACATTGCATTTCAACTGAAAGATGCTACCTTCTGCAGCTTAGTATTGTCTGCCATCATTCTGGGGCACTAATTCAGAACAGATGTGCAATGAGTGCTTCCTGCTAAATCAGCAGGAGAACTTCACTTAGAAAGTTAGTTCCTTGGAGCAGGGGTTGTCAGGTTTTTTTCGTGGCAAGTGTGTGGACCACATCTCAGTAGAGTTTCATGGACATTTCCTCTTCCCTTTGTGGCTGCACCCATCTGTCTCCCATTTATAACATCCATTGAACAACTACAGGAGTTGTTTAAATGGATAAGTGTAACGCTTAGTGCAGTATAGCATCTAGGAACCAGAAGAAAAGCCAGCACTGGAACCAGAAGAAAAGCCAGCACTGAGTTTTCAAAGTTTCCAGGGTAGTTGCATCTTCTGCCCTTTTGTGACTTTCTTGAGAGCAACCAACCTGCTTGGGAATCAGGCCTCTTGTCAGTTTCCTTGAGACAGAGTCATGCAACAATCTCCCTCTTGATTGAGAATTTAGATGTAATTGCTCCTGCAGTTCACTGTGATCACTTAGCAGGTCTGACTAGTTCACCGCTTGTCCTCTTCTCCCAGTGGCAATAACAGAGTTATCCAGCGACAAGACAGTCTGAAGCATTGCTTATTCAGAAGGATTTACAGGGAAGACACCTTTTAAAAAGCAAAGAACAGTTTACATGCTGGTCTTACAGGGCTGTTATCCATTTCCCACAAGGAAATCCTAATAGAAACAAAATATGTAAAGAGGTGCAAAACCGATGTCAGACTGTTTTCTTTACACAGTTCTCAATTCTCTGATGGGTAGCCTTTGCCAGCCAGTTCAAACCAGTATATGTAATTTCCTTCATGGGCCTGAGGCTTCTTCATACTTGTTTACCTGGCTAGAAATTTGTATTAATTTCCAGTATTCTATTTTGGGGATGATCCAGATCAGTGAGGGATTCTGTCACTACCAGCCCTATATCTTTTGAGTGCCTACATGCTGTCTGGCTATCCTTCAGATCCCAGACACCAGTAGCCTGCCAACAAGCACAAGGTCTCACCTGGGCTTCTACCAGCACCAGTAGCTCTTCCAGACCCAAGTCTACCCAATCCTTCTTCCCCAAGTTCTCTCTTTCTCCCTCTCTCCGCCCCCCCCCCCCCCCCCACTTTCCACAGCTGTGATCTGCTTGGGATAAAAATAAGCAAAAAGTTTGTTTAAAGAAAATGTAAGATAAGGCAAACATGTACAAGTTGCACAATAAACAAACAGCAGGATGCAGCATCAGGCTTTCCAGTTCTGTATTAGATAAAATCCCTTTTCTAATACAAGTTAACCGTTTCCTTTGAATGGTTTTCCACTATACCCCCTAGCTTTCACAAAGGGCTTCCTGCCTAATGTCTTATCCTTTAGTTTCTCTCTAGATGGATTTCATTTCAAACCCCTTCCTTTTTAAAAGGACTCGCAGAGTGTTTTTGTTTTTCCTTTTGTCTTTATGGATATTAATAATGGGGAAATTCCCAGGCGTCTTAGAGTCTTTCCACTAATTCTTTTACTCAGTTTTACAAAGGATTGTTACGTAAATCCACTTTTGTGTAAATACCACGCATAGGAGGTACCTGATTGCTCACCTCCCTGTTGCACGGTAGAATTGAAGCTTAGAGCACAGTCTTCTGTATATGCAAATGAGTAACTTCATAACCATAGCATATATGCATATCTCATAATGATTATTACATTTAGGATATTACAAGAACATA
Source organism: Podocnemis expansa (assembly GCA_007922195.1). Lineage (NCBI taxonomy): Eukaryota > Metazoa > Chordata > Testudines > Podocnemididae > Podocnemis > Podocnemis expansa. The sequence continues at coordinate 42,514,616 of ML681982.1, read as the reverse complement.
AGAATAAGCTTTCAAAAATGAGCTTTCATAGAAGACCTTAACTGATGTATTTTTACGGGCACAGTGACATTCTATACAATCAGTTGACTTAATTGCTTATTTTAGGGGTTTAAACCTGTTCTTCTGTTGAAGTGTCTATGCCTTGATTGTCATAGCCATCCTGTGATGATTTTTTTTTTTTTTTTTTTTTTTTTTAAGTTCCTGTGGGAAACTCTGGTAACTCATCCTTGGAGCTAAAATATAAACCCTACCTCTCTCAAATGTTTATAAAGAGATACAGTAGTCTCAATGGTACTTCACGTATCTGTAATAGCTGGCACTAGACCACACAACTATTTTCCCAGAGCACCAGCAAATACCCTTGGGCCGTTAGGGCTGCTCCGTGGTTCACTTTTCTGGACCTGAGAGGCTTTCTATTCCAGCACTACCTAGCTCTATGTAGTTAGCCATGGATAAGGGGAAACTATCAGCTTAAGTATGTTGTTTTAGGCAGTGGAACTGGGAGTGGAAAAAGGCAAAACTGGTAATGAAACCACATAGAGAAGTGATGGTACTTGTATACTTGTTGCAACTTTGTCAAATAGGTGTTGATAGAAATCCATATATCAAGATTGCCTCTTGCAACATTGTCAGAGGTAGCCTTCCTTATACCACTTACGTGCTTACGATATGTAATGATACGAGAGTTATAGGTTTCCAAAGGGGTAGCCGTGTTAGTTTGTTCAGCAAAATAAGCAAGGAGTCCTGTGACTCTTAAACACTAATAGATTTATTTATTGCGTGAACATCAGTGGGAGAAAAGCATCTGTTGACGTAGGATTTTTCTCCCACAAAAGCTCATGCAATAAATAAATTTGTTAGTCTTTAACTGCCACAGGGCTCCTTGCTTATTAAGGGTTATAGGCTTTTACTGTGGACAAGTACTTAATTCTGTGCACTTTCACTGATCAGGCATCTAACTTCATCGAGTCTCTTTTTAATAAGACTTAATTTTTCAGAACGCTCTTGCCTGGTTTATATTTGTAAAGTTTGAGTGGTTTAAGATAGATATTTCTAGCCTATGTACTGCTCAGATTCCCAACCACAGTCAACTGTAACATAATCTTCTAGTACCTGTCGCTGTGAAGGTGATTTTTTACAAGTCTTAGTTCTAGTGAACACTGCAATTTGAATTCACGAAATGGGAAATCTGCAGTAGTGAGTAATCTGCTGTTCTAGCTTGAAATAACATGTGATCAAGCTATTTTGCTAAATGACAAGTTTTTTCTTTAGTTATCTGGTTCAACAAAGGACTCAGCAGGTTGTACTAATCATTAGACTATTGTATGTGAAAGTACATGATGCCCAAGGACATTTCTTGGAAAAAGTCTGAGATACTATTTTAATGTATTTCATCAATTCAGGTGAATTATTTAAAAGAGCAGTAGAGCTAAATGTTAAATTGTACTTTGTTGTTTTAACTATTTGAGGATAATGCTATATCAGAGAAAACCAAATCCTCTTTTCACTGTCTCTTCACAGAATTCCTGTTTCATGTGACAGTCATTTCTATTGTAAAACTATTTAAATTTTCCTCTTGATTTAAATGACAAATATAGGGCTATATATCTTTTTGAGCTCTGTTGTTCTTTCCTGCATGTCTTCCACTTTTTGACTCAGCTGAATATTTAATGCAACAAGGAAATAAAAGTGGTAAAGACTAATGGTTGTCTTTTTTTTATTTACATACCTATATGACCATCTTGTCTCCTTTAGCAAGTACTCAGATTTTACAGTAGCACTATCATTGCTGTGAACAGAGAAATGTTGTCAAGGGAGGAGGTTCTTTAAGGTATGGTGGTTCATTGAACAAGGTGCTAAAACTGTCTTTGTGGGATTCCATGTTCATTGTGTTTTCATGTCTTAAATATTGAATGTGATAGAACTTTCTACCTGTGAACTCTTTCTCCCCCCCCCCCTTTTTTTTTTTAACTAACCATCTTGGAAACTCAGCCTTAGGTTTGAGAGTCAAGCTGAGTTCTTTCCGTCTTGCACATCACACTGTAAGAGGTTTTGCAGGCCAAATGAGTTGCACTTGTTACTCTTCCATTTATGCTGTAAATGGAGACTATGCAAGCTCACTGTTTTTCCCTGGACTTGTACATGTATGTTGGTGTAGTAACATTTTTGATACTATGGAATATAGTGCACAGTGTTAGCTATGCAGGACAATAAGGAAAAAATGTTGCTGACTGACATATGGAAATGTAACTTTATTAACACAAAACAACAGACCTATAAGGTAAAAATAAGTTGTCATATTTTTAAAAATGTCCTTTCAGAGCAGAACTGCATTTTGATCATTTTAATTTTCTTAAGTTTTGTCAGTGGATGATTTTTTTCATTTGGTTATTAGATTAATATAAGAATAGAATTATAAATAAATCTATTAACAGAACCTTAGCTCTATTAGAAAAGGGAAATAAATCATCTTAATCAGTTTAATATTCCTTCCAGTTAAACTAGGGGGAACCTCCCCATATAAATACACTTAAATTGGTTCATTTCTTAACCTGATAGATTTACTGGCAAAATAAAATGATTTAAGCAAAGGTTAAGGCAATTTAAGTGTATGTTGGATAGAGATTTGCAGTGGTTTTAAACCAGTAGGTGATTTGATAAAATCAGTTTTTCTCATACAGACAAGGCCTTATTCACACTACCAGTTTATTCTAGTTTGCCAAGCTATCATAAACTGAAACTCTCAGTAGTCAAAGACTGTCATGGCTGTTCTGCCTGAAAATTTAACCTTAGGGCAGCCTTAGGGCTTGTGTACATGACAAGTTACTGCACGAGAAGCCAGGGTGCAGTCTGCAGAGCACTGGCTTGCTGCATGCTATGTCTTATATGGACATCACTACAATGCAGTGAAAATCCTGGAAAAGTATGTACTGTGGATTCACACCCTGACTTTCAGCGTGGTAACTTGCCATTTAGACGAGGCCTTGAAAAACAGCGTATGAAGGAGTGTATATAGAAAAGAAGTAGATCCTGGTGCTTAAAGCAGTGATTGGCTGTATGAATCCCAGAATCAAGTAGGCTACCATAATTACTACTACCAGGATTTCAATGTTGTGATTCTTCATTTTGGTCTAGTTTTCACAAAAAAAAAAAAAAGGCCCATAATGATAACAGGTAATCTGATGGAGTACTTTACACCTTTACTGAGCAAGCAGGAAAGGGAAAGTGACGTCCATCCGTAATTATTTTTCAGATCCCACTTAAATACCATTTCACTACCAGTTCCACTGTATGTAGCTATTTAAGAGCATTCAGAGGATCCTCAGAAGATATGTTGGCTTGGGTTGAAACACTAATCTGATTGTTGCATAGTGTTGTGGTGACAAAATATGAAGTTTCTGTGATTAACTTTAGATGCTTCACAGACGTGAATGCAGTAACTTGAATTCTTCTTCGAGTGCTGCTCCTGGCCATTCCTTAGTAGGTGTCTGCACGCCTCGTGCACGGCACGCCAGAAACTTTTCCCCAGAGTACCCGTAGGGTCGGCTGTAGCACCCCCTGGAGTGGCGCTGCCACCACCGCCTATATAGCCACCAGCCGACCCGCCCCTCCTCAGTTCCTTCTTACCGCCCTGTCGGTCGCTGGAACATTCCCTGGCTTCGTGCAGTGCTGCACGTGGCTGTTTCTGTGCTTCGGAGTACCCGAATCAGTTAGTTGTTAGTTAGTTGTTAGTTTACTTAGTATAGTTTAGTTAGTTAGTTCAAGCCTGCCCCGGGCCCGGGGTCAGGCTATGCCGGGCTTTAAAACCTGTGGGCGTTGCAAAAAGCCCATGCCTGTAGACGACCCGCACGGCGATTGTCTTCTGTGCTTGGGCGAAGCCCA
>ML681982.1:42247563-42505734 GCA_007922195.1 Podocnemis expansa | reverse complement strand
AGCCCCATGCATCAGAAGAGGAGAGGCGTCTCCACTCCCTGGATGTGTGCAGAGCACTAGCCTTCTACGTGGAACGGACAAAGCCGTTCCGCAAGACCCCCCAGTTTTTTGTGACAGTAGGGGACAGTAAAAAAGGCCAACCGGTATCTACTCAGAGGATAGCCTCCTGGATTTCAGCCTACATCAAAGAGTGCTACAAGCTGGGGGGAAAGCACCTGCCAAGGGTAACAGCTCATTCAACTAGGGCCCAGGCGGCTTCCACAGCATTCCTCGCCGGTGTCCCGACTGTTGATATATGCAAGGTGGCAACGTGGTCCACCCCGCATACCTTCGCGCAGCATTATGCCATCACCCAGCAAACGCAGCAGGACGCGGCAGTGGGCAGAGCAGTGCTGCAGTCAGTCTCTCTGTGATGTCTCCCACCTCCAAGGTAAGGCTAGATACTCACCTACTAAGGAATGGCCAGGAGCAGCACTCGAAGAAGAAGAAGAGGTTACTTACCGGTAACCGATGTTCTTCGAGACGTGTGCTCCTGGCCATTCCAATCCCTCCCACTTCCCCTCAGACATTGGGTAGAAGGAACTGAGGAGGGGCGGGTCGGCTGGTGGCTATATAGGCGGTGGTGGCGGCGCCACTCCAGGGGGCGCTACAGCCGACCCTACGGGTACTCTGGGGAAAAGTTTCCGGCGTGCCGTGCACGAGGCGTGCAGACACCTACTAAGGAATGGCCAGGAGCACACGTCTCGAAGAACACCGGTTACCGGTAAGTAACCTCTTCTTCTAAAACTCAAAGTTGCAATAAATGGGGAAATGCCCAAGTCAGAGATTCTTTTAAACTTTTGTCTGTTGGCTTGAAGAGGGATCAGAAAAGAAAACTACTCAAGGTGTAGTCTCAGTGATCTTGCAGTAACAATAACAAATGCCACTGGGGGATTAGATTAGTAATAATCAGTGTGATCATATGATGTCTAGAATATATTTTAATTTTGCTGAGCGGTAACATTACTGTCGGAAAGTTCCAGAGGGATAGCCATGTTAGTCTAGTTCAGCAAAGCAAACAAGGAGTCTTGTGGCACTTTTTTAAAGAACAACAAATTTATTTATCGCACGAGTTTTCATAGGAGAAAATCCCACTTCGTCAGACTTTTGAAAATGGAAAATATATGTATGGGGAAGGGATAAATGCAGTGGAGTAAGTGTAATCACAGGATCACATCAGATTACTTCAGCAAATCAAACAGGTTATATTGATTCATCCTAAGGAAGGAACAGATAGGGAGAATGAGAACGGTGACAATCACTGTTTATAGTGGGAAAGCCAAGAAATGTCCCTCTTCAAACCTGAGTTGAAGAGATCAAATTTGTTTATGAAATCTAACTCTGAAGTCTCTCTTTGAAGCCTTGACCTAAAATGAACGTGTGTAAGGATAGCGTGGATAAAGCCATCGGAGTGGCCAGGGAGACTGAAGTGATTTCCTTTTGGTTTGTGAATGTTGCCAGTTCTGATGCCAGATTTGTGTCCGTTTATTCTTTTGCACAGAAACAATCCCGTTTGTCCAGTGTATAAGGCCGAGGGGCATTGTTGACACATGATGGCATATGTCACATTGATGAACAAGCAGATGAATGATCCCCTGATGAAGTATCTGTTCTGATTAGTCTGATGATGGTGTCATTAGTGTAGATATGTGGGTAAAGTTGGCATTGGGGTTGTGGCAGGGATATGTACCTGCCTCAGTATTTCTGTTGTATGGTCTGAAGTTTCTGGTGAATATCTCTTTGAAGTTGGGGGGCTGTCTGTATGGGAGGAGGGGTAAATCAATGGTGGCAAGGGAAAAAGTTTCATTATTTGTGAGCTCTCTCTTTCCTGCCTCACAAATTGTTACTGCAGGGCATGACTGGGGTGCACATCTACAGCATGTTTGCAGACTCTGTGCTGACTGTCTGGGTGGACCCTGTTGCTGTACTCTAAAAGGTCCTTAGTGTATTTTCATATGCTGGTGTTTGACAGAGCAGTACATCAAAACACACTACTTTTAGTGCACCACTGTGAGGTTCAAAGACAGTCAGTGTGCAGCATGCTCTAGTGCTGGAGATTTACATCCCAGCTTGCTGTGCAGTGTTTATAGTTGTGTCCACAGGAATTGTCTGAAATGTTATTAAACAACTTCTAATACTAGGTGTGAAGATTGTTTACTCTTGTCCAGATAACTTGGATTACTGGTGGAAACCATCTGTGGTGAATCCTGTTAATAACATCCATCAGAATCTTAGTAGTTCCAGGATGAGGAGAAACTATGAAACATCTGAGTATCAATTTGTTAATGATTTCTTTTTTGTGTTAAACAGTGAATGATCTGGGGGGAGACTTCAAGGGACATGGCAAAAGTTCCTCAGCTGCTGACAAAGTTGTTGAAGAAATAAGAGCAAAAGGAGGAAAAGCAGTAGCTAACTATGGTATGATGATTTCCGTAGTAGATGGAATAAGAGAACGTCATTTATGGAAATAGTACATTATACTGCAACAGTTACTAAAAGAAAAGGTAATAGTCTGTGACAAAGGATTCAAAACTTAGTAATTTAATTCATTCAGTGAGGTAAAAACACTGTTCAGGCGTTGGGGGACGTGGAGACAAAATATCATAACATGAAATCTCTGATCCCCTGTCTCACTTAATCTGTTGACACTGATGTGCTGGAAGGGGCAGCAAATGCCCCCTCCCTCCAAGGTAGCCTTTTCTGTGACTTAGCATGCTTATCATTTAATCAACATAGGCTAGACTGCCTGTTTTTAATGAGTTAAGCTGCTTAGTTTCTGTGCAATGATAAAATGCTGCATTGGGCTGTGTGGTCTACAGTGGGTAAAACTTCATTTTATTTCATAGGGATTTCACAAGTAGTTCCCTTTTTTCTTGCGTGTATCATGCTATGAGATTGTGCACATTAATATGTGGCTGTGTGACAAATAATTCATTTTGTTGGAGTTTCATGCCAGAATTTGTTTTGTTCATAGATTCAGTGGAGGCTGGTGAGAAGCTTGTGCAAACAGCCCTTGAAGCTTTTGGGAGGATAGGTAAAATTAATTATTTACTTACAGCATGTTTTGTCAATGCAAAGTCATCTTAAGTGATGCAGTTAACTGAAAGTTAGTGACAGCCTATACATGAAATTCAGTGTAATTAAATTCAAGATCGTACTGTTCTGCTCTCACCAGTCCTAAACAAATGAAGAAGCTGTTTCCTAGTAACTGGAGGTTAGCAGTTGCTAGTATGAAAGAAAATAGTAAGCTTTAACTAAGTAACTAGTTTGAACGTTTTGTGTGTTTATGGAAGGTGTATTAAGTTCCTTGAGAGTGATTTAAATGTCAGTGCATCCTTTTTGGTAAATAGATGTTGTCCGTCTATGCTAGAAGTAGGACAGGAAATGCTGGATATGGTTTAATTAGGCTCTAACCTTATTCCTAAACATCTGAAAGCACCTGGCAAAAAAAAAAGTGTACAGTGCAGATAATCCCATGATCATTTCCATATATCAAAGTGGTGTAGTTAGCTCTCTCCCTTGATTCATCCTGGGCCCCAGCCATCCCACTGCCAGAACCTGAATAATGGTTAAGAGCATGGGGAGACTGTAAAGGAGGATGCCTTGGCTCCCTGCCAAACTAATCGGAGGAGTCCCAGCCTTTCACCTCCCCACCTCCTATTTGGCTCAGTTAAAGAATAATCTTTTTTAGATCCTTTATCGATTAATTTTATCTGATCCCCATATTACTTCCCTGTGGAGTACTGTTACCCAATTTTCTCACCTTCCTTTCTGGTCTTCCCTGAAGTCCCTCTCTGCAATTTGGCATTATGTATGCTTTCCCCAGTAGATACCCATTTCTATGAAGATCAGTCCCCACTATTTCATCACCAAGATCAACTAACACTTTGATTGAGTACCTGGAAATTGTATTTAGTTAGAGATAAGCAAAAGATAGGAACAAAAGCAAATGAAACTCTGTAAAGCAATAAGTTGTGTATTAATTCTTCTTCCATTTCTTCATTTATCTCTTGTTCCCCCTCCCAACTTCTGTCTTCTGGTTTCATTCTCTCCTTTATTTCCAGCTATTTCCTTTTTATATCCTTCTTTTTACTATTTTCTTAAATCTTTTTTTATCTTGTCCCATTGTATTCTCTCTCTCTCTTCCATTTCCCCTTAAACTTTACAATTTTCCCCTTCTGTAGATTTCTCTCCACTGCTTTCATGTCCATGTTGCCTTGTCCTATCCCTACTCCAGCACTTTGTGTTTTTGTGGGATTTTTTTGATCAGGTACCATATGAAGATGTGAAACCTGGACAGTGGGTCATAAATGGTTATTGGGTGGTTCTAAAACACCTATTTTTGTCTTATTGTTGATTGTGTAGTCTGAGTTACATCCAAGGTTCCTGACTGGTTTTCCATAGTGCCGTGTACTTTGACTTTTGGGGCACCACAGGTATCGCATTACCATGAATTAGAATTGGGCAGGATCATTATTACAGAGTCCCATGTGCTATCAAGGAGGGAGGTGGCTGGTTTATGGCACCTTCTAAAATGCTTAGTGTTGTCTCTTCAACACACATCTCAACATGTGAGACTTCACTGGAGCATGTGTCAGATTGGGGCCACATATTCTAAAGTATTTTGAAACATAAGGGATGCATTTCCCTTTTCTGGAAAAGCTATGGTCAGTAAGAATGAGTGTTTATTTAACAATGATAACAAACTGTGCTTGTAACATAGATTTTGAAGGCAGAAGCAGAGTTCAAGTAGGTGTAGATTCATACTAATTCACACTAATAATGTCTTGTTTTGTGTTCTTTGCAGATGTTGTTATAAATAATGCTGGGTAAGTAAATCTGAAGGTAGCTTTTCCCTATTGTTAGACCATGTTCTAATCCTTTGGTTTAAATAAACATTCATCTTTTTTGTTTTCCTGTCAATGTGTTTTAGGATTTTGAGGGACCGTTCCTTTGCTAGGATAAGTGATGAAGACTGGGGTAAGTTGGTTAACTTTGAAGTTAACTAGTGAAGGATTCTAGATGTTAAGAAAATGCCACACCAGCCTCCTGACAGTGTGAGGGATGTGGACAGGGGAATGAGGGTTCTTTTTGGCTTTGGCCTTACACGTATACTCTTGGCCTGCAAATCTAAGCCTCTGGATGTCTCTCCTTGATTGGCTACCAAATTACATGTTTGGGCAAGATTACATAATCGAAAGTGAACTCCTGCAAATGTTGTTGTGCCTTTTCCCACACTTCAAAAAACCCAGCAGCTTATAAAAAAAAAAAATCAGACCTCCTGGTGATTAAGAGGTTGCCTGGAAAAGCCCACATGGGAAACGTGGACCAATTTTGCCACGTGGGAAAAAGGCATTCCAAGCTCCAACAGTGATAGTCTGAAACCCTCAGCAGTCTGGAAAGATGAGCAATACCCAGCATCAATAGCAAGGGATGGGTTGTGTAAAGCTGTTAATAACAGGCAGTTGGAGCAGGAGTGCAAGCAAATACCCATTAGTGAGGTGACGTGGAGTGAGCATCCAGTTAAGTCCCAAAAGGCTGCTAGTGAGAATCAGGGGCTTCAGAAAGACAGTCCATGACAATGCTGGAATGCAACTAGTCTATGTGGCTATGAGCCCCACATGCCCAGAGCTGCACCCTGGACAAGGAGAGTGGGGGGGGGAGACCAGCATCACCCATTCAAACCAACATCCCACAAGCATTTTTCAAAGTGATTTAAACAAATACACTGGAGATGTCTAGACCGTTTTTAAATTAGTTGAGTTTGAATGAAGTGAGATGAAGTTTATAGGCTTCTCTCTTTTGTAAAATGAAGAAAGTAAAAACTGCGTAATTAATTTTGTCACCAAAAGGAAAGGAATCACATGTTTGTTCAACTAATTTGATTGTAGATATAATTCATAGAGTTCATTTGAAGGGATCATTTGTGGTCGCTAGAGCTGCATGGAATCATATGAAAAATCAGAAGTTTGGAAGGTAAAACTGTATAAGATTGATTTTTTTTTTTTTTTTTTTTATCAACAAATCAGCTTTCTAATGATTCAGTGGATTTCTTAGTAATTCTGCGTTTTCCCCCACCTTAGTCAATGGGAAGGAAATAATCACCTTGGACCCAGATGTGCGGCGCACACTCTGTGGACGTTCTTTATGAAAAACACAAATAACTTCCAAAAACTCTCCAGGTTTATTGTGAAAATTTGTGTGTGTTTTCTGCCTAATGTGCTCCTGTTGCTGTAGTTTATATTGTATCCAGATGATTTTGTATTTTTCGCTGTTATATTTATTCTTTGTAATGACTGTCCTGGTGTTTTGGCAATCTAGGTGGATAAGGTTAAACAACCAGAAGTTGGAGATTAAATTCTTTTCGGCTTTGTTCTGTAACCAAAAGGCATTCAGTGACTGACTATGAAATGAGGAGAGAGAGTGAAGTATTTTGCCAACTGGTCACTTATTGGATAGAATTTGGGGAGTTGTATCCATGATGTAATTCTTCTCTTGCTTCATTCTATAAATCATTTTGTTTATCGCCAAATATTAGTGTTGTATGCCAAATGTATCTTCAGATAGTGTGTCGTAAAATACTTACAGATGTCTGCTTGTACATAGTTATGTACATAACAAAAGTACCTTGATTTGGACTGAAGATGGTGAAACTGTTGATGTTGCAATTTAATAATTGCAGTCCAAGCAGATTTTTATTTCAGTTACGCTTGTGTTAACTTGGAGTGATTCTTGTAAAGTCAGTGCAGCTACAGTAGAAGTACACTTTGTGTAATTCAGATCATAATCAGGATTGATTATGGTTAGACTCGTTTTTAGCTGCTCAAAAAGGAGACGCATCTGACTTGTATAAGGCTCTGGCTCAGCCAAGTACTTGTCTAAGTAGAAGCATGGGTTTAGTGACATTGATGGGTATGGAGTGGGAGAAAACAATTTTCATAGTAGCAAAACTTTGTTTGTCAAAGCTATTTTTGAAATATAAAAATAACTCCATATGAAACGTGATTTAATGCAAACATTAGTGCCCTCTTCAGTTTTTACAAAATGGCTGTGCAGTTAGGTCAGTGGTTGAAAGCTACAATTTATGTTCTAACATAAAATCAAATCCTGACAGTGCTGAGCACCTGTAATTCTCCTTGTATTACTCTTTAGTGTTTGTGCAATTTAGGGCATCACCTCAGCACAAAATGTTCATTTTGACATGTGGAGATGTCACAGAATTTTCATTTCTGTTGTTGCAGAATGTGTAATTTTCAGAAGTCAGAAATTGGTGAAACACTTAACCTGGCATCCTCTAGAAACTATGAATTTTCTATTTTCCCTTCTCTTTAAGAATAATTATGACTTCTTCAGCTGCTGGAATATATGGCAACTTTGGTCAGGCAAACTACAGTGCTGCTAAACTTGGCCTTCTGGGTCTTTCAAATACTCTTGCAATTGAAGGCAGAAAATACAACATCCACTGCAACACAATTGCACCTACTGCTGGGTCGAGGCTGACTCAGACTGTCATGCCACAAGGTAAGTACCTTAAGCTTTGTGTGTATGAGTTGAATCTCTGTGAGTTGGAGCATAGCCAGTTTTCTCACCAATTGAAATGTTCCATTCTTTTATACTTCTGAAACTCTTACTGTACCGTTGTCTTTTCTTGTCTATTTAAGATCAGTGACCTTTCATGTGGGATAAGGAATTAAGACATCAGAAAAGAGCTATAGCAGCCTTTATAATTCACTATGTACTGAAATTTTGCAACTGTGGCTTTATCCAGAACCCATTGAAAACAGTGGAAAGATTGCTGTTTTCTTCAGTGGGAATGGATAAGGGCTGTATTTTGTGGTGGTTGCATTTATTGTAACATAGCTGTTTGCAATGTGGTACAGGTTTCACAAAATATGGGGTTGACTTGTGTAGATTAAAATAGGAGAGGAGAGAAAGCAGATAAGTTTGACTGAACACACAGAGCATCTGATGCACACTTCACATACCAGATATGTACTAACTCTGGACTGGATAGTAGTATAGTAATTGATTATGTCTGAAATGCTATGCAGGAAAATATTTTGTGAAGGGCTTGGAAGAAGATGGTGAATAAACAAATGGAAAGCTGAGGTCAGAGCTTTGGGTTGCTTGAAGTTCTTTTGAAGCAGTTGAGTAACGTAGACTCTGGTTAGCCTCCACATAAGGGGAAAGTTGGTAATATCTGGATAACTACGAGTAAATTTTAAGGCTAGCAGGGACCATTATGATCATGTTATGTGCAAAACACAGGCCATAAATCTGTCTCCAGAAGATGTATTACTTTGTAGTAACTTAAGGAACTGCGAGTCCAATTGATACGCATTTCAGAATTTGGCGGGTTACGCCAGACTTTGGATTGGTTTATTTATTTTTAAGTATGGCATGTATTTGTTCCTTTGGATGTGTGTTTTGCCGCTCTGTAATACTTAACTTTCCCCTCAAAACGAATCATCATTCCATTCCCATCATCCCATTCTCTTTAGGCACTAACCGTGTGCCAGACTCATGAGAACAGCATTTGAGAATGAACTGTATGAAACCAATGCAAAACTTTTAAAATTTGTCATACATAAACTCTAAATCCTCCCAAGAGATCATGTGGTCTCTTGAAAATTCAGTTGCCTCCACTGTGTCTCATTATCTTTTTGCATACATCCTATTACCTTCTGTGTGCTATAGTCTTTTGTGGATTACAACCCATGAAAGTTTTAAATTTTAATGAATTTGTTATTCTTTATAACTGCCACAAGATTTCCTGTTTGCTTTCTTGAAATAGACTAACATGGCTATCCCTCTGGAAGTTATCCTCCTCTAATGTTGTTCATAGAGTTTAAGGCTAGAAGAGACCACGAGATCATTTAGTTTGACTTCCTGTATGACCCTGCCAGCAGGTTCGATAATTTGGGGATCTTAGGGGGCAATTACCTCACCAGTGGGGTACAACTTACTCTATTAAAAACGGGTATTGATACAAGATGAATTATGAAATGTATGTGTATGGAGTTTGTCACGGCTTTTTTACAATGGGGTTTTGTTAGATAGACTCAACTTTATGGAGTGGAACAGGTTGGGAGACAATGGGGGTTCTCAAACTAACTTGACCTATGAATTACAGTGACTTAAAAGATGTTCTAATACCATATAAGTAAAGGGGGTACAGTCCAGGCTCAGTGTGCGGCAGTAACAGTGAAGAGTGAGAACAAGTGGGGGAGCAGAAATCCTCAGGTCAAACAACACCGAGGAGGTTCGGGGGTTACAGAGGGAGGCAGGAGGGGCTCAGCAGCGGGGAGAGAAGGAGCGGGAGCTGCAGCAAGGAAGGGGGCCGTGGGAGCCGCAGGAAGCGGTGGGGAAAAGGGGTGACGGGGAAAGGAGCCAAGGGAAAAGGGGGAGCCATGGGAAGCAGCGGCAAAGGGACCTGCGGGGAAAGGAGCCACGGGGAGCGGTGGCAAAAAAGGGAGCCGCGGGGAAAAAGGGGGGGCCGCAGGAAGCGGCGGCAAAGGGATCCGTGGGGAAGGGAGCTGTGGGGAAAAAAGGGGAAGCTGCGGGAAGTCAGGGCACACGGGGGAATTCGAAAAATAAAGAGGGGAGAAGGAAAACTTGGGTAAGAAGGGTTTATTTAACTTGGGGGGGGTCGCAGGGGGAAAGCAAAATGACTTAACACAATAACTCTAAGAAACAGTCTTACAGTCTATCTTAACACTTCTAAGGCTTACAAATTAGACTGAAACAATGTTGCAACTCAAAGTAATACTTCTAAGAGGTTCAAACAAATTAGGGGGAGAGATACAAGAAGCAATACAGAGCAGTGGCAAACAATTAGAAACATGGGAACTTCTCTTTAAACAGTGGAGAGTAGAACAACAATCTAAAAAGGAGAAGCCAGAATGCAAAAAGGCAAGCCTGCTCTTAGGAGCGTGGGCTTGTTAGAGCAATGGCAAAACAGCAGCCAAAGGGGAGGCAATTTACTTTTAAAGAAAGCTGCAGGGGCAGGCTCTTACCAGTTCCACCAGCAGCAGCATTACAGGCAGGAGAGAGAGCGACTCGTTACTTGGCCGGCAGTTTCAGTCGTGGTACGCTCGGGGAAGAACTCGTGAGTGGAGGAGGTCAGCGTCTGGGTGATCAGGCCAGGCAGGATGTCAGGAACTGTCCTGCCTGATCAACCCAAACCCTGAGTTTTTAAACTGTTTCCTGTCAGTTTGCTGATTACAGGTAAGGCAGGAAACTCAGGTGAGCATGACTCATGCCTTCACCATCTCATAGATCTTGCAATTTGGCAGTTCCCACCTATGCCAAGCCTTATAGAACTCAATTGGGTGTCAACAGCCATCTAGTTCTGTTGAAGGGGCCATCTGCTCCCCTTTACATACTTCATATACCTAACTGATGGCCCGGGAGGGGCAGCCATCCAATTAACTTAATGGGCAATGGACACTGTATATTATAAGCCATTAAATTTCACCCAGTTTACTCAGTGTTGTGCCCTATAACTTGTGTTTGGGTAAAACATGCCTTCTAGAAAGGCTTTTAGTCTTGCATAAAAAACATTGATAGAGAGTGAGCCCAGTGCTTCCTTTGTAGGCTTCTTCCAAGGGTTTATCACCTTTGCTGTTAAAAATGTGAGCCTTATTTTACATTTGAATTGGTCTGGCTTCAGCTTCTACCTTTTAGGTTCTTGTTCTAACTTTCTCCCTAAGATTAATGAATACTTCAATACCCTATCTTTTCCTCTCTGCGAAGGTACTTGGACACTGCATTCATTGCCACTCACCCTAGCCTATGCTACACTGCACAGCACCTTATGTTGATCTGACTATGTCAGTGTATACGCTACAGCCTTGCTCACACCAGTGTAAGTGCCCTGCTACTCTGAGATGGTAATTCCACCTCTGCAATAGGCGTAGGGCCTGTGTTGGTATAGTTAGAACAATGCAGTGTCAGAGTAAACACCTCTTTCCTCACCTTGACTGTTGTCTTAATTTCACAGCTCCGCTGGCTGGAGCTGTGAAATTGACCAGAAAGCTGGTTCTCGCCTGCGTGGCTGAGGCTGCTGCTGATCTCCACTCCGAGCTGGGCTGCCACCAAGGCACCTGGTTTGGGCTGTTGCCTGGGGTCTGGGCTCCCCACGGAGACTGTGGTTGCACCAGCTCCCTCAGTTCAGAGTGTGACTGCTCCCACCTTACCAGGAGCTCTGTAGCTGAACTCCAGGCACAGATCTCCCCACTGAGACAAGAAGCCCCGGGTGACTTTTCCCCATTCCCACCTAGGAGCTGTGAAACAGGAAGCCTGGAGAAGTAGCTGAGCTCCCAGCAGGGAGCTGCATGAAGCTCAGAGCCTTGGCTTTCAGCCCTCTCCATCCTCTTAAGTCACTGGAAGTGCTCCTGGGGAGCACTCACACCAAGAGTAAAAGGAGAGTAGTATGAACATCATCTGTCATAGTAATTTAGTGTGGTGGCTATTAGTCTACTTGATTTAAGATTACAGTGTAGACATGCCCTGAAGTCATCTTTTTGATATGCTAAACAGATTTGAGCTCTTGAAGTCTTTCACTGTCAGACAATTTCTTCAGCACTCAAATGGCTCTTTTCTTCAGTCTCTTCAGTTTTTCAACATCTTCTTTAAAATGAGGACACCAGAACTATATATAGTAGTCTCCTATCTGTCTTTCCAATGTCCAAATCATGTCCCTACTACTGGTTCCTGATCTGGGGTTCATGCATTTTGTCCACTGTGAATCCTAAATACTTCTCAGATTCACTTCTTGTGAGGACACAGTCTTACAGTGTGTGTATGGCCTGTGTTCATTTACTCCAACTTAGCCGGTTCTTAATCCAAATTGTGTGCTTTTATTGATGTTGTGTAAAGCTAATTCTTTAATCAGAATGTTATGTGGTGCACAATCAAATGCTTTACCAAAGTTTAAAAATATTACATCTGCATATATATCTTTGTCAACTAGGTTTTATCAAAGTGAAATCAAGTTATATTTTCTGCAAGACTGTAGTGACTGGCAGTATTTATATTCCTATTCTTTGTTAATTGAATCTTGGATCAGCTTTTTCTATTATTTGCATGGGATTCATGTCAGCAGTCTGTTTTATAATTACACCTCTTGGAATTTTGGAACAAATTTAGCCCTCCTCTGGTCTTCTGGAATTTCCTTGGCACTCTAGGAGTTATTAAAAATTAACTTGTGAGCTAGAGAAGTGGTTCCCAAAGGCAACTTCCCCAGTGTGCTGCTTGAGAATCCCCCAAGCTGGTGCCACAGCCGCAGCTGGGAGCAGCAGCCCCAGCTGGGGGGTTCTGTGGAGCTGTGGCAGCAGCACCATGTTGCCCCAGTTGGGGGTGTTGCCCAGAGCTGGAGCTGCTGCCGTGGGTGTCAGCCCCGTGCAACCCCAGCCAGGGATTCTCTGGAGCTGGAGTCTTGAGAGTCTGAGCCACGAACAGAGGGCCTATGATTTTTGGGATGACCTGTGCATTTTTGTTAGTTTTTTGTTTTTTTCCAAAGGCTGTGAGGAATAGGCTTGTCTTACTGCTTAAGTCAATAAGGGCTGTGACCCTGATTAAATCAAAATAAACCAACAACTGTCTGTCTAACTTTTTGTAAGGTGCCTGTTTAAATTAGGGAGATGTAAAAAATGTAAGACTTCTTAAAAGCCAATAAGTCCTTTTTAAAAAAAACTTATTTTGCTAAAATTGGTACCAAATAACTCATGTTTTTATCCCCCCAAAAAGACTGTGGTTGGATAATGAAATAAGATCAACTGGGTCCGTTTTCATTTAGAAAAGGTTATTTATACTGTGTGAAGCAGTTTTCATTAACTGTCTTAAAGTTTTTGAGACATCTGTTACAAACATCAATTATGTGAGGGGTTCATGGGTATCTCCCCGCAGCAGTACAACCTAGCCCCACCACCCCGAAAGTACCAAGTTTCCTTTCTCAACATGCCACAGAAAAACGTTCATCTGCTGGGGGTTCCCAGAGCCATGGTCGGTGGCCTGATGCAGTCCCAGCTGGTGGGTTCCCCCAAGCTGGAGCCCTGGGCAGTGGCCCCAAAACAGGGTGCCATGGCGTTCCCCCACCCCATGTGGCAGCCCCCAAACAGGGTGCTGTGGGTGATGAATATTCATAAGGAAATTTGACTATTCATGAATTTATCATGACAGTGTGCCCTGGCATAATTGAAGGCGTCAGGATGTGCCACAGCAGAGAAAAGGTTGGGAACCACTAGGCTAGAGATCTTCTTAGCCATGTCTTTTCAGACTTCTGGGTGTGAGCTGTCCAGGCTTTTTGATTTGAAAATGGATTTATCACTAATAGATGGTGTTTAACATCATTTTTTAGTACTAATAGACTGAAAAATTCATCATCATCCTCATGGGATGATAATATATTATCTTTCTTTCCAAATGCAGAACAAAAATAAGTGTTGAACAGTTCTGCCTTTTTTACATCATTATTGTCTTCATCTAGTAATTGGCCTATACTACTACTAGGATTTCATTTGTTCCTGATGAATTTTAGAACTCCTTCTTATTGACTTTTGCCCTGGCAGTTATGATGTTTTCCTTGATGGTGTTAGTTTTTTATCCATTTTGTGCACTGTATACAGGCCTTGACAAATCTCCCACACACACAGGGGCCAGCCAAAAAACTTAGGTGGCCCTAGATGTGCGGCACTGAAAGGGCCTTCCATCAAAGATTACTACTGCCGCTTTTGGCAGCAGTGCAAAGCACACAAGCGCCTGCCACCAACCCCTGCAATCGAAAGGCCACCACCTGTGAAAGAGAGTTGCTGGTTAGAGTTTCCAATTTCAAAAGGAATAGCTGTGTTAGTCTAGTCCAGTAAAAAAACAACAAGGAGCATCTGAGGAAGTGGGATCTTCTCCCACGAAAGCTCATGCAAAAAATAAATCTGTTAGTGTTAAAGTGCCAAACAACTCCTTGTAGAGTTTCCAAGGTGGGGGTCTCATTCAAGGAAAGAGCAGCAGAGTGGGCTAATCACATGTCTGTCTGGTTGACAGAGTCTCTGCCAGCCTCAGTAATGGGGGTGGGGGCTATAGTTAAGCTGGCTGGAAGTAAGGACGGGGTGTATGGGAAAAGGTGAAAGGCAGGAGAAACAGGATCTCCCCTCAGAGACTGTGGCTGTAGGCAGCCCCCGTAGCTGCTGTTCGAAGGGGGACTGAGTTGTAAATAGAAGGTGTTGAGGAGCAGTAAACTAAGAATAAAGACATGGGTGACTGCATCATTCTGGAAGTGTCTGGCTGATTTGTCAGCAGTAGAGGGAATAGAGCTGAGGGGTGCGTGCATGACTGGTGACATCCCATAATGAATGTAATAGGATCAGGATCACTGGTTGTGTGGCAATGACTAATTTCCATTCCAGTGTTTAATTCATCATCATGCTGAAGTCCAAACTATTGCCTCATGTGGGGTACAATTCTTTTGTGTTAGCAAATTATCCTCTATAATTTTTAGAAACTGGTAACAATTTCAGGCTTCCACTTTCAAGTCCCCCTGAACAGCCCTTCTTTCCACACATTATAAACAGGTGCTTAAGGAGCAATTCATCCTGTTTTTCTAGTTTCACACCCACTAGTGCCACTTCTTGGGAATTGTTAGTTCATAATTAACTAACAAATAGAAAATAAGCAAGGAGTCCTTGGCACTTAAAGACTAACAAATTTCTTTATTGCATGATGGAAATGAACAATAAGCAGTGCTGCTTCATACCTTAAACTCTTTCTGAGGTATCAAAGATATGCATGTATTTTGTTCATTTTATATGGGCTGCCTGAAATATTTGCTATCTCCAAAGTATTGCAAGGCCTGTTTTCATTTAGTTCATTTGACCATTCATTGTTTGTGGAAAGTAGAGTATTGCATTTTTAATAGGATGACCTAAGGATACCAGGCAGAAGGATGGTGGTTTTGTAAAATGCCCAATAAGTGCATATGAAACAAACCTATTGTTGATTTTTCTCATCTATAAATTGTGCCTAATTGAGAGGGATATGACTTTGTCAGATGCACAGTTTCTTAGTTTTGTAATAGTCTGGAGTCCTTTAAATAGTCTGCATTTATTTACTTTATAATCAAGAACACATTTCATGAGAACAATGTGCAAGGTATGCCATCCCCACATACAAGAGCTGAGTATGTTGCAGGTTTTTATTGGGGAAAAATATGAAGGTGGCAGGGACCTGTGACGTACCTGAGAAATTATCAGAGAAAAATAAAAGGAAAATGAGCAGCCTACCACAGTCACCTTAATTCAGCCTACTAATACCTACTCATTTGTTTAAGATGTTTGATGAGGCTCATTTTCCCAGACTCAGAGGATGCTGCTTTTCTCTCCTACAGGTTAGATATTGATGGAGTTCTGGCTTTGCGCTAATGAAATGATTCTAAAAAAAAAACGGTGTTTTAAAAATATCCTTTTTGGTGCCAGCTTGGGATGTTTGGAAACACCTGTAATGTTAAACCTGCCAAGCCCCTCTCCTGGGAGTTAGTGCTGAAAATACCAGCTAACTTTTATCTGTAGAACAGCTGGAGATTTATTTTAGCACTGTTGAAACAAAGTAACATTGACAAAGACAAGAATGGAAAGGGTGTGCAGCGCTCATTCAGATTTTAGTGAAGTTGATCATCCCTTCCAGAAAGAGGGTAGAAATGAATTATGATGAGGCAGGTTTGGTGTATGAAGTATGTGAGTGATGATCTGTTTTTACTGATAAGATTTTGGCTTTTTCTTCCAACTTGATTCCAGATATGGTGGATGCTTTCAAGCCGGAGTATGTGGCTCCCCTGGTTCTTTGGCTTTGCCATGAGAGCTGTCAGGAGAATGGTAGTCTGTTTGAGGTAATACTTTTTTGACTTGCTTTCATGCTATAAGCTTATGGTCTTTTGTAGCAGAATGCAGTTCTAGCCTTCTTTCTTGAGCTGTAGTGTTCTTTGAAGTGGTGGCATGCTTTTGTGACGACAATGAAATTGTGGCATCGAGTGGAAAGGGTATCACTAAAAATGTATTTTGTTACATGTGCCAGATATGCTGCACTGTAGTAAAGTGGTTAAATGTTAGTAGTAAAATATTCTTGTGACTTTTTGTAATTGTTAGCCATATATTGAGAGGAATCTTTATTTTGCTCCATCTCATGTGGAGAAAAAGTTTCTAAATTTCCAGTACTTGTAGCTTGCAGAACAGATCTATTTACAGCCCTGGATTTGCCCTCCTTCCACCCTTTCCATTCCTATACTCTCTTATTCTGATAAAAGTTTTTAGTGAATTTTAAAGAACATTTGATATCTTTGGCTGAAAATAAATGCTGGGAATAAAATTTATTCACAACAATATACAGGATCCCGCTTATATTCGCTCAGTTGACAGACACAGTTAATTGGCTTTATTTTAGGAATTCAGCATCAGCTCTAAGAAGTACACTTTGAATTCCTGCATGCATAGTACTGTGTTGATCAAAGGGGTAATTAAATCTTAGTATCACGATAAAAAAAATCCTCAGATAATGGAGGAATAAGACACTGAGGAGTGGGGAGGAGAAAAGTCAAGAATTTGAAATTGCAGAGTTCCCTGAAGTAATCCTACTTAGGAATGCTTCTTTTCTCAAAGGGATTCTAGGTGGAGTAGAGTCAGATGACTTTTTTCCCCTAAAATCTTGAGGGCTTTTTTTCCAGTCTTCCCCACTTCTGAAAGGACCTGACAGTGTTTTGAGAGGGACATGAAGTTTTTCACTCTGGCTGTGGAGCCTCATTGCATAAGATAGCAGCATAGACAAAATGTAGTACATTCATTGACCCTTTCCTACTGCATCTTACATTATATAATTTCCAGAGCAAATTGTTGCTTGTACATTTCTATCTCCTGTGTCTATACCAAAAGTTGTTAAAATGTAGCTGGCATGTAGTGTGTGTGTGGAACCTAAAAGCTTTCTAAGAATGTAACATTAAAAAAGGCTTTATTCTAATACAAGATAAAGAGGAGGAAATAATTTGGGTTTTTTAGATGTTTTCATGACACACAATGAATTGAACTGCACCAAGCTCAGGACCAGTGTTTTCTTGATTTCCCTGCATGTTGACAAGTTCCAAAAGAGCAGCTGTGCTAGTCTAGTTCAGCAAAACAAACAAAGAGTCTTGTGGCACTTTTGAAGACTAACAAATTTATTTATCGCATGAGCTTTTATCAAACATTTGATGAAGTTGGATTTTCTCTCGTGGAAGCTCATGTGATAAATTTGTTAGTTCTTTTAGAAGTGCATGGGACTCATTGTTTTGTTTTGCTGATTTTCCTGTAATTATAGCCTTGTCTTAAACTCTCCATCTAAGGAGCTAAATGGCCTGTTCAGGAGGAGGATGTTTTGTCAGAGTGCTTCCTTAGTGTTTCATAGAGGCAGAAGCATATTTTCCTTTATTCATGAGTAGGAGGCTGTTTTTCTTTTTCCTTTATATCTGAGTTCAGAGAGGAATATGCAATCTGATTGAATTACACTATTTAGCAATGACAGGTGAACTTTCTATCCAGGACTCAGGGGTTGTACAGTTACTCTTGAGATTTTGATGGGCTTCAGTCCTGTTTCATGCTCTACTGTACAAGCTTAGCACAGACACTGCTGAACACATGTACACTACCCTGTTTTCTATGAGTTTTATTATCCATCGGGGAATCATTTGGAGGGGGGAGAGAATGTGGTTTTAAAACAATGTGAGCAGATGGTGATGTTGGATTAGGTGTAGCACCTGAAGCCAGTGCTAACTCGTTTGTGAAAAGGAATGTATTTCAAGTTGATTTGATCCCTTTAAAAACAAGAGTGCAGTTATTTTCTAGCAGGGCTGCTGGTGTCTTGTAAGTTTGTGATTTGACTTCTATCTGTAATTGTTTTACTGTTTTACCAGCCTGAAGTCGTTGTGATTCTACTTCGTTTGTTTGCATAGGAAAAGGGAATGTAAGTTTGGGCTTACATCTCTCCCAAAAATCAAAATCCCAGGAAGTAACTAGTTTTATTGTCATATCTGATGTAATTGCTTCAGAACTTTTTTTAAGAAAAAAGGAGTGAGGTGGGGAGGGGGAAGATTTACACAGTTTGTGTGTGAAACAGGAGCACAATTTCCAAAAGGGATCGGAGATTTATGGTTTTGGGGTGTTTTGAGGCATGCTCTTCAAAAATTTTCTTAATTAAAGATTCGGCATCAGTAGCTTATATTTTATCTTTAAATGATAGATGGCATTGTCAAAAATGCTTAAGTGACTTAAAAGCACAAATTCCATTGACAGATTTATTCTCAAGTCTCACTTTAGAATCTCTATCTGACAGCATGTAAGATAACATTTTCAGAATTAAAATCATAGAAATATTTCTTGTGAATGGGCTTGGGCCTCCTCTTGACGTATGAAGGAGAGTTGGCTAAATCATTGGTCAGGACAGTCTTTGGGCCATATGCAGGCTTCAGGCTAGTCTTACTAAGATCTGAATCTCTCCAACAAAAAGTATGTGAAGTATTATTTTTAGAATAGTGTAGCCTATACAGTTCAAAGTGTGCAAATGTTTTATGGCACAAAAGTATATAAAAAAAGTTGCTTCTCTTTCTCACTTCTTCTGCCCCCTCACAGTGCCATCTTTTAAACATCCTTGCTCAGCCAGTCCTTTTTCTTTTTTTGCCCCCTCTCCTCATATTTTATTTTCCAAGTCTCTAATATGCCAAAAATTGATTAGAGAGAATGAGTAGGATTCCAGTTGATTCCTGTGGAAAGCATTTGCCATGTTGCTTAGTTGCTCACTGACTCTTGCCTTTCAAGGAAATTAATTGCATAGAGGGGCATTTTGTGTTAGCAGCAGTTCTCTTGTGTCCAACTATAGTGAAATGAGTTACAGTCTTAGATGTGCAGGCCCTTGATGGATTCACCAATATAGGGCTGTCTGCTTCTCAAACAACTATTGAAGTCTTATTCAGTAGAAGGCTCTCTGGAAAAATGGCACTAATTATAATTAACTGTGATACAGATATGCTAAGTCATTGCATTGTCACTTACACAGCTGCCATCTGACTGATAACCTGTGATAAGATTGATACTGATGATGCTTTTTTCTCCCCAATTTTGGCAGGTGGGGGCTGGATGGATCAGTAAATGTAAGTAGTTTTGTTGTAGTAGGCTGATTTTTATGGTTTTTTGGTAATGAAAATAGAATTTAATACAATTGCACGCTGTCTCTTCTACAGTGACTGTAGGTAAAGAATTCTTCTTCTAGAGGGAGGATTTTTATAAAGACCAGTGGTCTCTATTGGGCTGTATATGTTGAATAGACAAGGAATACTTTACTACAAGAAAATGACTGGCATAATTCATGGTATTAGTCCTCATCTGATCTAGATGGACACCACACAACTGACTTGAAGGGACCTGGGTTGACTTGCACTAGCTGAGGAGGCTTAGTAATCTTAGGTACAGAAGCTAAAAAGTATGTAGTAACACAAAGAGTAGTCTTCATTTATGTTGGAGGCACATGCTATTAGTGTGTGGTATGTTTATTCACATTTGAGTGAATGCACATGAAGATGTGTGTAGTAAAGGTGAGGGTAACACTTGAGCCTCTCTTCAGCATTCAGTGGCTGCTGCTGAGCAAGAGGAGGACTTGTTTCACTGTATAAAATTTCTTTGCATTTTTCTTAATTAATCTCATACTCTAAAAAAATGCAAAATATTTGTTAAAAATATACAAACATTCTCTAACCTGGCTGAATATTAGCTGCATTTTAGCTGGCTGAAAAATTAGATTATCTTTTGAAAACTTCACTGAAAAAAGTCCCCTTTTTTCGCTGAAATACTTTGAATTTTGAAAACTTAACAGCTTTGAACAGGATTCAATGGGCCGGGACCCTAGGGCTCTTCCTCTTTTAGCAGTTTCTTAAACTTACCAAACAGGAGAGGGGATAGTGTAAAAGCTTGAATTACCCTCCGCAAGTGAGTTCTTTGAGTCCTGTCAAAGAGAATATAATGGAGTCTGAAGAGAATAAAAAGGAGTTTTGCCCTTGTTCAATTTTTTCCTGATAGGGACTGTAAGCATTTCAGTAACAAATCATGGTAAATGGCAGGAATAGGTGCTGATGGGTCTCAAAAACTCACTGCAGACCCCTGATTTTTGTCCATCAACAAGGAAAGACAGTCAATTAATAAGATCAGCTTGCTTGCAGTTTCCAAGCTGAAAGATTGATTCATAGAAATCAAGGAAATATGTAGAATGACATTGCTTCATTTTAACCTTTAATATAGTTCTCTCTAAAAAAGAAATTCAAAATATGATGTTCATTGGTAAGAGTGTGTACCAAAACATCTCTCTTTGGGTTAGTCCTCTCTAGCACTGACATTGTGTTGTCTCATTATGATTCACCTGTAGATTCGGAAGTGCTTCCACAAACTCAGTGAGCAGCAATGGGCAAACTCCCATGAGAAGAAATTTGATGGACTCCTTAAATTGGTTTATTGAATAAGTGTCTCTTGCCTAGTAAAAAGGAATAGTATAGTGTTCAAAAACTACAATCACTTTTGCAAACATTTGTCATATTTTATTGAAATTTAAAAAGTCATGGTGTGATTCTTCCAAGTGTTAGTTAATGACAAAGACTATTTTAAATTTAACTGGACCTCAGTGCTTATGAGTTAGATCAGAAAGTTTCTGACCTAGTTTTTTTCAGTCTTTTGTGAAGGATGGAATGAGTTTTAATTACTCTCAAAAAGCACAATGAGAAATTGAAAGGTTCTGAACTTTGTCTTGTTGACCACCACGTTGAACTCTGTAATCAGCGTCTTTCATTTTCACTGTTTAACTAGTGCGCTGGGAGCGATCCCTGGGTGCCGTTGTCAGAGATAAGAATCATGCAATGACACCAGAGGCTGTGCGAGATAAATGGGAGAAGATCTGTGACTTTGAAAATGCTAGCAAGCCTCGAACAGTCCAAGGTAAAGGAGGTCTTTTGGTATACACCAGTCAGGGAAAAGAAAGCTGTAAGATTTCCTTTTTAAAAAGAGGATTATGGAAACATCAGGTTTTATTGTATGCTTATGAGAAAATATTAAATTCTGCTGAATAGGTTGAAGTGGCCCTTTAGCTCTGTCATGTAAATCATTACACACTTTTAGTAGAATCACATCTTTTTAAGGTTACTTCTATTCTTCCAGTTGCAGAATCTCGGTAGAATGTTTATCAGCTTCCTAGGGCAGGGGTCCCCAAAATCTGGGGCATGCCCCGCTAGAGGGGTGTGGCAGAACATTTGTGGGACCATGGTGGGGCCTGGGCCAGCTCCCACTAGGGGAAGGAGGGCACTACTCAGCCCCACACTGCCTCCAGCTCTGCTCTGGCCCTGTCCATGATTCTGATCATAGCCTGGCTACAGCCCTGTGCCCAGCAAGGGTGTGACCTCAGCTCTAGACCGTGGCCCAGCTCCTGACCCCAGCTGCAGCTCAGGCCCTGACCACAACCCCACTCCTAGCCTTGGCCTGACCTCAGCTGTAATTCCAGCTGGCTGTAACCACATCCCTACTTCTGGCCCAGCCATAGCTCTAGTTCTTGCTTTGGCCACAGCAGCCCTGCTCCTGGTCTGTCTCAGTGGAGCACAGGCATATTATGTTAGAGGTGAAGGGGAAGAAAGTTAAAAAAAGTTTGGGGAACACTGTCCTAGAGGTTTCCTAGCTACGGTGCTCAGTTTTGCTGAGATCTGTGTTTTACAGTCAGATTGAAGGTATATTTAGTTGGACGCAATGCACGTAGAAGTAATGTATTAATAAGGAGTGTATTACTTTCACTTCGGAAACCTTGGGTTACTGTTGGAAGTTTCTATAAAGAAATTTTTTGGTTGGGGCCCTCTGGCCTGAGATAATCCTGAGCTTCCTTACCCTAAGTGACTTGTGTCACAGTTCAGCAACTGCACTGGTATTTGCCCTTTATGGTTCCATAAAGGCATCTACTCTAAGCTCCAAGCTTCTCAGCCATCACCTCTATTGGGCAGAGATTCATGTCTCTGTCTCTTGATGTAGTTTTCCAGGTAGTGCAGTTCACGGTCTGCACTGTGATATTTGCAGCAAGCCAGACTGCCTAAACAGGCCAATATCTGCACATTGCTTTTTCTGCAGAGGCCATGAACGTTCTTGCTGGTTGTTATAAGTTACCAAGCAACCCTTTATGAGCAAGAAAATTTATTCTTAAAATGAAAACATTAGAGAAAATGTATTAAAAGCAATAAAGTTCTGATACATATGCTAACAACTTACCAGACACCATCCATCAGTCTTAAGGGCCCTCCATAGGCCCAGATCTTTCCAAAGTTCCAAGAAGGATTGGGCTCCCATTGAACAGAAGGTCCTGTCCATTTGTTGAATCAGAAGGAAGGGCTCAAATTAATTTTAAAATCAGACTAATTTTGCCAAGAGTCCTTTGTTTGTCTGTTGATTTTTGGTGCATCCATTTTGAACTAGTATTTGAGAGCCTCTGCGGATAGTTTCTTGTCTGCAGGTGTTACAACCTGAGTGAATGTACCTAATGACCCTCATATTGTGGTTAGTTACTGGAAGAACTGTGGTCTTCCTCCACCAGTAAAATTGTGTGCAATCCCTAGTCCGCAGTGGTAAGTGAGAGCACCCAAAGATATTGCAGGAGACTGCTGTATCTGTGTCAACTGCAGCTTCTCTTTTGGATATCTGCTGGACTTCCCTGCCTCTTGTTTAATAGGCCTTGCTTCCTTGTTTGATCAGCAACTCCAGACCCTACGTACCATCTTAGGCCAAGTCTACCCTGGGAAAAATATAGCAGCCATCAACTGGAGTTATGCAGAGTAGCTTGTATAACTCCTGGTGGCTTCCTAACTCCCCTTCAGTGTGTGGTGTCTTCCGTGAACTGTGAAGATGGGAAATGAATTCCTATCAACACAGTACTATACTGCATGAGGGGTGATTTTATTAAGGCAGTCTGCAGATTAATTTAGCAATTTTTGACTGATTGCTAAGTCAGTCTGGAAAGATTGAGCTGATGTTGGCAAGTTGCCAGTGTAATGGAGCCTTAGTCATGGTCTTAACCCTGGCCTGTACAAAGCTCTTCTCTATCACGGTTATGTTAACCTTTTTTCAGTATTGCTCCATCTTCTTTCCTCCTCCCTTTCTTCCCAAGAGTACCGATTTCTTTGGGGACAAAACTGGTACTATTCAGCAAGAGCTCTTGTTCCTCCTTCTAGTCTTCTTCCATCTCTGCTGTTTCACTCCATTGTGACTCTAGTATGTTGCCTGCTGCCTACCTCTACTCGGTCTCATTCTGCTATACTTGCTCTTTTGTCTTGACTCTTTACTTCCCCTACTTTGATCCTTCTCTCTTGGACAGCTTGGAGAACAATGGGTGCTACAAAATTAGTCCAACAATGTACAATCCCTTTCTTTGATCAGTGCTCTGATTTCAGTTGAAGTAGTTTTATAGGTGTAGGGTAGAAAGGAAATAGTGGACCTTATGCTATGAGGAATACTGTAGAATTGGACCTAATGGCATGAGTCACTGTGACTCCTATTCCAATGTGGGGTGGGGGGCAGTGTTTTAAATGTTGACAGACTTAGGAGATGCTATTCTTACATTTTGGATTGCATGATCTAAATAATTAAACAAAACAATTTAGATATGGAATGTACTCATTGACCCAGGGTTTCCTTATTGCACAGCAGATTCATACAGGCAGGATTTTGGGTTACATGAGTTTGATCTCCTAGCCAGTGTGCATAAGTACATTGTAAGTTGAGAGAGAATGTGTGAAATTAAGTGCCTATTCCAAATTATTCAGTTGTTAAGATTTGTTTCTCTTTTACAGCATTGAGCAGATATGTATTCTGTTTTGTATTAAAGTTATCTCAAAGAGTTAATGTGTAAGACAACAAAATTGATTAAACCTATAGATTTCTGGATGAGCAGCAAACCATCTTCTTTGGTTTTCCAAGAGTTGTGTGATCTTCAATCCTCCTGCAAATCAGCAAATGCGTATGATGTACTTTGTCTCTCCCTTGGCCACATGCAAAATAAAGTATGCTATGCTGAAAAAAGCAGTATAGCATACCTTAAGTTACAATATTATATTTGTTAAAGTTGAAGATGTCTTAGTAATACTTTCTTTCACATCTACTGTCATCTGATGCTTTAGCACTGTGGTCTGAAAAGGACTGTGATATCAAAAATTCAGTAATACTAAGTTAGAGGTGTAGCTGGACTTTTAGAGCAAGAAAGACCCTTTCCTAATCTCTCTCATCAGTGAGAATTAGCAGAAGTTAAAACTCTGAAGAAATTAAAATAGATTTAATGTTTTTCGGTATGATACGTTCAAAAGTTTCCCTAGTATAAAAGTTCTGTCTTCAGTGCCTAAAGGCATTCAGCTGTTAAATTAGAGAAACTCATTAGAATATTCACATTAGAAATGAAGAGCTACAGTATCTTGTATATCTGCAAGTTCAAGTGCTCCCATAAGATTTCATTACAAACTATTACCAGCATTAATTTCAGTAATTGTATGCTGTGAAAAAGCAATTATGTACTGAAACACTGTATGCAATTACCAAAAAATAGTTAACTCACACCTTTAATTTGCAAGAATCTCATTATTGGGTATATGAAGCTTGGACTTACTGCACAAATACCTTGGGAATTTTGAATGAGTGATCTGACTTTACTTCTGTCTAAATTATGAGGAGTTAAATTTGTGCAACATGATACTTGAGAAGTAACTGTTCTTACATTTATAATCTTTTGGACTAGACGTACAATTTCTTTCATGAAATAGTTGTGATTTCTATATAGCTACTACACACAAGTATTTTTGTAGACTTGTTAGAACTGTTATTTTGCAAAAGCTTAGTGGAGCTCATTTTAATTTATAAAAAAAATATTCAATACCTATTACTTGGGACAGTATCACATTTAGACCCCAGTCTAGCGGAGCACTTACGCATATGCTAAAGTTAAGCATATGCTTAAGTGCTGTGCTGGATCAAAGTCCTAGTCCATAAACCCAAAGCTCTTGGCAACTCTGTGCAAGGTGGTGTCAGAAATAAATTAGAGAGATCCAGCCAACAGAGGGACCAGTAGAAACAGTATAACCCAGGAATGCTCTTACTTCAAAGCTATACTTTACAGGGGCTCAAGCAGTTACACACATCTGCAATGAGTTGTTAAAAAACACCAAAATTACTTTCAATTGGCAACAGTGATGGCTTCCTGAGTAGCCTGATCTTCCAGCTGTCATTGGAGAATCCCAAAACTGTGTCCAAGAAGAGATCGCAAAGAGGCCAGCGCTCTTCCCTAGCCACCCCATTTATCCTTGTTATTAGACAAAAAACGTGTTGGGCCATCAGTTTCAAAAACCAGACCTAAAAACTTACCAGAGCACTAAATCAACTAGATGCGTTCCTACAGAACCTGCATCTTGTGAGGCCCAAACAAATACCTCCTAGAAGGTATACATAAATAAGCTTCTTGGTGTTTTCCTGAAACACAGATCCCAGCATGTCCAGAGCATCAAAGAGGTGTGTGGGGTT
The DNA here is from genome assembly GCA_007922195.1 of Podocnemis expansa. Taxonomy (NCBI): domain Eukaryota; kingdom Metazoa; phylum Chordata; order Testudines; family Podocnemididae; genus Podocnemis; species Podocnemis expansa. The sequence goes on along the minus strand of ML681982.1, from coordinate 42,480,112 downwards.
AGTCAAAGTATGAGGAAGAGGCTCCCTTCCCCTTCCTGCTTAGTCAAGCCAAGGCTGCCCAAGCCTGCAGGAAGGCCTATCAATTCTGGCTGCTGTTTTGCAAGAAGTACGATAATGCATATTACAGTACCATGTAGTTTCTGGCCCTTTTACTGGTCTGAGTCTTCCCAGACATGTGCTCTGAACTCCATGAATAACTACAGGGGGTGCTCTCTCACATACAGGTTCACATACTAATTTCATAAGGCAAACCAAGTCTGAATGAGTTTTCTAAAATCATTCCAAATAGAAATTTCTCAGTTTGCCTTCCACCATTCTGTAATGTGTTCAGGAAGTTTTTCCACTTCCTGAATGTGAAATTTTAATTTAATTCAAAATACTTGACCTGCTGTAGGGGTTCCATAGCACTGGACCCAACTGGAGGGTGCCTCCTGGTGGTGGTATTGGGGACTGCTCAAGTGGGCCTCTCTGGTGGTCTGTGTGCCACCTTCTGTCCACACAGAACTCTGCTCTGAGTCCCTTTTCTCAGGTCTTAGCCCTCCAGCCAAGCCTGTAAGTACATCCCTTCTGGGGTACAGTCCTGCTCATTCTGGTCCAGCCCACTTGTAAAAGAGTCAATGGGCCAGTGAGTCTGTGCTGCTCCTGGCATGGTGGGGGAAGCGGGGAGGGGCCTGGGCCCACTCACTTCTCCAGGCCCCAGCCTGGGGACCCTAAGTGCCCCCACTGAGGCCTTCCACTTCCCTTCAGTCATTCCTCACCAGTCCACACCGACTCCCTGGGCTACTTCCCAGCAGCCCCCAGTCATATACAGTCTCTCACTGTGCCAGAGTCCAGCCACCATCTGCTCCTGGCTCCCTGCCTCTGCATCACTGCTTCAGGACACCCAGCTCCTGGTCAGCTCCCTCCACTCAGAGCTTTGAGGGTCTGGCTGACTCCCTAGGAATAGGACCTTCTCCCAGCAGCTCCCCACAGCAGACTGAGCAGCTCGCTCTGCTGTTCCCTTATGCTGGCAGCGTGTGCTCTGGCGGCTGACTTCTGGCAGCTGACTGGCTTTCACACAAAGATCCTTTTTAACGCTGTGTGCAATGCAGCAGAGTAACTGCACTGCTGCAGCTGCAGATCACATCACTGAAGGAAAAGAGCAGTCCAGCTGTGTTTGGATTTGGTTATTTAGGTGTTTGTTGGGGGGGTGGTGGTTTTTAAACATCTGGACTTTTACCAAGAAATGGCGAATCACCTTTTTGTCTGCCTTTATTTCTTTTTCTATTACATTCTTTCTGTTACTTATGCTTCTCTAGTACCCATAGGACCAAAGGGCTCAGTTGTCCTAGGCATTGTAGAAATATGATTGCCTTGAGTAGTTTACAAACTTAATTGACCAGATAAAAGGTGGGAAAGGTGACATAATATATAAGCAGAGTGAGACACATGATGATTTGCTAGTATTATGTTTTTCCAGGACCTCCCCCCCCCCTTTTTGGATTTTTAAAAAAATTTCTGGTACTTTTATTTATATTAAATGTATTATAAGACAATGTAAGTGAGTACGGGGAAAGAAGAGTCAGAGGAGGAAGATGAGGTAGAAGAGGAGTGTGTAGGGCAGTTGAATGAGACCGGTGTTTAGATACTGAAAGGGGAAGAGTGGATTGTAGCTGGAGCTGGCAGCTGATGAGCAGATGAGAAACTTTCCATTTGAACTGGAGAGGAGTATAAACTGTAAAAAGCCATCTTAAACTTGTTTCTGGTGTCCATGACTTCTGCTGCATCTGCTTCCTCTGGTTGGTTGATCCTGTTGGCTTATGTTTCTTTGGTTCTACCTTGAATGTTAATTCTTCTGAAATAAGAATTAATTACTGCGTAATACAAGTCATTTACTTTGAGATGTGCATTTGTTTTTGATATAGTAATGTTTTTTCAATTTGACAATCTGGTTAGTTCACATAAGAAGTCATAAGACACTTAAATATAAAATATTAGACTTTTCATATAATCTGATTTCCTCAGAGGCTTAGTTGGATACCGTCAAAATGTAACCTTGCGTAACAGGCATGACTCATGTCTGGTCAATTGCTAAAATATTGTTGTAAATCTAATGCTGTGGGTTGGGCTGCTTTTTCCTATGCCAGGCAGCAGAAGGTCAGTGGAGATTAAAGTGAATTAATGTGTTGAGACACAGCAGTTGCATGCTGCTGTTGCAGTCCTTTTCAAAAATGACAGGAATATAGGTCACTTGTGGGCATCTTGACTGTAAAAGTTTAGTGAGCACACTGCACACAATATTGAAATTGATTCTTTATTAAATATATTATTCTTTTTAAAAACAAAACAGAAGTCCCCTCCATTCTTTTATTTAATTGAAGTAATATTTTAATTGCTTACATCAAGCCTTTCAACATCTGAAGAGGATCTTTTAAAAGCAGTCTTGATTTTAAATAAACATGAAAAACATACTGGTAGTATAAATTAATGTATACTTGCTAGTATGAAGTAAATATGTCCAGAGGTTTAGGATCAGAAAAACAGGCATATCTCACACTCTAAATATCTTTTTGGTGAACGTAAAGAACAACTAATCAAATTACAAACTACAGTCCTCAGGAAAAGCTCCCCCCCAGCCTCCAGCAAACCCTCTCTTCCCCACACCCCCAAGAGCATAAATAAATAGATGTCCCTTGCAGTGTGCCCTGAAGATCAAGAAACATGATCTCTCAAAGTATTTGAGAGGATGTAGTTCTGAAGCTGAGTGTTGCTTATGGAGACTGTTCTACCAATTGCCCTTTCAAAGTATATCCCACTCAAGTGCTGCTGCTGACCACAGCTGTGTTTAGTAATGTATGGGGAAAGACAGGTGTTTCCCAAATAGGCTGGTCCTAGGACTTTTAGAATCATAGAGACGTGGGACTGGAAGGTACATCAGTAGGTTATCTAGTCCATAACCCTGAACTCAAGGCAGAACTAAGTAATAGACTGTCTTTGAGAGGTGTTTGTGCAACCTGTTCTTAAAAACCTTCAATGATGGAATCGTTACAACCTTGCTAGGCAATTTGTTCCAGTGAATTTTATACCTGAGGAATCATGCACAAATGGGGAGTGAACAACTTCCTCTGGGGGTGCAAAAATCAGCAGCAAGGAGAGAAATAATACTTTTAAAGAACACTTCTTATTTTTAAGCCAATCTCATTTTCTTGTTTTTTTTTTTTGTTTAATTCAGATTGTTTTCGCCAGTAAGTTTTCCTCAAGCCTGAATCTCCCCCCAGACACTGCTGCTGATATTGAGCAGCATTTGCTGAGCCAGGTGAGAGAGTAAGAGAGATGATCATGCTTTCAGCATACTTTCAGGGTACAACACATACTTTTGTACTAAACCCACTTTGTTGTGTTATCATCTGCCTCTCTTGAAAGTATGTCATTGCTGTAGCTTCAGTTACCCTTACTGTTCACCCAACCTTGAAGAGGAGGATAATTAACAGAAAATGACATTTTAGAACACACAAAGAATTAAGTATGAACAGGAGAAATTATGTACTAATTATCAAAGTCTGTCTTTTGATACAATTAGTAAACAGTATGTGAGATAGATATCTTCTCTTCTGTATTAGTTCAGGGAAAATTGAATTTAATATATGGTTGCTTGCCTAGCCAGGATAATGTTGCCCAGTGCCAGTTATTTGTTCCTGACATGTGCTTGAAATAAATATTATTGTTTCCTTTACAGGGTCGAGCTGTGATTCATACGATGTGATTTGCAGGCATCAGTAAAGTATTGAACTATAATCAGTTTTGAGGAATCTCTGTAAATTTTGAATCACTGCCTTCTTTTATTTTTCCTATATGCCACTGAAAGAAGGATCTCTTTTTTGCAATGTTTGGTGTCTGATTTAAAACCACTTGTTCATTACAGATTCTATAACCATATTGAATGATGTGCTAAGTGAAATAGAGGCTGAAGGAGGAGTTTCCATGAACCCCACAGGCGATACTAGATCAGCTTCGTCAGGCTTTGATCCAGTAAGTAAATACATTTCTGCAAGGTACTCAGCTTGTAGCTATTAAAACACTCAAACCAAGGAAAAGCTTGCTCATAGCATGGGATCAAAAGCGTTGGCTTGCTTGCTATAAAGGTGATGTTTTAGACATGAAGAAAAGCAGAAATAGAATCATAGAAACTGGAAGGGACCATAAGAGGTCATCAGGTCCAGTCCCCTGCACTCATGACAGGGCCAAGTACCCTCTTAAACCATGCCTGACCAGGTGTTTGTGTAACCTGCTCTTAAAACTTCCAGTGATTGAGATTCCACAGCCTGCCTAGGCAACTTATTCCAGTGGTAAATCACCCTGGCACTTAGGAATTTTTTCCTAATGTCCAACCTAAACCTTCCTTGCCATAATTTAAGCCTGTTGCTTCTTGTCCTATCATTGATGGTTAAGAAGAATAATTTTTCTCCTTCCTCATATCAACATCTTAGGTTGTCCCCCTGTTTTCCTAGTTTCTCTAATTGGTTGCAGAATTTTTGAAGCTAGCTATATAAATTAAACTAGAAGACTTACTGCCTCTTGCACTTTGGCGTAGTCATACATCCTAAATAAGATATTGCTCAGGATGATAGTGAAGACAGCACTTCTCTGGTGTCATTTTATAAACCAGGCTCTTTGTGAAGTGCTCTTTTTCTCTTTAGCTTTTATCTGGATGATTTTCCACACCTTCACCCTTGTTTTAGGTAGGATCAGCTGGTGTTAACTATTCCATTAATATTGGTCTTTGGGGGACTTAAACATGATTGTGTCTTGAGCTAGCCACTGTAATGTTTTTTGTTGAAATATTGATTAGTGTAATTTGCAGTATGGGGTACTTTATTGCCATAAAATGACTTACACCGTGATAGCATCCTTATGTTATATTTATTGTTGTTGCATATATTTCTAAGAAAATAAAAGTTATTTCAGTTCCAGAAATATCTTACTTGTGACTTAACATACAAGTAATGCTAACATATAAATTTCAACTATATGATGATTGTGCCTGCAGAAAGTAAATTGTAGTCAAATACTGCATTTTACTTTAAATTATGCAATATATTTTTTTTAATCCCCAGAGCAAATTTGTTGGTCAGAAGTTGCACACGGTAGTGTATAACTATACTCACTTGCAACCAATTTTGTATGCTCTTGGTGTGGGAATGTCAACCAAGGATCCAGATCATCTAAAATTCCTTTTCGAGGGACATGAAGAGTTCTGTTGTTTACCTAGCTTTGGAGTCATACCAGCTCAGGCAGTTGTGTTGGATGGTGGGCTTTCTAGTGTTCCAGGACTCAATGTTGATTTCACAAAGGTATGTATGAGTTAGACATTGCAATTTATTTTGTGTTGCATGCTGTATAAATTGACTAACTGAAATGGCTCAATATATATACCAAAAAATTCACAGACCACTGCTTTTCTAGGAAGAAAAAAAGTAACTTGCTCTGTTCGTTTGTAACAGGGAATCCTGCCACCCCTTAGTTTTTTTTCGTAGTTGTCTTGACATCAAACTCTGGAGTTTTCTTTAAAAAAGAAGCAAACAATATCCAAACACTGGATAGTCAAATCCAAATATTCTGTATGTTGTGAACCTGAATCATTGCTGTTAACTTTTGTTAACTGCACAAGGGATATCTTTTTTCTCTTTCGCTTCTCAAAAAACATATGCTCCACAAAATAGAAAAAGGCTCCTTAAAAGGTTGTCTATTGTCTTTTGTTGCTATCGTGCATCATACATCGGCAATGGGAAGAAGAGCAACACGTAATCATCGACATCCTGAGGATGGTGGTATAGAGCAAAACATTCTCCCATCTCCTTGGTCCCATATATTTAAGGCATAAACTGCAGTCAAAAGGCTACTCAGTCATCTCTGTTTGTCTTTGATTTCTCTCTGTTATGAATGTAAGTGATTATTACTCCACCTAGTGATTGTTACTCCATCTAGTAACACTTTATTCAAAGTACTGAATTTAAGGTATTTGTTTTAAGCATTTTTTTTTAAAAGGCCTGCTATTACATCTTGTACTATTTTTAAAGGAGTTTTAAATCCAGCAACTTGACATTATTTAGCACCATCACACTGAATAGTGTGAAAACTGCAGTAGAGAAGACATTTTAAAAGATGATTATTATAATTGAGGACCTACTGTAGGCTCTCAAGAGGAGTGAATGAACAATAAAACAGTACTATATTGTGCTGGACGTTATGAAGACTGGACTTCACTTCAGGAGTCTTGTAAAAAGGATTGCATAAATAAGCTGGATTTACTTTTAAGGGACTGCGTATGTATGCTGGAGACATTTTAACATTTACTTAAAATTTGGAAACTCTGAAATGTTCACTGTTGTCTATCCTATTCATATTTAGGTTCGAACGCACTTGCTTTTGAAATGAACTTTTTTTCAAAACTAAAAAACATCTGTATCTTGGAGTGTTGAGACTTTTTTGGAAATGGGAAGAGTGTAGAACATGTTGAAACAGAAATATGTGTAGGCCAGTAATCAATCTATTCTGTTTGAATTATTGACTCATGATGAGGTAGACAGCAGAGATTAACTTTGGTAGTGGAATTGCCTGTATTTATCTTTTTGATGGCTTCTTAATTAGGAATTTAAAAGAATAGAAATGTAGGGCTGTAACGCATCTAAAAAGATCAAGTCCATCTGCCTCTCCTGAAGCAGGGATAAGTATACATAGACAGTCTCTGACTGGTGTTTGTTTATTCTTAAATGCCTCCAGGCATGTAGATTCCCCACCTCCCTTAGGGAACCTATTACAGTACAAAGTTATCCTTCTAGTTATAAAATTTTCCCTAATATTCCCCTTGAATCTCCCCATGCCCAGTGCATTCCATGCAGTGGTAAGTCAGAACTGATGTAAGGCTTACTTGATTCCAAGCTGTTACCAGCAATGTCCAAAGATAAGTGTGTCAAAATAATTCCTGCACTCACCAGTCAAAGTAATATAACAAAATATGTTGAAATGATAAACTTGTCAATTTCCACTGGTATTTTTATAGTATAGGTGCAGCTAAAAATATCAGGTGTGGAAAGAACTTGACATAATTTGTCACTTTTCTTTGTTTTTCATTCTGAACACATAATCAAAATAGTTGCATCTACATGTTCACTTGTAACAGGGGTGGGGGAAATAGTGGAAAATGATTCCAATTGCCATTATAGTGATGCTTATCTTTTACACAGGTACTGCATGGTGAGCAATATCTAGAGCTGTATAAAGCATTTCCAACTTCAGGTCAGTCCTTTACGTGCTGATTTCATATTCACCACAACTACATTTCCTTTTTATTTTTGTATCGGCATTACACTGGAAATAGGGATATATTGTTTTGAACTGGTTTCTGTTGCAGCTAATATTCTGTATTTTATATAGGGATTTATCATGCTAGTAGGGGAACTTCCCAATCAGATGGTCTGTTGGGGAAAAAAAAAATCTGTTCAGGTGGTGCTCTTTTTTGTTTAACAACTAAGATGTACTAAAGAAAAAAATGACACCAATTGGCTTTCTACTGAGTTGCCTGAAAAAGAATGCTCAAGTGCTTAATAAGCGTAAACTAGTATGCCTTCACATTGATATATAGCTCATGATCAACTCATCAGCTATACATATTTTTAATTGCCTCTTTAAGTCTATATCACAAATAGCCAGAATATATTTCTAGAAACTGCACATTGTCTACATCCCCTGTCTCTGTGAAACTTAACATACTTTTCATTTTTTTTTGTTATTGGAAGAACAGATTGGGTGAGGTAACATCTTTTATTCAGCCAAGTTGTGCTAGTGAGAGAGAGTGCTTTCAAGCATAAAGGAACCAAACCACACCACAACACTTAAGGAGATGTGAACAAAGGCATTTCAGAATTTTCTTTGACAAATGTATTGTTGGCTCCTCGGAGTCCACGTTCAAGGAGGTTTATATAAAACTTCACTGCTTAAGAGCTAAGACCAATCATACTGGATCATACCAATGATCATTCTAGTGCAGGAGCCTGGTTTCTGAGAGTAGCCATGCCAAGTGTTTTAGATGGAACGAATAGAAGGCAATCATCAAGTGATTCATCCCCTGCTGTCCCCTCCCATCTTCTGATAGATAGAGGTTAGGAAAGGGTTAGACAAAGTTGGCTCAGAGCTCAGCAATAGCAATTTTACTTTTGGTCACCAGAGAGCACTCCATTACATTTCTGCAGTGGAGCCAGATGACGGACTACTGTACTAAAATTGGTCGCCATGGTGACCAGGAACATTGCTTTGTGAGGCCTAGGCTAGGCACACTAAAGCCCCATCTACACTGCTGGCAAAATACAGCAGCAGTCAATTGTTATACAAGATACACAGAGTAACTTTCAAGTTTTGTAAATAGCTTGTTTTAGGAAGTACGTCTTTATTAAGGGCTAAAATAAATAGTATATTTTGTGTGTATTAAAAAGTGTCTACTAACCACTATGTTTAGCACTTCTGTGGTATGTAACAGTTTACAAGTGCTTCATCAGCATGCTTTGTTTTAAAGGACAGTCACTTAACTGGGAATCTGTTTAATTTTCAGACAGGTGTTGGCAGTGGTTTTAGGTATTACTTTTGCTCATCAGTCACCTGCCAGTTTCTGTGTTTATCTTTCACAAAATGTGATGTGTTTTCCCTCCCTTGTTGGTTGTTTGTGAACCTCAAATGAAGAGAAAGTATTCATAATATGGGGGGAGCAATGAAAATGACTTCACAGAATGCATGAAGAAGACAAATTGAAAAAAGTTAAATTGTTTATCAGTTATAACTTTAGCTGTCACAATGACAATAGGTAGTAAAATATTTTCAAACTGAATATGTTTTTCAAATGAGCTCATTAACCCTCACATCAGTCCTTTGCAGTACGTCTATTTCTCTTCCTTGGTACGCCTAGGTAGTTATCTTTTGGATAGGATGGCTGGTGGTGAAATTCGGAGGGTTTTATTGGGAGAAGCCATATGCATATGTTTTAACTTCACACAGTTATTGTTGTGAAATTAATGAGCCTTGAGAAGTTCACCTCCACTTATGATAGGGACAGGGGCTTTCTACATGATGAATTAGTACACAGCAAGCCAGGATGTGAATGTAGTTTAGCCATGTGAACCTGGCCACTGCACTGTAAAAGTTTTGTAGTGTGTTAGAGTGCAGTATGGAACTTCTTGTGAATGTAACAGGGCTCATGCAGCAAGTTGATGCACTTAGTCACATCCTGGCTTGCCACAAGTTAAGTCATCATTCAGATAAACATAAAAGCTTCAGTCTTGCAACCGTTTCCACCCGGACAGATGCCTCTCAGACTCAGTAGTACTCTGAGTAGGTGGAGGAATCAGTTACAGGATTGGGATTTAAACATATATTTCCTTAGTTAACTCTAAATGGACATTTTAAACACCTCACCTGTGTTTTATTAATGTGTTATAAATACATTACTTCTGATCAATAGATTCTAAAACTTTGGGTTGTGTAAGGTTGCAAACCTGGTAATATTTATTAGCTTTGGTGAAATACTACTGCAGAACTCACATTGTGTTATAATTTAAGACCTTTGTACTAGAGCATGTAGATATTCCTATTCTCTCTCTTTCAGGACAGCTAACTTCAGAAGCAACTATTGCCGATATCCTTGACAAAGGCTCGGGAGCAGTTATTCTCTTAGATGGTAACCACTGTTATTTTTTTAAGGAGACACAATTGAAGCTGATCATCTTAAAGTTTAAATTATGCTAACAATAACTTAAAAGCACATTAAATTCTTAGCTTTTGTGTTAGATGTCCCAGTGGCTGCTGAGAAATGAGCTAATTTGCAATTATGGACTTGCACATGCATGTTGCTCTGTTCTTTGAAATAGTTAGGATCCTGAAATTAAGAATATTGCTTTTTGAGAGAAAATAAACAGATTTTGTCTGCTTCCTGAGCAGAGAGATGGTGCTCCATACACAAAAAGAACAGAGCTATTACTTCTAATACTTTATAGCCTTCTCTTGAAGTTGGTTAGCTTAAATTGTTTCTTTTAGAAAGGGATGTGTGCACTTGTAATCTATCATCTAATTCCATTGATTGTCAACTTGAATTTTGTGAAAGGTTACCCTTTAAGTTAAATGTCCTGAAATACGATTTTTCTCATTTTTTTCCTCTTCTTGTATTGATTTACTGGGCCCAAGAAATCATGGCTTGTATTTTTCTTTCATAAAATATATGGGTCTTGATTTCTGATTACATGGTTAGGGTATAGAATCAGAGGATCATAGGCCTGGAAGGGACCTTGCATAGTCTTTAGTCCAGTCCCCTGTATTTATGGTAAGACTAAGCATTATCTGGACCAGTGGTTCTTAGCCTTTTGCAGGCTGAGACACACTTGGTGGCATCTTGTGACTCTACAGGACACACCAGGCCAAACCCACCCATCTCCCCAGCTCTCCGCAACACACTTTGTGTGCATCACTTTGTGGCGATACAGTAATGTGTCCAGGCATAGTGGTTGAGAACCACCGATCTGGACCATATCTGACAGATGTATGTCTAAGCTGCTCCTAAAAATCTCAAATGATGGAAATTCCACAATCTTACTGAGCTGTTTATTTCAATATTTAACTACCCTGACAGTTAAAAAGATTTCCTAATGTCCACAATTTAAGCCCACTGCTTTTTCTCCAATCTTCAGTTATGAAGAACAATTTTCACCCTTCTTGTAACAGCCTTTTATGTACTTCAAAACTATCATCACACCCTCACTCAGTCTTCTCCAAACTAAACAAAAACCCTATTTTTTCAGTCTTCCCTCCAAAGTATGGTTTTCTAGACTCTTAATTTCTGTTGCTGGACTTTTTCCAGTTCATCCGTATTTTTCCTGAAATGTGGCACCCAGAAACTGGGAAAAATATTCCAGTTGAGACCTAATCAGTGTGAAGGAAAGCAGAAAACACGCTGTTTGTGTCTTGTTTCAACACTCGTCCTAATGCATTCCAGAGTGATGCTTGCTTTTTTGATTCATGTTTATCTTGTGATCCCCTATGGAATACAGTTATTTTCACATTTTGTATGTGTACACCTGGTTGTTCCTTCATAAGTGGAGTACTTTGCATTTGTCCTTAGTGAATTTCATCCTGTTTACTTCAGAGCATTTCTCCAGTTTGACCAGATGATTTGGTATTTTAATTCTCTCCTCCAAAGCACTTGGAACTCTCCCAGCTTGGTATCATCTGCAAGCTTTAAAAATGTTCTCTCTCTGCCGTTATTTAAATTGTGATGAAGGTATAGAACAGAACGAGATCCAGATCTGATCTCTGCAGGACCCCCCTTGTTATGCCCTTACAGCATGACTGAAAACCATTGATAACTACTCTCTGGGAGTGGTTTTCCAATAAGTTATGCACCCATATTATAGTGGCTCCTAGATTGCCTTTCTCTCATTCGTTTATTAGAAGGTCATGTGAGACAGTGTCGAAAAACCTGATTAAAGTCAAGATATACCTCATTTACCACTTCCCCCATCCACAAGGCTTATTAAGCTGTCAGGTTCATTTGGAACGATTTATTCTTTAAAAATCCATGCTGATGTCATTTATCACTTTCATAGATTCATAGATTTTTAAGATCAAAAGCAACCAATCTGATCATCTAATTTGAGTTCCTGCACCACACTGGCGATAGAACCTCCTGCACACTCCTGCAGTAGACAGCTAGCATATGATTGAGTCACTGTAGTCCTCAAATCGTGGTTTAAAGACTTCAAGAAAGGTGAAAAATTCCTAGGGCCCCTGCCAATCTGCCCTGAGGGGAAAATCCCCTCCTGACCCCCAAATATGGTGATCAGCTAGTCCATGAGCAGGTGGCCAAGACTTACCAGGCATACATGCAAAAAAGAATTCTCTGCACCAGCTCAGTACCCACCCCATCTAATGTCCTATCACAGTCTACTGGCATATTTACCATTAGTAGTTAAAGACCAGTTAATTATCAAATTAGGCTGTCCATCAGACTATACCCTCCATAAATTTATCCATCTCAGTTTTGAAACCAGCTAGGTTTTTTTGGCATCACTATTCCCCTCAGAAGGTAATTCTAGAATTCCACTCTTCTGATGGTTAGAAATGTCTAATTTCTGTTCTTGTGTCCATATTGGTGCTGAACTTGAATAATTCCTCTCCTCTCCCTCCCTGATATTTATCCCTCTGATGTATTTTTAGAGAGCATTCATATCTCCCTTCAGCCTTCTTTTGTTCAGGCTACACAAGCCAGGCTTTTGGGTCTTCTCTTGTAAGGCAGGTTTTCTATTCAGTGGATCATCCTAGTACGCCTTCTCTGCCCCTCTTCCAGTTTGAATTCAAGGAGGACCAGAACTTAACACAGTTCTACAACTGTCCATTCCTCTGGAATCTCTCCTGTCTTCCATGAGCTTTCAAAGATAAATAGCTAATGGCTCAGATATCTGCTCTGTGAGCTCCTTGAATATTCTCAGATGTAATAGTGCATTCTAGAATGCAGGTATACCATGACTACTGGGAGGTTTAAGTTTGAGAATGAGACTAATAGGGTAATGAACCAAAAAATGTGCTGAAGTAGAATACTGCTTAGATTTCTACATGAACTCTTTAAAGATTTTTCCTTACAGCTTCCTCAAAAAGAATAACTATTCCTCATCTCCTGTTTCTCACCTGTTAATGCAAGGCCCTCAAACTCTGGGGTGTGACCTCTTCTCCCATGGGGAATATCTGGGCATGGGCCAGCCCTTACTTGTGGTCAGGGAGGGAGCTCCACTCTGCCTGGAGCTCAGTTTCAGGCCTGGCCTTGAGACCCAGGGGCATCAGTTCTCCTGAGCCTCAAGCCCAGTTCCCACTAAGTTTTGCCAAGCAGGAGCAGGTGCAGTGAGTCTGCCTGCCTGCTTGAATTCAGCTGCCACCTGCCCTGGAATGTGCAGCTGAGTTACATAGGCCAGGGCAGCAGCAAAGAGGGAGCTTTAAATCCCTCTGCAGGCAGATGCTGCCTTCAAGTGAGTGACTCCCTCTCCCCAGCACAACAACAAGTAAGTAGTGCTGCTGTACCTGTTTCTCTTTCAGCAGGAAGCGAGGAGATCAGCCCCTCTGTGCTGGATCAGGCCAGTGGGGGAATGGGAAGGAGTCAGGCTGGGCAGGTAGCAGTCCCTCCCAGGATCAGGCCACGGGGGCTGTGGGTGGCACTTCCCGAAGCCCAGGCAGCATGGCCCAGGGTGCTGCAGGTGGCTCCTCTCCCCAAACTAAGGCAGTGGAGCCCAGGGGGCTGCAAGCGTCCACCCTTGCTGCCCAGGCAGCAGACCCAAGGTTGCTGCAGGTGGCCCTCCCTTCCCCCAAGCCCAGATGGTGGGGCTGTGGGCGGCTCCACCAAACCCAGGCAGCAGAGCCTAGGGGAACTGTGGGCAGCACCCCCCACCACAAGCCCAGGGGGTAGAGCTTGGGGGTCCAGATCAGGCCCAGGCTGCCAGCTGCTGGCCAGCAAGGGCCAAAGCAGGCCTGGACTGCCTGCCACTGGCTGGCAGCAGCAGGAGCTGGGTCGGGGCCGCCTACTGCTGGCTGGCAGTGGCCAGAGCTGGATCAGGGTTGCCAGCAGGAGCTGGGACTGGATCCAGGGTCAGCTGCCAGTAGGACAAGGCAGATCAGACTCCGGGGCTGGATTGTGCCCAGGCATGGTTGCATGGCAGGTAGCAGGGCTCAGGCTCAAACCCTTTTTTCAGGGCAACAGTGCCCCTGTCAGCTGGGACAAGGTGCCTAACCTGTAGCCCCTGCATCAGTGCCTGGCATCTTCTGGGGTTCCCAGCTGCCCTATTACCATGGACCTGCTCCCAGCCTCAGTCTTTTACCTCCACTGTAGCCCCCTAATATGCCCCCTGCTCCAGGTGCAGTTCCTGGCCCAAACGTGACCCAGTTCCAGGCCCAGCTTGGGGGAGACATGGGAGTGGGGATGGGGCTAAATGTGAGGGGGGGCATGGAGTAAAGGTTTGGGGGACCACCAAGTTAATGGCTCAGTCTGGCAAAAAGCTAACTGCTCCCTGACCTAATCCTTTTAGTTGTGCTTTACTTCCATATGGGAATATTGAAAAGCCAAAGTTTGTGTCAATTTGAAGGTCACTTGCATATGGGAGACAGTAGACATCCCATAAAAGTGGATGTGGCACACTGTTGGCAATAAGTTTAAGTACGAATGCTGCTTGGTGTCTTAATGGAATAATAAGTGAGGATAAATTGGAAACAGAGTGTTTTCTTTTTCACCTCAGTAACTATAAATACTTCAGGTTCAACAAAATCCAAAGTGACTTTAACAAAAAGAGTGCCAAGTGACCTTAAATTCAATCTTCCTTTGGGATTGTTTTTTCCCCCCATACAAATTAATGCTGCTTTGTTGTGTAAGAGGTTGTGAATGTGAGTTGTTTTTTTTTTAAACCCGAGATTAATGGCTTCTTATAAATCACTTTTTGTGGCATAATTCTTTAGGAATTTAAGTAAATGGCTAATGATATGTGAAATGTTGAAATAAACATTAATTTCAGCATTTTGTGTATTATCAACCTTTTTTTACACTTGGTGTGTTTATCAGCATTTTGATAGCTCTTATTTTCATTTGAATACTTCTGTGTAAAGAGCCTCTATATAGACTGCCTTTAAACAGGACATTAATCTTCAGTTGTTAGGAAATGATTTATGACATGTGAAGATGAATACTGGCATATAAAACTAAGATGTTTAGTATCTGCTGATTCTGAGAGGGGTCAGGAGCCTTCAAAAAGGGAAGTATAACCTCTCATTTTGTATTGTCTTCCAGTTTATACCTACTGTGGAAAGGATCTGTTGTGCTATAATCAGTTCTCTTCGTTTGTTGTTGGAGCTGGGAAATTTGGTGGAAAACGAACATCAGAAAAGGCTAAGGTAAATTTTCAGTGTATTTCAGGTGAAATAATTATTTTTCCTCTCACTGAAAGTAATATAAGCAAAATAATGTTATTAGGAATGATCTGTTAGCTTGGGAATGACACAGCAGAAGATAGACACAAGTTGATTCTGAGCAGTCTCTGTACCACATGACAGCCTCTGACACTCCTGTACTTTGCTTACAATGAGGCTGGGAGACGGCATTCTATATAGGTGGTCTTGAACAGTTTGGTGTAAGTGGATCAGCTCTTTTCATTACTCTCACCTGAATGAATGCTTTTCAAAAATATTTATGGAAAAATAAGTGAGAGATTTTTCCACTCATTTAGTTTGTCTGTAGTATAGATTTTTACTTAATAAAAACAAACATCAAAAGTCTTAGAAAACCTGAACAATATTAAAATTGCTTATTTGCTCATTATCAACAATAGAAGACTTTCATATGCACTTACATTTTGTATTCTCCTTCCACACTCATGAAGTATGCTATTTCTGTAAAATTTGAGGAAAGGACAGTTGACAAGTTCATCAGATTCTAGTACTGCTGACCACCAGCAGAAGCAAGTTCCAGAGCCCTATTTGAATTTGACACAAGGTTTTTTTTTTGTTTGTTTGTTTTTTTTTTTTAAACTAAGGATTATTAGTGTAAATGGCAAGTTCATTTAATTTGTTATAGAAAAATAAGTGCTGTGTCAAAGAAGCGGTATCAAAAATATGTGGGGCAACATAGCTCTGAGACAATTTCCTTTTACCATACCAAGAATTGAGAAGAGATCTCAGTATTTTTGTGCTTTTTTTGATGATGTGCTATTATATGTTCATCAAGGGTATATGTTTTCCAAATCTTGCTCCACAGATTTTTTACTTGTTTTTGTAATATATGCTACAGACTTTTCTAGAAATTTTAAGCAGTCGAAAAATATGTATATGAAGGCTATGACTATGCAGTCTCACAGAGGACTCCTGTTACATTGTTTGTGTCTTCTGAAAGCATTCTTCCAGGACTAATAGTCTTGAGCTGAAGTAGCTGATTAGATGGCTGAAGCTGCTTTATAGTTGCAGTCTAGGCTGGTCTTTACCCTCATGTCTATGAACTCCTTAAACTACCGGTCACCCTCTGGTAAAATCATCATTTTACTAGCTAAGCTAGCAACAGAGTATAATGTAGGATTATCTTAATTTAGGCACCGTGGAGCACTTTTGTGACTGTCTCAAATTTTGTATTTGGTTTCTCTGTGTGTGATATGATGACATTCTCCATAACTAGAAGGGAGGAGGTGCAGAATTCTTTGCTGGAAGGTGAAGGAAAATGCTTATTTGTTAGCTGCCTTTCCTTTTGATCTGTCAGGTCTTCAGAAATCTCTGAAGTCTCTGTATTAGTATCTATGACAGCAAAAGCCTTGTAGAATATCTAATATCAGTGCAATCCAAATAACTTATGAGTCTCTTTGTATTAGATTCTGAGCACTTAGCTTCTCTTGTAGACCAAGTTGAAGAGCAGGATTTCTGACTACTAGTTTTTTGTTTGTTTGTTTGTTTTTGTAAGTGGCACCAAGATTTAGATCCCATCAGCAGCTTTTTTCCATTGCACTTTTCCTTATTGTTGGTTTATGTGAAGTCTCCTGGCACCAAGGAATCATGGTTGTCCTATGTCCTGTGCAAAATGCTTGCTCTGTCATTTTATCATTCTAGCACTTGGATGTATGCCTGCAGATGTTTTTCTCTTACACAGGAAAAAGTGGAGTCATATTTGGAATGCAGATAATGGGAACATCACACGAGTAACTACCCTCATAGGAGTAATCCTATTGTTACTCATTTGGTTAAGACATTACAGGAATATCCCTTTAGTGAACAATATGTACAATATACTGCAAAAATTCTTTTAGTTAAAGGAAGTAGTTTCAATCTTCTTTTAACTGTAATGACAAAAAACTTGATTTTCATGGCCTTTATTGTAGTTATGGACTTGAGCAAGTAGTATACAGTCAGGTTTGTGCAGGGGGAGCACAAAACAATAATGTTAATTTTGCTTAACGTAATCTTGAGTGCCTGTAATTGCATATAATCTTTGTCCTACAATACTTGATTTCTGTCTAATCATACTATGGATGTTTTTAATGTTTGGATGATCGGTTTAAAAAAAAAAATTAATTCCAGCTGAGGAACTTACTAGTGTTATCCTCTTGTTTAAGATGGCTTGCAGCGCATGCAGTTCTTGGGTATAACCTCTAGATGTAGCTCTCTGTCTCTCTGTGTTGTGCTCTTTTTCTAAGTGTGTGTGTATGTGTGTTTAGCTCTTTTTCTAACTGTGTGTGTATTTCAGAAGCACAAGAAGGAAAGGAGTAGTGTTTTACTCCACTGTCTGGATTATTATCTAGAATGAAACTCTAGCATCTTGGAGGGCAGTTGGCAAGTGATATATAATGTCAAAGTGATGTTTATTTTATACGTGAACTAAATGCATGTCCAGATACATAAAGCAGCTGTTGACCTAATTTACAGGAAAAACATGGCATTTAGATAGGTAATGGTAAAAAGGGTAGTTAGTGTAGTAGGACTTTTCTCTAGCTCAGGGCCTTTAGGCACTATTATAATAAAAATAACACAATCATAGACTTTGCCATATTGCAGGCACAGCACTGTGTAAAGTAATTATATGAAGATCATATGCACATAAATACTTAGTCACGTGGACTGCTTTCATGGATATTAGTTCAACTTGAAAGACAGTAAATCAACAAGCTAAAAAGCTTTTATATTTTAGATATGTACTTAAATCTGTATCCACTGGGTTCAAATTTCTGAATCTCATGGTTAAACCTTGAGGTACACTAAATTGCAGAAGGTATGGAAGGAAGTTTTGTCTAAAAATATCATGTGTTCATAAACAAAATACTGATGAATCACTCTTGTTTTGCGCAGACACTCTTCAGCGTCTCCTTGACAATTTAACAGAACGTTTATCATCATAAACCTGATTTCCGTGGGACCATCTGTGTACTCACAGGAATCTAAATGAGCTGTTCCTGAAGTTGGTAGTGGTGGTATTAGTGGCCCAGCTCAATAGTGTTGGATTTTTTTGTCTGACATGGTGATGTTAACAAAAACACAAGCCCACTAGAAATTTGATGATAAATTAAAAACCTTCTGGGCAAAAAATTGTAGACTAAAATTAAACTTTACTGATACTTGTTTTGGAAGTGATGGTTTCATTTATGCTAGCTCTGAGGAAAGTATCCTTTGTTTCACACTGGTACAGTCTTGTTTGTGTGATCCTCCTGCGTGACAAAAAAAGAATAAATTGTTTCCCTTTGTTTCACCAAGTGAAGAAATAAATCCATCCTCCTTGAGGCTTTTTAATATAAAGAGAAATCCAGATGAGAATAGAATGTATCTGGCATTGCCTAAATGGTTTTTCATTTGTTTTTAGTTAATTACTTGTAGGGCTATGTATTTGCTCCAAACACCATGTCCAACAAGGTATGAGGAAGTTGCCAGATATGAAAATTGTAGGAAAAGGTTTGGAAGTAATAATGTTAAACTTTGATTCAGGTTTGGTAGTTTAGATATGAAGGAAGAATGTGCAGGATTTTAGTGGATTATTGGGAGACAGGATTATGAGTTCTGTTCTAAATTCTGCCTCTGGATTTACTGTAATTTTTTTTCAAGTCTTTCAATCTCTGTACCTCCAGTGTCCTAAAATTAGTAGTATAATACCACAGAGTGATTTTGATTGAAGTGTGTGGTATGTGCGTGCTTAGGTCTAAAGTGTTTTTTTAAGATGAGAGATTTTGTTTTTTACACTACATATATAAATAAATAAATAAACATATCAAAGTATATATTTATTTTTATATATTTTTATATATTTTACCACAAGCAAGTATGAGTGAGCAGTGTAACACTGTTGCAAAAAAGCAAACACCATTCTGGGATGTATTAACAGGAGTATTATAGTAAGACATGAGAAGTAATTCTGCTCTACTCTGCCCTGATTAGGCCTCAGTTGGAGTATTGTGTCCAGGTCTGGGGCCTTACTTCAGAAAAGATGTGGACAAATTGGAGAAAGTCCAGAAAAGGGTCCCATGAATGATTAGAGATGCACAGTACTTACGAGAGAAGATTGAAAGAGCTGAGTTTGTTTAGTCTGGGAAAGAGGAGACTGAGAAGTGACATAACGGTTTTCAAGTGCCTAAAAGGTTGTCATGACGAAGAGGGAGGAAAATTGGTCTCCTCAACTGCCAATGCTAGGACAGAAGCAATGGGCTTAAATTACAGCAAGGAGGTTTAGGTTGGACATTAGGAAAAAATTTTTATTTGTCAGAGTGATTAACCACTAGAATAAGTTGCCTAGGCAGGTTGTGGGATCTCCATCACTGGAAGTTTTTAAGAGCAGATTAGACAAGCACCTGTTAGGGATGTTTTAAGTGGTACTTGGTCCTGCCTTGAGTGAAGGGGGCTGGACTCAATGACCTTTCATAGTCCCTTCTTGTTTCTATAATTCTGTGATTTTAAGTTTAAACATATAAAATGTGGAGAAAAAAAAAAAAAAGCCTATACTGGACTCCAGGGACCCTTGTGACAGTTAATGCTATTGAAATTTTATGTTTCTCCATATTCAGGAAGCTACTTCCAACCATATAGTTTCCCACCTCAGTTTCTAAAAAAATTGACTCCCTCCTAAATTATAATCTACAACTTCCTCCCAAAGCATTAGCTCTATCCCAGTCAAAGGGCTTTGTGGTATGTTGCTTAGGTCACCCACAGATTTCAGGCAGTTTCATACCAGAGATGGTAGAGAATTCTGATCCTGAGCTCCTGTAAAGCATTTTCAGATCTACAGATGAAACATACCATGTAAGCATTAGGTGGTGGTAACATATTCATGTAGAAGCTAATAGTTTGCGTATATTAGTCTACCTAGTCTTTAGCCGTGACCAGGAGGAGAGGTTCTTCTAGCACCATAGTGAGCAGTGCCAGCCTAAATTCAAGCAGAAGGGAGCACTGAAGTCATGTCCCAGGATCTTGTTCTTTTATGGGAGTGGAAAGCTCTGTATAAATTGGTGCTATTCTCACCTCCATAATCACTGTTAAGTTTCTTCCATGCAGCTGAAGGAACGCTTGACTCAGCTCCAGAGAGAAGAGAGTGTAGACAAAGCAGGCAGACTCTGCTTTTGGGTTTTTGTAAATGTTTTGGTGACAAAGAATCCTTTGTCTTAGTTGCCTCCTGTGTAACCTCAGTATGCTGTGGCTAGTATGACTAGACTTTGAACACTAGATCAAACTTCAAATGTGGTTTTTGGTATTTTTCACAGTTTTATAAAGAATTTTCTTTTAATTCTGTTTTTGTTGGGAGAGCTGGGCTGACTTGGAGTGATTTGGTTGGGGTTGGTCCTCTTTCAAGCAGGTGGTTGGACTAAAGGAAATAACCTCCTGAAATACTTTCCAATGTTTATCTTCTATGATCGAGGCCGGAATTCATCCAGCCATAGTGCTACTTACAGCAATAAATATGTACATTTTGCTCTTTCCCATACTAAGAGTTTTATGTCTTTGTCAACCTTAGTCTACGAGGAGTCTTCCTTATCTAGGCTTCTAAATCTATAATCCAGGCAAGGCAAAACATTGCATAATGTACTACCTTGCCTCCATTTTAATTCAGTATATCTCCCGCCACTTCCGTGGGAAGCTTACATGCTTGCCACTCACTGGAGTCTTTACTGTAAAAAGTGGGAAGGCAACTTCATACCATCTAATCAATTAAACTAGAAATAATTCTTTATAATGCACTTCTGATAAAGGCAATGATATACTGTAGAACTGACTTGCTATTGGTAAAAATCTACAATTGTAAATATTTCCTCTTTGTGTGTGTGTGTGTTCAAGAATAAAGTTCAGATATTTGAATAGTTTTAAATGGGTTGCAATGTTTTTGCTCCATAAAAACCAGCCAATTAAAATGGACTCTGACAGACTGTCATGTTGAATTTACACTTTACATAATCCAAAAGCCAAAGCTATAGATTGCATGAGGAGGACCTTGTTTCAGATAAGGTTCAAAATGCAGCTTGTAATTGGGAGGACAAAGAATAAAAAGCCAGAGGCTTTGAAAAACTAAGATAGGTACATAATCTTTTATGTAGTTTTTTTTTTTTTTTTTTTAACTCCAGAAAGTTTTACTTTTGTGTTCCAATAGTATTAAATCAGCCTTTTTGAGTTTGCTTCAGAGTGTAGTTTAAAATGGTAGCATTGGGTTTGATAGGCTGGAGAGTTGGATCCAACTTTGAAAGTATTAAGAAGCAACTTTGGTAGTGCAGGGGAAACATCTTTAAATGGTCTGCTGTATGAGTATAAACTAGACTTAATACTCATAGTCAGTATTCACTTATAGCTATAATATGATGCCTTAAAACTGTTGCTAAATTAGAGATTTCTGAATCTAATGGAATGATCACTAATTATTTTTATTGACTTTAGTAAAATGATGGAGGACCCTAGAATATTCAGAATGTTAAAACAATCTGCAGTGACAAATTTGTGGCTAAAATGTATTGATGTATGGATAAAGAAAAGTTTGAAGCATTTTCTCGAGCATGTTGGAAACATTTTCCTCTGATTCTTAAATATGTCTTAACTCCTACCCTTGTGAAATTATCGGTTTAGCCCTTTTTAAATATGTTTGGTGATGATTTTAGTGTGGATAAAGGAAGGCAATCTGTTTTTCATTTAAATACTCCTTTTTCTGTTCAGGTGACAGTGGATCCCCCTAACAGAACACCTGATGCTGTACTTTCTGATGTCACTACAGCTGATCAGGTAAAGTTTTACTTTTTCAAGGATGGAAAGTTTCTTTATCTGATTAACTTGGGGAAATCTACTGTATCCATCCTTATTTTTAATGAATTCCATATTTTCACTGAAACAAAGTTATTAAGTGTTCTTCTCTGGGATCTCATAACAGTGTATATTTAAAATTTTGTGTATGATGTTCTTCGTTTTAGTAAGGCTTATAATCTTATAGTTTTTTCTGATGTAAAATACTATATAATAGGAAAGAAGTGAATATTATTAGCATGTCATGTTGCATTTGTGGAAGAATAAAGAAAATTAGAATGGTAATTTCTGAAATCTTGTATCGATGCCTGACGAGATACTACACAAAGAAACAGGAGAGCTGAGTGATGCAGTCAGAATGTTGTTACTGCTTTATAAAGCATACATGCATTTTAACCTCTGGTTGCATGTATAGAAATTAAAAACAAACATCATGAAACCGTACATGTTGACAAATGTTAATCCGGTTATACTTTCTTCCTCCAAGACTCTCAATTTCAATGCTTCAAAAACAATTACTTTCCCACAGCAAAGGCCTGAATAAATATGAGTCTTACACCATTTTTTGAAGGTCAACAAACACTAAAACAGACTGCTGTTAGCTCCTGGATTTATCAAGAGAGCTCTGGGTGAAATTTACAAAAGTGCCTAAGTACCATTTTCAAAAGCGATTTAGCCTTAAGAGCCAAAATTCGACTGATTACCAATGGAACCTTAGACTAACAAATTTATTTACTGCATGAGCTTTTGTGGGAGAAAATCCCACTTTGTTAGATGCAAAGTACTTTAAAAAAAGCCTTTGCTTATCTACAGTCGACATTGACTCCCACTTACCTCCCCCTACACACTGCACTAAGGTGAACGGAAAAGCTGTCCCCACAATGCCATTTCCAGGAGTGGAGTGATTGATGCTAACTCCAGAGTGATTGAGCTCATCTTCACAGACCACTCAACTGAACCTGAAAGAGTGCACTGACAGTGGCAGTTTTGCTACTGTCAGTATATAAACATACCCTTAGGCAGTATGTGTCACATTTTATGCAGCAGAGTTCCTTTGTCTTTACAGTTCACAGATATTTTGGTTTTGCCCATCAAAAAAAAAAATAGTTTGGTAGGCCTTGTCTTTTCAGGCCAATGGCTCCCCGATTGTCTTGTAACAACGCTGAAGTGTTTGCTGACAAGTGTTGACAATTGTTTTGCTCTCCCATTGGTTTCCCAGTAGCCTTGTTTATTGGGCTAAAATAGTGATACAGTAACTGTTGTAATAACTGTCAACTTTCCTTATTCATAAGTTATTATAAAACAACTGCACATCTCTCACAAGGGCACATTTTAACTTGAATTGATGTTAATAGATTCTGAATATCTTCAGTGAGAGTTGCATTAGGTCCTAAACTGGTAACTACATTCTGCTCTGAACATTTCAAGGGTGGTTCTATATCAAGACAACAAAGAGATAAGTAAATTTGGGAATGTCCGTATCCCAGAGGAAGAGATGTTGCAGCTTTTACCTATGTGCAGATGGGGATAAGAAGTTAGTTCATGCTCCAGATCAAAGAAAGGGGATCTAAGATCGAAGTGTTCTTAGTGTGATAATGGCACTCCAGCTCAATCATCTTGTATTTCTCTGTGTGCACATATTGAAAAGCATGGGTGACCAAATGGAGCCCTACAGCAACCTCCCCTGCTGGACCACAGCACAAGAGGACTTAATGCTTTTGTATCGGTATTTTTCTCTGTCTAGTTCATTAGTGTGTACAAACATACACCTGCTATAACCATTTTCTGGCTTGCTCTCAGTCTGTAATCAAAAAAGATAAAAAATGTCAAGAAAGTGTTTGACTATTAATAATTTAATTAGAAATGAATCATTCAATTTCAGTCCCATAGGGGGCATTTAATGTGGTTAAAAAACCTGCAGTATCATCTAGGTACTCTTGTCCAGTCTGTTCTCAGACTGATGCTTTAAATCAGTGAGTAGAAATAGATTCCACTAAATGACTAATCAGACAGTTAAAATATACAACCTGCTTGTTAGACTTGCCTCCTTTTTGTCTTTCTCCTAGACGTATTCTTTTAGCTGCTTTCAAATCTCTTTCACTGGTAAAGACGCACACAAAATAAGTTGCAATGAATGGAAAACTATGTGGAAAAATAAATTGTCATTCAGATGATGGTGATCTTAGCTTTTTAAGTAAAGCAATAACATGGTCATGTGTGATGTGTGTCTGCTTAAGATATGATTTATTATTCTTTTTTCTCCTGGGGAAGCAGAGGTGGAGGGAAATGAGCTTTTAATTCACTTTGGTATTAGATAATGTTCTGAATTTACAGTGCAGTAGGTAAGGGTGGTCATTGGTAGAAATGGGAAAGCGTTTTTAAGAACATATCTTCAGCTGTTGTAAATCTCTCTCCTTTGTATATTGCCCCTCCACCCTGTTGTTCTATTTATTTTCTTCTGTACTGCCACTGACATTTGCATACTTAAGTGAGGAGCCTATGCGACTACAAGCAGAGGTTGAAATACTGTGCTGTTCAATAAACGTCTGTATTTTATCAATAAAATAGCTGATATTTAAACAAATAGAAGTCAGCTGCAGAGTTCTTTTCTATTTGCTATAGTGGTATTAGTTATTTTGGCTATAACGCTCTATAGCTCCATACAAGCAATGGCTTTTGACTGCAGGTATTTTATAATACCTTCCAGAGGGGTAGCAGTGTTAGTTTGTATATAGCAAAAACAATGGAAGTTTTGTGGCACTTTAAAGACTTAAGAAATTTCTTTGGGTGTAAGCTTTCAAGGGCTGCAGCCCACTTTGTCAGATGCATGAAGTGGAAACTACAGTTAGGAGATATACATGCACTTGTAAGGGTGAGAAACATGACAATGGGAAGGGCAAGTGCTAACAGTCAGTTCAGTTAAGGTAAATGAGGCTCATTCACAGTAGTTGATGACTACATCATGCCAGTTCGAACTTATTTTGAACATCAGTTTGAACTAAGCAGTTACTTCAAACTTACCATTTGAACTAAAAACTAGGCAAAGCCTAGTGTAGAAAGGGATCAAAGTGGTCTGGATTAAGCTTCCTTAATCCAGACTAATTTGCTAGTGACTGGCCCAGGCAGAAGACAACAGGTTCTTCTTTTAGCATGTGTCAGTGTGGACTGCATTGTAGGTCCTCATTTGTATAATGAGTGGAATTTTTTTTTTAATATTAGTATCTGTCAGGACTGTGCATGCACTGTGTTTTGCCTCATGCCCCTGTACAGGGGCATAAACGGCAGGGTGATCATGACACATTCTCTTAGTCTTACCACTTCTAGCAGTGAGACAGAACGTGTCACACATCAAACCTTCTAGTTGTTAATTTTGGATAATTTCTCCAAGACCTTTGAGAACCTATTAGAGCCATCTGCTATATTCAGCAGCTGTGAACTGATCCAGCCATCCTGACCAAACTACTGATTTGGCTCACTTTAGTAAACCCCTCTGTACAGGGCTCCCTATCACAGTAGACTTGAAACCTGTGGGCTTCAAAGCCTTTCCATCCTGGGCAGGACTAATCACACTGAAGGATGGACACTGTAAGTGAGTCACAACCATGTACCAAAAGAGGTTATAAAGAAATTTGCTCAGAGTGGGTTTTTCTAGAGTTCTCTGAAGTGAGACTTATTGAGGCTTTTGCTAATACCAAAAGATACTGGTCTAGATGGACCTTAACTGATATGATATTTTCATTGTTTTATATGTGGATGTTTATGGCCCAGTGTGAAATGGAAAGCCTTACTGTAGGCATAGCCCCTGAACCTGGCTGTAGGCCCTGTGACCTCCTCTGATTCTTCCAGCATTGGTACTGCTGTACCACTTGCTAGTAGGCAACTGGTTAATTTTTTAGGCCAGGATAGTATGGCAGTACTGAATATGAGTAGGAATGCTTTTGGGTTTAGCACAGATAAAAGGTATATGCGATACTAGTTTTGCTACAGATTAGTGAACTTTGAAATGAAACTTTTTGCTTTAGAAACTGTGAAAGGAAAATAAGTGCATTCAAAATATTGAGAAAGTATATTATATTAAAACAAAATCTAATGCATTAAAAAAAATTCCTTCTGACTTCTAATCTGTTTGTCTCCCTTCTCACCCAATTTCATCCACTTTGAACAGCTGAGTGAAGATTTTTGACCAAAAATGCTACTTTTGCTGCATCTGATGAAGTAGGATTTTTTTTCCCACAAAAGCTCATGCAGTAAATATATTTGTTAGTCTTTAAGTACTACAGGACTTCTGTTTTGTTTTTTCCGTAACTAGGTGAAGCTCAGGAACGCTGAGTTGCAAATTGAAGGTGAATGGACGGCATGTCTTTGTTGCAAAGTAAAAAAGAGGGAGAAAAAGGCTTCTTAGTCAGGGCTGGCTCAAGGGCTTGTGGTGCCCTGAGCTGGCTTTCATTTTTGCGCCACCCCTTGGGAGACGGGGTGGTGCGTGGAGCCTGGCCTCCGCACTTGGCTGGTTCGCCTCACCTTTAGGACAGGGAAGAGCCGGTTCGGGGTGGAGTGGGCTAGCTCAGAGGTTGGGCTCCACTCTTCTGCCCCTCCACTGAGACGGCTGTTCCTCCCTGGGGTGGGGGAGGGCCAGCCCAGAGATGGGGTGAGAAAACAGAGCTGGAATTGGAGTGGCTGGCTCAGGAGAGAGAATGCAGGGTCCAGCTTTTGAGCTACCCACCCTGCCCCTATCACCTCAAAGCTTAAGGCACCCTGAGCCAGAGCCTCATTGGGTTATGGCTAGAGCTGGCCCTGTTCTTAGTGAGCCTGAGTTGACTGCTGACTCGATTTTAAAATAATAGTGAAGACGTGGCATCTTAGCAAGTTTTTAGCTCAGGTTAGCAGCTTGTGTTAAAGCTTCTTGGGAGTCTGGAGAGCTTAGGCTTTGTCTACACTAGCAGATGTGCCAGAAATTGTTTTGTCGCTCATAAGTGTGATCTAAATTTTGCCAGCATAACTCTTATGTGGATAGTACTATGTCGGCAGAGGACCTCTCCCACTGACATAACTACCGCCACTTGTTTAGGTGGTTTTATTATGTTGGTAGGAGAGCTCTCTTCTGTCAATATAGCATGGCTACACAAGTTCTCTTGTAATAGCACTGCTGTAAGTTTTAAGCATAGATTAGCCCTGATTGTTTTGCTTTTAATACCTGGACCTGCCTTATGCCAGGGATGAGACCATAAATTTGTTGGTGTGACTGCAGGTGGTGGTTCCCTACAGAAGGAGCTCCTATTGCCTGTGCAAAATAGGGTGTATGTCTGTAGTGTTGCCTCTCTTTCCCTGCCCTTCCTTCCATGGATCCTCACCAATAACTCTCTATATACAGCTTTGCTGGCAAGGGGACTGGCCTTGATTCAGAGCAATATCACCTAATAACCTAGCAGGTATCTCTGCAGGAAATAATCCTGCTTTAGCTGGGTTCTGTTTGATCAGCCAGAGACAGACCCAGCCCTGCTCTCTCTGCTCGCGGCCACCCAGGAACATCACTGACTCGGGGTGTGGGCCCGGGCCCCGCCCCCTAGGCCACAATCGAGCACCCCGGGCCTGATCCTGAATCCGGCCTCTGCCACCTCCAGCCTGGCCCCAGATCCCTGTCTGGGTTCAGGGTCAGAAGAAGTGGACACCACTGCAGATGTCCTGGTCTTAATCCCTGAATGGGGCTGGGGAGAAGTGGGTGCTGCAGTGGGCACCCTGGCCCCGGATTCCAGTCAGGGCCAGGGCTGGGAGAGGCAGGCGTTGTCCCAAAGACTTGGGGCACGTTTCCTCTGTGCCAGGCGCCAGTGGCGCCCCTGCTGCCACCATGAATTTGGGGGATGGGGCTGGGATTTGCTTCTTCCCAGGAAACTCCATAACCTCTTATTTTTTTTCCCCTTGAAGTGATAATCTGCAGCACCCTGGAAGGCTCGCCATACCATTTTCGTGTTCTTTCCCCTGCGAGCCTTTCATTGTATGAAGTGGTGATTAGATCGTGGAGTTCTGGTGCTATTAATTGGATCTGCCTCCCCCCCCCCCGCCAAACAAAACCAAAAATAAGTGTGTTCTTAATTAGAATACATAGTGATTGTTTCTGCATTGTGCCTCATTTCTTGGATAACTTATTTATTTTCGGTAAAACAAATCAAAAAGGTATACAAAACTGGAAGGAATTTTTCAGGGGATGGCATTTAATAGTTGGCGTCACCTTTTGGAGGGATGTGATGATACAGCACTATAAAATAAAAGATTCTGAAAAGAGTAGAGTGCCTTGAAAGGGGAAGATGGTTACAGAACTAATGTTGACTCTGTGCCTTGCTCTCTGAAGGGTGCTGTGCAGTATTCCATGAAAACATGTAAATTTACATTAACTTCAGAGGACAGCACAAGAGTGCCTCCTGGAAGCCGCAGGTGACTCTTGTTGTTTGTAGCATGAATAATTGGTTTCATGATGGAGAGAATGAAATGCTGCTGTTGGCTCTCAAATTCTGAGAGCATGCCAAGAAGATTTGCGTAAAAACAAAAGACAATACAGGCAGAGCAAAGAGGAGTGAGGCCATAGCAAGGATATGATGTTTTCTTAATTTGGCTGGAGGCTTTAGTATTCAGAGAACATTACATTGTTAATTCCCTGAAATTGTGGAGTAAATGAGCACCTAATAATAGCAAATGGGTTAGAAAGTTCATTAAATTTTATGATGCCACTTTCAAAGATGAGATTTTTTTTTTTTTTTACAAATGCTTCCTGGATTTATTCCTGCTGGAGAAGCAGCTAGAAATATAATTTTCTGAGTTTTGACTGAGGCAGAATGATGATCGTGAATTTGGATTACACTATGATTTGTTCTGCATTGTAACATGGTGAAGTGGAGGAATACATTGTGCTACTGGCCATTTTACTAAAGTAAATGCTTTACGTAACCAATGGACCGCTTTCTTCTCCACACATCCTCCCTTTCAGGTATTCAGTGTGCATGAATATTTATTTAATTTGTAGTAAAGCTTCAAAACCTTAGGCTAACTTTTCTTCTTAACAGAAGTTCTATTAAGAAGAACTTTTGTATATCGCTTGTGGTAGTGTTGTATTATTGTTTTAGATTAACAAAGTTTTATCTAAAACCACACAGCACATAGACTTGGTCCTGGTCCCAAAGAGTTTAGTCTAATTTTAAACTTGTCATGGGATGAATGAGAAGGAACAGATGTAGTGGAGTGAGGAAGGGCAAGAGATACTGCGGACAATCATGTAGTTATTTAGTTTATGCGTGTGTAGATTGATTCAAATAAACATTTTTAATGATATTTTAAGGGTATGAAAAATAAGTCAGGGAGAAAACTGAATGAAGACTGTAGTGTCTTAGTGGAGCAAAGTTGAAGCAGTATTCCATTCAGAGGGGGCTAGTGTTGAAAAGGAAGTGTTATCTGGGGAAGTATAGGTTGATTTTTCCTGTAGTGAGAATTTGCTCAAAGAACTGAATAGCTTTATGCACTGGGTTTTCACAAAAATACTCGTGTACTTAAGAAGCAATATAAGCTGCTTATATTGATATAAAATACATGTTTCACATACACCTCCTCCTCTAAAGAGAACAGAGATTTCTTATTTGAGAAGTACATTACAAAAGCTTGTGTTGTCTCCCCCATTCCTCCTTCCCATAACTTTGCTTTCAAAAAATGCTTAAGGCTCTGATTCAGCAAAGTGCTTCAGCAAATATGCTTAACTTTAAGCATAACGTAAGCATAAACTTAAGTACTTTTCTAGATCAAAGCCTATATTGGTGCTGCTATTCGCTCTAGAAACATTTTGGTGGCATTGATGAGAAGAAAGCTCTATAGTACACTTCACGCACAATACTCAGAGATCTGTAGGATTCAGAGTCTTGTTCTAACAATCAGCTCTTTTCCTGAATAAAGCTTTTTGACTGCTGCAATTCACTAGCAAAACTGTGGTTTTTGGTGTGTGTATTTTTTTTAGTCAAAGAAGAAAGTTGCACCCTATCAGCCAAAACTCTCCTTTCTAGACAGAAGGAAGAATGTATAAATGGATAGCTGGCTTCCTTTTTTGTTAGCTTCACAATGACCTTTATTGTAGTCTTCAGGCAAGACTGAAAAATTGGCTTGGACATTTTGAATATCGCCTTTCCTTTTGTGATCTGGCAGAATTCCTAAGCTGTTAGAAAATGAGACCTGACAGTTTATTAATTGGAGCACAATCTAACTGTGTTATGGCTAAATTCAATCTAATATTCCTAATCAATTGCCTTGTCAAACTCCAAGTATAGTGTGCTCTCTCTCTCTCTCTCTCATATATATATATATATATATAATGTTTATCTGTGGAGATTCCAGGAAATATTGTTGTCATTATAGGGGTGTAGAAAGTGAAGCTAACAAGGCTTTATTATTTTTTTAGTCTCCCTTTGTTATAGAATGCTATTCATATAATTAAACAAAAGACTGATTTCAGTGAAAAGTTGTTGACAGGTCTAACTTGGTTGCATTAAAATTGAACTAACCCACTGTGTTATCCAATTATGTCTTATGCTTTTTGTGACTGAGAACATTTCCGTTAAGATGAATGGTGAAGAAAGGTAAAACACTTAAACAAAGGTCTGAGAAAGGCACACAGATTGCTACAGTATCTTCAAAGCATCTGATCAAGTGGGATTTTCTGCCGTGAAAGCTCATGTGATAAATAAATTTGTTAGTCTTTAAGCGCCACAGGACTCCTTGTTTGTTTTTATTAAATGGTGGGTTACTTACCAGTAACTGTCCTCCTTCGAGGGCTGCTCGGATTCATTCAGTAATAGGTGTATCAGTGCTGCAGTGCACAATTGGTCGGAAAACTTTTACCCTAGCCTGTCAGGAGGGGGTTGCCGGCCACTGCCCCCTCGCCACCCCATGGCTATGTATGTGGTCACTGCCCAGCCCCTGCTCAGTCCCTAAAAGTCACCAACTCTGAGTTGTGGGGGCGGTGGGAGGGTTGTGAATGAATCCGAGCAGCCCATCTTGAAGAAGGACAGTTACTGGTAAGTAACCCACTGTTTTTCTTTGAGCGCTGCTTGGATACCTTCAGTAATAAGTGACTGCTAGCTGTGCTGATGGGTGGTGGGCGGAGTTGGTTGTTTCCCACCTTCAGCACTGCTGCTTCCCTTAAGGGCTAGCAACCCAGGTTGAGAAAAGGTCCGTACAAAGTATGTAGAGTACCGCCATAATGACCCGTGGCCCAGGTAAAGGGAAACCATCAGGAAGGATGGTCTGGCCAAAAAGGGGAAATAAAGGCCTGCGTCTCTCGAGCGCTCCCTGTTCTGCAGACAACAGGAGTCGCGGTGGCTTAAAGTCACCTTATCACAAGGAAAAATGAAACGCAGATACTGTTTCATAATCTGCGAGGTGCCTTCACATGTAGCCATGGACAATAGGTTGTACACACCTGTCAAGGTGTGTGCACTGGGTACATT
Organism: Podocnemis expansa; assembly: GCA_007922195.1. Taxonomy (NCBI): domain Eukaryota; kingdom Metazoa; phylum Chordata; order Testudines; family Podocnemididae; genus Podocnemis; species Podocnemis expansa. Next base: position 42,448,856 of record ML681982.1, on the reverse strand, counting down.
CTCTGGCCTTCAGACTATGATAAGACCCGTAGCAGGTGATGGGGAATTAATGTGACCCCAGAGGAGGAAAATCTCAACCTAATAGTGTCGGATGGATAAAAGCCGGGGAGAAGGAGAGAAACTCTTTGCTAGTTTGGCCACAGAAGCAAGTCACAAGGATGTATGAAGAAGACAGATGACCACCTAGTAAGATGTGGTTCCTCGGTGGTCAGCCTGGGTCAGCGCCCTGTGTCAAGGATCCCCCTTCCGAAGCCTGTACGTAAGTGTGGCCCTCAACAGGAGAAGACGCGAGGGAACTCGGGGCCAGGAGAATCAAATATGCCCCAGGGTGAGAGGTTGAGATTCTACCGTAGGGTGGGAACAGGAAGGAGACCTTTAAGGTCTAGGTACAATGGGAAGGGGAGGTCAGCTCCACAAGATAAAGGTTAGGGGTAAGGGTATGTCACTGTAGTAGTGTGCATCCCCCCCCTTTTTTTTTTTTGGCCAGAGATAGAGCAGCTAGAGAAGGGAGCAGGAAGGGCAACCATGAACAAAGGTCAAAGCCCTTTGGCACATACAGCATATGTGATTTCCACATAGCAAGTGACGAGAAGTGATCCAGGAGAGAGAGAGAATCTCTTGGTCTAAGGGGAAAGACTCTTGAAAAGTGATAGTCTGGTGGAAGATAAATTACACACTCCATTAATTTCTGCCAGGGTGAGAACAGCTGAGGGTGACCCAGGCCCACGGGTACCTCAAGGACGGGAAGTTAACCACAAAGGGGGGGGGGAGGGAAGGGCAGGTTCTGCCCAACATCCCCACCAGGGAAGGACAAAACCCCAGGAGAAAAGACAAACTCCAACTGGGGAGAGGGGAGGTGGGGAGGAATGAGCGACTAGCTGTGGTAACACATAGCTGGGATAAAAGTCACTGTCAGTCAATGGCTTACTAGCGACCATTGAGAAGATGGATGATGAATGGGGTAGCACCAGCCTAAGACCACGGGGCCCTCTGAATTGCAAGACAGGTTTGGAAGGGTCAAGTCTGTAGGTAAACGGGGACTTATTCCTATGTCTGAAAGAAGGGCCTCCCCAGGAACTATCCAGGTCTAGTCATGGGGAAGCCAGTGGACTCCTGAGTGGTGCTGAATCCATTCTGTCATTGGACAGAACAGAGCTAGCTTGCTGGTGCATTCCTGCACCAGTAAAAGGACGTCTTTGAAGCCCCTCGGGTCACACCCTTTAATTCCCAATCTCTTGTGGCAGTGTAGGACCTGACTGCACCAGCAGTTTGAGGTTATGTAGTTAGTGATGCAAAGGGAGTTTTATTCGCACAGAAGGGATCAAGATTCCTCTTCTAGGGTGAGCAGTCCTCAAGTGTGCTAGCATGAGGAACTGGAGGCAATGGATATGTCTACACTGTGTGTTTAAGCCGATTTAAGGGCCCTTAAGTTGACTTAAACAAAGCCTTGTTTACATTGCAGGTCAAAAAAGTCGACTTCATTACTTCTACTTGTAAAGTTGACTTTACAGTTAAGTTGCCTTCATTAAGTCGACTTAAGGCAATGTGATGGGGAAGTTGCCTTAAGTCAACTTAATTGGCCTCCCAGCTGGAAAAAACATGGGGATGGAGGCGAGTTAGAAGGCACAAGACAGCTGGGAGCATTGCCAGCTGTGTGGACCACAGCCAAACTCCCTATGTTCCCTGACTGATCTCCCCCGTTCTGAGCCGGACTGAGCATCACAGCCCAACCCGGAATTTCCCCCGTTCTCAGCCCAACCCCACCTGTTTCCCCACCCTGCCCTTCTCAGCTGAACCCTGGGTGTGTCTCCCTTCTCTGCCCAAACCCCTGTCTCCCCTTTGCCCTTTTCAGCCTGACCCTGCCTGTCTCTCCCCCTCTCTGACCAACCCTGCATGTCTCCCCTTTTCAAAGGACCCTCCTGATATTGTTGTAAAACAAACAAGGAATCCAGAGGTACTATTTAAGACTAACAAATTTATTTATTGGATGAGCTTGCATGGGAGAAAAATCCCACTTCATCAGACAGTTTGAAGATGGGGGAATTTACAGAATGGTAGGAAATACATGCAGGGGAGCGTAAGACATAGGATCAGGTCACAGTCTAACAGCAAATCAAAGCAGTTGTTAAGATTCAAACACTGGGAAAGAGCACATGGAAAGAAAGAAAGTTGCTATTTCTTTTAGATTAGATTGTGTGAAAACAGGATTAAATCCTGACTATGGATTTTTTCCCCCATTATAACAGGTGATTTGACTTCACCTTCCTCTATGTGCTGTTTCCCAGTGTTTGAGTCTTTACTACTGCTGCTGCTGCGCCCTGCCCCTGCGCTGGCAGTTGCCCTGCAGCACCGGTTCCAGAGCCAGAGGAGTCTGAGCAACGCAGGGAAGGTGTAGAGCACTGCGCTGACACATCGCTGGGCTACATCAGGCTCCATGGTTCCCTGTTGCCACACACAGTATGGAGGGTGGTGTGGTCACTCATTTCCTGTAGTGAAGGAGTGGCTGGAAGAAAGGGACACCTCTGCTGTGGTGCACTGTGAGTCAGATAACCACAATACACCACTCATAGGGTAATCTAGCAGCTGCCACTGTGGATGTGGGCAGTCTCCTGGCATTTTGAGCATGAACATGCTAAGCTGGCTTAATGAAGTCTACTTTGAGCAGACTTTATTAAGCCGTCTTAACCAAGCCCTGTTGTGTAGACATAGTTCTGCCCCTCCTCCCCTAGTCACATTGGCTATCAGAGGGTTGTCAAACTATGAGACCATTCTACAGAGGATTAAGAAAGCTTGTGTACCCAGGAGATTTCCCACTAGAGTGAATATCGGCTGCGGTTTTGTCAGTCCTTGATTTTGAAACTGGGGCCAGGTATAACAAATGTGACGGGGCCTCACGATCATGAGGTGATGGAACCAAGGGCAGCCTACAAATGGGAAAAGAGAAGGGAGGACATGGAACCCAACCCTGTGATAGGCTGATAATAAGGGAAACAAAAATACTCCCTACTAATTACCATTATTGTTTTAGAACAGGTGGGGATCACCCAAGGCACAAACAATGTTGGTGCATGGTTCCCAGGATTCATGAACTACGTGGATGGGTAGTATCTCTGAGAGGGAGAGAAGGCCAATCCTCCAAGAGGTACCGCATAGGGAACCGTCCTGATATTCACATACCCATAGAAAACAAAGTGTCCAACACAGGGCTCAGTCTGTAACCATAAGATCAGGAGTCTGCTTCCCTACCAGCTGACCATGGAGGCTGAAAAGCACCATCCAGGGATGGGGGGAGGGGGTTCAGAAACCATCGGGGAATGGATCCTGGGCGGTCGTTCAGGATGTGTGGGAGTGCTGAGACTTCGGTCCTACCGCCTTTATGCATAGAACCCCTCGTCTGGTGTAGGGACAGCGCATTCTGCTATGGGGTAGGGAAAGGTAGGTGAGAGGAGGTTTCCTTCTGCCCTATCCCAGAGGACCCTGAAGTGGGTAGTAGCCTCTTTCAGGTAAAAGATGGCTACCCAGGTGTTAAGCCCTACCAGCCCTCAGAGGGGAAAAAAGCAGGAACTAGCGCTGGTTGTGGGGAAGCAGTGGGCTGGGGGGCGTCCCCTGCAGGTAAGAATCCTTAGGGATCCCGACAGGACCACTGGGTGATTCTTGTTGGGAGGAAGAGGTAATATCCTGCATTACAATCATCACAGAGCTTCATGCAAGGTGGGTGTGTTATCACCTGGCACTCCCAGTGGGCCAGATAATGTTGTTCCAAGACAGGGAATAGTTGGTAACCTTGGTTTGATGTTAGGGCCACTGGCCCAACAACTAAGAGGGTAATGAGATTTCAAAATTTTGATGCACCCGGTGGAATAATTGAAGAGGGTGTACAGCAGGGCATTGAAAAACCCCTCATGGGCTAGGGGATATAGTGGGCCAAGAAGGCAGTAGACCCAAGTATTTTATATCCTCCCGGGGGTCCTGGGCGCTATGGAGCATGGTGTCCATCTCGGCCATGAAGAGAGACTTGCCTTCATAAGGAAGGTTGAGTTATCACCTGCTGGGAGGAGGGAGGCACCCTAGCTTCCCTGAGCCAAGCCACCCTCTGAACAGCCACAGCTGAGGCCATACTGCAGGATGCTTTGTCAACAGCATCCCAAGCTGATAGCAGCAGGTCTTGGGACCCTATTCTGGTCTCCTCATGGAAGCCGTCAAAGTCCCCCCTACTTTCTTGTGGGAGGAGTAGGTGTCTAAAGTTGTTCATGGATTCCCACGCGTCCATTATATATCAAGCTACCAGGTCCTGATTGTTGACTACCCACAGTTGGAAGGTGGCAGAAGAGTAGGCCTTTCGCCCCAAGAGATCCAACTCTCTCACATCCTCTGATACCAGGAAAGGGTCGCAGGAAACCTGGCCTAGGGCTGGCGCTGCTTCCACCACCCCCTGGGATGGTGTCGGGTGGTGGGTGAGAAACGGAAAATCTCTCGCAGGGGCCTGATATTTATGGCCTGCTGTGTCTGATATGGGGGCGATGGACCCAGGGGTTTGCCAGCGAGGCAAGGCAAGGTCCCACACACTTGGGTGAAGGGGGACTGTTATAGGCCCAGCGGAGGTAAACAGTGGGCTGAATAAGATGTCAGCTGGCCCCAAGGAGGATTGAGCCTCCAACCCCACATGAGCACAAACACGGCAAAGAAGGTTGAAGTGCATCGTGAGATCCTCAGTGTAGGAATGGGGCATGGGGTTCAAGGCCTTGTCTGGTGCCAGAAGGGTCGGTGCCGAGCTGGGTGAAACAGTACTGTGAGGGCTTGTTCAAGTTACTCTTGGGGGGACCATTCGTGCGGCTGGTATTTATAGGGGGTTGGTACCGAGGTCCATGTACGGGCCTGTTTACTCCCCTTTGAGATGCCCCCCTCCAGGCTTGGGAACTGGGAAGCCTCCTGGAGCTGCGTCTGTGGTGCCAGCAAAGGCAAAGAAATATGGTGCCGAAGCGAGGACTTGGTGGTACCAGAGTCCTTTTGCATGGGTGGCTCCTGTGTTGAGGAACTTGGCGCTGAGATCAGTGACAGTGTTCAGTACAAGGCTCCCAAAGCGAGGGCCAGTTTATCCCTTTTCCTTGTGGGCACCGCGGTGGGAGGCATGGGCAGGAGGAGAAGCATCTTAGCTGCCTCACAGGCCTCTGGAATAGTAGGGACCAGCACCAACTCCTGCCAGTCCTGTGGTGACCCCCAGGTGGGGGACCGAGAATAGCACCTTTTCGATACTGACACCGGTACTGAGCTGGTGGTCTTGCATTCTCTGGGAGAGTGGCACGGGGAGGGCTTCAGTGCTGAACCAGCACATGGTTCTGAAGGGAGCCCCGAAGCTTTGGGGTAAGCTGCTGCACTTGCCCTGAGGCCAGCACACGCTGTCTCTGCTCGTAGTCTTTGATGGTCTGTAGTTTGAAGGACCGACAAATAGAGCAAGTGGTGACCAAATGGGTTTCGATCAGGCACCGGAGGCACTTCTCGCTCTGGTCATCCTGCGGAAGGGCCTTGCTGCCGGCCGGATGAGGCTTAAACCCTGGGATGGCAGGCGGCAAGAGAGAGCGATGTTCCGGCTCTGAGGTTGCGCACTCGCTGGAAGTAGCACTCTTTTGTGGAACAACGTCCACGAAAAGGCGCTCCCAGTCAGGCCAGCGGCTTATACAAATGTAGACAGGCTGCTTGCACAATTGCAAGGAGCGGGCTGTTCTGAGAACTCCTGCTAAGGGTGGAAAAAATGGAACTGAGGTTGGGGTCGGGCGGCAGCCATGTATATAGCCAGAGGGTGGCGAGGAGGCAGTGGCCAACAGCCCTTTCCTAACAGGCTAAGGCAAAAGGTTTCTGACTAACCATGCACTGCGGCATGGATGCACCTATTACTGCGCTCGAAGAATGGGGAGTTTAGCATAAGTAACTAGCACATATTTTAAGGGACTATTCAAGGTGAAGTGGCCCAGTAACAACCCATTAGAACACCTTAGTCTTTAAGACCTTGTCTATACTAGGAAGTTTTGTGGACAAAAATCAGCTTTTGTCAGCAAAACAATCCTAGCGTACACATCATACTCCTCTCCTTGCTGATAAAACTGCCCTGTTTTGCCTACAAAATAAAACAAGTGAATCATTTTAGGCATGGGCCTTTGTTGGCAAAGTTAAGATGGCACTGTGTCTGAGCAGTGAGATTGACAAGAGGATTGCTTTGCTGGACAGCAAAACTTTTGTGGGCAGAACTCATGTAGTGTAGACTTAGCCTTCGTGTGCTAACTATTAATGCAAAACTAGCTGTGAACTCAATGTGTACCTTTCCTAGACCTAAGGGCTCCATTTAGCTTCAAATCTCATCTCTCTCTACCATGGAAATTGGTCCGATAAAAGATACTGTCTCACCCACTTGTCTCTCCAGTATCAAGGGACCAACATGGCTGCACCATTAAAGTAACTCTGTGATCCGCGAATGTTCCCACCTCCACGTCCACCATGTTCACTCAGTTTTAATTCTTTTTACCGGTCATATAATAGATTAAGCATATTGCTGTTTGCTTCCCTTTTAAGAGTGCTACATTAGAACAAATCCATGACCATATGAAAAACTTTCCTGTCTGACCAGCTTGTACTCCCACTTGGTTTTTTCATATCAGATGTGAATATTTATGCAACTCCAGTGGAGTACAGACTGCAGGGTTGGGAGCATGCCAGGCACCAGGCTGTGGGGGGGCGCCTGGCCAGCCCTGCACCAGGGCTGGACTGGAGGGGTGCTGGCCCAGGCTGTCTCGTTTTTGGTGCATTGACACAAGTGCTGTCCCCATCCTCCCGCTGCACAAGCCAGACGGCAGGGTGGCTGCGCTGCAGACCCCAGCACTTGGAGCTGGATCAGAGGCCATACTGCCCTCTTTCTACAGCCAATGCAGAGTAGTGTTCCTGGCAGCCCTGCCTGCCCCTGGCTAGTCACCCCTTCCCAGGATGGAGAGCAGCAGCACAGAGCTGCTGCTTCCCAGGGTGGGGCCTTATAATGGGTCTGCTTAGTGGAATTTGGGCCGCTTTGCCCTAGACAACTCCTCCCCTCCCAATGCTAAACAGGCAGTCTCCAGGACCTGCGGATGAGGTGGCCTCTGTTCAATGCTAGGAGGGCTGGGGGCCAAGCAGCCTGAACTCCTTTAAGTGGGCCCATTCTAGAGCCCTGCCCCTGAAAGTAGCAGCCCTGCACTGTTACTCTTCACTTTGTGGGGAGGTTCAGCTGGTGGGGAACAGGCAGGGCAACCTGGAATACTGCCCCACATCAGCAGTGGAGGGAGGCTGATGTGGCTTCTGTGACCTCCTACCCGTGGCACCTCAGGCCATGGCGCAGCTGCCCTGCTGCCTCTGGCTTGTGCGGTGGGTGGGCAGGAGCAGCACTGGTGCCCCGAAAGCAGGCAGCCTGGGCTGGGACCCCTCCAATCCAGCTCTGGTGCATGGCTGGCTGGATGCCCACCTGCAGCCCAGCAGAGGCTGTCTGGGGCTTGGAGGCTGTCATGTTTGACTCCTCCTGATGCCTTGTGCCCTCTCCTACACCTTGCATTCTCCCCCTCTGCACAGAGCAGGAGGGGTCCAAGCCACTGGGGCCCTTCCTGCTGTTTGTGGGGATGGGCTGCATGGGGTGGGTGGGGAATCAAATGTGACTTGGTTCCCAGGCGGCACATAGCCTTGGTATGGCACTGAGAAGCCCATAAGGAAAAATAAATGAGGAATCCCATGGCACAGAGACTAACAAGTTTATTGCATTAACTTTTGTGGGAGAAATCCCACTTCATCAGATGCAGCTCACAGTTTGGCATTAGGGTTACTTTCATAAAGGTGGCCATAGGGTAATCCTGTACCTCTTGCGCATATTTTATGTTGAAAAATAGGGGGTTATTTAAAAAAAAAAAATTCAAAATAAATTAAATGGTATTTCAAAAACATGAACTCATTGAACTGGCCATTTAAAATAGCTTTTTGGGCAAATTTGGACATTATTTAACCTAATAAAGCATTTTAGCAAACATTTAACTTTATCTCTGTCAAGTTTTTCTGTGATTGGATTTATGTACTACCACAGTACATTTTTTTCTTTCCCTTCAGCAACTGTAGTATTCAGTCATGTATCAAATCCAGATGCAGTTCTTGGCACTCTTCCCTGCTTCTTCAACAATCGTTTGTGTACAGTAGCAAGTGTTGAAAATAACATTTAATTTCTATTTTTCATTGTTCATTATAGATTAAATTATCAGAACTCCAGCTAAGCGTATTGTAATGAATTCCTCCCCCAATCACAGGCAGCATGTGACTCGTGTTAGATTTTTACCAATTCTGACTAAATTTTCCTTTTTTTTTTTTTTTTTTTTTCTGTTTTGACAGGCTGCCTTGTATCGGCTCAGTGGGGATTGGAATCCTTTACACATTGAACCTGGTTTTGCTGCCCTTGTAGGTGAGCTTTCTTTTTGCTAGGGTTGAAAATCACTGTTACATGAAAATGATATTTTTCAGTTTGTCATTTAGTCCAAACTCTGGAGTTCTGTTGTGTAACCAAAAAAAAAAAAAAAAAAAAAAAATTCTTAAAGCTCAACATTGAGTGTCCCCTTTATTGGTCAGAATAATATTAAGGGCTACATGGAGTTTGGGTGTGGGGTGTTTTTTTAGCATTGCTGGTTTTGACTATAGTTTGTCTGGTGTCCGCCCCCCCAGCAAAGGGAGTCTGGTCTTCCGTCTTTCTATTGGAGCTTCCTTGCATCCCATTCTGCCACTCTCCCTAGTTTTCCCAACTTTAAGGCCGTAATCTGCAGTTTACTGTTTTCAAAAAGTTGATGTAATATCCTTTTGAAACCACTTCTACAAAACTGTTCAGAGAACTATCAGTAGCCATAGAGTTAGTCAGTTTGCTGATTTCATAAGCCAAATTAAGTACCATCAGAAATTATTTGGTGATGGTATTGTCTAGGGTGGAATGGAATCTGATTAGCTAAGAAAATGTACTTTCACTCGTTGGCTCCAAAGATCTTAGTGGTCATATAGCTTGACTTTGCTCCAGGAGATGGGAGTTTGAGTCAGCCTTGAAATTGAGTTAAAAATGTTTGTCTTTCTTTCAATAAAACAATATTTGCATGCTATTGAGACACATTAGCATGCTAGTCCTGAAATGCATTCCTGTGTTAATACACCAGACTCCTATCTTCTCTTCATTTAGATCTCTCCTAAAGACTTGGTGCATAACTTATCCTGGTATTCACTCTCTACCTGAAAAAGGAAACACTTAAGTTAATTCTGCATCTCCGAGTACATTTTGCTGTAGCCATATCCCACATTAAGAGTGTAAGCTTTTTATGGGGCAGGGTCTTAATTTGTGTTTTGCACGGTATTGTTAGTACTTCACATTTATCGGCTGTTTGTTATTTGTTGTTAAATTTCTCTACAGTCCTTAAGGAGATTGAACTGATCCACTTAACTGTGGGTGTTGTGTTGCTTAGTATCTTCTGATGCTGGCTGAATATTTAATTAGAATCCTACAATTCCACCCAGAGCGGGCCTGTGGGAGAGACTATTTTCTCTCTCAGCAAAAGCCTGTATTTATATACTGAGGGGCCAAAACTAAGAGACATCCTTAAGAAAGAAAAAAAAAAATTATGGATTTCACCACTCCTTTAATGATGCAAACCTAGATTTGCAAGTACAGCAAGTAGTCTTTTGAAAAGCCAGATTAACAGAGTGGCTAAGGGTTTCTCTTCATCTGACAGAACCTAGGGAAGGAGTCACCATGCGTTTGAGACAAAATCTTGGTCAGTGCCTTACCCAAGTGTATAAATTAATTATAAACTTATTAATGAGCTGAACAAATACCTAAAAAGATTTCTAACTAGTGTTAACTTGTGTCCTTTTTGTTTTAGCCTCCCATCAGCACTTTAAATGATCAGGTTCTGTTCTGCAAATGTTAAGCTTATGTGCTCAGGAATTCCAGAATAATGAATCTGAAACTCACAAATATTGTCACAGAAGGGGTATTTTTATATAATATCTTTGCAGCTGTGTGCTTCTGTGATGGGTATCCTACCCCACACAGGCCTGGAGGGGTTAAAGTAGCTAGGCAGGCCCATTAATTGCCTAGGCTACATCTGAAAAAGGAGTCAGGGAGTAAGTCACTAATTGGAAATGTGCTCAGCTGGGCAGAAACAGAAGGGGCCTATATAAAGAGAGCTGTGAGCAGCAAAGGGCTGCAAGGAAGTACTCTGTAATAAATTTCTGGGAGGAGGCGGCTTGGGCTGACAAACCCAAAAAGAGGGGAAAGCCAGATAAGTAGTAAGAAGCTCCAGGGAAAAGCATTTAAAGGGTAAGATTGTACAGACCTTAGTTGTTTGCGGGGTTCTGTAAGCTGGAACCCATTTTAGAGCATGGGGCCTGGGTTTCCCTACCAGCCATTGGTAAGAGGTGCAGCATACTGGAGATGCCAGCCAGATGACAGACCTGGAAGAGTTTGATTTCTCTGGAAGGGGAGAACTTTAATGACCTGACTGCAGGGTTAAGCCACAAACAGGAAGCTCCAGCTCCAGAAGCGAGAGGAGTCTCTTGATAATAAAAAGTGAGAGGAGCCTCAGAGAAGGGGGCTTAAAAAAAAAAAAAAAAAAGACAATGAATGAGTAGAGACACCACCAGAGGAAGGCAAGAACTAATTCTCACAGGCATCATACGCAGTAGGTGAGTGGACTCCATGACATGTCTCCATAACTGGTCTGTCTGAGCACCTCCAATTATTCAGAATTAGAAATAATACTTATCTCTTGTGTTCTTTCATTTTCATTCTAGGGGCATCAGATATGAGACTCACAGGCGAGATGCAGCCTGCAGATGTCTTCCATCCAACTTATGACTGTGCTCCATGGGACCATACTCTCTTTCCATAACAGGGAGAGAGAGAGTGCAATCTTGCATACCCAGCACTCTGCAATGCTGCGAAAGTGGCAAGTCTCATGACATTGCAGACTGCTGGGTATGTGAGACTGCATGCTACAAGACCACACTCTCTCCTTAACAGACTGAGAGTGGTATCATGGATCACGGTCTCACATACACAGTGCTCTGCGATGCCACTAAAGTGCCTTACTTTTTTGATTTACAGTATGTATGGCCCACTTAGCTTAGGCTTGAGAAAAGAAGACTGAGGAGGGATTTGACAACTGTCTTTCAATTTATGTTATAAAGAGAAGTAAATTGTTTACTATGTCCATTGAAGATATGACAAGAAGTAATGGGTTTATTGTAGAGTGAGGCAGATTTGGGTTAGATACTAGGAAAACTTTCTAGCTGTTATGTTAAGTCTGGAAGGAATTCCAAGAGAGGCTGTGGAATCCCCATTAGAGGAAACTTTTAGGAACAGGTTGGACTAATGCCTATCAGAGATGGTCTCTAGAATGATTTACTGGATCATGCCTCAGCACAAGGGCTGGACTAGATGACATCCTGAGGTCTTCCATTTTTACAATTTTAGTATAAAGATGCATATAAAAATATAGGCCCTTGAAAAAATAGATCAAAACTTGTACACTAAAAACATAAATTTGTTCTTGTTTCTTAATAGGATTTCAGAAACCCATATTGCATGGACTGTGTTCATTTGGTTTTGCTGCCAGGCATGTTTTGAAGCACTTTGCAAATAATGACGTGACCAGATTCAAGGCAATTAAGGTCTGTTCTTGACAGTTAATTTCTCTTTCTTGTTTATTCAGCTATTAAGGAGCAGTTCCTATCAATTACATTCTTTAAGGTGGACCTTTAGGTTTGTTCCTGCAAACTTACGTTGTCATGTTGCCACAATAACAGATTATTCATTTTGCTTTTACTTAATAACTTATGAGTTTTCATGGAGCAGCTAGTATATTTCTGTAACTATTAGTAGATCATTTGCTTTGACATTTACATGTTTTTAATAGGTTCTTTTTATTTCATTTCATTTTATGTTTTAATGCATATTTGGTAAATGCAAGTCAGTACCACTGCTGAATATTTTCATTTAGAAATAAATAAGACAATCTGAACCCCCTTCTTTTTTGTAGGTCCGTTTTTCAAAGCCAGTCTTTCCAGGCCAGACTCTACAAACAGAGATGTGGAAAGAGGGAAACAGAATTCACATTCAAACCAAGGTTAGAGTGAAGAGACTAAGGCGGTGGGCTTCAATGGAGCACATTAAAAGTATTTTTGTTTTCCTATGGGGGGAACAAAATGCTGCTTCAGTAATACCTCTGAAAAAAAAGAATAGTTATCAGTATTCTCCCCAAGACTTGAAATTGTGTATGTGCGTGGGAAGATGGGGGTGGGGGATGCTCACTAATTTTGGTATAACACTGTTACTAGCTGACAGCTGGGGAGGGTGTTGGGGGTGTTAGGGAAAACCCTGGTTGTTATCACTTCACCTCATTTCTCTATTTAATAATAATAGTTATATTTCTCTTAAAAGAAATCTTAAGCTTTACTTTTTTGGATATGGAAGGATATTCTCCTTTCCCAAAAAGATACCAGGAACTTGAACGTTGTGTTTCCATTTGAAAACTTTATTACAGATGACAGCTAAGGTTACCTGTTTACCTAAATTAGTTCACAGCAATCTGGGATGTGAATCTATCCTGCACTAGCCTGCTATGGACTGTCTCTGTGGACATCTCTGATGCACATCAGTGGTTCTTTGATGGACTTTGATCTAGTCCTATTTCAAAGAGGCCTAGATCAAAACACATTAACAAAGTGTTAATGTATGTCAGTAGGACCCACAAGGGCAGTTAAACCTGCAGAAGGCTAAATTCGTGCCCCATCTTACTGTGAATCAAATGGTTGTGTGAACAAGTCCTGAAGTAGTTCAGAGAAATTATCTTGCTTCATTTTTCTGTTGTTTACTTTATACACATATGTTTTTGACACCATTTTGTATGTAGTCAGTATCAGTGTTCCCCTGCTTTTGTGGGTCTTTCAAGGAGCAACAGCGGAGAACTAAAAATATTTGAAGAGTAGGAAAATGGATTCTTTGTCATGAAAGTATTAAAAAATGTTTCAGAATAGGGGCATTGCCTCAAACACCTTTTACCTCATTTCTTTAAGGATTGGATTACAACTTCACATTATGTCTTCTCATTTAAAAATTATTTGTTCTAAAATATTGTGCATAACTCTGTGTTGGTAAGTAACTGCATAATCTTACTGATGAGATTCCATTCTTCCCTCTTGTTCTGTTGACAAGTTCCGAAGGGGTAGTTGTGTTAGTCTAGTTGGTACAGCAAAGCAAACAAGGAGTCTTGTGGCACTTTTGAAGATTAACAAATTTATTTATTTTTTTTTTTGCGTGAGCTTTCGTAGGTGAAATCCCTCTTTGTCAGATTCTAGAAAATGGAAAAATTAGCGTGGGAGGGAAAAGCAAATCATCTGATCATGCTTCACTGCGTGAAGTCAGGCTACTTGAGCAAATCAAACAAGGTGTATAGATTCAAACAGTATGGAACAACATATCAGGAAGTGGTGAGGTTGAGAGAGGTGAGAATCACCGTTTGTGATGAGAACGCCAGTTCATGTCGCTATTCAAACCCAAGGTAATGATTTCAAATTTGCATATGACCTCCAGTGCTGTGGTTTGTCTTTGAAACTTTGATTTAGAATTAGCCTGTTCATGAGTTATAAAAGATGTCTTTCACGGAGTAACCAGGAAGACTGAAGTGATCCCCTATTGGTTTTTGAATGTTGCCATTTCTGAAGTCAGCTTTGTGTCCATGTATTCTTTTGCACAGAGACAATTGAGTTTGTCCAATGTTTAAGGCCAAGGGGCATTGTTGACACATGATGGCATATATCACATTTGTGGATGAGCAGGTGAATGAGCCCCTGATGAAGTAGCTGGTTTGATTAGGTCCTATGATGGTGTCATAAGTGGTGGTATGTGGGCAGGGTTGGCAGCAGGATTTGTTGCAGGGATATGTGCCCGTCTTAGTGTGTTGTTGTAAGATCTGTAGTTGCTGGTCGGTATCCATTTAAGGTTGAGGGGCCGTCTCTAAGCAAGGAGATGTCTGTCTCCCAAGGCTTGGGAGAGTAAGGGATTGTATTGTTGAATAAAGTGTGGATCCTTGATGATGTGTTGCAGAGAGTTAAGTTAGGGGCTGTAGGTGATGACCAGTGGCCTTCTGTTGTTTTCCTTCTTGGACTTATCATGTAGAAGTTAACTTCTGGGTATCCTTCTGGCCCTTTCGATCTGTTTTTGTCACTTTCCCAGATGAGTACTGTATTTTTAAGAGTGCTTAGCAGGGATGGCTGAACTCAAGAGCCACACAAGTTGTTTATTAAACCTTCAAGAGCCACACTGAGGCATGCAGCCATATACTTTTACCTACTAAATTGATTTGCTGATGTTCTTCCGCAGGCCACACTTTTTCATTCAAGAGCCATGTGCAGCTCCCAAGCCGCACGTTGGCCATGCCTGGCTTATAGAGATCCTGAAGGTTTCTGTGTCTGTCTCTGAGGGCTTGCAGCAAATGTGGTTGTATCTTAAGGCTTGGCTGTAGACAATGGATTGCATGGTGTGTCTTGGGTGAGAAAGCTCAACGGGCATAGGTAACAATAGCCGTCAGTAGGTTTCTGGTATAGGGTGATCCTCACTTATTTGTACTGTAGCATCCAGAAAGTGGCTCTCCCATGTGGACTGGTCTAGGCTGAGTTTGATTGTAGCATGAACTTTTGGGGACAGGCACTGTGTGGTGTTTATACTGTAAGATACCTAAACACTCTTGCCAAGAGATAATAGATAAAGGAAACTTAGCACAAATCACAAATATCCAGACAGAAGAGACCACACATACTCCATTATGTCTTGTTCTGGAACTTTTATGCACAGTGTCTTAATAAATCCAACATTAAGTAACTGATGCATAGTAGAACGTGTAACTGGATGACTTGTGAACAGTGTTTTAGTGTGATAAATTTGTTAGCCTTTAAAAGTGCCACAGGACTCCTTCAGTGTTTTGTTTTGTTTTTGTTTTTTTATATACTGAAATTTGCATTGACGCTTAGGTGATGTTTAGTACTAATATGTAAGTGTTCTTTATTGAAACTTCAGAAAATAATAAAAGGTGAGCTAAGGCAAATTGCTTGTTGTCCATGCAAAGTGCAGCTGCAGTCAGAAACGCTAATAGAACTTTGGGAATCATTAGGAAGAGGATAGATATTAAGATAGAAAATACATTGCCTGTTTAAAAAATGCTTTGTATATCTACATCTTGAATACTGCATGCAGATTGGATGGCCCCATCTCAAATAAAGATGCATTATAATTGGAAAAGGTACAGAAAAGGGCAACAAAAATTATTAGAGGCTTGGAGCAGTGTCCATATGAGGCATGATTAATAAGACTGGAACTTTTCAGCTTGGAAAAGAGACGACTAAGGAGAGTTACAGTAGAAATCATGGTTTTTCTTTGTACTGTATTTTTTTTATTTTACAAAACTTGTCAGATGTTAAGAAATACTCATGCTTAGCGCAGCATTTTGGGTGCCAATTAGGAGTTGTCAAATAAGAAAAATTGCTGGACATTGAGCTAGATAAGCACAGAGCTGGGGTGAAATCCTGGGTCCACTGATGTTAAAGTTTTACCATTGGCTTCAGTGGAGCCCAGATTTTCACCTTATTTTGAAGAGTTATGGAGGATGGGTCCATCACTGGCTGCCAGGATGAAAATCATGCTCTGAAGAGTCCCTAACTCCTGTTTGCTAGAACCTGGGGATGCTCCTGTGAGCTAGAAGCTGGTGGTGGAAGATCTGTCCGTTCTGTCTGAAGCACCTGATGTTGACCACTGTTAGAAGACAGGATACTGAGCGAGATGGACCATTGGTCTGATCCAGTATGGCCATTCTTATGTTGTTACTGAAGGGTTATGAGCTTTAATCCATCAATAGTTGGAAGGTTTTTCTTCCCCAATATTTGCTGGAGTGGAGCTAAGATGGCACAGCCTCTGCTCCCCAAAAACTGATCAGATCCAGAAGCTCTGGTGTGTTCCATGTGAGAGTGTGTTTGATACATGGAGCAATCAGGGTAAGCTGGGAAGATGTGAGCTTAGGGGTATTGCTGCCCTGTGAAAAGACTCGCCCCCTGCTGCAGAGTTGGTCCCTGGTCCCAATACAACCCAAGGGCCTGATCTGGGAGCCGGACTGGACTTCTCCTCCTGCCAGCAGCTTGGCCCAGCCTCAGCTCCTGCTGCTGCCAGGCAGAACCGGAGATGGGGTGGGGGAGGCTGCAACCACAAGACCCCTGAGCTCTCCACATGAAGCAAACATGAAATGGAATTTAAAACATTTCTAGGACTTTGAAGGGGGAGGGGCAGATGGCTGCAGGGCAGTGGAGTTCAAACTGATGGCCAGAGTGGTCAGGATGGGCACTTTGGAACTCTTCTTGGGGGCCCTTTGCCTTAACACAATCAAGTCCAGTGTCTACACTGATCCTTTGTTGCGAAAAAGTTTGGCGCAAAAAGCCCTATACCTCTCATTGAGGTGGTTTCATTTTTGTTGCAAAATCAGGGTAGCTAGGTCAGCTGGGAAGTGAAGAAGGAGGTGGTGGCAGGAATTGTACTATATACACCACCACTGTTTTGATGAAAAAAGCTGACTTTGGTCAACAAAAGTCTGTAGTCTAAAGCAGCCCTAAGTCTGTGTAAGTTAAACTGGTGGAACTTTTCCTGTAGAAAAGACATTTGGTATAGGTTTAAACTTAACTAAACCAAATAGTGTCTACACATAGGTGTGCTCTGGTTCAGCTAAAATGGTTCAACTAAACAGGTAGAAATTTGTGTGTGTACAGAGCTTAACATAACGTAATTGAAGATAACCACTTGCAGTTTTTACATTTTTTTCAATTGTAATGTTATATATAAGAAATTTGGAATTCTAATTATATAAAGATTGTTGAATTAAAGGAATTCTTATAGACATGATCTATCGAGCAACTGCACATACAATTGCAATAACAGCAGAAAAATAGCACTAGCCATCCTTGATTAGATACTGCTGTATCTAATTTACTTCATATTTCATTTTTCTTCTTTGCTGGAGCTTTTTATTTATATTTTTTTATTTTTATTTATGGATCTGTGATGTAAAATTAAGAAGATTGCTTGGTTCCTTTAAAATGTAGCCATTTTGCTCATTGTAATACTTTCTTTAGATGGTAGGATCTATTTAGAATACAAATTTTGTTTTCACAGGTCAAAGAGACTGGAGAGGTTGCCATTGCAGGAGCATATGTAGATCTGACATCAGCCCTTGATAAATCCTCACCTAAAGAGTCCATGAAGGTAGGGGAAAAAAGACACTAAGCTCAATCAATTTGTGGAGATGTGTATTTCTGCTTTATCTTTCAAAGAATTTTCAGAATATTAGATTCTGTAGTAGTTTCGCAAGTGATGTAGGACAAGTAAATTAACACACAGAGCGTCAATGTGCTATTCTAGGCCTCTGAAGGACTGGAGTTCAATTTCCTGCATCATAATCCTGTTCCTGTGTGACCTTGGACAAATTTATTTTCTGTGCTTCTGTTCTCAACCTGTAAAGGGGGATGGGTATTACTTCACTATTTTATAGGGGTGTTTTGAAGATCAGTGTTTTAAAGAACACAGAGGTGCTTGGATACTGTGGTAATGGAACCTAGTAATACTTAAGATAGGTTCCTGGAAACTCTCTTTACACCTTCTCACCCTATCAGGCATGTGGCATGTTAGAGAGTCTCCTCATCTTGTTTGTGTGGCATATTAGAGAATCTCATTTTCTCTGTTTTAGGTTTCTTTGATACCAAGCCAGGCACAGACAATCCTGCATCCCATAGTGATGTTTCTTGGTGCCTGTTTCCATTCAGATTGTATTCAGTGCTTCTGTGGCTAAACAGTTTGTTTCTGTTTGTCTGCCTCACATTTGCATCTTATCAGCCCACATTATCCCTATTCAAGTCCACATCTGTGATCTCTATACCTTTGGTGATTGTCAGCGAAAGTCCTTTTGAGCTGAAACCCATTATAGAAAAGACCATAGTTTTTCTTTAAGGTTGGCAGGCTTTGGTTTCTCTTAAAAGTCCATTATTTCTACTCCTTACCAGATTTGACTTTTGTCTGACAATAATGCCTGTCTATCTCCAAAATATATTCAAAGCCCAAGTAAGATTTGTTAGACTTAAAATTAAGTCCATAACATCATATTTTGCCTTGTATTTCATGCAAATGGTTATGAAAGTTCCATGATAGCATATATCCTTTGTTAAAAAATGGCATGAAAAGAATATTAAGGTTGCAAAGTGTCAAACTCTTAATACTTAGATGTCAGAATTAAGGCTGACAGTGCCATCTTTCTTCTCTTAGTTCTGGTGCCACAGTGGCCCTCCATTGCTATAAGGAGCAGTTGCAGGGAAAATTTTTGCTTACTCCCTGCATTCCTGGACTAGATCATGTCCAGTGCAGATGGAATGTTAAGACAATCTAGTTTGAAAACTGTGTCTCCAAGCAAAGTCTGCAAGCTCTGGAGTCTTATAACTTGGCTAAATTTGAACAAATTTTCAAGGAGATGAAAAAAGCACATCTCTTAGACCAGAAGGATGCCTTTGCCAATTTTGTAGTCCCTGCTCTAAAGCATGGTGGCACTAGCTTCTCAGCAAAATGGTTATAAGATTTGATTTTTTTTTTTTTTTTAACATGGGCAAAACAACTTATCTTTCTCTAATCTTGTGCTGAGAAATGATGGAGCATTTTTACTGAAATTTTCCATAATATTTCACGTAAGGCAGACAGCCATTATGGAAAACTTCATCCTGCATGTTAATGTTTGAAAAAGCTATAAGCAATTGAAAATGACATGTGGAATGTGTCACACAATCTTAATTTTAGCCAATGCTCATCACAGTGGTTATATCCTGTTGCTGTGTACTCAGGGGTTAAAGTATATTTGGTGGGCCCTGGAACCCTCCCACACAGGTGGGCCCCGCTCCCACACCTTTGCTCCTGCCCTCCAAATGCCAGCCCCCCCCCACCCCAGCTCCTGCCCCTACCACTGCTACTGCCCCCAATATCCATTCCCCTGCCCCAAAAATCCACCCTCAGCCCCCAATACCAACCCCCTAGCGCAAGCCAGGCCGACCCAGCACTCATGGGCAGCCATGCGCTGGGCTGGGAAACTACTGTATATACTCACGTATAAGCCAATCCATGCATAAGCCGACCCCCCCCCCCAATTCTGAGACCAAAAGACACAAAAATGGGTGATCTGTGTATAAGCCAAGGTCCCCTTTTGGCCTTAGACCCCAGCCTCCCCACCTAGTGCTGCTGGCTTCCCCCGGAGTTCCCGACACCTTCCCTAACCTCCAGATGCCTGCTACTGCTTTTCTTCTGTCCCACTCTGCTCTCTCCTCTCCTTGCTGGCTGTCCCACTGCGGTCCTCCTGCTCTGGCCATTCCTTGCTCTGTCTGTTCCCCCTTCTGTCCTCCTGCTCACTGCTGCCTTCTCCGCTCCCTGCTGCTGTTCCGCAACACCCCTTCTGCCCCTTTCCCTGACAACCCCAACCCCTGCCACCACTTCCCTGGCTGATCTCCGTCCCTTTACCTGGCTGCTCCAGACACCAGGGTGTCCTCCTAACTCTAACCTCAGCCCAGGCCAACTGCCCAAGGTGGCTGCCCTGGCCACACTGCGACTCCAGCCTGGAGCATGCCCAGCAAAAGTCCTGGGCTCAAGCTGTCTACCATATTGACCCTTGCATAAGCCGAGTGCCTGTTTCGAGGCCAATTTTCAGGTGCAAAAAACTTGGTTTATACATGAGTATGTATGGTATGCAGCCTGCAGGCTGTGTTTGACGGCTTCTGCAGTCAGGCACACCCTGCGCATGCGCAGACTGGCTAGGCACACCCGTCTGCCTGCCTGCGGGAAAATGGCAGAATGCTGTTCTGGGGCCTGCTATTTTTAGGGGCTCAGCATTTGGACCCCTAAAATAGCAAATGGAACAGGAACGCTGCTTTCTGAGGCCTGCTATTTTTAAATGGCGCACCCCGGAATGTGTTTTGGGCACCATTTCCTGTTTTTAGCGGGCCTGTAATGCTGAGCCCCTAAAAATAGTGGGCCCTGGAAAGGCATTCTGGGCTGTTCTGGCCCACTTTAACCCCCGTTTGTACCCCTACCTATAGTAATGTGAATAAAAGATACCATGGTACCTTTAACTCAACCTTAGTCTGATAAAAGAAATATATGAGAGAAAAAGATGAATATTAGAGTAGCTTCCTAAAATATGACAACTTAGTCATTAAAACATGTCAGATTTTAAAGAGTCAAAGTATTACGAAGGACTACCTGCATACTAAATTTAAATACTTAAGTTTAATTACATAATGACTTAGATTTATTGCTAAACAGTGTGAGACATGAAAAAACACTGTGTATGCTATACCTTTCAGTGAATACACAGAAACCTTATAATAAATCCTATTTTTGTTTAAAGTTAGTATGTTGAAAACTAAGGTAACCCACTCTTCAGATGCAGTGATGTTGTATAACTGGAATATACAGTGTCTTGCAGGAAGAGAGCCATGATTTATACATCAGATAAATTAAAAGGTAATTTATAAGGCTTTAAATAATCCTGAAGGGAAAGCATATCTTATTACAAAGATAAATCACAAGATCTGTATAGATGACTTGTGAAATAGTTCTAAGGAATGGTTCCACAAAACATTTTTTCTTTTTTTTTTCCCCCCCCCCCAGGTAAAATGTATTGACTAATGTCAACATGCTGGATGTGATTATTGTGTGTGGAGGGAGACACCTCTATTTTGTTTTAATTGCTTTACAGAAGAGACTCCTGGATACTGTGTTTGAACAATACTTACACTTTTAATGTAACTTTCCATTTAATATTTTTTGTATTTTATTTATAGGCTTCAGGGCTGCAGAGTGACCTTGTATTTGAAGAGATTGGTCGCCGCATCAAAGAAGTTGGAAATCAGCTGGTAAAGAAAGTAAATGCCATATTTCAGTGGGACATCATTAAAGATGGAGAGACTGCAGCACAGTGGAGTAAGTCGTAGGTTTAATTAATTTATATAATGCCCTGATGCATCTTTTTTAATGAAGTGAGGTTAGTTTTACTCTCTTCAGTTAAGCCCTGCTATTTTTAAGGTAAGTAGAAGTAATAGATAGGAGTGCTTGTTAGGGCTTGCAAAATTTGAATGATTATTTCACCAGTAATAGTGTTTGCAAATGGATGAGATAATGTCCCATAATAATAATAATTAGTAACCTTTCTAAAAAAAAAAAAAAAAAAAAAGCTTTATACCTGGCCTATTTAGGTGTACACAGAGGCAAGTTATCCTCTAAAATTTTGTTTTTAATGTGTTTCCACTGATTCCATTGTTCTTTGGAATGAATTGCTTTAACCACATCTTTCCTATTCAGAGTCTGTCAGATCAAAGTTTGGTAAATTCTTGAATGTTATTACCTCTTCTTAAGAAAATATTTAGATTACAGTATGCAGACCAAAGCACTTAACTGCAACAACTCTGTACTGGCATTTTTAATTCGGTCAGTTAGCTAAGGAAAAACATATGCTTCTACATGGTTTTTAAATAATTTTTGCATTTTTTCATTGTTTCTGTTTTGAGGACTCTCCTGTTTTCAAGAATACATATTTCTGTAAAATGTAAAATCTGTTTCTTACTCAGATGAATTAATATCAAGTACCCATGGAATTAATGTTCTTGTTTGCCTTCTTGCCTAAAATGATCTACTACAGGGATACAAAATTTTGCCCGACAGCCATACTGACAGCTTACCAGATGCCTCACAGCCACAAATAATCTACAATATACTTAATTTTATGCAATTTTGCCCACTTTTTTAAGTACATGTGGACCTCTCACAATCTTCAACTTGTAATGTTTCTTCTTAATTGGTCTGGGCACTTGGAGCAAGACAGAAAACTTGCATGTTAGGAACAGTATTTTTTATGTACTATGCCGCCTCAAGTTGGTGGAGTTTTATGGGCTGTGTTTGGTTATTGGGCTGTGTTTTGATCACATGCCACCATTTTTAGTCCACAGTAATTCTGAGAGGCTGTATGAGTCCTCAATAAATCAGCTATTTCTCTAAATTATTTAAGAAACTGCTCTTTCTCACTGATTTGTAGGAAGAAAGGTTCAGTGACTTTTGTACTCTCCCATCTCCTCTTCCCAGTTCTTCACAACTGAGATTGTGAGCAGTAAGGTAACTGCTAGTAGACAGGTTGTCGTACTGAACACTGAACCAGTGTGACTGATTGTGACAGCTGAATTTTACCTTTTTGGCATAGCAAGCTGTGTTTAGAGAAGAGAGCAAAGATGATGGATGCATTAAAAATACAGTGGAACCCAATTTATCTGATCTAATTGGGACTAGTGACAGATTGAATAATAAAATAATTCAGGTAATCCAGACAGGGCTGAATTAAGTATCCTGGGGCTAGAGGCTGCCCACTTTGGTGCCCCCCACCCTACTGTGCAGTGCTCAGTACAGGTGGAAGGGTCTGGGGTCCACTGCCTGGCCACAGGCAGGCTGCTACATGGGGGGGGGCACAGCCCACGCTGGTGCTTGGCCCTGGGGTCCACCATGGAGTCCCTGCTCGAGCTAGAGGCTGTGGCTTCTGTCACTCCTGATCCTACCCTGTGCTGGCTGGTCTGCCCAGCAGGCCTGGGACAGGGAGTGCTTTCAAGCCACTGTGCTGGGGCCCTCAGCTATAGTGCTCAGGTTGGGGCCAGATTTTATCAGGGCCCTTTTTAGCCCAAGGCTGCAACCTCTAAAGCCCCTGTGATAATCTGGCCTTGAATCTGGAGACTGGGCAAAGAACTTCAGCCCTGGATAGCATGGCTTGGGCTGTGAACCAAAGTCACTGGGACTAACAGTCCTGGCTCAGTTAATGCAGAGAGCTGGATAATGGAAAGTTCCAAAAGAGTAGCTGTGTTAGTCTACTCCAGCAAAATAAAAGGAGTCTGGTTGCACTGTTAAAGACTAATACGTTTATCTATCATGTGAGCTTTCGTGGGAGAAAAATCCCACTTGGTCAGACACTTTGAATCTTAACAACAGCTTTGATTTGCTGTTTATGTTCTGACCCAATCCTATGATTTATACATCCCTGCATTTATTTTCCTCCCATTCTGTAAGTTCTCTGTGCATCTTCAAAATACCTGATGAAGTGGGATTTTCTTCCACAAAAGCTCATCTGAAAAATAAAATCTTTAGTCTTTAAAAGTGCCACCAGACTTCTTGTTTGTTTTTTGCTGGGTAATGCAGGCTCTGATAAACAGAGTTCTACTGTACCTAAATTGATGAGAATAAGTTTTCCAGGAAGCCAAAAGTCTTTCTTTAAATAAAAATAGGAGGAAGGCAGATCTCACAAGATGCAACTTTGAGGACCTCCTGCCTACAATCAGTCATATTGGAAAAATGGTCTGAAGTAGATAGGTTGAAATTCAGTAAGAACAAATGTCAAGTACTACACTTAGCAAGGAATAAACAGTTAGAGAAAAACAAAATGGGAAGTGACTGCATAGGAAGGAGAACTTCAGAGAAAGATCTGGGGGGTGATATTGGATCACAAAAGAAATGAGTCAACACTGTAATATGGCTGGGTAAAAGTAAACATTCTGTGATGTATTAGTGAAAGTGTTGTAAGCAATATACTTCATTTCTTCCACATCTACACAGCGCTGATAAGGCTTCAGTTAAAAGTATTGCCCAGTTTTGGGCAACATTTCAGAAAAGATATGGGCAAAATGGAGGAAATCCAGGGAAGAGCAACAAAAAGGAATAAAGGCCATTTAAAGAAGTCCTACAAGGAAATATTGGAAAAATTGTTTGTTTATTCAAGAAGAATAGAAAACTGAAGGGAAGATAAGTCTTCAAGTATGTAGAAGATTGCTGTAGAAAGGAGAGTGATAAATTGTTTTCCTTGTATTATCCACTGAGGACAGGACACGAAGTAATGGGTTTAAATTGCAGCAAGAGAGATTTAGGTTAGGTATTAGGGAAAATGTCCCAACTATAAGGGTGGTTAAGCACTAAAACAAATTGTCTAGGAAGGATGTAGAATCTTGGTCACTAGAGATTTTAAGAACAGATGAGACAAACACCTCTCAAGGATTGTCTGGATAATAATTAATATTGCCTCGATGCAGGGAACTGGACAAGATGGCCTATTGAGGTCCCTTCTGTTTAATTTATCTGGTCCTGTATCTTTTACTCTTGATCACTCCTTCAATCGCCAACAGTTCCCTACTTTTGCACTCTTACATTAATTCAATTTAATCAAATCATGATTAGTGTGTTCAGAATAGCAACATAAGATTCAAAAGCACTGCTTTGCTGTATTGATGCTCATACATTTAAATACTCCTGGGGGAATACTGAGCCACTGCTTATGAGACCGTTTGTGACTGCAACCCCTGTCGTATTTCTACTAGAACTCCTCTGCGTGGTCCAGCAACTGTAGAAGAAGTAGAAGTAACAGTTAGAAGCCCCCAAATCCCTCATCCAGTAAAGATTCTAGTCAAGCAAGGCAGTTCTCAGGGGGCAAGCAGAACTTTAAGATGCACTTGAGGATGGTGTAGCATTTACTTCTCAGATCCATCCCCTTTATTTATTTTATTTATTTATTTAATTTATTTATTTATTTTTACTGGCTTTCTCAATTTCACACTGCATGGTCCCAGATCACCTTGGACCAGTGGGGTCCTCTACACTGTCAGACTGAGATTCCCATCAGTTCTCACACCCACCCTCTCAACCGCCTTCCACTCTCCCTGTCCCTCTTCAGGAGCCCTCTCATGTAGGGTTACTAGATACCAAAGTATGGAAAGGAGGACAGGAAAGTACGAAAAGGACATTGGAGGACACATGGAGAAAATGTAGTATTAATGTCACATTCTTCTGTTTTTAGGGGGCCCTGGAACCACTGTTCCATCTAAGCTGTGCTGGCGCGCTGCAGCGCAGCCCGCCACAGCCACCAGCACAGCAAAAGCTGCCGGCAGCGCACTGCCGGCAGCCGGAGTCCCTCCACAGAACTCCTCTGGGGCTGGGAGTTTTGAAAACTCCCGCCCAGAGAAGCTCCAACGGAGCATGCCCAGAAAATCTGGGCATGCTCTGTAGAGCTCCTCTGGCCTGGGAGTTATGGCTGGGCCCTCTGGCTCCAGTCCAGCCCCAAGGTAAGTTGGGGAGGGGGATCGAGCGGGAGTGGGGGGGGCTGCTGCTGGGAGCAGGGGGGCGAGCGGGAGTGGGGGGGCTGCCAGGAGGGGGGGCTGAGCGGGAGCGGGGGGAGGGGCTGCGCAGTGGGCCCCGCGGGGGGGGAGCACAGCGAGCAACTGGAGTTGCTCAGCTGCCCTCTCCCCTTAGAGGGAACATTGCTTTCCCCTAAAAATAGGGTGTTCTGGGGCATTCCAGCATACTTTAACCCCTGTCAGTAAAAAGCCAGACAAAGTCATGTATTTTAAAATGCCTGCTGGATGGAGGACATGAAGATAAAAAGGAGGACATGTCCTCCTTTTGCCTGACATCTGGTAACCCTGCTCTCATGGGCAACAACTTCTGCCTGAGGTGCTCTTAGGAGATGTGTCTTAGGATCTTCAGGGAATGGGTTTTTATTTCTGTTATTTCCTAATCCTGAAAGTAAAAGTGGGGCTCTGCCCTAACATGCTAAATCTCAACAGATTTGTGAAGAAGTTGAAGTTTCACATGGTCACTGTGGTCTCAATTACCTTATGTCTGGATCTAGGCAGTTGATACGCTGCCCCTGATTTGAAAGACGCCTATTTCCATGTGACACTACTCCCAGCCCTTAGGCTATGTCTCCATTTTATTGTCAACCAAGTACATTAGCAATTCACAGTCCTACCCTTTGCCCTTTCAGCAGTTCCCACCATTTTGACCAGGTGTATAGCGGTAGTAGCAGCATTCCTGAGGAAGGAGGATGTCAGGTGTTTCCCTGCCTTGATGCTGGCTGGTCAGTGATTGTGCCTGAGGTCAAGTGGAATGGAATGAAAAGTGTAAAAAGGCCATGTTTTGTAGATTGAGGCCTTTCCTCAGCATGCAGAAGTTGACTATTACCTGCACTAGGCAAAGAGAATTATAGGGCTGTGCAGGATGCAGCTCAGGCCAGAGTGTACGTTCTGGAGCTTGCTCCTGTGCCATTTGGAATGTCATAAAGATCATGTGGCTCTGTCTGCACACTGCTGCCAGAAGCTGTCTGAGGCTTCTGGGTCACAAGGCATCACTGAAGACCCGGTTGGATAAAAAGCCCGATTGGAATGATTTAGTAGGAGTAGTCCTGCTTTTAGCGGGGGGGTGGACTAGATGACCTTAGGTTGTCCCTTCCAGCACTAATATTCTGTGGTATATGCTGTGACACACAAAGCTGCATCTCCAGCCCTTTCAGGTGTGGTTAGCTTTGGTATATCAATCAGCATGTCACAGAATAGACAGGATAGTTCCCCCCTACAGCTTCAGTGTTACAGTGCTTGAGTTTGTGGCGCACCCCAAACAGTGATCGCGTAGGAGTTCCTTTTGCATTCCTCCCCATCCCCCAGCTACCCATATATATGGCGACAGTGGCTTTAGCAGTGGTGTGGGGGGTGCACCTGGGAACATGACGAGACAGGGGCTTTGTCCCAGTTGGAACTCTTGCTTCATATCAGTGTGAGGGAGCTGAGAGCTGTGCATCTAGCCTGTTGGACTTTCCAAGATTGTCTGGAGTGCATGGTGGTATTGGTTCTTACAGACATTAAGCCAGCAATGTTTTATATAAACAGACAGGGTGGAACTCACTTTTCATTCCTCTATCAAGAAACCCTCAGGATTTGGTACTTTTGCATTGCTTGATAGATATACCTGGATGCCTCATAGCTGCATGGGGCTCGGAACACACTAGCAGACAATTACAGTAGATAGTTTCTCACTTAAAAATGATCCATCCATACAGATGTGTTGAACACTACCTTCCAAAGGTGGGGACTTCTACAAGTAGGTCTATTTGCCACACACTCCAACAGGAAGTGCCTTTCAGAGGCACAGTCCTGGTCAGCTGCAGGTCGTTTTTCATTCCTTGGAAGGGGAAGCTCTTTTACGCTTTTCCACCTACTCTGCTCATCCAGAGAGTATTGCAAGAGATGAAGCAGGACAGGGTGTGATTCATTCTAATACTTCCAGCCTGGCCTTGGCAGCACTAGTTTACCATGCTCCTCAATCGTCAGTAGATTCCTCTGTGACCCTCCAGCAGCTAACAGACCTCATTAACCAGGATCATGGGGCCCTACTCCATCCCTACACAGGATTTCTTCACTTGACAGCAAGGAAGCACCATGGCTGAACCCCTTGGAGCTGACATGCTCTGAGGCAGTGAAGGATGTACTCTTAGGTAGTAGGAAACCATCCACAAAAGTAATTTACCTGACCACGTAGAAAAGATTCTCCTTTTGGTAGAGCCAAAGGGGTTGTCTGGTCAAGTCGGCTTTTGTCCCTGCAGTCCTAGACTTATCTGTTTATAGTTGAAAAAGAAGGTCCTGGCATGTTCCTTGATTAGGGTACACCTGGTGGCACTCAGCCTTCCATCTTGGTGAAGCAGTGTGCTTGGTCTCTGTTGACCCCTTGATATCCTGGTTCCTGAAAGTCCTAGACAGTCTATATCCTCTCACTCATCAACCACTTTCCCAGGGGACCTCAGCCTTGTTGGTTTGGCTAGGGAGTCACCTACTTGGAATCGACAGCAGCAAACATTCAAAGAAAAATTGGTAATCTGCCTTCTGTAACTATTGTTCTTTGAGATGTATTGCTCTTGTCCATTCCAAGACTCACCTGCCTACCTCTTTGTTGGAGCCAGCCAGCAAGAAGGAGGTGAAGAGGAGGGGAGGTCAGCAGGCTGCTATATAGCACGCCAGGACAGCATGGCTCCGGGGGGCTCCGGTGCTGACCCTACCATTACATCTGAGGGAAATCTTTCCAGTGTTCTGTGTTCATGGTGTGCACAATCCTACTTGGAATGGACATGAGCAACACTTTCCAAACAACAACAGTTATAGAACTAAACTGTTTTTTTGAAGGCAGGTAGCAATGGGACTAGAAAACAGCTGAGGACCTCATTTTACCCAAGGATTTTACTGCCCACAGCAGAAACTCACTCTGATGCATATAAAATAACAAAGAATAATACCTTGAATAGGTTATCCATAAAAAGAGGCACTGCTTTGTATAAATTAAAAATCAATTGGAACCTTCTCCCTAATTTCAAGAAAATCTTTACAGGTTCTCTCCTCTACTCCAACCCTGGCCATTAGAAAGATATGGAATTTGTCCCTGTATTCTCTGCTGGAGATACCAGTTAATAACAAGGGAACATAACTGGTCCCTTAATGATCACGTCCTTCTCCACTTCACTAGGTTATCCCAGTCACTGAAGAGAATCAGCCATTTCTTTTGGGGTTGAAAATGTTTTAACAAGTTTGGCTGGTATTTTTAATTTTTGCATATTTTTAGTGTTTATCAGTACTAAGGCTTTGATTTAAGATCCCACTGAAGTCAATGGGAGAACTGTATCTTACTTTGGTGGGATTTGACTCTCTGTGAGAGACTCCTATTTTTACATTATTTGTTAGCCCACAAATAGTAGGACTCACTTGAGGCAGAATTAGGGGCAAGAAGTAAAGTAAAATTTATGATCCATTTTCCATTGTAAAGCCCCAAGGATTTTCCAGGCATAGTCTGTGCCTCACACTAACTTTTATTTTTTTAATAAGCGAGGAGTCCTGTGGCACTTAAAGACTAGCACATTTATTTATCACATGAGCTTTTGTGGGAGAAAATCCCACTTTGTCAGACGCTTTGAACATGAGGAACTTACTGAATGGGATGAAAATAAATGCAGGGGAGTGTAAGTCATGCGATCAAGTCATAACAGGAAATCAAAACAGTTGTTAAGATTCAAACACTGGGAAACAGCACATGGAGGAAGGTGAGGTGAAATCACCTGTTGTAGTGGGAAAAGAATCTATAGTCACAGTTTAATCCTGCTTTCGCACAATCAAATCTGCATATCAGTTCCAATTCTGCAGTTTCCCTTTGAAGTCTCAATGTGCTACCCATTTGCTTGAGCACAGTTGTTAACAATCAACAGAATGATTAGGAAGATGGAAGTGCTCAGCTACTGGTTTTTGAATGTTTTGATATCTAATATGTTTTGTGCCCATTTATTCTTTTGTGCAGAGATTGTCCTGTTTGTCCAATGTGTAAGGTGTGGGGATATTTCTGGCACATGATAGCATAAATCGCATTGGTGGATGAGAAGGTGAATGAGCCCTTGATGGAGTAGCTGGCTTGATTAGGTCCTATGATGCTGTCTTTTATGCAGATATGTGAGCAAAGATGTCAGTGTGGTTTGTTAGAGGGGTATGTTCCTGCTTTAATGTTTCTGTTATTAGGTATGTAGTTGCTGGTAAGTATCTGTTTAAGGTTCCAGAGCTGTCTGTAGGCAAGGAGAGGTCCATTTCCCAAGGCTTGACAGAATGAGGGGGCATCTTTTAGAATAGGTTGTAGTTCCTTAATGATCTGTTGTTGAGGTCTGACTTGCAGGTTATCCTGTGGCATTCTTTTTTTTCTTTTTAAATAGTTTCAGTGAAAACAGTTCAGCTGTTTCTGAGGTTAAAGAAAAATCAGTCATTTTGCTAATGTTAATATATTCCAACCACTTCCTTGAAGAGCACTAGTGCTTCCATAGGTTGCAGCAGGAACTTGAAATTTGGCAAGGATTGAGTGAGTCCTGAAGTCAAGATGTGCAGCTTCTGTTTCCAGGAAATTCACTCAATTTGGATTCAGTAAATAAAAAAAAATTAAATAAATAAATGTCCATTTATGCCTTTTGAGTAGTGTGTATTAGGGACTTTTGCTAAAAATCTCTGAAATTTTAATCTTGTCTAAGCATGCTCCCAGAATTCACAGGTTGTGAGGACACTGCAGGAGCAGTAGCCTCTACTGTCCTTTTGGCCTAGGAGAAGGAGCATGGAACTGGGAACCAGGAGACCATGTATTCTAATCTCACTTCTTCCATTACTGTCGTTAATAATTTGGTGTACTTCGTAAATCTTATTTTATCCCATTTTTTTTGGTGGCTGAAAAGTATCCTCCTCCAAAAAGGAGTAACTGAGAGAGATGAGCAAGACCTGTCAGTCATCTAGCTTTTAATCCATGTAGCGTGTGCCAGGTTAATTTTATATCATTTTAGTTTAACCCAAGTGTTGTGTGTCATTGACTCAGATGCCTTAAAGAAGTCTATTACACCAAGAATTAAGCCTTTATCAGAGAAACTCAGAATCTCAGTAGGATCAGTTTAGTCTGACAGAATGTATTTTCCATGTATTTGTGCTGATTTGCATTAATTGCATTACCCTCCGCTAATATTTCATTAATTGAGTCCCTTATCATTGCTCCATTATCTTGCCAGGAATTACTGTCAGACGGGCAGATAATTACACAGGTATTCCTATTTGCCATTTTTTAGAAAGGGTATTTAACATTGGGTTTCTTCCAGTCTTGAACTTCCCCAGTACTTATTGATAATCAACATTAATGGTCCGTCATACCCCTCACCCAGCTCTTCTAAACCTTTTGTGTTACTCCTGCTGATTTAAAAATGCCTGCCTTTAGCAGCATCTGTTTAACATACTTTAGAGATATCAGTAGAACACTGTGTGTTGTCACCATATGATGACTGTATCATGTGTTCCCCCCTAGATACAAAACAGAAATATTTATTGAACCCTTCTGTCTTTCCTGCATTATTATTCATTGTTTTAATATTCCATCTAGTAATGGATCAATACCACTTTCAGGATTCTTTTTGTTTCTAATATATTTAAAATTGATGACCCAGGCAGTTTAGTGTGCATGATGGTATTTCTTTAAGATTTTTTTTTGAGTATATTGTATATTTTAAAAAAATTAAGAGGATCAGAGAAGGAAAGTCAGAACTCAAAAATTAGGTAGTCTATGCCATCTTCTGCTTGCTTGTGCATATACATTCTGGTATAGTCTGCAAAAATACATCATGATATGCCAGTTGTTCTACAGGATCCATGCCTAATTCATTGCACAAAGTGCACTGTGAACCAAGCAGAGAGTTGGTTATTTTCTTTCCTTTTTTAAGAGCAAGAGAGAATAGTCTCACAATTAAGAACTAAACTCGCATCCAGGAAAGCTGTGTTCTATTCCTGGTTGTGGCAGATTTCTTGTATGATAACAAGCCAGGCAACTATAATACATGTGAGCAAAGAATCCAAATTATAGTTCCCTGGGTAATCATGATTCTGGCGTTTTCTGAAACCTTAATGTTCCTATAACAGATTCTTTTTGTACGTAATAGAGAATAATGCTCAACTTCTGCCCCAAAGTCCTTGGTATAACTTGATTTAATTGGTGTAGCTCAATGGACTTACACCATACATCAGGTCTGAATTTGGCCAAGTATTTTTTATAATAAATGTTGATGACCTGCTGCATGAACTAATGTTAAATTAGGAGATTATAGTTGCAAAAGCTCTACATAAGTTGGTAAAACTCCTCTCTTAGCTCACCTTTAGCATCATCATAAAATTGCATTTTTAAAAGGTGGCTACTATAACTTAACGACATGTTATGAAAATGCCAGGGAAGTAACTTGATGTAGAACTTGGTTCTTATGAATTAATGTTGTATACATTTGTCAAGAATTTTAAATGTAATTGAGACATTTTCTCTGAGATAACAGAAATATTGTCATCTTTTGTCATAAGCCTTTAATTTACATTGCTGGTGTTCGGGTCCTGCTTTTTTTCATTAGCTTTTCTTCAAGTCTGTGTTGCCAAAGCCCACAGTCAAATGAAGTCTGCCAGGCCTTTACTGACAGTGTTTACTGTTCTCTGGGCCTCCTTCCATTATTAAATTTGTTACTCAGCTATACTGCCTTATCTTTGAATCTTTTGACTTGTCACTTTTGCACAGCTTTGTGCTGTTGTGCAGTCTGCCACAGTTGACAGTGCTAGAAACAACCTGGGCCCTGCGGCTCATTGCTGTCTTGGGTGATGACTGTAGCTCCAGTATCTCCAGCTAATGTCCTTCAGCCTAGCATCAGGGAAAAATGAAAGAAAGTAGTGGCTTAGGGAGAAATGATCTAAAAGTTTTGTTTTGACACAGCTGATCATTTTATTCTTCCTAAACGTTCAAGCATTAACAAAAATTGAATTGCTGTATTTAAATATGACTATAACCTTGTGCATCTTGTCACTGGACATCAGGTCAAGGTTTCTGTTTGGGCACCGATCATTAAGTGAATAGGATATGTGAACTCTAATAACATCTCATTGCAGCAAGAATTCTCAGTGGCAATGGTAATGTTAATAACACCAGTCTTTTTAACTAACAATAGCCTTACTACTTGATTCATTTTAATTCAGTATGTAGACTGTAAATTCCAAAAATGTGCAGAATAGATGGTCTTAAATTCAGCCCATGGAAATTCAGTTTGTTTATTCTTTCTTTAAAATAAGATCATTCTAAAACACATGCGCAAATATGGCTTATTCCATCATAGAATAGATCAAAGAGAGAAGTTGATAGAACTTTTCAGTTAAAAGTAACTCCCAGGCTCAGCAGAAGACATCTAAATCTGTTTAGAAAAAACAATTGACAAATAAATTGACCTTTCTTAAATAATTGAGAAGGTGTAGAGGAACATCAGAAAGTTAAGAATATTACTTGTCATATCTTTCTTTTATCTAATATTTAATTTCCTGCTCTTATCAGAGAACAGTTTTAAAATAATAAACAAAACTAAAAAGTAATTATCAAAATCTGTTGCTAGGCATATGTCTCCATAGAATCACTGCTACTACTGGACTAGATGACCTCATGAGGTCCCTTCCAGCCCTGTGATTTTATGACTGCATGGTAACACAAAGCAACATTGATAATAAACATTTTAACAAAATCAGGGTTTGAGCCTCATTTTCCTAGTTTGGCTCACTTTAGATACATCTGGAAACATTAGCCCCATTTCCCCTGAAACCAAACATTGATTCTTTTTCAGTTAATATAGAATTCTGCCCTTATCTCCAATAGGTGAAAATGTAACAAGGACAATCCAGCAACATTCCATAAATGTTGGACTTGATTTCCTCCAAACAACACTCTCTTGATTGCTGAATGACTGAAAGGATGGAAGTTGTTCCATGTTGTCTATTATATGTGATTTTTGTTTTTAAAGGGTTTGGGGTTTATTTTGTTAAATTTCAAAACATTTTGTGGCAGAAGTATGTATTAAGGAGGTTTAGGTTCTGAGCACTGCAAGAGGACTTCAGGTTCATGGAAGACAGACATGGCCACAGGAAAGAAGTTAAAGAAAAGAATGAAACTAGAGTGATAGTAGCATTAGCTGAAACGGAATTGGAGAGAGAGAATGAAGAGCCAAGCAGAGTGGAAGGTTGAAGCAGAATTGTACACAAGTTTTGAAGACAAACAAGAAAAGATTAATTTTTAATTTAGAAAGTTTAGGGAAGTTAGTAGAGGGATTTGAAGTGGGGTGAGACATGACTGGAAGAGATCAAAAGGTAGATTTCTCTGAGATGGTCTTTTAGATAGATTGAAGGAGAAGATGGGGATTAATAAGTGGCTGTAGTAGTCACAGTGAGAGATCATGGTTTAGGTAAAGCTTTCAGCAGTAGGGAGGGGTTTCTGACTGGTATGCAGGGGTTAAAGTATAATTTGGTGGGCCCTAGAACCCTCCTAAATTGGCAGGCCCACCCCCATGCCCCAGCTCCTGCCCTGCACGCTCCTGCCCCCCCCCCCAACAACTACCTCCCCCCTTACCTGGCCACCATGGGGAGGGGCCTTGGCCTGGGGTAAGGCTTCAGCCTAGAGCCTGGGCTCACTGAGCATGCTCAGAGCTTCTGAGCATGCTGAGTGAGACCAGGCTGGGGGTGCAGTTTTCAGAACTCACTGCCTTGCTCAATTCAGCAGAATGCTGTTCCAGGGCTTGCTATTTTTAGGGGCTCAGTATTCTGGCCCCTAAAAATAGAAAATAGAGCCAGAAATGTAGCATTCTGGCTTCATTTTCTATTTTTAGGGGGCCTGGAATGCTGAGCCCCTAAACATAGTGGGCCCCAGAACAGCGTTCCATATTCTGGCCAACTTTAACCCTTGATGGTATGCAAGCCTTCTTTAGGGGGACCCCAAGATGTGGCCTGGGCCTCCTGGGATACCCTTCTGAATGTGCCAAAATCAGGAAAAGCTGCAAAACCAGGGGCCAAAACCCCCAAACCACCAATGGGTGGTACTTAAACCAGTCTCCCAGTCAGTAACAAAACATGCTTCTGATTCCCCACTCGGGTCATCACCAAGCATAACAAAATAGAAACGGCCCCCTTTGTTGCACATCAGCTCCTATGGTTCCCCCAGCCACTGGGGTCTCTTAAAGAAATAGGTTCACCTGACCCCAAAGGGCCAGCCACGTCACCCGGAACGATATAGGCTTAGATCTTACCCAGATTACCACGCTGCCAGCCATTCCTTTAGTAACTGCAACTAAAGGCTTAATATAAAAGAAAAACGAACAAAATATTGGAACTGTTAAAGGGTCAAAGTGAATCACATACATACAAATGATTTAGAGTCCATAGAAAGCAAGGCCTTGAAGAATTTATAGTTTGCAGGTTAGTCTGATTCCTCTGGCACCTGGGTGGGTGTCAGTCCTTTGTTCAGCCCTAGAACAA
This sequence comes from Podocnemis expansa, assembly GCA_007922195.1. NCBI lineage: Eukaryota > Metazoa > Chordata > Testudines > Podocnemididae > Podocnemis > Podocnemis expansa. The sequence goes on along the minus strand of ML681982.1, from coordinate 42,414,041 downwards.
TAGTTTCAGAGGGTGGTGGTGATTGCAGACTGAAGACTAAAGAAGAATGGAGGTGGGGCCACAGCTTTTTATCACCTTTGGCTCTCCCATGCTATGAGTCCCTTGCCAAATCAGAATGGAGTTGTCACATGGTCAGTCTGGGTGGCTTGTCAAACAGGTTTCTCCTTGTGCCCACTGCAGCTGAGAGCTCCTAATGGGCAATTAGCATGATGATAGTTTTGCAGACACCCAGTCTGGGTTTGCTTGGAATCAAATAACTTGGAGTACAAGTGAAAAAATACATTTCTAATTTCTAATACAGGCATGATACCTACATACAAAGCATATGATCACTTTTAGCAGATTACAGCCTGCCTATAGGTATCAAGCATGGGATATCAAATATGGATTATTACAAATATGAAATATTAATATGCAAAATAATCATAACCAGACCCCCCTAGACCCAGAGAGCATCACACAAGACTTAAATGATTATTGGTGCAAACAATGACAGATTAAGAGCAGAACTGTTAGAGTGTTGGTCCATTGACTGGGCAAAGAGCCAACTTTCCACCAATTAGAAGATTCAGGTGAAGGTTATGACTTCCCTCTTCTAGTTCTTGGCTTTGAATTTAAGGCAACTGCTCTTTTATGCATCAACAGAGTCTTATCTAAGACATCTATGATGAATTTTAAATGCAAGAGGCAGCAAATGGCAGGAAAATTGCACATTTAGCAATCCAACCTCTGAGGCAGCTGGGGCTCACCCAGAAATTACAACATAAGTTGCGATAGTAGCACTTCTTAAATCTTCTAGCTCAGAAAAGAAAAGAAAAAAAAGCTCCTTCTCAGACTAGGCTTTATGGTCTTGGGTTCAGCATGACTTCTTGTATAGTTGTGAATTATGGTACTGTGTCTATGCCTAGAGCTCCAGTTCTTGAAGTCGTGTGACAACATTAGAATCTAAAGTTCTGTTTTGAAAGTTTTTATCTTTCATGGTTTCAAAGAAAAGAAGAAAAATGTGAGCTGAATGTTATTGTTGCAATGATGTCTGTCTGAATTTGTAGTTAGCCTAAAGCAATACCACTCAGAAAGGTTAACAATTCCATGCATCTCACTGGGAATTTAGCCCTGGTAATCTAGCCAACCCTCCCTCAGCCAAGGTCTGTTTATGTGGAAAGAGGTGAAGGGTGCGTTGGACCCAGCAACCAAGCAAATACAGCCTTACCTTGCCTCTTTGCTGTTACCTCTTAAGGATAGAGGTAATAAGTGCAAACTAATACCCCTACCTCTCCCAGGGAGTGAACAGGGATCCCCACTGTAGCAGACCTTATTGCTCCTTGGGGAGGGATATCTTCCATTCCTAGGGGAAGAAAGAAGGCTCTATGCCACGGAACAAAGGCATCCTTGACACGTGGTAGCTTCAGTGTCAGCCCGCAAATTGGTTTAACTGAGCTCTGCCGAAACTACCCTGGAATAATATTTCTCAAACATAGCATGAATGCAGAACTTAATAGAGCACATTTGATTACTGTGGGCTGTGATTATATGCCGTCAGTTTCTACCCTTAGTTGTCTATATGTTGCAGATAATTGCCATCTAGATCAGGCCACTGAAAGTTTTTTCTTTGGCTCTTAGGGAACATTGAACCATTCCCAAGGGATGGAGACTTTGGGTTTTAAAAAAATATTTTAAATTCCTATTTTCTAATTTAGTTTCTTAGCTGTTTTATATTCTCATTCATAGGAGCAATATTAATCAGTTTTTATTTCTAAATTGCCTGATGCCCATCCCAGAATATCTCACCATTAGTAGAAAGATAATCAGTGTTCCTTAAATAATTTCATAAAATTGATTTGTCCTGATATTTCAGAATTGTGCATAATTTAATAGCAAATTAATTCCCTGGCACTGGGAAAGGAAGGATCATTTTCATGAGGAATCTGAAGGACTGTATAGTAGCCATGATTTGACCAGTGTTGAACTATGACATTAACAACTGTTCTCTCATACCAGGATCAGGATAGCTTGTGAAATGATTTAACTTGCTTGCTGGCCAGTTATAAAATAAAAAAAGGCTAAATTAACTTTTTATTTTCCTTTCATTTACTCCTAGTTTAAAGTGGCCAGTGTCACCTTAAAGCCTAACAAGTTTCTTCGGGCATAAACTTTCGTGGGCTGAAACCTACTTCATCAGATGCATCTGTCAAAATGGGCTGCAGCCCATGAAAGCTTATGTCTGAAGAAATTTGTTAGTTTTCAAGTTGCCACAAGACTATCATTGTTTTTGCTATATGCAGACTAACACAGCTACCCCAATGTAGTTTAAAATGGGATACTCAATTAATTATGGACAATTTACTTTCCTAAGTGAAGAGATATATTCTGAATATCTGGGTAAAGGAAAAACTCTTCATACCAGAATCGGAGATAAAAATTAAGCATAGCAATATAAGTGCATCCCTGGAAATAATGAGACCCTTAATTGAATCAAAATGTTAATATATTTTTTACTTCTCTACTTGTGCTTACTTTTCAAAAGTGTTCCTTCTCTTACTATATGTTTTGATTTGTCAGCTTTATGCTATTAATGATTGTAAGATGTTTATCTTCATAAAGTTACTATATTTTGTTGTAACTTTTTTGTCCAATGGGAATGAAAATTACTATTCAGATTATCCGTCTTTCATAGCTAACAGTTATGGATCTTCAGAATTACATCAATAAGTATTTTCCCCATCTTGTTGTATTTTCCTCATTCATGTTAGAAGATACTTTATTATTTCCATTCCTCAGAAAAATAGAACATATGGAGGATGCAATACCCAAGCCATATTGGTGGGCTAAACACAATTTCCAATTGAATTTTCTGGAAAGATCTGATAAAGTATATGGTTGTATGAGTGGGGGGGGGGACGGGCGGCAAGCCAATTAAAGTGAGATTCTTAGAATGTTTTAACTCATTTGTTCTGATGATTTATTGTTAAACTTCCCTAACTTACAAATTTGAGTCTTCAGGGGAGAAAGACAAAGTGGTATATATGGTATGTATTTATACTGGATGTTGAGAGTGATTAAGTGAGAGAGAGGGAGCATCCAATATGAATGTACACCATGTATCAGACTTTTATTTTTGTGTGTGTGAATCAGCCTTGCAAGTTGATTGAATTTTAGCATATTTTATGATTAGCAAAAAGACTGCATGTGTTTGCTGTCACTTTGAGAGATCTAAGCAAACAGCCGCTGAAGTTGTAAAAAGGTTCACGAGGTACATGAGAAGTGAAAATGCTTCAAGTTTTCATGTAGAGAAAGACTAATTTTTTTATGACACATCCTCTGTTGTATAGCTTTTGAAAATGTGTCTGCCTTAGTAAATGCCTTCCAGATGCATTATATTATATTCAGATCAAAGTAATAAAGACTAGAAAATATGGAGACTCATAGTCCAGGGTGACACCTGCCTTAACTCTAAACTTCACATCTACGCCTCCTGTGCGGGGGAGAATGCAGCATGTTGTGATCATATGAATCACATCATGATATTTTCAATTTTATAGTGATGCAACTTGCACCCACCATTTCAGGCACTGTCTTGTAAAGAAGGATGGAATCTTTGCTGCGTATTCAGAGGATGTTAAGGCAGATCTTTGGAGTCTGGATTTGTTTCTAGAAAAGGTCCTGTTTCTCAGCAGATGACCTCTAACTTGCTGCTGGTGCATTGAGCAGGACCTACTGAGTGGGTAGGAAAAATCTGTGTATATTTTGGGTCTCAGCCTTGTTATGTCTTGACAACAGACTTGAAGGGAAGGGGGACAACCAAAGCCTGGCACTGTGTGCTGTCTGAGGTACAAGTGTTACTGGTGTGTGAACTTCTCGGCCTAAGACTAGTTAAAAATCCAAAGCCCCAAATTCTTCAGTTTCATCCTCTTTATCTCAAAAATGAGTGAACAGATTTTGTTTGTAACTTTCAGAACAGGACTTGCTAACCAGCGCTGCTCATGTGTCTTGCAAGCTCCATCAGCCTGGATATTTTGGCAGAGTTAATAATTTCCTTAACTTCTGTGGGGCATGAGTAGAGAGATATTTAAGAACACATGAAAGTTGAGCTTTGTCAGCATAACCTGAGGAGCTTGTGACCCTTGTGAAATCCACATTTCCTGACTCATTGGAACTTTATACTGCCCACCTGCACAGTCTGTGGGGTCAGAAGCTAAAACGCATGCTTATGGTGCCTATAACTTTCTAGCAGAGGTTGTGGATCAAAAAAAGACTTCACACTGTTTTTAGCCAAGATCAAAAGAGATGTGAGGGAAGCTTCAACAGCCCCTGGCACAATGTCTTACACTTGCATTCTAATGGCAACAATAGCATTTGAAGAAATATTCACTTGGCTGCATTTGCAACTGGAACGTTAGAGCATTGTACCATGGACCATAGAAGAAGTTAAAGTAGTCTAGGTTATTTGCCCCTCTAGTTTTGTTACCTAGATGCAAAAAGTGAACAAATTATATAAATAATGAAACTTTGTTTGTAACATGGTGATGAAATTTATTTTTAACCTGGGCCTATGATCCTTTTTAGATCTACATGTGTTTTACCATCGTTTGCTGGTCTGTAAACGATTGGGAGGGTTGACCTGAAACCATGAAATCTGACCACTTGCTTATCTCGTTGAGGTGAAGTGGAACCCAGATGCCTAAGATTTAGTGCTGACATTATTACTCCTTTTTTTGTAAACCTCATACCTCAGTCTCTGTAGATATGTAGGGAAATAAGCTAGTATTGATGCTTAGTCAAGGATTTTGTAATCCTGCACTCCTCAAAGCATGAAAGTCATTATCCCCTTTTTTTTAACCCTGTGGAGTGGGTAATATTCACCAGACCCATTTAAGTCATAGGTAACTAAGACGTATGTTGCAAGTAGGCAATAAATTATCCCCCCCCCTTTCTTAACTCAGCAGTGGTATATATGATAATCTTGAAATTTTTAATTATGGGTAGAACAGTTTCCAAAAAGAAAAATATCACCACTTTCTAAAAATACTACCCATCCCTCAAATACAGCCTGTCAGATTTACCTTAAACTTTCAGAGCATTTTTCCTCTCAGGGGAGACTACATATCATACATTTATTCATAAAGCAATTCTAAAAAGTTATTGGGGGGAAGGGGTTAGTTAAAATCAAGTCAATAATGAAAACTGTCTGTCTTAATAGTGAAACTTCTGTGACACTAATTAAAAATGTCAATCTTCAACTTTGGATTATTTTATTTTTACCATGTTGGGGGTGAACAAGGAATGGCTGGGAATTTGCAAACTGTGAAGATGAATTGGCAGAACACATCCTGTAATAGTAATCTAAACAAGCACAGTCTGACGTATGTGCCTTCTAGTAGATTATTTTGGCAGGGCGTTTTGTGTGGGGAAAATAGGCTTCTGGAGCTACAGATACTTAGAGAAATTGTTGGCTTTCTGTAACTGAAGGAGAGAGAATTAACAAAGGTTTAACATACTCTGTATATAAGGGAAAATGGACACTACTGTACAAAGTGGTCAAGATTTGCAAACATAAATTCTAATAAAAATGACGAGAGTCCTGTGGCACCTTATAGACTAACAGATTTCTTCAGGCATAAGCTTTCATGGGCTCCAACCCACTTCGTCAGATGCATGAAGTAGCAAGTACAGTTGAGAGGTATATATACACATGCAAAGCTTGCAGATTAGTTCCTTCCAACATAAGAAGAAGAATTCTGCATGGACTCCTCCTGATTTTTGAAACAACAGACTGGACTTTTACATAGTGTTTCCACCGACGTGTCCAAGCTGAGATTGTAGACAAGCAGCATCACTTGCTCTATAATCTCAGCTATGCAGAAAGCAGCGCCATCCACAGCTTCAAAGATGTTATAATCAAAGAGGCTAACAGAAGAGGTGCTGTAGTCATCATGAATAGGTCAGATTATGAGGAGAAAGCAGCCAGACAGCTCTCTAACACCACATTCTACAAGCCACTATCCTCTGATCCCACTAAGGAGTACCAAAAGAAACTGTTAACATCTGCTTAAGAAACTCCCTGAGGAAGCACAGGAACACATTTACACAACCACACCCAAGAGCCCCGACCAGGAGTATTTTATCTACTGTCCAAGATCCACAAACCTGGGAATCCTGGATGCCTCATCGTCTCAGGCATTGATACTCTCTGAGCAGGATTGTCTGGCTATGTGGACTGTCTCTTCAGGGCCTAGACCACCAGCTCTCCTGGTTATCTCCGTAACACAACTGACTTCCTGAAAAAACTACAGTCCATCAGTGGTCTCCCAGAAAACACCATCCTAGCCATATGGATATAGAAGCCCTCTACACCAACATTCCTCACAAAGATGGACTACAGGCCATCAAGAACAGTTTCCTGGATGATGACACAGCATACCTGGTAACTGAACTCTGTGATTTTTGTCCTGACCCACAACTACTTCAGATTTGGGGTTGATCTATATCTCCAAGTCAGTGGCACAGCTGTGGGTACCCCCATGTCCCCACAGCATGCCAACATCTTTATGGGCGACCTAGAACATTGCTTCTTTGATCTCATCCACAACTGCCTCTCCTTTACCTATGTTACATTGATGACATTTTCATGATCTGTACCTGAGGGAAAGAGTCCTTAGAGGAATTCCACCAGGACGTAAACAGTTTTCACCCCACTATCAACTTCATCCTGCACCAGGCCACACAAGAAATCCACTTCTTGGACACTACCTTACATATAAGGGGTGGATGCTTTATCACCATCCTATACCGAAAACGAACTAACCACAACGCATACTTGCATACCTCCAGCTTCCACCCAGGACACATTACACAATCCGTTGTCTACAGCCAAGCCTTAAGGTACAACTGGATCTGCTCTGATCCCTCAGACAGAGACAAACATCTACAAGATCTCTGTCAGGCATTCCTAAAACTACAGTACCCACATGGGGAAGTGGAAAAAACAAATTGATAGAGCCAGACAGGTACCCAGGAGCCACCTACTACAGGACAGACCTGACAAAGAAAACAACAGAACATCACTGGTCATCACCTACTGTCCCCAGTTAAAATCTCTCTAACACATCATCAAAGATCTAAAACCTATCAAACCTTGGGAGGCAGTCCTATTCTTGCTTACAGACAGCCTCCAACCTGAAGCAAATACTCACCAGCAACTGAACACCATACAACAAGAACTCTAATCCAGGAACCTATTACTGCAGCAAACCCCATTGCCAACTCTGCTCACACATCAACTCCAGTGACACCATCACAGGTCCCAAACACACCAGCCACACCATCAGGAATTCATTCACTTTCACATCCACTGATGTGGTGCGTGCCAGCAATGCCCCTCTGCCATGTACATTAGCCAAACCGGGCTGTCCTTGTGCAGAAAGTTAAATGGACACAAATTGGACATAAAAAATGGCAACATCCATAAACCAGTATGAGAACACTTCAGTTTCCATGGACACTCAGTAGCAGACTTAAAAGTTGCTATACTTCAAAAACAGACTTCAGCGTGTTACTGCGGAGTTGGAGCTAATCTGTAAGCTTTACGCAAACAGACTAAGTCCAGGAATGGTTAACACATTACAAAAGGTCACTGTTCTGTTCACACATTCTCTCGTTTTGTTCAACTTGTGTGAATGGTCCCCATCTACTCTCTGAACTGACTTTTCTAACATTTGCCCTCCTTCACCCTGGCATGTGTATATATACCTCTCAACTGTAGTTACCACTTCATGCATCTGATGAAGTGGGTTGGAGCCCACAAAAGCTTATGCCCAAAGAAGTCTGTTAGTCTATAAGGTGCCACAGGACCCTTGCTGTTTTTGCTGTGCACGGGGTAACACAGCTACCCCTCTGGAAATTTCTACAAATTCTAATCTTGCCTTTAATGAAAAGGACAAAAGCCTGTGTGTTAAAATAAAGTTCTACAGATTTCTTATGAAAATAAGATATTGCTGCAACTGTAACATGCAGTCTTTTGCAAAACCTCAAAAGCAATGTGGATATTACCTGTATTATTATTATTTATTTATTTATTTTTCTGCTATTGTCTTATGAAAAGTTATCTGAACCTTTTTTAAACCGTCAGTGATTCCTTTTCCTATTGGTGATTCTTAAAACCCACATATTAAAAGATTACATCTAGCTGCTTGCTTTTTTTTTAAAGCACTTTTAACAGAAACTTGGATCTTCTATTGGAAACTTTCTCAAAGTTGAGGTTTTGCTTTTCCATGATGAAATAGCTCAGAGTTGAACACAGTCTGCCCACCTGCTCCTCCTTAAAACAGATGTCTTTTGCTTTCTTGGCATGGGGCAATTTAATCTCTTCTCCTGTTACAGTACAATTTTGGAAGAGGAATAAACTTTAAGTGTAGTTGACATTGAAATCATGGGATCACAAATATCATGTCTGTCTTTGTATGGTTGGCCAAAACAAACAATTTTAGGAAAGGGTGGTGGTTAATAAGATTTACTGTAGTGGGTGGGTCAGTGTCATATAATCTTTCTGGACCACAGTTGCCCATTTTTGCCTTGCTAAACTCATCTAAACTGGATTTTAATAAGAACAGCTGTGTGTCATTTGGTATTTGAATATGAAACACATAGTCTGATAATTCAGACATGTAACCAAGTGGAGATAACAGGATTCTGCAGAAATCTGAACAGCTTGTCAAGCTGTGAAATTAGACTGTTACCTGAGGATCAAAAGATCTCATTGCCTGAGGTAGGAAAATAGTAATTAATCAGGCAGAGTAGTTTTTTTGCCTCAAACCCATCAACTCATGTTTGGTAGGTCTTTGTTTATCGTGGCATGTAACAGAAGTGATTAGAGGAGAATAGCATAATGACGGAGCTTTTATGATTAACTTTATATTAATTCATCACAATAAAATGATTCAGCTTTGTGACTACTGCTCTAGGTGTGTATTTATCAGGAAATGTGTCTTTTAAATCCCTCTTTTCCTCCTTCCCCCACCCTCCTAAAATTGCAAAACTAATAATTCTTTGAGTACTTTCTCATATCCATTCCATGCTAGGTGTGTATGCATGCCATGTGTACTGGGGCCAGAGATTTTTCCCTCAGCGGTAGTCATAGGGCCAGCTCTAACGCTCTCTGCAGTGGCACGTACATGTGCCAGTGTAAGGGCCTCCCCCTTCCTGCTTACTGCCAGTGACAGTCTTGAAATGTCCTTGTCTCAGCAAGCCTTTACCAGTGGTGGTTGTACATAGTTAAGTGTAAAAAGTCTTTCCTGGAGCGTAGGTTGGCTGTGGCCTCATCTGGCAGGGCTGCCAGTCCATCCTGGGACCTTCCTCCATCCTTGGCAGCAGTAGAACTAGACGCCGCCTTTCTGTGCCACCTATACCTGAGGCCTTTCAAGCAACTAAGAACCTGCTCTTGCTCCTTATGCTGGCTACTCTTTGAGAGGAGAGACTCTTTGAGAGGACGATCTCGTGTTGAAGCAGGCAGCCAAGAGTGGATCCAGGGGCAAGCCAATGATGGGGCTCTGCATAGGTCCCTGAAACCTTGACACCATTTCCCACCATCCTCTCCACCAATTATTGATGCCCCAACAGCAGTTGCCAGACCTGCATCGGTCCCCAGAGCACTGACAGCAATAGCCGGACTCCCAGTACCAGCTCCCTGGACTGTGGATGCTGAGCCCTGGAGCTGCAGTATAGGGCACTAGGTTCATGACACCAGTCCCTGGAGCTGTGGCATTAGTCTGCAGAGCATCATCAATAACCTAGGGATGCTCATTGCTGATTTGACAGAACCCCAGCACTGCTCCCTGGCACTGGAGCACTGCACTCAGTGGTGTTCTGAGGAGCTGGAAACAAGATTGGCACCATGGTGGTCTCCAGAGGAGGAACCCTTGAATTTAGTGGGAGAGGAGGTCACTTTGCCCAGGGTCCAAGGGTATCCCACCATGGCGTCAGGTTTTTCCCCTGCCCTATCGCCCGGCTTGTGGCCACTGATGCAATGGCTTGGACCATAGAACCCATTGGGTTTCTTTAATGTTCCAGAATCAAAGCAACAACAGTAGGTCTTGTGAACATCTGCCCAATGCTTTCAGAGTGTCATGTCCACCTCCAGACTTGGACACAGAACCAGATCAAGCAGAGGGGGCTTCAATGAGGAGGCTTCACTGGCTGTGGAGGAATGGTTGTCTATTCCTCCTTTGCCTGTGTCTTTGTCCTCATCACCTGGTGTGGCAGTAGTTGGTCCTTCTGCCATAGTCCCACAAGATGACTTTAGGGCATAACAGCTGTCAAAGGGTAGCTGTAAATTTGGGCCTGGAAGACAGCTGAAGGAACTGATTGATATACTTGGCTGGGGAGTGTTGTCAGTGGGTTGACCCTGAAACACTTAAGTCACATGGCCACCTGTACATACGTGGTTCAGCATGCAGGGCTGCCACTCAGACATCTCTAAGGCTTGGCTGGCATCAGCATATCAACCAAATGGAGACTAATTGGACCCATTTGGGTCATTGATTACATCCAGTTCAATACTCAGTTGGTGTCTGAGGGTGTGCCCTCTTCCAGGCCCCAGCCACCATTGTCTCTGGTCATGGATGCATCCACGTAGGGATGGGGCATGAGTCTAGGGGCTTCAGGACTCAAAGCCTTTGGTTTCTGACAGAACTGTTACTCCACATCAATATTAGGGAGCTGAAAGCAGTTCACCTACAGTGCCACGCCTGCCAGCTCACCTAGAAGGCAGATGCATGTCAGCTTTGAGAGACAATATAACAATATTTTGTATGAACAAAGTGGAGCATATGCCTCTTCCTTGTACCAAGAAGCCGTCAAACTGTAGGACTTCTGCATCTCTCACTCCGTACATCTGGAGGCATCTTATCTTCTGAGATCACAGAATGAGCTTGCGGGAACATCTCAGCAGATCCTTCCACAAATACATGTGGTCTGTTTGCCTGGATAGACACAAACAACATCTTCCAGCAATGGTGAGATCTGTTTGCAACTCAACAGGAAGTGTCAGTTTTGTTCCTTCTTTGGCCACAGCCTGGTTTCAGATGTGACCCCACCTACTTTCCTTCCTAAGTTGGTACCCTAGTCTCATACAAATCAGGACATCTTCCCAAAGTTGCATGCCTGTAACACGGAAGAAGCCACCATTTCCTCAATGTCAGAAGGGTGCTAGCCTTCTGTGCAGAAAGGACTAGACTTTTTTTGTAAATCCAACCATTGCTCCATCAGTGTAGTGGATAGGATGAGGGGTCTCCCAGTATCATCCCAGAGAATCTCGTTTTGGATCATCTCCTGCATCAGGGCTTGCTGTGACCTGGCTAAGGTACCAGCCCCAGAATTAACAGTGTACTCCAGGAAGGGCATAGGACACTACACAGCAAATCTACCGGTCCGCATTTGGTCATCAATCCATATGCTTGCCTCACATAATGCTGTTACTCGGCGGGCAGGGGGCCTCCCTGAAGGGGGACAGGACTCAGAGCCTGTCAATTTGTAGGGGCCTGGGCTTTGCACTCCTGCACCGCCACTTGCCTTTGGCTTGCCACTGACAGGAGCGGGGGGAGGAAGGGAGGTAAGGGGCCTGCTGAATGGTGGGGCCTGGGGCAGTTGGCTTGCTTCTCCCATCCCCCAACAGTCCTGTCAGCAGGCCAGGGACAATGCAGCTTTCAGCAGAGCTGTGCATCAGCCAGTCATTCTGTGAGCTTCCCTCTTCCTATGGTCAACTTGGGAGTCATCTAATTGAAATCAACATGAGCAAGCCCTCAAAGAAAAAAAAAAGTTACCTACTTTTCATAACTTGTTCTTCAAGATGTTGCTCATGTCCATTCCAAAACCCACTTCTTTCCCCTCTGTCAAAGTTTTCTGGCAAGAAAGGACTTGAATAGGCAGTGGGTCAACAGGGCCATGGAGGCACCACTTCAGGGCATGTCTGCATTGACCTGACAGGTACATCTTCCAACAGCTGTGAATGCAGGGCACACAGACTCACTTGAATGAACATGAAGAACACATCTTAAATAACAGCAGTTATGAAATGTAGTGACCGTCTATTTAAAAAAAATGCAGTTTGAAATAAAAACCATCATCATTTAATTGCTGCAGTCTTACTCTTGAGTGTGTATAATAATAATTTTAGCATATACCTAACAGGGTTTTTTCATTGTAAGATAATTTTATGGGAAAGAAATGCCATTTTAGTTTCCTTTATGATCTCAATTATTCTGTTTGGTTAAGAAAAATAGATTTCCCAAAAGTCTGGTAGCGCAAAAGCTAGACCCAGACATAATTATGCATGCAATTGTAATCAACCATTTTTATTAAAAAGCTAAAATGATAAAAATTTAACATGGCACAAATTAAAAGGATTAAAACTTGGCTCATTGAAATGTCTTAAAGTGGAAAGAGGAAATCATCATGCTGCACAGGCATGTGCACGTGTATGGTCTTTTTCCACTGGGATCCCTTGTGGTTGGTTCTCGGCCCTGTGCTACTCAACATTTTTATCAATGACGTGCAAGTAAACAAAAATCGTCATTGATAAATTTTGCATATGACAAAAAAAAAACTGAGGGAATGGTAAACAATGAAGAAAACAGTTTGCTGATTCAGAGCAAACTGAATTGCCTGGTAAACTCTGCACAAAGTACAATATTGTGTTCAGTTCAATATTGTGTTCACAATTCAGGAACGATTTAGAAAAACTGGAAGACATTCAGAAAGAGCTAGGATAATGCCTACAAGGAGAAACATGCCTCGCAGAGAGAGACTCAAAGGCTATTTCTACACTAACCAATTTAGTCTGGGTCCACGCTAGGCTTTGCCTAGTTTGAACTCAGAAAATTCTTAGTCCAAACTATAAGTTTCACTGGTTGGTTCAAACTAGTTCAGTGTAGACCTGGACTAATGGCTTAGTTTGAACTGAAAAAGTTCAAATTAAGCCATTAGTTCGAACTAGGACATGCAGCTAGTTCAAACTAAGCAGGAACAGCCTAGTTCAGACTAAGGATGTTTGAACTAAGCTTTGCAATGTAAACATAGCCAAAGAGCTCAATCTGTTTAGTTTAACAGAGAACATCAGTGAGTAACTTGATTAAGTACCACCCTGGGGAACCAGTATTTGATAATGGGCTCTTCAGCCTATCAGAGAAAGGTATAATGTGATCCAGTGGTTGGAAGCTGAAGTTAGTGAAATTCAGACTAGAATTGAGGTGTACGTTTTTAACAGCATGAGTAACTAACCATTGGAGCAATTTACCAAGCATTGTTATGAAGTCTCCAGTAGTGACTATTTTTAAATCAAGATTTTTTCCTTCTCTGAAAAGAGACACTAGTTCAAAAAGAATTATTTTGGAGAGGTTCTGTGGTCAATGATTCCTCTCACCCCCCTTGGAATCTGTGAATCTGTGTATGGCTTTCTCTACTGAAGTATGTTTTTATCTTTTAAAAGCAAGCTAACTTTATTTCCTTTCCTCAGCTATTGACTTAAAGAATGGTTCCGGTGAAATGTATCAAGGACCAGCACGGGGTTCTGCTGACACCACTTTCACCCTTACAGACCAGGACTTCATGGATGTGGTGCTAGGCAACATTAATCCACAAAAGGTAAAGGCACTAGAAATTAGATATATTCACGTGCATGGTGAAATATTATTTATTTATTTTTGGAGACATTCTTATAGTAGCACAATTTTTAGTGCAGATCTTATTTAATGTCCTACTGTGGTTTTCAAATCTTTTCTTGGGACTCAGTTGAAAAAATCATTTATACCTGCACACCAACAATTACATCTTTGAGCAATCCATTTCAGTCTTTTGGTGGCAACAGCAGGAGTTGCTGCGAACCAGCACCTCAAGGTCTGCAACTCATTACTGGGTCGCAACCCCTAGTTTGGAAACCACTGTCCTATGAGAATGTCTCTTCTTCTAATCTGACTGAAATACTGAGTCTCCATGAAAGATGCTGCTGTATAGAATACAGTGCACACCTCTAAAATGCCACACAATGGTGTACAAGATGCTACACTTCCCTAGTCTAACTGCTGAGAAGTGTCTCGCATGCCGCTGTGCAAATCTTAGCTGAGCAATTGATGTCAACCTTGTTCATGTAATAATGCTCTGACTCAAAAGATTAATGTCCTCTTCTTGTGCATTAAGTGTGTAATAAAGAAAAAAGGCCCATTACAGTTGTCATGGGCCTGTGGATTTCTGTTGCGTTATAAAGAGACACAAATCTATTAAAATTAGGCATAAATCCTCCTAAATAAGGCAATCACTTAGGGGAGGAGGAGACTGAAGAAAGGCACATGATATGGAGTGTGCACTTGAGGTCCTGCAAATGTTCCTCCTTCAGTGCTTAAAACTACTCTTGTTATTAAAAATGCATGTTATACAAGTTAAAGTGTCTCAAATTTAGCATAATTCAGTTTAGTCTTGGTGAATGGGCATTCTTAGTTAGCTCATCAGCATAATATATTAACAGGTCTTCTTTGATCCCAGACAGTGGGATTGAAGTTGACAAGGACTTTGAATTTTTAAAAAAACAGAGCTAACAGTATTAATGTTTTGTGTAATTCCTAAATTGTGCCTGAGCAGTGGATGTATACAATGAAAATATTTTGTGATCTTTTGTATATATAACAGGTACAGGAGCTAAAAAACAAGATGATAGTCTGTGAATTTCTGTATTCTAAGGATTAAAGCGATTGTATTTCATGCACAATATTTGCTGTTAAATATCAAAATCTTTGAGTTTCTTTGGAAGAGAGGGGCTTTCCACTTGAAAATGCTCACAACTCCAATTTACATTTACTAGCTCCCTCAATTTTTTTATTTGAATTTATCTCCAAGCTAATGGGAATATGGAGAAGCATATTATTCCAGAACTTGGCTTTCATATCACTTTCAAATTGCAAAATTCATATACTGCAGTATTAATTAAACACATTTTTAAAAATGCCATAAAAATTGTGATCCACATTTAAGCTGGTATGAAGAGTCTCAAAACAAGAGCAGAATTAAAAATATGCCATACTGGAATTTCAGTTGAAATGTTCGAAGACCCATTATTGTGGTTGTACAAGTGAGTCCTTCCCAGTATACTGCATGTTGTAAATGTGTTAAGAAAAGTGTCAGCAGATAGACATTTTACCAAATTAAAAATGGAGACTTTTTCTGGCTCTATATTAATGTGCTGTAGGAACTTGAGTAGGGTTCAATCGTCTGTTGCCTGTCCTATTAATCTGCAGCAATAGGGTAGTGTTAGCACTCACCAAGTTCAAAAGGGTATGGTAAAACAGATGGGGATTATGCAGCAGCTAATTTCTGGCATCGGCCACTGGAGAAGTTTGGCTTTTATCAGCACACTTCTTGCTGCAGGTAAGCCTAGGGATATGCCTTAATCACCCCCACTTCTCCACTCACCACCACGCTTCTCTGTCCCTGCACTTGGTATTTGTGATTCTTGGTGATACATGTACAGTGAGGTTTAAAGTGTCTTTTGTTAATAGCTAATGGATGTTACCTGGTGCGTTTTTTCCTGAAAGTCTTGACTAAAGTAAACCTCTTTCTACTACTCATCGTATTTCATTTTTTCAACTAGACCTTTGAAAAGTTGGCAAACTGAAGAAAATTATTTTTTTCTTCTCCCCTGTTTCTTTAGGCATATTCTTCTGGGAAGCTAAAAGTGAAAGGTAACCTCATGCTGACCCAGAAGCTGGAGATGATTCTTAAAGACTATGCCAAACTCTGAACTGCTAGATGGAAGCTGTCCCATAACCCTGATAATTTTTGTTCCCCTTTTCTGCTGAGATGGGAAGCAGGGTCCAGATCCTCATGCAGTTTTAAAGATGTGGGCTTACCATGGATTTATACAGAGGAAATATGATATTTTCTGTTTTATTACCTATTTCTTTCTTAATGATTCCCAACATTGTTAGCTTTTTTGACTGCTGCCACAGAGATGGGCTGTTTCAGTAGTCCCTGAAGAACAGGAACAGCTGTCGTTTCCAAAACAGAGCTTGAATCTTTATGCAAATTCTTTATTGTCTATGTTCTGATTCACTTTACTGATAATAGGTTTCCTTGATCATTGCAGGTGCAAAATCCTGATATGAATTTATTTTAAACCTCATTTTCTGTTCCTCAATAAAATTAGGAAATCTAATTTTCTAATATTGTAATTTCATCTAAATAAAACTTGTGTAGTTCTTATAAAATATGCATTTCTGTATCAGTTATTTTAATAAATAGATAAATAAACCACTTTGATACCTCCTTCCTGTATCACTACTTTCTATTGTCTTTAATCCTTAAATAACATTTAGGTCTGATTTTTAAAATGCTTAAGAATCTGAAGGTTTTGGATTTGGAATTGGTGTTTTATTATGGACTCCTCAAAACATCTTAAAGATGTTAGTCAGAAGTCAATTTCATTTATTAAAATGCAGTCTGCATATTTGTCTGCAGACAAGAAAGCTCTTGGACTTTGCAGCACATCCCCACATTCAAATTGGTTAGCATTTAGGGAGGTTTATGGTTAAATACTATTATGCCAATTAAATGAAAATTTGCAGTGTCTTTTAATACAGGCTGTTTATTATAGTAATTGTGTTGTTCATGCTGCAGGTTTGAAAGCTTTATAGCTGTGTTAAAGATAATGAAGTGTTTAAATATTCAGTATTGGAAAAGGGTCTGTTTCAAGTCCCGAACTAGGAAGGGCTTTGCAAGAAATAGCATTGCTCTACTGTTTAATATTTTCCTTGCGATACTTGAAAGATTGTTCCTTTTATTTATCTGCAGTGCAGGTCCAGCCAAGACTTGCAGCTGAATAATAGTCATAACAGAGCTAAGGAAGATAACATATTCCTCTCAGCAGCTGCTCTTACCAAGGGGTTGAAGTGAGTTCCCTTTTACCTTGTAGAGGCACATGTGTCATATTTAAATAGTCTGTATTCATGGTTCTGTACTGTTACCTTCAGTGCTACTAATGCATACTGCTACAAGAGCCTGTCACTAGGTGCAGGAAATGAGGACTCTATTTCATATTGATTTGGAATTTTTTTTATGTATCATTTGCTTTGTATAACTTTACAAACCAAAATTAAATGTTTAGCCTTCTGTGCTTGTTCTCTGACTCTACAGTGACTCTTGCTCAGCAGTTACATGGGATCTGCTGATTGCATCAGATCAGGTTTCATGGTTATAACCAATGCTACATCAGAGAGAGAAAAAGCAGTAAGCATCCATTCTTTATGGAGAGTTTTCAGTTAAAAAGCAACAGAAAATTCTGCTGAAAACTCACATACTACCATGACTTCACTGTAGTCAATCTCCCCTCCATGAAATCGTTCTTTAGAGGGCCAGCATAATGGCAGAACCAGAAGTAATTTGTGTGTGAGAGAAATTCCTACTTTCAGATGGGTATGTTTCAGAATGGGATAGAGATGATTCCAGTGAAACCATCTAGAATTGCTATGGAGGTGCCTAATACAGAACTTAGACTGCTTTTTCCAAGCTAATCAATAAAGCAATATCCTATGAATAATAGGAAAATAGTTATCCTCCCTTTTTTGAAGTACAGTAGAATATGATGATAGGAACACAGTGTAAAGGAAAGAGAATCAGTAGCAGAAAGACAGCAGCGGAGATTAAAAGAGAGGCTTGCCATATTCCATAACGCAAATAAATTAGGATGGGGATGAGTAGTGTGACTAAGTCAGACCATAAGGCTATGAAAGGGTGCTTGAGGGTAGATGCATCAGCCTCAGAATGGTAAAGGCCCTTTTCCTTCCAGGCTGAGGGGAGATGATTACAGCTTAATTAGAAACACCTGAGACTGTCAAAGGCTGCCTCAGGCCTATTAAAACCCCTGCCTATAAAAGAAGAGGGGCTGGTGGGCAGGGGTGGAGCCAAGCTACTAAAAACTTGCAGGAGTAGGAGGAAAGACTTCCCCAAACCAGGATCGAAGTGCTACTTCCCGTGAGGAAAGGAGAAGAAACTCAGACACCAGCCTGGGAGGAGAGACTGAGGTCTACCATTCCCAGCACTTTGCCACCGTGGCTACAACTTGACTGGAAGAGCCAAGGACAGGTACTGCCTGGGGTTTGGGAACCATGGACTTACTGACTTACCTGCTCTGTGGGGAGAAGGGGTGCTTGATCCACCCTGACCAAGGCACACCTGGAACACTGTAGCCAAGAGATGCTGAGGATGTGGGGAAATATAAGACTTGCTCAAAGTGGGGCAAATTTCATAGAATCATAGGGTTGGAAGGGACCTCATAGGTCATCTAGTCCAACCCCCTGCCAGAGGCAGGACCACTCCCACTAAACCATCCCAGTCATGATTTTGTCCAGCCGGGCCTTAAACACCTCCAAAGATGGAGACTCCACCACCTCCCTTGGCAGCTCATTCCAAGGCTTCACCACTCTCCTAGTAAAAAAGTTTTTTCTAATATCCAGCCTCGACCTCCCTAACCGCAACTTGAGACCATTGCTCCTCGTTCTGTCCTCTGTTACTACCGAGAACAGTCGAGCTCCATCTTCCTTAGAGCATCCCTTCAAGTAGTTGAATGTTGCTATCAAATCCCCCCTCAATCTTCTCTTCTGCAGACTAAATAAGCCTAATGCTTATTACTCAAGGTCTATTTCGCCAAGGGAAGTGTCTTACCTGGCAAAGCTGAGTGGGAGCTTTGCTGCAGCAGATGTCTGTGTTGGTCGGTTCTATAGGCAAATAAGAAACCTAGCATGGTCTGAAAAGGAAAAAGTGTTCCCAATCCATGTTTCTAATCTGAGGGCATTGGTCTCAGCTAGTGTGTCTAGTGGTTAAAGTATAATTTGATGGGCCCCAGAACCCTCCTGAACTCAAAGCCCTCCACCAACTGCCCAACCACCTCCTTTTTGCCCCTGTTTACCTGACAAGAGCTGCTCCCTGGCTAGGCAACTCCTGCCCTGAGCATGCTCAGTGAGGGAGATTTGAAAACTTCCCCAGCCTGGCTGCAGCTCCTGGGCCAGGGCAGAACACATGTTCTACCTGTTTCTTCATGGCCCTGGAACTCTGGCCCTTCAAATTTGTTGGCCCCTGATCTGCATTCCAGTAAGTTCCAGGGCATTCTGGCTTACTTTAACCCTGAGTGTGTCTCACTCAGATCTATCGCAGTGGTTCCCAAACTTTTCTCTGCCGTGGCACACCTTGCTACCTTCAAACTTTTTGAGGCACACCACTATTAAAAAACTCATGAATATTCAGATTAACTTTATGGGTATTCATGAACCATGGCACAGTGTTTCAGAAGTGCTGCTATGTGAGGTAGGGGTGGCAAAACAGGGGAGGTCAGGAGTCATGTGCAGTGGCAGGAGTGAGTATGGGGAGCAGAGCAGGGCAGGGGTGGTAAAAGAGGACAAGGGCAGTCGTGGGGAACAGCACAAGGCTAGCAAGAGAAGAGAGGAAGGGAGAACAGGAGTGGCTTTGTGGGGGTCAGGGGGGAACCTGGGAGTGGGAAGGTGGGGCAGGGGAGCATGATGCAGCACCCGCTTCCCCCTCATCCACAGTGGCTCCCTGCCACCCAGGGCAAATCCTCACCCCACTGGTGCTCCCTCCCACCCCGTCCTTCCTTTCCCCAGCCCCCTGCTGCCTGTAATGGACCCTCCCATCACTGCAGGGGCCAGAACCAGGCGTCTAGCCCCCGGCTACATCCCTCCACAGCCACACTGCCCCCCCAGCTACACACACCTGCAACCAGTCACCCCACAATCCCAGCTACACACCCTCTGCTACACATCCACTCCCACCCACCTCTGCTACACACACACACACACCTGCCCCACACAACCCCCAGCAGCCCTCCCCCCCCCCCAAGCCCTTACCTGTGCTGTCTGCAAGCTGGCTGAAACAAGCTGCTCTGCCCAGCAGCGGGAGATTCACACATTCCCGGCCTCCAGCAGCTCTCTGCTGGCTGGGTTAAGGTGGAGCCACTGGAACTCTGCGTTCTGGCTGCTCCTGCTATTTTTAGGGGGACCCCTGCAATTCCGCGTTCTGGTGCCTTCCTCTATTTTTAGGGGGGCTGGAATGCTGCCTGCCTAAACATAGGGGGCCCTGGAACTGTATTCAGGTGCTTTCTTCTTACTTTAAACCCCACCTTTTCCCAATCCTGCACAGCCCATGTGGTTGGGCTGAGCAGAGAGGGAACTTTAACTCCAGCTCTGGGGGATGCTCATGGCACACTTTGGGTGTTGCCGTGCCACACTGGTTGGGAACCACTGATCTATCGTCACCAGTATTCTAGTTTGGGATCACCACACACCCTATAAAATTGTGAGAGCTGGCCATGCTTCCTGGTGCAGTATGCTCTTCTTTTGTGTTACAGTGCCATTGCTGTATGGAAAGGCTAGGGTAAGGATTCTTCTGAGGAGGCTGCAGCTTTAGTTATAGATTGATTGACCTTTTCATTGCAAGCAAAGGTAAAAATTTGGATTCCTAAGGAGTATTTTTGCTACCCTATATACAGCAATACTTTGTTGACTCACTGTGTGGGAATTATTTATTTTTCCTTCCTTAATCCACAATTATTACTGCAACAAAGGATGAGAACAGAAGAAGATGGGTGCACGGATTACAGTCAAATTGCTGAAAATACCCGAGACCGACTAACATTTTGTTTTACAAGGTCATCTTGTAATTAGCATTAGTTAAGCAACTTCAGACATATTAGTATGATTTTTCTTTCTCTGTCTCCAGTGGAAAACTCTCATGTTAAATAGTGGATGCTGGTATAAATTGGTTTGTGTGTGATGGTTAATTATACAGGCTAATGTTCTTTAGTGCCTGTCCTAAGGACAGTTATGTAGTGTCCTTAAGACAATTCAGATTTGATTTTTTTTTTTTTTTTAAATGACATTAGCTGAAGCTAGACATAATGAGAGCAGCCTCTGTTCCACAGCAGGTCAGAAATGGGGAGAGAGAGAGAGTGAGTGTGTGTGTGTGTGTGTGTGTGCGCGCGCAAGTCACTAATAGTTCACTGGGTTGTGGAAGTTGGTACAGCTCTTAGCTTGTTTATGCTAATGCTGATTCCCCTGGCAACTTAGAATGTCAATTTTTTCATTTTTTTTTAATTTTGAACTCTTATTTTTCAAAGAGCACAACAATGTCATCACAAACAACAATAAATGCTTTACATTGTGTATTTGTACCTTATCACTAGCTTTTGATCTGTGCTAAAAAGCACAAACATACAGATTGCAATCTAAAAAAACCCAAACCAAACCCACCCTGTTCAAGAACATTTCAAAGTGCTAATACACAAAATACCAAAAAAATTAAGGAGTCTTGCGGCACTGAAAGACTAACAGATTTATTTATCACATGAGCTTTCGTAGGAGAAAAATCCCACTTCATCAGATGCTTTGAAATATCCCAACATCAACGTAAGCCCATAAAACAGAACTTTCAACTAGTTTTGTTCTGTAAAGAGGACTGATCACGTCACGATAGTGGCACACAAGTTTCAAGGGAGGGGATATGGCTGAGTGGAATAGCCAGGAGAAAAGGCTAGAACTTTACTCTGGCTATGAGATAAGTCTGTTTCCAGTCTCCCTGTCTGTCTTCTCTCACCTTCATTGTAATATATCTCCTGAGGATTTAAGTGTAAACAGTAACTTTTCAGCTCTGCTGTAGAGGTAATTTGAGTTTACAGTGGTTCTTCTTCAAGTGATTGGTCCTGGCCATTCCATTGTAAGTGTACACGCGTTTGTGCACAGATAGCCAGAGACTTTTCCTCTAGAGCACCCCTAGGGTTGGCTGTGGCACCCCCTGGAGTGGCGCTGTCGTGGCTCTCTGTATGATGCACAACCGACCCACCCCCTCCTCAGTTCCTTCTCACTGCCATGGTGGTAGCTGAGTGCAACTTGGCTGCCTTCACGCAGTCCTTCAGTGCTATTATTAGAAGAGTACCTGTTCCAGGTGTTAAATTTGCTGCTGGCCTCTGGGTCGGGGCATGCCAGGTTCTAAAACTTGTGAAACATGTCGCAAGCTGATGCTACTTGACAACCCACACCACTCCTGCTTGAGGTGTTTGGGAGAGGCACACTTCAAAGATAAGTGTAAAATCTGTAGAAGCTTCAAACCACAGACTCAGAAGGCTAGAGAGCAAAGGTTGAAGCTTCTTTTGATGGAGGAAACCCTTGGACCAGCTTCCAGGGTGAGTTCCAGTGTAGTGCCATTAGTTAGTAGTGCTCCGGTGGCAATGGGGAACCGAGAATCATCGAGTGGGCTGCGGCACTGGTGCCGGTGGCAGGGTCCACGGCGCTGTCAGAAGCTCCTTCCACTGCCAGATCTTCGGATCGTCAGCGGCACCACTCCCTCTTTCTGGTGCCAGAAAAGAGGAGGAGGTCAGACATAAGGAGCTCGCCAGTGAGGTTGAGCGCTCCTAAAGGTCCACAGACTGAGGCACAGCAGCCATCGGCACCGTTGGCACCAGCCCAAGTGGAGCAATCGGCTCTGATATCCGTGCTGTACCTGACACACGAAATTTTAGGGGAAGATATGCTGCTGCCTTTGACACCCGAAACATTTGAGGCAGCATATGACCTTATCAAACAGATGGCACTGTCTGCCTCGGGCCTGGCTCCATCTCCAGCACCACCATGCTCCCCTCAAAGTGGTCCTCCATTGGACTCAGATGAGGTTTCCTAAGTGTCCAGAGCCAGTAGGCCCAGGACCAAATGGTTGGCTTCGTCCCCCCTGCAGTGGCATCCTCAATGGCCTGTTCCTTCTCAGTGGCCTTTCTAGACTCCTTGGGCTTTCTATAAGGAGCAAGGTCTCGGGGTGAGCAGATCCCTCTCGGTGGCAAGCTCTCTCCCTCAGCCCCCCGACGCAGTTGGTGCACCCCCGGAAATGGGAGGACTTCTCGGAAGGGGAGACCTCACCAAGATCCCAGGCTCTTACGGATCAAGACAGTTGAGACCATTGAGGCAAACTAGAACCTGCAGTCGAACCTGTAGATCCATCCAGAGAATCATCGTCATCCACACCGGATGAGTTGGTTGTGGGGGTCAGGCCTGAGCCTATCCCAGATGACAGTAAAGTGCACCAAGATCTCCTGCGCAGAGTTGCCCAGGGCTTGGGTTTGCAGGAGGAGGAGATTGTAGAGGATGCAGATCTCATGGTTGACATTGTTGTGCTGGAAGTCTCCTTTCGAGTAGCCCTCCCGTTTATCAAGACCATTCAGAGCACCACAAGAACCATGTGGCATACCCCAGCCTCTGTGCCTCCCATGGCCAAGAGGGTAGAGTGGAAATACTTTGTGCCTTTGAAGGGTTATGAGCACTTCTACATGCATCTGGCCAACAAGAGAGAGTGACAGGGCCATCCTGTAAGTCTAAGGATGCAAAAATGTTAGACTTGTTTGGAAGGAAAATTTACTCCACGGTGGGGGCATCAGCTCTGCATTGTTAACCAGTAGGTGATTCTTAGCTGCTACGCCTTTAATGCATGGTCCTCATTGGAGAGGTTCTCGGAAAAGTGGGAGCAGGGCTCAAGGCCAGAGTTATCAGCTGCCATTAAGGAGGGCAAGATAGTTTCCAGAGCCCTGTTGCAATCGGCGTGAGATGCTGCAGATGCAGTGGCCAGAGCCATGGCCTCTGGAGTCACCATGCACCTCAGCTCATGGCTTCTTATCCATGTGGGTACCAATGATACTGCGAGAGGTGATCCTCAGCAGATCAAGGATGACTTCAGGGCTCTGGGAGTGAGGGTGAAGGAGTTTGGAGCACAGGTGGTGTTCTCCTCGATCCTTCCAGTCATGGCTAGAGGCCTGAGGAGAGACAGATGCATCCTAGAGGTGAATGCCTGGCTGCGAAGATGGTGTCGTCAGGAGGGATTTGGCTTCCTTGACCATGGAGTACTGTTTTAGGACAGAGGATTGATAGGCAGAGATGGCCTTCACCTGTCCAGGAAGGGGAAGACCGTGTTTGGGCACAGACTAGCTGACCTAGTGAGGAGAGCTTTAAACTAGGTTCAATGGGGGAAGGAGACCAAAGCCCACAGGTAAGTGACAATGTGGGTGATCTGGGGGAAGGGATGGAACTTGGGGGGTGCTGGGACTATAGCACCATGAATAAAAGGGAAGGTGGTTGGAACATAAGGGGGGAAATCAAATAAATGTCGTAAAGGCTCTACTGAAGCCCCAATAGGTGAGGAGAGTGGGGGAGGAGAACTCCAAGAAAAAATGCAAGGAGGTTTATGTAATAGAATTGGAAATCAACATGATAAAGTAGGGCAATCGGCCGGGTATCTTAGGTGCCTATACACTAATGTGAGGAGCCTGGGAAATGAGCAAGAAGAATTGGTAGTACTAGCGCAGACAAGGAACTATGATTTTATAGGAATAACGGAGACGTGGTGGGATAGTCTGCACAACTGGAGCTCTGCCATGGATGAGTATAAACTGTTCTGGAAAGACAGGCAGGGAAGAAGAGGGGGGAGGAGTAGCACTATATGTAAAAGAGCTCTATGACTGCTCAGAGCTCTATTATGGAAGTGGAAGTATGCCAATAGAAAGTCTGTGGGTTACATTGAGAGGGGAAAGCAACAAGGGGGATGTTGTGGCGGGTGTCTGCTATAGATCACCAGACCAGAAGCAGGAGGCGGATGAGGTGTTCTATGGACAACCAGCGGAAGCTTCTAGATCACAAGCCCTGGTGCTGATGGGGGACTTCAGTTACCCTGACATCTGCTGGGAGGCCAATACAGCAGTGCATGGGCAATCCAGGAAATTTTTAGAGAGTGCTGGGGACAACTTTCTAGTACAAATGCTAGAGGAACCAACTAGGGACCTTGCACCACTCGACCTGCTGCTCACGAACAGGGAAGAATTGATCAGGGACATAGACGTAAATGGCAAGCTAGGCAGTAGTGACCATGACGTGGTTGAGTTCAGGATGCTGATTAAAGGAAGGAAGGAAAGAAGCTTAACAAAAACCCTGGACTTAAAAAAAGCAGATTTTGGCTCCCTCAGGGGAACTGATGGGCAGGATCCCTTGGGAAGCTAATCTAAAGGGGAAAGGCGTCCAAGGGAGTTGGTTATATTTTAAAGAAATCCTGCTAAGGGCACAGGAAGTTGCCATTCCAATTAGGAGAAAACAAACGTGAGGCAGCCAGAATGGCTTAGCCGAGAACTCTGCTCTGAGCTTAAACATAAAAAGGAAGCTTACAGGGAGTGGAAGCTTGGTCAGATGACCAAGGAGGCATATAAAGATATTGCTAGGGACTGCAGGGATAAAATCAGAAAGGCCAAAGGACAAATGGAGTTGCGGCTAGCAAGGGATGTAAAGGATAACAAGAAGGGGTTCTACAAGTATGTTAATAACAAGAAGAGGATCAGGGATGGTGTAGGTCCCTTGCTGAATGGGGCAGGCATCCTCATGATGGAGGATGAGGGAAAAGCTGAAGCGCTCAATACTTTTTTTGCTTCAGTTTTCACAGGCAGGGTCAGCTCCCAGCCCACTACCATGGATGTGGCAGATGGGAGAGAAGAAGAGAGGCCCTTGGTGATGGAAGGTCAGGTTAGGGACTGCTTAAAGAAGCTGGATGTGCACAGGTCCATGGGGCCGGACGAACTGCATCCAAGGGTGCTAAGGGAATTGGCCGATGAGATAGCAGCACCGCTGGCTGTTACCTTTCAAAACTCATGGAGAATGGGGGAGGTGCCAGAGGATTGGAAAAGAGCAAATGTAGTGCCTATTTTCAAGAAGGGGAAAAAGGAGGATCCAGGGAATTATAGACCAGTTAGCCACACCTCAATCCCTGGAAAAATTATGGAGCAGGTTCTCAAAAAATCCATCCTCAAACACTTAGAGGAAAATAAAGTGATCAGGAACAGTCAGCATGGCTTTACCAAGGGTAAATCATGCCTGACCAATCTCATTTTCTTGTGATCAGATGACTGGTTTTCTGGATGCAGGAAGAACCGTTGATGTGATATACCTTGATTTTGCAAGGCTTTTGATACAGTTTCCCACAGCATTCTCATTGGCAAATTAAGGAAGTATGGGTTGGATAGGCGGACTATAAGGTGGACAGAAATCTGGCTAGATCAACAGTTTCAGTGTGTAGGAATCAATGGTTCCATGTCTAGCTGGCAACCAATCACTAGTGGTGTGCCCCAGGGGTCAGTCCTGGGGCCGGTTCTGTTCAACATTTTCATCAATGATCTGGATGATGGAATAGACTGCATCCTTAGTAAGTTTGCGGATGACACCAAGCTGGGGGGACCAGTAGACACGTTGGAGGGCAAGGACAGGATTCAGGGAGATCTAGACAAATTGGAACAGTGGGCCAATAGAAATCTTATGAGGTTCAATAAGGACAAGTGTAAAATCCTGCACATGGGATGAAAAAAACCCATGCACTGCTCCAGGCTGGGAAACATTCAGCTAAGTAGCAGCAGTGTAGAAAAGGAGCTGGAGGTCATGGTGGATGGGAAGCTAGATATGAGTCAGCAGTGTGCTCTTGCTGCCAAAAAGACCAATGGCATAATGGGCTGCATCAAAAGAAGTATTACCAACAGATCAAGGGATGTGATCATTCCTCTCTGCTCTGCACTGGTGAGGCCACATCTAGAATACTGTGTTCAGTTTTGGGCTCCCCACTATAAAAAGGACAGGGACATGCTAGAGAGAGTTCAGAGGAGGGCAACCAAAATGATTAAAGGGCTGGAGCACAAGCCCTATGAGGATAGACTGAAAGCATTAGGCTTATGTAGTCTGCAGAAGAGAAGATTGAGGGGGGATTTGATAGCAACCTTCAACTACTTGAAGGGATGCTCTAAGGAAGATGGAGCTCAACTCTTCTTGGTAACAACAGAGGACAGAACGAGGAGCAATGGTCTCAAGTTGCGGTTAGGGAGGTCGAGGCTGGATATTAGAAAAAACTTTTTTACTAGGAGAGTGGTGAAGCCTTGGAATGAGCTGCGAAGGGAGGTGGTGAAATCTCCATCTTTGGAGGTGTTTAAGGCCCGGCTGGACAAAACCATGACTGGGATGGTTTAGTGGGAGTGGTCCTGCCTCTGGCAGGGGGTTGGACTACACCTCATGAGGTCTCTTCCAACTCTATGATTCTATGATTCAAGCATCAGGTGTGCCCCAGGAGGTACAGAATATCATCCAAGATCTCCCTTTTGAAGGCCCAGAGTTGTTTCCCCAACAGACGGACGCCAAGCTCCAGACTCTAAAGGATGGCAGGTCCCTGCTTAAGTCTCTAGGGCTACACACTCCAATGCCGCAGAGTAGACCCTTCAAGCCAGTACCAATGCCCAGGTCTTCGCACCGCTCGCAAAATTATAATGCTTGGTGCGGCCAGAATGGCCGAAAAAGTAATTATCATCCCGCTCCCCTTTCCAAGGGGCTTCATGCCAGTCTTCAAGCTCCAAGAAAGGTTTATGAAGGTGCACTCGAGGATGATGTACCATTATCTCCGGTTCTGCACTCTCTGTTCACCAACAGACTATCCAGCTTTTATCTGGAATGCTCCCGGATCACCTCCGACGCATGGGTGCTGCTCTGGAATATTTCCTCCAGTTCTTCTCTTTTCCCCCTTGCTGCCCTCCTCATTCTCTGGCCCCCTCCAGGGACTCTTCTCATGATTACCTGTTGGAGCTGTAGGTGCAGGCCTTGATGGACAAAGGTGCCATAGAGGAGGTTCTGCAGGAGCTTTGGGGAAAAGGCTTTTATTCCCACTATTTTTTGATCCCAAAAGCAAAAGGGGGTCTTCATGCCATCCTCGACTTAAGAGGTCTGAACCATTATCTGCACAAGATACACTTTCGCATGGTTTCCCTTTCTGTGATAATTCCCTCCCTGGATCTGGGAGACTGGTATGCCCTCTATCTTCAGGCCACGTATTTCCATATTTTGATAATTCCCAGACACAGGAGGCTCCTGTGATTTATAGTGAGCGGCAGGCATCTCCAGTTCTCCAGCCTGCTTTTTGGGCTGGCAGCTGCCCCATGCGTTTTCACAAAGTGTCTAGTGGTGGTTGCAGTGTTCCTCAGGCGTTCCAAGATCCAGGTGTATCCCTACCTGGACAACTGGTTGGTTTGCAGCTGGGCAAAGGACGAAGTCGCCCGTCACTTGAGCATGATACAGAGCACCTTCTGGTGCCTCGGCCTACTGGTCAACGTACAAAAGTCCACCCTCATTCTGACTGAAAAGATAGTTTATAGGTGCCCTGTTGGACCCGAAACTGGCAAGAATTTCCCTCCCATGCTCTCAGTTCAACAGTATCGAGTCCCCTGCAAAGGACTTCCAGAGGTTCCTGCTCACTTCAATTCGCTCTTGTCTGCGGCTGCTGGAGTTCATGGCAGCATGCACCCATGTGGTGAGACACACCCGCTTGAGGTTGCATCCGCTACAGATGTGGCTGGCGTCAGTCTCCCGGCTAGCAAGAGACAATATCGACGGTGTGGTCATGATCCCTATGGGTGTGCCAAGTTCTCTAGACTGGTGGTGCCACAAATGGAATGTGTGTCAGGGGCTGTCCTTTCAGCCACCCCAACCCTCAAGGTTCTTGGGCACAGATGCGTCAGACTTGATTGGGGGGCTCATCTTGGTCCCCTCACAACCCAAGGCCTTTGGGGAGATAGCGAGTTGAGCCTGCATATCAATATGAAGGAGCTTTGAGCAGTCCGCCAGGCCTGCCAGGCATTTCTCCATGAGCTGAAAGGCAGAGTGGTGTCAGTGCTTACAGACAACACTGCCACAATGTATTACATCAACAGGCGGGAGGGACCTGCTCTGGCCTGCTTTGCAGCAAAGCCCTCCACCTATGGGACTTCTGCATTCGCCACTCGATGCACCTGGTGGCTTCATACCTTCCTGGCCAGAGCAATCTCCTGGCAGATTCATTGAGCAGGAAATTCACAACTCACTGGTGGTCCCTCAAGTGGGAGGTGTTGAGGCCCATCTTCCATCTGTGGGGTTATTTCCAAGTGGACCTCTTTGCATCTGATCAGAAGAACAAGAGTGCAGAGTTTTGTTCATTCAGGGGGCAGAAACAGGGGTCAATTGTGGATGCTTTCAAGATATCTTGGACGGGGATGGCCTGCTACGTGTTCCCCCCCAACCCCATTGATTCCTCTTGAAAGTCAAACGGGACCGGGGCTCACTCATCTTGGTAACCCTAGCATGGCTGAGGCAACATTGGTTTATGACTCTGCTGCATCTCTCAGTCAGCGACCTGATAGAGTTGCCAACACCGCCAGACCTGCTATCCCAGGACCAAGGGCGTCTGTGCCACCCAGATCTGAGGTAGCTACACTTTTGTGCATTGAACCTCCATGGCTGAGGGACAGGGAGTTACAGTGTTCAGTGCAGGTCCAGAAGGTCTTGTTCAACAGTAGGAAGCTCTCGACGAAGGCATCGTACAAAGGCAAGTGGGACAAGTTTGTGGACTGGGCACATGCAGGGATCTTGTGCCCCAACAGGCTCCGGTTCAAAGCATCCTAGCCTTTCTCTCGCATCTGAAAACCCAAGGCCTGTCCTTGTCCTCCATCAAAGTCTACCTTGCAGCAATTTCGGCGTTCCACAAAAAGGCAAGTGAAGCTTCCCTCTTTGCCAGCTCGTTGGTGAAGCGCTTCCTTAAAGGCTTAGGGCAGGGGTACTCAAACTTTTTGCGAGCTGGTCCACATTCAGCCTTCCACCATTGACCAGGGTCCACAAACAACTAGGGTGGGGGTGAGGGGTGAGTGGGAGTGGGGGGGTGATGTCAGGAGTGGGGGGTGGCAATGCCGGGAGCGGGGGGGCCGCGAGTGGGAGCAGGGGGCGGCGATGCTGGGAGCGTGGGGGGTCGAGTGGGAGTGGGGGGTGGCAATGCCAGGAGCGTGGGGGGGTGAGTGGGAGTGGGGGGGTGGTGATGCCGGAAGTGGGGAGGCGGCGATGCCGGGAGGGGGAGGTGCTGCCGGGAGCGGGGCAGCGGTAGCGCAGCAGGCTCCGTGGGGGGGAGGGGGAGCGCAGCGAGCAACAGAAGTTGCTCAGCTGCCCTTAGAGCAGGGGCACTCAAACGGGCAAATAGGCCACTGTCGCGGTCCACCGGAAACCTCTTTGCGGTCCGGATTGTGGACCGCGGGCCGCCATTTGAGTACCCCTGGCTTAGAGAGACTCTTCCTGGTGGTGTGTTCCCTGATCATGCAGTGGGACCTCAATCTGGTCCTCTCGAGACTCATGGGACCCCTATTCAAGCCATTTGCCTCTTGCTCGCTTCTCCTTCTTTCATGGAAGGTAGCCTTCCTAGTGGCGAGAACGTTGGCCAGGAGACTTTCAGAGATTCAGGCATTGTTGGCCTCCCTGCCCCATACAGTCTTCTTCAAAGACAAAGTTCAACTGCGTCCTCACCCAGCATTCCGTCCTAAGGTGGTTTCGCAGTTTCACTGCAATCAGGAAATTGTCTTGCCAGTCTTTTATCCAAACCCGCATGCCTCAGACAAAGAAAGAAGGCTCCACACACTGGATGTTTGCCGT
Source organism: Podocnemis expansa (assembly GCA_007922195.1). NCBI lineage: Eukaryota > Metazoa > Chordata > Testudines > Podocnemididae > Podocnemis > Podocnemis expansa. The sequence goes on along the minus strand of ML681982.1, from coordinate 42,383,505 downwards.
GCTTTGGCCTTTTCCATAAAGAGGGTAAAACCCTTTAGAAAGATATCCCAGCTGTTTGTAGCAGTGGTGGATAGAATGAAAGGGGAGCCAGTCTCGGCTCAGTGCCTCTCCTCCTGGATAGTTTCTTGTATTCGTGAATGTTATGCATTGGCAAAGATTGACCCATCGGCAATCAAGGCCCACTCTGTGAGAGCTCAAGCCGCCTCTGCTGCATTCTTGAGCAGGGTACCAGTTGTGAACATTTGTAAAGCTGCTATGGGGTCGTCTGCACACACGTTCATGCAGCATTATGCGATTGATTGGCAAGCTCAAGGTGACATTGCAGTGGGTAGAGCTGTCCCGCAGTTGGTGCGCCTGTAATTCCGACCCACCACCATAGGTAAGATTAGTCAATCACCTACAATGGAATGGCCAGGAGCAATTACTCCAAGAAGAAGAGGAGGTTACCTACCTGTATAACTGGTGTTTTTTGAGATGTGTTGCTCCTGGACATTCCACATCCCTCCCTCCTCCCCTCTGCGGACTAGGCGTTAAGAAGTTACTGAGGAGGGGGTAGGTCGGCTCTGCCTCATATAGAGACCTGCAACGGCGCCACTCCAGGGGGCACCACAGCCGACCCTATGGGTGCTCTAGAGGAAAAGTCTCCAGCTATCCATGCACGTGTGTGCATACACCTACAATGGAATGTCCAGGAGCAACACATCTTGAAGATCACGTTACAGGTAGGTAACCTCTTCTTTTTCTTGCTCACTTGATTTTTCTTTGAATATAGATTTTATAGGTTCTATAGTCAGGAAGAATTGCTTTGATTATCTACTCTTATCAGCAGAGTTTGGTTGTCTTCCATTAAAATTATAGCTGATTATCACTGGTGGATCCACAGGAGGCTAATGAGATCTATCTGGGATCCACAGACCGACCTAGACATTTCCCAATGGAAGATGGGGATCTGGATTGTTAAGTGAGGCTGTGGCATGTTATGTCCTCCTTTCCTGTTTCTTTGTTTTCTTTTGTCTCTCAAAATACTGGGATTCTTGCCACAAGGTCTTGCAAAACAGAGGCCATACAATTTCCCTGGAATAATTCCTGTCTGAGCTAGAGCATGTCTTTTAGAAAAACATCCAATCTTGATTTAGAAATTGCCAGTCATGTACTCTCACAAACACTGATTAAACTCTTCAAGTTGTTAATGTATACCTTATTTCTGGATTGAGTTTATCTGGCTTCAACTTCTAGCCATTGGTTCTTTTTGTAGCTATTGGATATATCCTTGTGTTTTTTAATATCCTAATATAGATATGAGACTAAGTTGAAGAAATTAATTTTGTATGGAGCTTTAAGGAATGAGGTCCCTGGTCAATCTTGTCTATCTGTGTGTGAATTCTGTAGTGTAATTCAAGCACCGTTGAAATCTCTGTCTCCTGTACTCATGAACCCTGTCTATTGGTTAACAATTTAAGTGAGAGGAACTGCACAGAGGGGATATCTAGGCAACTAAAATGGTTCAGTTAACATTTTTCTGCACATGACCAGCAGTCTTGAAGTGATATGTCTTTTCAGCAGGTGGAGCAATGCAGGGAGAGAAACTCCATGCTAACCTCTTCACAGTGATTGCATTGCTAAGCAGCTGGGCTGCTACATTTTGTATTTCTTTAACTTTCAGAGTATGAGACTTGACTCCTAGTTTTGAACCCCATACTCATTAATGCATGTATGAAATTAGCTGTGCCCTAGAGAACAGAGTGCAAAGTTCTGGACAGGTGGAGATAGAAACGGGGCTATTTGCTGCCATGGCTTTTAAAGAAGGCTATAGCATTAAGGAGTCCAAAGGCTGCAAGCTAATTTGACAATCAGAGTAGATGGTCTCTATTGTGGGGCATATTATAGTGGAGTCAACGACTTTGAAACACTCCTCTCTTCTCAGTAATACCGCAGTTTTACCTGGATTCAGCTCTCTCCAAATGCTGATTTCAGCTAACCATTGAGAAAACTGAAATATGCCAGCCAGTGTGTCCTTTTTTTACATTATACAATGAATAGATGGAAAATAGCAGAACAAGTATATTGTCAAACATACTAAGAAGGCCATCTAATGCTGATGAGTGAAGGATGCCCTTAAAGCACTCTTTACGTGATCCTTTCCCCAGCTAAATAATTGCCAGATACAATTAGGGCTGAAACTCTAACAATAGTCCATAGCTTCTTTTTACAAGGTCTTAATGACACAAACAGCAGGGTCTCTTACATTAACAAATGCTCCTTAATACCAGTTTTGGCAAAACAATACAATTGCTCATATGTGTAATTATGTCTATTATGCAACGCTTAAATGCAGGCAAATAGCCATAGCCAAGTGCATTCAAAAGTAGGTATTTATTAATGGTCAGATGTACACTATATTAAAATTCACAGGGAACTAAAATATTTCCCATGGCTGTTTTTAAGATAGTCAGGGGTTACCTGCCAGGATAAATGATCAGTGACTAAGCTTTTTGGAAGGTAGATGGATACAAGGCCCTGATCTACCCTGGGGGAGGGGGTGGATTTCAGCAGCAGTGGAAGGGAGATATGCAAGTTAATTAAAATAACTTGTGTATCTCGCTTTGACTGCCTAATGCACACTTACTGCTGTGTCTTCAGAGTGCTGAGTCGATGGGAAATGTCCTTGTCACAGGGCAGACTCCCCCTAGTGCCCCCTGGTGGGGAAAGTGCCAGGGGCATGTGCAAGGAGAGGGCCCCCACAACCTCTCTAGCATGCAATGTCCTCACAAACAGGCTGTCTTGTAGTTAGGGCAGTATGGCCTAGCAGCCTCAGAGTCTCTATACAGAGTCCAAACAGAGCCCTCAGTTCATGGTAGCATGGCCTAGTGGTCCCAGAGTTTCTATACAAAAGCAGTTCCTGTGGGGTGCAGTACCCAAGTAGGGGGGTTCAGAGCCCCTCATTCCACTGAGCCCCAGCCCAGGGCCCTATAGGTGCCATGGTTTTGGCACCAAGTCAGTGGCCAAAATACACGGACTGGTCTTACCCTCTACCCATGGCTCACCCCTTCAGTCCCCCTGAGCTACTTTCTAGCTGGGATATCCGCTGATAGTTCTCTGTAAGATCTCAGGTTTAGCTGGCTGAAGCAGATGCCTGGAAGATAGCCTTATGATACTCATCATGGGGCACACTTTTCTTCAGGCCCTCTCTAGAGTCAGAGTCCCCCCAGGGTTGAGGCTGATGGAGCTTCAGGTCAGGAGCTTCCAGCACACATCCTCCCTCTTCTCTGGTCAGCCCAAACTGGGCTGGGCTGAGCTGCCACCTATTATACCTAGCCAGCAGCCTGAGCATGCCCAGCAGGGCCTATGGGGTGGGGCTTCCTCCTTCCATATTCTATAAGGGGCTGGTTTAGTGCAGTGTGTATCTACCCCATCACAGTCCTCCTGTTGACTAGGCATTACTACAGTTGAGGGGTTGAAATTACTCAGTCAACTTCCTGATCAGCTGATCCACTCAGTCAACTGTGAAGTTTGATCTCATGGTGGTGAATTCCCTCCTGTCAGTGAAGACTTGCCCAAAGGTAAGGAGTAGCTGGTACAGTCATATGTGAGCATTCTGTGCTTTGTATTTTATGCAGAACTATTTGCATCATTATATAACCTCCCAAATGTGTATTGTATTGTTGTTTATTATTTGTATTATCATAGCACTTAAGAGCCCCAGTCATGGTCTGCAACCCTGTTGTGTTATGTGCTATAAAATACAAAATAAGTATGACAAGAGGTGAGATGGATACAGACAAATGGTATTCTATACAAGGTATAAGATATCAAGGGCAGTAAGCAGTCTGAGTGTGAGCCTATTTGGAGAACTGGGTGTGCCTGCCAACTGCTCAAGTCCCTCCCCCAGCTTAAGGGGAGATGGCACTGGACCCAGGTACAACTGAACACGGAGGACAACTAATAATTTAACAGGGATGTGTGTGCAGCTATAGGTTCAAAATTAGGGATTCTGAGGGGATCACCGAGCAGAGAACCCTGGACAGTGTCCACTGCCCCAGGAACGTGTTGAGGGAGCCAGGAGATGCCACCCAGAGGAACTCTGCCCAGATACGTGAATGGACAAGGGGCCAGAAATAGGCCCCACAGTTGCAGAGACCCCCCTCAGCCAACCTCCTCTCCCTCATCTCATAGATAACAGTTTTAGCGAGGGCTAGGAGGAGGTTGACGAGGAAGTCCCGAGACTTTGTGAGGCTGCAAATGGGGAGTGCATAGATAAACAAATGAGGGGAAAAGTGCAATCAGAACCTCAATAAGAGGTTCTGGAGTAGTCAGAAGAGGGGCTGCAACCTGGTGCAACATGTGCACTAGGGTCTCCCTCTTGCCGCAGAAGGGGCAGGTGCCAGGGCGCAGGATGAACCGTGCCAGGTACACACCTGTGCTCATGGCTTCATGCAGGAGTTGCCAACTGATGTCCCCGGTGGGATGTGGGGTCAAGGTGGCATACATGCTGGCCTACCGGGGGTCCTCACCCTCCACGTGTGGAATGAGGCCCCGCCATTTGGTGTCAGTGTGACACGAGAGTGAGAAAATAGATAATGTGGAGCACGAGTGTGTACAGATAGTCCCAAGGTGTGGTTTGGAAGGGGAATGGCGGCAGGTCTAGCGGCCGGCTCAGGGAGTCTGAGAGTGAGCCTTTTTGGAGTCCAGGTGGTTAATTCTCAAATCAATTTCAAAATTCAAACAATATATGTAGTTAGATTACCTACACTGTTCTTAATAAACATATTCTGTAATCAGGAAAATGAATAATAAATCAAAGCTTCAAAGAGAAGCTGCAGAATTGGAATTCACATGCAGATTTGGTGCTGTCTACTTAGGGCTGAATATAGACTATGGTTTTTTTTCCCATTACTACAGATAATTTTGCTTTTCTTCCCTCTGCCCACCTCCCTGCTAACTGCTGTACTTCACTGTTCGAATTTAAACAACTGCTTTAATTTTCTGTAACAGTCTGACCTGCGCTTCTTCGAGAGTTGTCCCTGTGAATGCTCCACTCATGCATCGGCTTGTCCTGGTGCTGTTGATCGGAGACTTTCAGCAGCAGTGTCTCTGAGAGCCATGCATCCACAGTTGGTGTCTCACGCAGTCAGGAGTATGCCAACCACTGTCTGCACGGCTCGTCCCCTCGGTTCCTTCTCAGCTGCCTCTGGCCTGAGATAGAGCCCTGCATCATTCTGCCTTTCAGACAAAATTAGGGAGAAGAACCTGTTCAATCATTATTTTACTGTTTCTGTCATAATTCATCATAGTTCATCAGTTTCTACCCCTTAGCAAAAAAAATCTTCCCCCAGTTTTTGTTAATACCCTTGTTTCACCTCTATGCCTGGCTCTCCAGGATTCAAAGATGTGAAAAATACAGGGACGTGATGCCCATTTCAGATGGGCACTCACTCTCTAGCAACTGCTTAGCAGAGGGCCACATTACAATGAAATGCCCTCACTGTGTTAAGCTGAAGGAACGCATCCACTGTGACAGAGAGCTCAAACTGAAACTTATCCTTACAGAAAAGCCACTACAGTCCACTTCAGAGGCTCCTACTCTGCATGAAGACAAACCAGTGAGCTCTTACTCCTCAAATAACAAAAGGGGGAGAGACTGGGCTTCACTGTATGGAGACTCATGAAAACAAAAATGAACTCCTGAGCTGACTGCTCTGTTTGTCGCTAAAGGTTCAAAAAGCCTTCACTGCAGCAATGGCCATGGCACCAAGGAAGCCTGCACTAAGCCAAAATTCGGTATTGACTACAGCATCTTCAACACCAGTCAAGACTGCACTGAAGATGGTGCTGACATATTTTCCTACTCCACTGGCACCACTGTCGGTACTGTTACCAAAGACAGCATGTGCTGCTACTACAATTAAAATGCTGGTACCGACTCCATCCAATACAAAGCAATCAGCACCACCAGCCATGGCACCAACAACCTGACCTCAGCATCACAAACAAACAGACACATGGCATTCCTCATCACTCTATGGTACAGACTTATCTCCTTCATCACATGGATCCTGGTCTCTGCTTCCATCACCCTTTTCAAGTGAAGGCAATCAGTATTCACATGAATCCTTTCTCTTCCCCAGGCAGAGCCACTTTGATTACCTCTATAAAGTCATTGGCTCACATGTAGAAAACCATGAAGGAATGGATCCATCAAATGAAGGTTCTAACACAAAGGTCCATTTGCAACCATTCCTCTATAAAGGAGAAAGTGCATGTGCATCATATGGAACCAAGAGTAGGGTTACCAGCTGTCAGGCAAAAGGAGGACCAATGTTCCCTCTAAGCTGCGCTGGCGCACTGCAGCGCAGCCCGCCGCAGCCGCCAGCACAGAGAAGGCTGCCGGCAGCTCGCGGCCAGCAGCCAGGGTCCTTACACAGAGCTCCTCTGGGGCTGAGAGTTTTCAAAACTCCCACCCAGAGAAGTTCTAATGGAGCATGCCCAGAAAATCTGAGCATGCTCCGTTGTGCTTCTCTGCCCCAGGAGTTATGGCTGGGCCGTGCGGCTCCAGTCCAGCCCCAAGGTAAGTTTGTGGGGGCTGGGGGACCTGCCGGGAGCGGGGGGATGCTGCTGGGAGCAGGGGGATGCTGCCGGGAGCGGGGGGGTGAGCAGGAACAGGGGGGATGCTGCCGGGAGTGGGGGGGGCAAGCGGGAGTGGGGGTCTGCACAGCGAGCCCCGCGGGGGGGGGAGAGCAGCAAGCAACAGGAGTTGCTCAGCTGCCTGCTCCTCTTAGAGGGAGCATTGAGGAGGACATGTCCTCCTTTTTACCTTCATGTTCTCTGTCTGTCAGACATTTTAAAAATACATGGTTTTTGTCTGGCTTTTTACTTACAGGGGTTAAAGTATGCTGGAATGCCCCAGAACACCCTATTTTTAGGGGGAAGCATTCCAGGGCTCCCTAAAAACAGAAGAATACTACATTGATAGTACAATTTCTCCATGTGTCCTCCAATTTCCTCCTTTTTGTACGTCCCTGTCCTCCTTACAATGCTTTGGTATCTGGTAACCCTAACCAAGACCTTCCATATCTGCTACAATGCAGGACAGGTCACCCTCTCCAGTCCCAATGACACACCTGGACAAGGTCTCAGAAGGGCAAGTAGTGGAGGATACATCCCCTCCACGTAACTTTTCATCATCCCCGATTGAGGTCGTCATGCTGGCTCCACTGTCTGTAACTGATGACGCTAAACAATTGCAAGAATTATTGCGCAGAGTGGCAATTGCACAGGTCATACCATTACAAGAAGAACAGGAGTCCCAATATAAACTCCTCCATGTACTCCATACTGCATCAAATCCCAATAAATGGAGCTTTACTGGAACCCGCAGATGTGATTTGGCAAACACCAGCATCCATGCTCCCTACCAATGTTCCCTCTAAGAGGCACTGGCAGCTGAGAAACTCACGTTGCTCGCTGCGCTGGCCCCTCCCCCCGCGGGCTTGCTGCGGTGCCCCCCCACACGCCCACCCCCAGCTGCCCGGCCACCCCCAGCTGCCCCCCCACCCCTGCGGGCCTGCTCCCGACCACCCCCCCGCTCCCAGCGGCCCCCACGGTCCTGCTCCTGGCTGCCCCCCACGCTCCCTGCCCCCAGTGGCCCTCCCACTCCCGGCGACCCCCCCCCTCCCCTACAGGCCCACTCCCGGTGGCCCCCACGGGCCCGCTCCCGGCCGCCCGGCTGCCTCCCCCGCTCCCCGCCCCCGGCAACCCCCCCGCCCCCGCAGGCCCACTCTCGGCAGCTCCCCCACCCCCGTTCCCGGCAGCCGCCCCCCTGCGGGCCTGCTCCCAGTGGCCCTCCCGCTCTTGGCCGCCCCCCCCAACGGGCCCGCTCCCCGCCGCTCCCACAAACTTACCTCGTGGCTGGAGCCAGATGGCCCAGCCACAGCTCCTGAGGCAGAGAAGCTCTACGGACCATGTCCAGAATTTCTGGGCATGCTCCGTTAGAGCTTCTCTGGGCGGGAGTTTTCAAAACTCCCTGCTCCACAGCAGCTCTGTTGAAGAACTCCGGCTGCCGGCAGTGCGCTGCCGGCAGCTTTCCCTGTGCTGGTGGCTGTGGCAGGTTGCGCTGCAGCGCGCCAGTGCAGCTTAGAGGGAACATTGCTCCCTATGTGCAAGAGAGCCAATAGAAAGTATTGTATTCCCACTAAGGGCATGGACTTCCTCTTTGCTCATCCACCCCCAATTCCTTTGCAGTGGAGGAAGTCCATCACAAGAGTAAAAAAGCAGGCAAAAGTCCACTCCCAGTGACAAGGATAACAAGAAGATATTCATTTGGAACACTTCAGTTCAGAATAGCCAACTACAACACTCTGCTCTCTAAGTATGATCATGACAATTATGAAAAAATTGAAGAATTAAAGAAACACTTAGCTGAAGACAAACAGCAGCTACTCAAGTCCCTGGTGGATTTAGGTCAACTTATCACACGCACATCTTTACAAGCATTCTTAGACATTGCAGATACGGCAGCCAGAATCTTGGCAACTGCTGTCACCACGTGACATGCTTCCTGGATTCAAGCTTCAGGAATACAAAAGACTTGCAAACCAAAGCAGAAGACCTACTTTTTGAGAAAGGTAAACTATTTTCCAAAAAGACTGATGAAACCTTTATACTTCATGAAAGATTCCAGGGCAACACTAAGAACCCTAGGCACGTACACACAATCTTTCAAAAGATTCAGATTCCAAACATACCAATGGGGGATTATCAATTGTTCAGACAGCAAAAATGATACAATGACATCATCATCAACCACAAAAGAGGAGGCAATCTTCAAATCAGCCAACCTCTGCACAACTTCCTCAATCCAAACAGGCATTTTGAAGGTCAGGTCGAGGGCTTGAGAATGCTCACAATCGGAGAAAGCTCAAAAACTTTTGGACATCATTTGTAACCCTTTCTTGATCTATGGTTTACAATCACTACCGACAGATGGGTTCTAGAGATCATCATCAACAAGGGCTACATCCTCTCTTTCAAATCTATTCCCCTCTGCCACCTGCCCACCTCAACCCCGTCCCTCTTCAGGGATCCTTCTCATGCGCAGCTACTACAACCAGAGGTATTTCCTCTTCTTGAGATAGTAGCCATAGAAGAGTTCCCACATCAATACCATCAAAGTGCTTTTTACTCCAATTATTTCCTAACTCAAAAGAAAAGAGGCGGTTGGAGACCCATCCTAGATCTCAGGTTACTGAACAAATACGTTCAAGTCCAAGAGTTCAAGGTGGTAACACTATCAACAATTAGCCCTGCATTAAATCACAGAGGTTAGTTCTCAGCCATCGACCTCAAGGGTGCCTATTTTCATCTAACTATTCACTCAGCCCACAGGAGGTTTCTTCAGATTACACTTGGCAAAACACATTTTCAATACATGGTTTTACCATTTGGCCTGGCCATGGCTGCTCTGGTGTTTGCCAAGATACTCACCGTGGCTGCAGCTCATTTACGATGCTTGACCATCACAATATATCCCTACCTGGTTGATTGCCTCATACAGAGTCCATCATGTGATGAAACAATTCACCATATGCAAACAGCGGTAACCCACGTGCAAAACCTTGGGTTCCTAATAAACTTTGAAAAATCTGTGATAACCCCCTCACAGACCTTAGAGTTTATTGGAGTCCACCTAGACTCCACCATCACGAGAGCATCCCCACTGCTCCACAGATTCCAGAACATTCAAAACATGATGGAGGAGATGAAAACACTCCCTCCACCAATGCCTACACATGTCTCTGACTACTAGGGCACATGTTCACCACTATGTCTGTGGTGGAAAATGCCAGGCTTCACATGAGACCATTACAGGTATGGTTAAAACACATATACAATCCAAGGAAACACAAGCTGAACTAGAAGATCATAAACCTTGGATTGGTGGATAAATCCTAGCAATCTACTATCAGGGTACCCTCTCACACAACCCCACCATCTATGGTCATTACTACAGATGCATTGCTTATAGGGTGGGGAGCACATACTTCAAACTATACAATACAGGGTCTTGGACAGAACACGAGACCCACCTACACATCATTTTACTGGAACTCAGGGCAGTAGAGAGAGCCTGCTTCCAGTTTCTTCCCCGATATGAAACAAAATTAATACACATCCTCACAGATAACATCTCATGCATGTACTATATAAACAGACAGGGAGAAGCTCACTTTCCTTCCCTATGCATGGAAGCAGTCAAACTTTGGAACTAGTGCATCTGTCACTGAATAACCTTAACCACATCTTACCTGCCAGGACATCTGAACATGACCGCTGATGCCCTGAACAGAAAATTCAATGTCGACCACAAGTGGGAGATCAACAAGATGGTGTTATACAACATCTTTCAAGACTGGGGACAACCCACAATAACCAAACAACCAAAAATTGGCAATGCAAAAAAATACTGTTTCAGAGCAGTTTGTGAATACTGACCCTTAGGAGACGCATTCATAATAAATTGTAAGGACCTCTGGTATATGCTTTCCCTCCACTACCACTTCTACCATGATCAATAAACAAGATCAGACAGGACCACGCCAGAGCAATTCTCACAGCCCTGGCATGGCCATGACAACCTTGGTATTTCATTTGCCTAAAAACATTGGTATCACAACCGCGAAAACTTTCAACCAATCTCAACCTACTGTCACAACACAACAGCAGGGGTGCCTCACCCCAATCTGGACCCATTGCAACTTACAGCATGGCACCTTCATTGTTCCAAGAGCTAGAAACACTATTTTCAAACCCGGTTCAAAATATATTCTTAAATAATAAAAAACCAGCAACTTGTAAATCTTACTTTTATAAATGGAAAAGATTCTTTTTATGATCTACTGCTAGGCAAATAGACCTTTTTTCGGCACCTTTACCTTCAGTACTAGACTATCTATTAGAACTAAAATCAAATGGTCTCTCACCAAGTTCCATTAGAGTCCATCTCGCCGCAGTCAGTATCTTCCACCAAAACAAGGAGACAGTATCAATGTTCTCCCATCCAGACACAAAATGCTTTCTACTGGGGATTCAGAATCTTTACCGTGAAGTCAGGGAAGCTACACCACCCTGGGACTTAACTCTTTGTTTTGAAAGCACTTACAACTCCCCCTCCTTTGAGCCTTTAGCCATCTGTTTGCTACTTCAGCTCTCAATGAAAGCGGCTTTTTATTTGCTATAACATCAGCCAGAAGAGTAAGTGAGCTCAGAGCCCTCATGGTGGACTCCCTTTACACAATCTTTCATGAACACTCTAACTATGAGATCTCACCCAAAATTCATTCCCAAGGTTTCTTCTCATTTTCACATTAACCAAACCATATACTTACCTACCTTCTATCTAAAGCCACATAAAGATCACACAGAGGCACGGTGTCATACCCTCAAGGTCCATAGAGTGCTTCTCTTCTACCTGAATAGAAGAAAAGAATTCTGTAAATCCATGAGACTTTTTATTTCCATCACAGAATGTTCAAAAGGGAAACTGATATCCTTCCAAAGACTATCAAAATGGATTTTGAGTTATCTATCTATGCTATGAGTGCGCAGGCTTAGTTCCCCCACAACAAATCAAAGCTCACTCCACTAGGGCCATGTCCTCTTCTGTGCCATTCCTTCATAACATACCTATCACAGAAATTTGTAGAGCTGCAACATGGTCCTCAGAAACTACTTTTCTTAAACATTATGCCATTATTGACATGCCACACCTGAGCACATAGTTTGGATCCTTGATCCTGGCCACAATTAGTGGACTTGCTCTGAAATCCCACCTACTTTAGTCGGTAACTGCTGCATACTCACCTGAGTGGAGCACTCGTGGGGACAACTGTCAACGAAGGAAGGAAGGTTGCTTACTTTGGTGCGGTAGCCAATGTTCTTCGAAAGGTGTGTCATGTGACTGCTCAACTATAACCCCTCCTCCCCTCTACTTCGGACATGTTCTTTTATCTGCAGTGGAGAAGGAACTGAGGGGATAAGCTGTGCGGATGATTGTTTGCATGCTCCTGACTGTGCGAGATGCTGACTGAGCATGTGTGGCTCTCAGAGGCACTACTGCCAAAAGTCTCCGATCAATGGCACTGGGGCAAGCTGACACCTCAGTGGAGCAGTCATGGGTACACATATCTCAAAGAATGTTGGCTACAGCACCAAGGTGAGCAACCTTCCTATCCTATGACTTGCATTTATTTTGCTCCCATTCTGTAAATTCTCCATCTTCAAGCACCTGGAGAAGTGGGGTTTTCTCCCATGAAAGTTCATGTGATAAATAAATTTGTTAGTCTTTATAAGTGCCATCAGACTCCTTGTTTATATACTGTATATAGTCAGTACTCCTGTCTTGGGGTTCAACTTAACTGACATCCGAAGAAGCCCCCTCATGTAAGCCTGATTTTTAGCTTTCTTTGCCAGCTTGGTTTGTTCCTAGATTCTCCAGGCAAAACCTTCTGTCCCAATCACTAGTCCCCATTCCACCTGAGAGAGACAGCTCCTTCTTTTATATCCTGATTGAAACTTACCAGAGCCTCTTGTTAGTATGACTCAACAATAAGTCTACTGTATTTTCATGCTGGATAGATGTACCCAATAACTAAATCCCCCCACAGAAAAGCCCTGCATTCCTATACAAGTTCCTAGTGGGTTACAGTGTTAGGTTCCTGAAGGAAAACCCTTATTGTGACATCAACAAGAGCTGTATATGATTACATTTCTGCGACAGAATTTGACTAGTTAGCTTTTGCATCTTTTTGTAGTCCAGGAATGTTGTTACTTTAAGTATGTTTTGTTTCTAATCCCCTTAGTTTTCCTTCATTCTTGTTTTGATATGTGTCATTTGCTCTGCTATTTCTAAAAGTAATAATCTGACACATCAAATATAAAGCTATTGTAATGCCCAGACTTGGTCTTTTCCCCTGTATGACAATGAAGTTGATTCCTGTTAGAGGTTTTTGTTATCTGATAAAGTTCTTAGTGTTATCACTTTGTTAAACAGAAGCATGTATCTTAAAGAAAAGACATTCAGGCTAACCCTTGGACAGAAAATTGTCCTTGTTTGTGTAGGTTCCAGTGCTGATGAGGAAAACTATTCTCTTATTCTTTCATTCAGAAAAAAAATATTACTCCATGGTGATGTCTGTCATATTTCACATCCTTCTGTTGACTCTTTCATTTGGACTGGCTTTGCACACGGCTTCCAGGCATTCAGTATGAACATCAACCAGTGTCTTGTACTATCCATCTGGGGAAGAAGGGCTTAGATTACAGCCAGTCTCTTTCAGCAGGTTTTTCCTTCAAGGCAACTTCTCTAGTGGTTTCTTTGTTCTTCACTAGTCCTATGTGTTATTGCCCTGAAGTGCACAGCCCTCTTTTCCACTAACTAGGAAACATTTCAATTTTTTTTGACTAGTTCTCCTGGAATCTCATTGATGTATGTGAAATAGGTTTTAAAATCATGCTGTTGTAAACATTTTCATGGTAGACTGGCAACTACCAGCGAATGTGATTGTTTTGGTTTGTGTAATTCCAAAGGGGGCAGCTGTGTTGGTCTAGTTCAGTAAAACAAACAAGGAGTCCTGTGGTACTTAAAGATTAACTAACAATTTTATTTATTGCATGAGCTTTTGTGGGAGAAAATCCCACTTCTGACAAAGTGGGATTTTCTCCCATGGAAGCTCATGAAATAAATAGATTTGTCAGTTAGTCTTTAAGTACCAGAGGACTCCTTGTTTGGTTTGCTTAAGTGAACGTGAGTTTTCCTGTCTTATTGTACTTGTGCTTCAAGTATGTAAATTATTGCATACTGCTCAGTGTATGTGTAGCTGTTAATGTAGTTGTTTCTCTCAGAGCCACACTCAGAGTGGGGAGAAAGCAAGAACATAGTCATAATCATATAAATAATAGTATAATATGATCTGTAGATAACAATCCAGCTGTTTGTCTTTAAAGAATACTTTAATCAGTGCTAAACATGTCATATCTGCATACTCTCCAGCCTGAGCTGTTTACATTTGATTTCAGCTTTTCCTGCCTCTTGCATCATAGTCGTATTTCTGGTTTGCAATTCATTTCACTTTCCAGAAAACAAATAGAAATCCTGCAGATCTTCATCCTCTTGTCACTTTTGAAATGAACCTTAAATAAAACAGGGAATGGATGTGAAATTAAAAGACAACCAAGCAGGATTTTGTGTTGCACTAACCTCACATTGGCCCTGTGCTGATTGTTATGCCTTCAAGTCACTGGAATTGTTCTTAATTAGGTTATTCCAGAGCATTTCACTACACCTACCAGCTATCATCAGGAGTTAGCAATAACTGCACTTTAGATGTTGACAAGTGCTTTCATAGTCAGAACTGCTTTAAAATTAATGAGGTAAAAAAGAATGAGAGACAGTAACCCACACCAATTTGAAAAGTGTATATATATTTAAACCCCTCTTATCCTCTCACCCCCTTCTAAAATCTACCCAACACACACATCTTGCTCTACTTTTCTCAGCCTTCTTTCAACATCGATTCATAATACCATGATTTGTGTAGAAAAAACAGAAAAGCTGTCTGTCTGGCAAGACTACTAAACTAAGCCCAGTTAAGACCACTTTGATTCTCAATGAGCCTGTGCACACAAGGTTTAAAGTGGTTTAACTAATCCACACTGTTAGTTAATCTGGATTAATTTTTCTGTCACTGTGTAGACAAGACCAGAAAGAGTGCTTAGAAATTTCAGTGAGCTAATTTTAGACATTTTCATTTTTAAGTAAGGGATAGCTTTTTCAAGAAAGTCTGGAGGAACAGAGTATTCTTGAATATCACTTATTCTTTCTGTAAACTGGTAGCCAGCACCTGAATGCCTCCTCATGGCTAACAGCCACATGGCAGATTCCTTACCCGTTAATTCCTTTTGATGAGCTCCTTAAGCATAGCACAGTCTCTTCTGTAACTATCAGCATCCCCATCTAGAACTGGTTTAACAGCAAACAAGTTTCAAACCATCTTGAAAGTCCTGAAAATAAAGCCCACAAGTTCATATTCAGCCACAGTTCTTTGCCCCACATGGACCTTTTCTGTCCCAGTCTGCTCCACACGAATCCAGCAGTCTCAGTTCTCTCTGGCTTTCTACTCCTGTCAGGTGTCTCTCCTATTGTCAGCGTGAAGGCAGGCTATATACTGTCCCCTCACTTTTTAATTGGTTCAGTGGGGCTCACCTGCTTTGAAAGAGGGGCACTGGGTGTTGTCTGCTCACTGGGACCCAATACCTTGACATCCCTCCCCACAATTCAACTTTTTGTTGAGTCAGTATAGCCCTATATAGACAGGGTAAGGGCAGGGGTTAAAGTGGGCCAGAATGTGGCAGAAAGTTGTTCTGGGGCCCACTATTTTTAGGGGCTGTGTTCTGGGGCCCCTAAAAAGAGAAAATGGAGCTGGAATGCTGCGTTCCAGGGACCACCATTTAAAAAGAGTGGGCCCCAGAATGCAGCGTTCTGGTTCCATTTTCTATTTTTAGGGTCCTGAACACTGTGCCCCTAAAAATAGCAGGCACCAGAACAGCATTTTGCCACATTCTGGCAGGCAGGGGAGAGCAGGGGGCCTCCATGTGCAGTCTGCAGATGCATTGTCTCCCAGCCCAGTGTGCAGCTGCTGCTAAGTACTGGCTCATGCTGGGGGGGGGGTGTTGGGGGTGCCTGAGCTGGGGGAGGTAGTGGGGGCAGGAGGTGGATTTTGGGGACAGGGGAATGGATATTGGGGGCAGGAGCTGAGGTGGGGGCAGAAGCTGGGGTGGTGAACTGGCGTGTGGGGGGGCTGGCGTGAGGGGCTGGTATTTGGAGGCAGGAGCTGGGGTGTGGGGTAGGCATGTGGGGGGGCAGGAGCTGGGGTACAGGAGGGGGCCCCACCTGTGCAGGAAGGGAGCCTGTCCGATTAGAAGGGTTCCGGGGCCTACCAAATTGTACTTTAACCTCTGGGTAAGGGGTAATGAAGAAGGAATGGTACACTGTTTAGTTTCTACATTCTAGCAATATCCTTTACTACTCCTTCTTCACCTTCTACATTCCTGTTCTTCACATGAATACACAGCCTGTCAAAGGGCTGAAGGCATGGCTACTATGTGGACACTTTCACACAGGTTAAGCTGAAGTGGCAAGTGGTTCTCAACCTTTTGCAGGTCTTGACACACTTAGAGCCATATCATGACCCTACAGGACACACTTGCCCACCCTTCCCATGCCAAATCCAGCCATCTTCCCCAGTTCTCCATGACACACTTACTACTGTGTCCTGACACAGTAGTTGAGAACCACTGCACTAGGCACTCTCCATGTTTTTCACACATGCAGAAATTAGTGTAGTGAAGTAGCTTGGCATGCTTGTATTCTAAGGGTTCTTTTCTGTGTTCTGTAGCTGACAGGTACTTTTTATGATGGTTCAGTTCTATCTTACGTTCAGTAGAATGGATGCTTAATCCAATGGTTTGAGGCCCCATCATCTCTCAAAAACATAACCAAACAAGGTACAACAACATGTAGAAAAGTTGTCAGAACTTTGACTGTGAGCACAAGGCATTTTAGTCTTCCCACTTCCACATTTTCCAAACCACAAGCACCATAATGGTGGAACCTTGAGGGGCTTTTTATTGCTCAACAATAACATTGCTACCAAGCCCTAAATAATCAAAGGAGGAGATGGTTTGAGCTCTAAGGAAGAGCTGTGATAAAATTCTACATAATACTTAGATACATAAACCAAAATTTTCAAACATTTATAAAGTTGTTCTGGATTAATAGGAGTCCGGGGCACATCTCCTCAGATGAAGCAATATGCCCACATTAGACTAGTAATAGCTGGGGAACTTTAGACAGCCTCGAGGCTGTACTGAACTAAGTATTCAGAAGTTTTCTCCAAACTTCATTCAGACGTCTCTGAAACCTGGGTGGTGATTGAAGTATTGCCAGATCTTCCTTGTGTGATTTCCAGGACTTCCTGGTTTGGGCTAAGTCAGAAATGCAGTGAGAGGTTTTTATTGTGGTACTTATTTATATTTCCAGTTCCAATGAGGAATCACAGTGAGCATAAAACTTAAAAAACAATGCCTGTAAATAGCTGAACTTGGTTTGAGTTTTTATTTTATTCAGAAAGGTTCATCTGGGCTTTGAAGAGACACTAATGTTTTACACGTTGGTCTACAATTTCATTAGCATTTCCTGGATGCTACTGAGGATAGCTTGACTGTGATGGAGTATGCCAAGCTGATTTTGACTTGATATTGTATGACGTAGTCATTTAATTGCTGCTTCTATGAGTCAGAGTTCCTGAGAGAATTAAATCTCAAAACTGCAACAAGTATTTTCTTTTATTATTGCTTTTCTGGTTATCATAATTTCCCCGCAGCATTCTCCAGCTTTACTAGATGAAGTGTGTGAGGCTTATGTATTCAAGTATCATGATCTTTGGTTCCCCACAATTTCCCTTTATTCCCTTTTTTGGTCAAAACTGCTCTGCATTCTGCACAGTTTACTTGCTGTTGCATGTAGTGCAACTTGATTTGTATGAACATTGGCCAGTGCAGCTGTGAATGTCTACAGTAACCTAATCAGTCAGCAAAGGCTACAGTGTTGAGAGCTGCAGTAATACTGTTAGAAACTAATGATAAAAGGTGGCAGAATTTAAGAAGACTTGAATGCAATGTGGAGTGTTTTTTAACATGAAATTAGGCCACCTGGGTGCTGTGTCAGAGAGAATATAAGCCTCCCAACTTGAATCAGAGTCAAAATGAATTTATTATTATTTCAGTTCTGAGTGTCATTTTTCATGTACCTGCAGCAGAGGGGAAAGATTTAGAAAACCAGGAAAAAAAAAACCCACTAAGAATCAGGTAACTGCTGTGTGAATTGTTTCCCATTTGTCTTAGCTTAAACAAAAGTACATTTCTGAACAAGAAGAAAGACTTGCCTAGTGTAGCTCTGGCTGGTATTGTGAACCTATCAGATCACTTAAACAAAGCAAGGAGCCTATCTCAGTACTCTTTTTTAAAAAAAAAAAAAAAAAAAAAAAGACCTTCAAAGAGTTCCTAGGTGCTGCCAGAAACAGTGTTAGTTAATTTAGAAGGTAGGTGGTAGTCTTCCCTCTCAGGCAGCACGGGACCCCAGTTTGATCATCAGGAACACTGCTGAGGAAAGCTGTCTTTCAAATAAGATGTAAAACCAAGACCCTGTCCACTAGTACCACTGAAAGGCTATTTTAGAATAAGAGTACTGGTCTCAGAGTATGCCTGCTTCACAGTGTAAGCTTCTGTCTGTGGGGCTTGAGTTCATAGGCTCATTGTCTGGAAGCCCACATTCAGCATTCACACTGATTATTGACCCTGGATTTAGAGTTTCTGGACACAGATATGCAGTCCCATCAATCAAAGCCAGCATCGAAGAATCACCATATGAAGAACTTGGCCTGCTTGTGCTTTTCATGCCGGTGTCAGAAAATAGGCAGAGCCTGCATGAGACACTGGTAGACATTCTGGTGGCATTTTCTGATTTACTGAAGGTAGCTGTCAGAGGAGAGAATGATACTGACACTGCAGGGTCAAACTGGAGGCTGCTGCTCATGACTCTTGGTGCAAACCACAAACACAAAACTGGTGGGATCACGTCTTCATACAGACCTGGCATGACCAGCAATAGCTTCAAAATACTTGCATGAGGATAACATTTCTAAAGCTTTGTAAGCAGCTTACCCTGGCCCTCCAGTGTCAGGAGTCCACGCTGTATGGAAGAGGACTGTTGCAGCCTTCTGGAAGCTGACTACCTGGATTGCTACAAGTACATTGTTGACCATGCTGGCAAGCCCACTGTGGGTCGGGGGTGGGGCTTATGGGTGGTGAGGTTCCTGCAGCTACTCTCTGTGTGATGTACTAAAATTGAAGGAACATTTTTTATGCTCAGAAGTTACTGCTGATTTTAAGAGAATGGCCCCTAACTGCGCTGGGGCCATTGATGGGACTCATGTGCCTATAGTTTGCTCCCCTCAATGAGTACATAAATTGCAAAAGCTACTACTCCATTATTATGCAGGATTTTGTAGACCAAAGATGCCAGCCTTGGCTGCATGGAAAAGTTCATGATGCTAGGATTTCTGCTGATCATGAACCTGCCTTTCTTGAAGGCTCAGACACAGTCCCTGACCCAATGATAACATCGAAAACGGTGTAACTGTCCCCAGTGTTGTTTCAGAAAACCTGTGACACCTACTTTTTCCTTGTCTTATGAAATTGTATTCTGATTTCAGAGGCCTTGATAAAAGAATTAAACTTTCAGCACATGTAGAATGGTGGGTGAATGTACATTTAACAAACCAAATCTCACTGGTGCTGTTTATAGAACAGTTTGAATGCCAACATTATTAATGCTGCCAACAACACTGTAGTTTGTTGTACTCTTCACAATCATTGTGAAGCTGAAGGTGAGCCATTTGTCCCAAGCAGACCCATGACAGTAACTTATTGCTGATCTTGTCAGTTAGCCAGAAAGGGCACCTGTCACAGCTGGAGCAAGATACACACAGGTAAAAGAAATAAGAGGTGTCTGCGTGCAAGTTATGGACTTGCATGTACCAATGAAAGAGAGAAAATATGACATTTATGATCATCTCTATACAGCAACGTGAACAGCTAATGGAGTATAGTCACTGTATGCTACATATGAGGGGATGTGATTCTCATGAGTCTTTAACTATGGATGAGAGGATTGGGGAGAGGAGGGTGACTTGTGTGACATAGAATCATCAAAACTGGAAGGGACCATGACAGATCAAGTCCAGTGCCCTGCACTCATGGCAGGACGAAGTACCCTCTTAAACCATCCCTGACAGATGTTTGTCTAGCCTGCTCTTAAAAACTTCCAGTGATGGAGATTCCACAACCTGCAGAAGCAACTTATTCCAGTGGTTAATCATCCTGGCAGAATTTTTGCCTAATGTTCAACTTAAACCTTCCTTGCTGTAATTTAAGCCCATTGCTTCTTGTCCTATTATCAGAAATTGAGAATAATTTTTATCCCCCCTCCTCGTACTTTTTAGATACTTGAAAACTGTTGTCATATCCCCTCTGTCTTCTCTTTTCCAGACTGAAAAACACAGTTCTTTCAACCTTCCCTCATAAATCAAGCATCCCAGACCTTTAATCATTCTTGCTGCTCTTCTCTGGACTTTCTACAATTTCTGCACATTTTTCCTGAAACGAGGCTCCCAGAACTGGACACACTACTGTAGTTGAGGGTTAATCAGCATGGAGTAAAATGGAAGAATTATTTCTCATCTCTTACTTACAATACTCCTATTAATACATCTCAGAATGGTCTTTGCTCCCCTCACCCCAATGCTGCATTGTTGACTCATATTTAGCTTATGGTCCACCATGATACACAGATCCCTTTCTGCAATATTCCTTCTTACACAGTTATTGCCCATTTTGTATGTGTGCGATTGATTGTTCTTTCCTAAGTGATTCTATGATTCTATGAAGTGGAGTACTTTGCACTTGTCTTTGTTGAATTTCATTTTGTTTACTTCAGACCAGTTTGGCCAATTCATGTTGCATTGTGATCCTATCCTCTGAAGCACTTGCAACTCCCTCCCAGCTTGGTATCGCTTGCAAATTTTATTAGTGTATTCTCTATGCCATCATCTAAATCACTGATGAAAATATTGAACTGAACTGAACCTAGAACTGATCCCTGAGGTATCCTACTTGTTATGCCCTTCCAACATGACTGTGAGCCACTGATAACCATTCACTAAGAGTGGTGTTTATCCAACCAATTATGTACCCATCTCATGGTGCCTCCTTCTAGATTGTACTTCCCTGTTTTGTTAATGAGAAGGTGATGTGAGACCGTATCAAAAGCCTTACTAAAGTCTAGGTAAACCACATCTACCATTTCCCTTCTATCCACAAGGCTTGTTACCCTGTCATAGACAGCTGTTGATGTGTCATTATGAATCAGTTTGGAGAGGTATATTTAGACAGTGTTTGGATACAACTTTCTAGTTGTGCCTTATTTTGTCTTTATTCTCGAAAATATACATTTTATGATGTGATGCCATGATGGTGGTGTGTGGTGTCACATAGAGGAACACTAAAAAATATGTCCTTCCTCAAAGTGTAACTGACTATCTGGAGTTCTTATCAGTGGGAAAAATTTGCAGGTATTACACCCATGGAATCAACAGGCTCTGCACTAGCATCCATGTGGATTAATGCTTCTCTGCTGACGATGCAACCTGTTCTGTTTACATCTGCCTATGAGCTACAGGCAAATGCATAAGACAGGCATGGCCAAACTGCGGCTCAGGAGCCACATGCAGCTCTTGAATGAAAAACTGTGGCTCCTGGAAGAAAGTCAGCAAATCAATTTAGGAAAGCAGCCCCAGTCTAGGAGTTCAGGAGGGGGCCGGGACAGTGGGGAGAAGTGTGGCATGGTTGGGATTTTAAAATACTCGCCAGTAGCCTGCAGTCTTCTACATTGAGCAGTAGCTAAGTTTTTACTGTATAAGCCTAATTTTCATGATCACCTTAAATAATTATTAGAATCTGACACTAGTAGGATCAATATTTGTCCTCTTTTTATGATAAAATTAAAGTGTGCAATGAATTTTAAACGTAGTAATTTTGGAGTAGGTAAAAGTATATGGCTATATGCCCCAGTGCAGCTCTCAAAGGTTTAATAATCTGCTTGTGTGGCTCTTGAGTTCCGTAAGTTTGGCCACCCCTGGCATAAGATAAGAGACTCTCAAAGAATTGAGCAATCAGCCCCTCCCTGGCTCATTTCTGAACTACACAGAGATCCTCCTGCCATATTATGGACAATGAATTAGTCATCCTAGTGCTTCATTTCCTTTTTGTCCTGTACTGTTTACAGGCAGCCTGTTACTCTTTGATGTGGTCAATTTTTGTGTTGTGGTGTGCTACAAAGGAAGACAATATAAGGTTCTTAATCCTCATTCATTTATTGATCACATCAGAAAAGGAGCCAAACTCTTATCAGGCTCTGGGGCTGCTTATTCTTCTTCTTTCAGGTCCATGGCAGGTGGCACTTAAAGGGCATCATCAAGAAACTTCTTCAGGTATGGACTCTGAATGTGTTGAAGCTGCTTTGGCAGCACAGCCTCCTCAGGCAGCTGGGTGAGCATCAGAGTCGCTTGATTAGGCTGATCTGATAGAAGGTCACCATATCAGCTGATCAGTTTTTTTGCAAATGGCTGGGGGGGGGGCTCAGTGCAGAACCCAGCTCTTGACCAAAGTTTTCATAAAGGGAGCAGGATGACAGGGTGTTCCCAAAAGTTCAAGTTTCATCCCTGGCTTTTCTGTAGTCACTCCTGAGCTGCTCAGTACACTCCCTGCACTGGTCACCGGTTCAGTGAATCCTCCAGTGCTGCCACCTTGTTTACTATTTCCTGATATGCCTGGTCATTTCTGGTTCCTCACAAAGCAAACATCTTGCTTGCCTCATACCAGAGATTTACCAACACCTAACTATGGTTCCATGACTGGATAGCACCATGCTTAGAAAAGGATGGCTTCTTGTCAGTGGCCATAGCATATGCAGGAGATGGTTTACTCTGTTTGCAGTCAGTGGCCAGAATAAAATGAGAGGGTTAAATGTTGAGTAACTGTAATTGGACTAGTACATGGACCAGGTAACCCTATCCCATGAGATTGTGGCATAGTATTGGTAGACTCTCAGCACACGAGTTTTGGAAGTCAGGCCCACACTGTTTTTATGCTGGAAAATGATGCACTTTGGCAGCGTTATCCCTGGGGAGGCAGGGGCAGGGCCCAGGGCCAATCAGCCTGTAGGGACCCCCACCTACCTCCTGCACTGGGGGTAGGAAGGGCAGGCCAGCCTAGATACCAGGCTCAGTGCTCCTGCCCCACCTCTGGGTAAACTCCTCCACCCTCAGGGGCAGTGAGTGAGTGAGTGCGTGATTTTTGCTCCTGGGTGTGCCAGGGAAGATTCCACTCTGTTAAATGAGTGTAGTCATCATGGGAGAAAGGAGCCATGACCATAGTCATCACAAGAGCAAGGGGCTTTAAACATCTTAGTATTCTCTGGGCTCCATCTTTTTTTTTTTTTTTTTTTTTTTTAAATGTATACTTAGTGAAGCACCTTGTGTCACACTAATGTGGAGTGATTGCAGATAAATAGCCAGAAGACCTACCTACATCATTGCCTTTCATTTCTAAATAACTCATGGAGTGACCAGGCTGTCTTTAGCATCATAGTTGATATTCCAATCTCATAAGAGCCTTAGGATCCTCCTTACTGTTAAATTGTGATTAACTTTCTATTTTTCTCTCTTCAGGTATATCAACCTTAGTAAGATGGGTTTTGTGGAATTGATCACATTGCTTCTCTGTTTTCCTTCATGTATTATTTCAGAATATTTTGAGTAACAGTCTATGAATTACTGATTACTCCCAGGCCCTACAATTAATCTATTTTCAGAATTTCTCCTGGGTGATTTAAAATTGCTGTAAGCAGTAAACTTCCTTCTCTTCTTTTTAACTGTGTACTGGCATTTAAATATGATTTTGTGGCACAGGAAATGGGTTATTCAGGATAGCTGATATGGGCAACATGTGACTAACTGATCGACATTTTACCTCATACCATCATTTAAGTTCTTATTAGAGCTGTGTCCAAATTGCAAAAGTTGCCACAATTGGCATCTTTCTGGAAGGCTTCAGAGACAGCCCAAGGACTCGGTGATAGAGCATCCAGAACAGGAAAGTCACTATCACTAGAAGAAAGAAGATAATTCAGTTTCCATGTCTCTGCTGACACCATGGACAAAAGTATAATTTTCTGTCTGCATTTTTCTTCTAATCAATGTTGCTCACAATTTTCATCATCTGTGAGAAATTGTCCCCTTTGCAGTTGTGGTTGGTTGGTTGGGACAATCGTCTGCCTGTCTGTTCTGAAAGTAATCAGGTCATGGTTATTTGTTCATAGATAACTGTTGACTTCCAGGCCAGTGATTAATTCATCATTATCCATCAAGATTAGGTTCACAATAATTCTCTCATGTTGTGTCCAATACCTCTTGTGTTAGAAAACCATCCTCTAATATTTAGAATGTTGTATGACAGTTCGTGGAGACCTCCAGCAAATGTCTCCCATATTCAAGTATCCTATAAGGTACCATTTCTTTTTCCACAAAGACAAGAACTTAAAAAGCTATTCAGTCTGTTTCCTGTTTTGATATGGTGGTCTGTGACAGATCCCCACTAAAAGACCCCTTTGGGCATTCTTATTTCACTCACTGATCCATGTGCATCGAAGATCCCGTGGTCCTTAGTTATCAATAATGTTAAAAGAAGGTAATGGTGTTTTTGGTGTAGTGTCAGCACATGCATCTTTAACCTTATCTCTCCTTCTACTCAGGCTGCAACCAGTGAATTTAATATTTCAGTCATCCCACCAGGTTTCAGTAATCCCAATTATTTCACATTTCTTTTCATCAAGGAGAATTTTCAATTTCTTTTCTTTATGAACCTAGATTCCTACCACTGATAATATACGTAACTGAAAAATTCTCTCTCTGAATTCTTTGCCAACTCAGTTCATTGTGTTTGACGTGCTGAGTTTAAGTTTGAATTGTGTTGGCTTCCTTAACACTGTCCTCTTGTGTTGTGAGTTTAACATCCTCCTGATTGCTTCAGGCAGTCTCCAAGCAAGAAGATTAGTCCCCTATCCAGGAGATGCACATCATTCCATTAGTACAACTCCTTCTCCTACTGGAATGTGGTTCAAAGTTCTACAAAACCATAATCTTCACCGTAACACCAGCTACATAGCCATGGATTCACCTTCAGTATTTACTGCCTTCTGACTTTTCTTGCATGTGGAATCTCTGAGCAGATTGATTCCCTGGGGCAACTGCAGTAGCTGGTTATGTGGAAAAATAAAATTAGTAAAGTTAATGTTAATGTTAAAGCTAATGTTAGCTTATTTTAAGATGTTAAAGTTAATATTAGCTTCTTTTAAGATGATTTAACAGCTGGAGATCAGGAGAGGCAAGGCAATGAGACCAGGCAGCTATATGATACCATCAGTGCTCTACAGTCCACAGTTTGAACTGCTAAAATTGGAAGAGTGAGGTTGAGTTTATGCTACTAGTTTCTAGTTAAATTCTATACACACAAAGATGGTTCCTGAATATTATCAGTAATACACTCAATGC
This sequence comes from Podocnemis expansa, assembly GCA_007922195.1. Lineage (NCBI taxonomy): Eukaryota > Metazoa > Chordata > Testudines > Podocnemididae > Podocnemis > Podocnemis expansa. The sequence goes on along the minus strand of ML681982.1, from coordinate 42,358,225 downwards.
AATAAATAATGCTCAATATGTTCAGCATCACAATGCTTGTATCTTCACTTTTTAATTGAGCCCAGGAAACAATGCACCTAAACTCCCTTATTATTTTACTGCTTCTGATCATTAATAAATATGCAAATATATACATAGTTTGAAATTCTAATTAGATTAGCAAGCATTGTTATGAAAGGAATTAAACACTAAATTAACTTTGTGCATACTGTATGCCTTGAAACTGTAGATTTTGCCTTTGATTAATGCAGGAGAAATGGCATGCACATTTACACAAAGAACTGTGTGAACCTGAGAGAATGGTATGCTGGCAAGACAGTCACATTAACAACCCCCCCCCCCAAGCAAATCCTAGATAAACATTTTGATGAATTAAGAAAGCTGACTTAATAGGCAAAGCACTGGATTAAGAGCCATGAGCCCCAGTTTCTATTGCTGGCTCAAGACACTGACTTATGCAACTCTGGATAGCTCATTTTACCTCTTGCTTCCTCAGCTTTCCCATGTTTAGAACAGGGGAGAATATATCATTATATTTATCTTTTTAAATATGTAAAGTTTTGAGAGTTATATGAAAAGTGGGATCCAGGAAACTCTGAAATAAAATTAGAACTTCTATTTTTCAGAGTTATTAATTTTTATTTTGGGGAGTGTTAGTTTTAGCAATTTCTGCATTCTATATAGATGCAGAGAAATCTGGCTTTAATGAGTAATCTCTTTGTAATGTTCCCGAGCGACCTTTAATGTAGCACTCTTTCAAATAGTACAACTTTAAAGTGCACTAGGGAACCTTTAGTGTGCATCACCAGGGTCTACATGGAGCAATTAATTTGCAACATGTTAGTGAGCTTTAGAAATCCAACCCCCTGTAGCGTGCATTACTGCTTCGTGTAGATAAGACCTTATGGTTCTGATTCAGTTAAAAGAAATTGGCTTTAGGGAGCCATGTGGCTTTAAAATGTTTGTAAGAGAGCAGCAGTACTAAAAGTTTGGGCACCATGGCCTGATGCCACCCTGTACTTAATATAAGAAATGAATAGGGAGTGCCAACTTGCCAGTTCTGTTAGATTTGGCCAGGCTATCTCTTTTCAGCCATTTTCTGTACTGCTGTGAGGGGAAGATATCCTGGTTGGCTATATAGAAAGGCATGACTCTTGCTTTAATGATTTAACCCTGAGACATGCAGTTGGGATGCATTCAACACATAAAGATACTTTGCCCAGGGTTTGACACAATTTACTCTTTTACTTAATCATGTAAAACACAGGAGAATACAGATCATATAAAACAGTGAACACAACATGTAATGTTCCTTTCTAGCTTACCTTTCCCTGGGAATCCCTAGGGACCATCTATGTCATGGAAGGCAGGCTGGCAATGTCCCTTGTCTTATACAGGCTGTTTCACGCTAGTCTCTCTCTCTCTCTCTCGGAGCTCCTTTCTCAACTAGCGTGACCTTCCTGTCTCAGGCTCTCTCATCCCTACATTCTTATGTTGCTCGCTATTTAAACCTCCCAGTCTCTAGCTTCTTTTGTTCTGCTCTTCTCTTTATCCCCTTCCTACCACAGTTCATACGGTGCATGGATAGATGCTCAATTCATCACACTGTTTTTTAAAGAATTTCATCATAGCCAGACCTACATTCATGCTGTTCCCCTTATTTACTCAAAACACCTTATCCCAAAGAACATTTTATAATCCAAAAGGAGAAGGAACCCATAGACTCCTTATGCCCCCTGGAGACACGATAGAATGCCAAGCTAGTTAACATGGAAGATTCTCAGATATTACAGGAATAGCAATCAGTAAAAATCAGTAAGGTAGATTGCTTTAGCAATATTATTTAGCTACATGGAAAAAACTTAAGGGTGTGACCTCTGTTCATCAAATCTTGTTTTTTCCTTTTCTCACTACTGTGTTATTAAGGTAATTACTCTCTTTGGCAGTTGTATAGCAATGGCGGGGCAGGGTATGGGTCCAAGACTCCAGGTGCTTGGCTGGCCCTGCATCAGGGCTGGATTAGAGGGACCTGGCTGTCCACTTTGCAGTTTCCCTGCCCTCTTTCCACACAGCCCAGAATGGCAGGGGGGCAGCCACAGCCACCAGCACTGGAGGAGGCTGATCAGCATGGGGGGGGGGGGGTCGGGACCAGGGGCTGCCCTCTCCTTGTTGCTCTTTGCACAGCATTCTGGCCCACTCCTCCAGCACCCAACTGGCTGGTTCACCCCAAGGGACAGGGCATCCTGCCCCAGTCCCTGCAGAGCAGCAGCCACAAGTTGGCACATCCCACCCCCTGGGGTGGACCAGCTGGCTGGGAGCAGGGTGTGTGGCAATACTGCATAGAGAGCCGTGAACGGAGTCTGGCCTTTGGTCTTGTTTTCCCTCTGCCATCTTCCCTCTGCAGCACTGAACAGGCTGCCTCCAGTGCCGGGGGCCACGGCTACCCACCCACCATGGTCTGTGTGGGGCAGGGTGGGGACAATGGGTGGCTCTCTAAAAGTGGGCAGCCAGGGTGGGGCCCTCTCATCTGTCCTTGGTGCAGAGCCAGCCCCGTTTCTCCCTGCAGCCCCTGAAAGGGGGACAGGGGCCTGGCCTCTACAGGTCCCCTGCTCCCTGGGGTGGAGTGGGTTGAGACCTTCTCCTCCCCTGTGTGTTGGGGTGGGCTGCAAGATGTGGGGTGGCATGGGGTGCTTGGGGAAGCCCAAATGTGCCCTTGGCACCCAAGGCCTGGACACCCTTGCTAAGCCACTCCTCCTTCATTAGCAATATTGTTACAAAATAATTGGAGGAATCCCCAGTCATTGCATAGAAGCCAAAAAGACACTCCGATGAGATTCTTTAAAGTTTTATATTAAATTAAAAATTCAGACAGGGTAAACAGTGAAATAATCAAGAAAAAACCACAAAGTAATTGCCCATGATGATTTCAGAAGGTTAAGGTTACTGCCATAAACTGCTCCTTATGTTAAAACACCTAGCCCTTTCCAGTATTTTACATACTTTCTTTAAAGTTTGTTTTTATTTAAAAGCACAGCAAATAACAACTCTCCTAAAAAAAATTCAATAATACACACATTTTAGTTTGGAATGATGAAAAAAAATAGAACATAGTCACTGCCATCATGCTCTTGTTTGATGCTTGTTTAAAGTAAACAAGGAGTCTGGCAGCACTTTTAAAGACTAACAAATTTAGTTATCACATGAGCTTTTGTGGGAGAAAATCCTACTTTGTCAGATGCTTTGAAGAAAAGGGCCACCAGCCTCCTTGTTTGTTCTGCTGGACTAGATTAATACAGCTGTCCCTTTGGAACTTGCTGATCAGCAAGTCATTTTCACTTCTTTGTTTTCACCGGCAGGTGGCGATAATTTCTAACATGGCACTCACAACTGTTGGGATCTCTTTGTAATTTGAAAATGTTATTACTTTACAGGTGTTACATTCTTTAAGTCCTAATTAGATAGCAAGATAAGTGAGTGATTTATATTGTCCTCAGTACCATAATGCCTAAGCCCTTTACAATAGTCAATGTATTTATCCTCACATCATCCCTGCAAGATACAAAAGGATTATTATCCCCAGTTTAAAGATGGGGAACTGAAGCGCACAGAAATTATGTGATTTTCCCAAGGTCACACAGAACATCTGGTGGAGAAGGGAATTGAACTAGGTCTCCCAAGTTCCAAATTAATACCCAAACCATTGGACAGGCTTCTTCTTCGGAAAGAAAAAGACTGAAGATGCAAAAAAATGAAACCTTAATGTGGATGCCAACCTTTTGAAAGTTTGATGATGGGTAGCTCTGGAGCTTTGGGCTGATTTATACCATTCTAATGAGGGATGTAGTTTGCAAATTTGGATCTAGATTTTAATTCCTCTTTTGAGCCTCTCTAAAGATGAAGAACGTTTTGAACTGAGATTTTGTCTGAGCCTTTCTCTGATTCCAGAAGACTCTCTTTTTCTTTCTTTCATTTTTTTTTTTTTTTTTAAAATAACAAGTGGGTGGGGCTGGCAAAGTGAGGTCCAAGACAAGGCTGCTTCTTTGTTTCTATGAAGAAAAAACAGATGTCTTAAATATTTTAACTGCTTGTCCAGGATGCTGATAACAGTACTTCTGTATGTACATACCTTAATTAAAAAAAAAAAGCCTTATAAATTTGAACAGACGTAACAATGGTAATAAGCATTCAGAAATAGAAATGGGAAAGTGTGAAATGTCACAATTTTTTTCATGTTACTAATTACTTATGAATTCCCTGTAAATATTAAATGTTAAATTGCCTACTTATAATCTAACATTTATTTAGAAAATATAAGGAACATTTCATTTTGTTGATGGCTTTCAAGAGCCCAAATTTAATTCCACTATCATTTAACATCACAAGTGGTTTGATCATACCAGTGTAAACAATTCGCAAAAATATTATAAATTATATGGTAGACCAGCTTGCAAAAATGCATTACTGGATACCTAATCTAAGTGTGCTAGACAATTATAAACATTCATTTGCCTCACTTAGAAGTAAAGTTTCATATGATCTCTCACACATTAAAGTAGTTGGCATTCACAGCTCCCATTGAGTTTGACTAAGCTGTAGGTCAGACCTTTTGACAAGAAAGCTGTCAGTGTAAGATAAGGGGGGGGGGAACCCCCAAACCCCTATACTGAAGTTCTAGTTTTTCTTCTTTTTTATAGCATGAATATTTTGGTTTTAATGCGTAGGCTTTGCATCCCCCTTCTCCCCTTTTATAACCATATAAATAAAAGGAGATCTTGCAGGCAAAACTTATCCTGAATCCTGCAGAGTTTTCATCTCATTCATTCTGGACATCCTTTCTCACCTGGTTAATATCATTCAGCATATGTAGGAGGAAAGGATTTTTTTCCTCTCCCATTAGGGCAGGTCTTTCAGAAAATATCTGTCCTGGAGCAGTAAGTTATTGCATTGTGTGTGGAAGAGGAAAAAGCTACTCTCAGGTATGAATAAACCATGTTCCTCAATGAAAAGCTTGTGTTGGGAAAGTCTTGTTTGAATATTAGATCCTCTGTCCTGGGTTTCAATAAAATTCCTTTATATAAAGGTATAAGAAATAGTTAATTATAGGTATGTCAAACAATCTCCCATCAACCTTTAATCTCAAGAGAATGTTTGAGCAGTATCTCCTTTTTTCCCCCTTATTTTTCAAGCAAAAGCAGTAAAAAAGGCATATGGCATAAGCACCTATTACACTAGTGATAAAGTGAACACTGCAAATACTGCATTCTCATTCTTTACTTGTTTCAACAGAGTTAGGCCAGTAAACTCTGAAGGAGATGTGAACATTTAACACTGCCCTTTAAAAACATGTCTCTCTTTGGCTAGGAGGAGCTAATGATGCACCACTTTGATCGACTACAGTATTTTCAGCATACAGCCTGTGTTGGTCAATCTTGGGTCAGCTGTGAAGCCGGATGCAACCTTTTAAATAATGACTTATCTTCTTGATGCCTCTTGAGGCAATTTTTCTCTAACCACGATAAGGAGAAAAGTCTAAGAAACACAGAGCTGCTTTTAAAGTCAGTGAAAGTGCATTGCCTCCAAAGGTCTGGAATACACACGTGAGCATAAGATACATAAAACTGATTTTGGCAGCCAAAATTGACATTTAAATAAAAAGAAGGAAAAAAGCACATGGACCACACACTTAAAAAAATACTTTGAGTATGGCGTGCATGAGTGTTAGCAAGAGTGATCTGTAGCTTCTTCTGGTACAGACTGTGGGTGTCAAGCTTTTATAACTCTGACCTGGCCCAACAGTTATCACCATCTAATTAGATGAGGAAACAGAGCAAATAGAAATAGTCAAAAGTAGTTAAAATATATAGTTTTTGTAGTAGCAATAGCTATGCCATCAGCTACTTCTCATTTGCTATAATCACTGTTACTAGGAAATCTGCAAGTTCAGCAGCTCGATATAGAGCAGAATCAGGAGGGTGAAAATCAGTTAAATTTTGTAAAGTGTCTTTTGAAGTTAGAGACAGTATTTCTTGTACAATAGTAACAAAAATAAATGTATCAGGTAGGCACAGATTTTTTTAGTGTGATACTCTCTTTTTTTTATTTCTGTCTGTAGCTTTGAAACATTTCTGTGGCAGCCTTTTCATACTCAACTGAGAGGTTCAACCCCCCCCACCTCCAATAAAGCATTGCATTCAAATCCTGAAGGAAATTGAATCATTTAAGAATGCAATGCAATTATTTTCCATGTCCCTACCTTATTTCGGGTGAATATTTTAGAAGTCACTAGCATCACATCTTTCTTTGTCATGTTAATCTTCGTTATGAATTTGATTTACATGTAAGTTGGGATTGTCAACTACTCTGTTAGCACTTTATTAATTTATTTACATTGCCTTTATGTAAAGGAGAAAATAAAAAACGGAAAAGGTGCATTCATCTTCTTAGTGACAGGATAATATCTGAAAACTGGATTAGCATTTATAATCCCAATGGAAATCAGAAGTGAGGCAAAATGCAGTTCCTGACCATCAGTGAGGCAAACTGAGCAATGTAAGCGTCTCTTTCAACAAGCTTTCCTTCCTTCAGTTTTATTAAATTTTCTGTGTTCATGTGTCAATGGATAGTGTAATTAAATTCAAATACAGTATTTTATACAATCCTTTCACTTGTTCTTTTAATGTACAATTCTCTCTGCAAAGGCAATGGAAAAATGAGAGGAAGCCCTGAACCATGATGGCCTCATCTGATGAAGATTTCATCGTAATGCAGGCTGATTTCTTATGACATTTGATGAGATGACAGGCCTGTTAGAACATTATATTGCTGATATTTGCTTTGTGCTTTCATTTATACCATTTATTTCAGGCTCCACTGCAAAAATGCAATTTGTTTTAAAACCCTCCATTAACTTGGCCCCATCTACATCATGGACTCTGTTGCGCTATGATCCTTCATGATAGACAGGTGTGGAGCATTGTCCTCTTCTTTGTTCCTTCTCCAAGTTTCAGCATTGCTTTAATCACCTTCTTTTCCACTATAGTACCTGACAGAACAGCCCTCCTGTATGTTTCCACTACATCAACAATGTGTTTAAACCTAAGTTGAAGATATATTTTTATTTCCCTGTCTATACTTCTTAATTTCTCTCTCCTAATTTTACAATGCAGTCATGGAGCAGCTCCATAGTTGAGTTTTTGCTCACAACTATCTCAGAAAAGTCTTGGACTAAATACTTCAGACTTATGAACAAGGAGTCCTGTTGCACTTCTAAAGACAAACAAATTTACTTTTCTCATGAGCTTTCATGGGTGAAGTCCCACTTCATCAGATGCCAGTGTGAAGAAAATTTACACCGAAAAAAGACTCAGTATGGGAAGGAGAAAATAAATCCTGTGATTACATTTATTGCATTTGGTTAGTTTATTTCAGCAAATCAAACAAGTAGTCAATGTCAATTTAAATAAATCAGTGCAAGTTTTCTCTATGCTGGTATCTGAAGTGGGACTTTACTCACCAAAGTTCATGTGAAAAAAATAAATTTGTTAGTCTTTAAAAGTGACATAGAGCTCCTTGTTTGTTTTGTTGAGTTAGACTAACATGGCTACCTCTTTGGAACTTCAGACTTGTTTCATATGAGGATTCCAAGTGACAACAGGGACATTGGCTTCATTTTAACCTTTTTTTCCCTTACAATAATTCTTAGTAAATTCCCTAAGAATTTCATAACCCTTTGATATACTTGGTAAGCTGTTTTTTTAACTTACTGCCTCAAAATTTGTGTTAACAATATCCTGTACTTTTATATTTTCAGATATTGTTTTTTCTGTGCTGAATGCTATGATTCTTACTTGGGCTAGATATATTGTCTTCCAAATTTGCAGACTGATTCTGTGAAGTACACAGACACTCCTCAGTGAGTACCAGTGCAGAGATGACAAGACCTGTAAGCTTTATTTGTGAAGTTTGTCCCTTCAGAGGTGTGGGAGACCTGCCTCTGAAATTGTTGTGAATTAGTCAATATTCCTTTTCTCCTTTTTCAGTACAGAAACCAAAACTTAAAACCTGCTTCACTAATGTATTATAGTTATATTATTCTATTTACATGGATAGAAATGTAGAACTGGAAGGAACCTTGACAGATCATCAAGTCCAGCCTCCTGAGCTGAGGCAGGACCAAATAAACCTGTCTGTGACATAGTACAAGGCTATTGTCTAGCCCCTTGTAAACAGCTCCCAGTGCACAGGTGGCTATTTAGGAAGTAGAAGGGGAGTTTGCTTTCACAGTAATATCCTTTATTTTCCTATGAAATATGAACACTTGAGAAAAAAACCTTTGCTGATAGGGACAGTTTTCCTCTGACTCATTCACTGGCTGAAATGACACACTGTCTCCGGCCTGTGTTACACAAGAGGTCAAATTAGATCAGTGGCTTTCAGACATAGGGTTGGGACCCAGTACTGGGTTACAGACCCTCAGGTACTGGGTTGTGGTGCTCCCTGCTGCCAGCACTGAAAGACTAGAATACATTGCTGAAAGATGTAATTGTTGGGTTGCAGGCATAACTGATTTTTTTTCAACTGGGCCCTGGGGGGGGGGGGGAAGTTTGAAAACCACTGGATTAGATCATCACAGCAGTCCCTTCTTCCTAAAAGAAAAATTTAATTAGATTTGAATAGTAATGAAATAGAGCTGAAATTAGCAGATGTTAAAAATCAATGACAGAAAAGCATTCCGTTATTACTGCTATTGATCTGAATGTCACAGATTCATAACAGTAAAATATGGTTACACTAAGGTAGGGGTGGGAAAAAGCTCTGGCATAATACTCTGGAATACATAATTTGCTGTAATGTAATTCCTTAGAGCATGCAGGTCAAGCAGAACACCTAGTCCAGCAGTGGTCATTTGATGAACGATGCCTTTTGAATGTCATTCAGAAAAAAGTTGATGGAAAAATATTGGCAATCTTGCAGCTTCTCACCTAGATTCAAGCCTTGGCACTGCAAATGTTATGAACACAAAGTCAGTGTAATTGTAGATTGGAACTCCATAACAGGATCCTCCCAGAATGGGAGTGAATTGTGTGTGTGCACTAATTTGCTTTGCACTAAAACAAGTAATTATCTTCTCGTAAGTTTGAAAACTTAAAAGTGTTTCATGTAGCAGCAGCAATAATAATAAGCACTTTACAGTTTAACTACGTAGAACTTCCTTAATTCCAAACCTGTACTTATTTTTTCAGATCCTGCTGCTTGTTTGTAAGTCTTAGGTCTGATCTTTGCTATCGGGTTTCGCCAGCAGAAGTTGTTTTGGGGTAGACTTGGAAATTTGATTCCAGTGGGCAAAATCTAGAATTTCTATCACCAAAATAAAATCACCTTACCAAATGATACAAGTCTTCTGCCAAAGCACTTCTGCTAGCAGTATGCAAGCGTGGCTGCTGCATCACTGGTGCTGGTAAAAACACTTTTCCACCAACAATCCCACAATTCTCCATACGGTTGACAGTATCTGCTCCTGTCACAGTTTTAAACTCCACTACCCAGGGATAATAGTAACTGGTCATCTTCTCCCCATGTAAAATGTGTTTTTGAAAAAGACTTTTTCCCTGGTAGCCTGACTTTGCAAGCACAGCTATTAACCAACCTTTGTGAGCAAAGAGGCATGGCTTAATGCAAAGATAAGGTTGCAGTTTACCCTTGTGTGCCTGCATGGACCAGGAAAATGGTTGTGTATCTTCTTGGCTAGTGGGAGAAAAAAGCAGTGCAAGCCTATCTGTGAGACAACCACAGGAGCAAAGAGATCTATACAAACATAAAGAGGAAGATGGAAGAGCTGGACCATGGCAGGGACTAAAAGCTATGCTGGGTGAAGGTGAAGGAACTGCAGTAGTTATTGCAGAAGGAGAGGGAGGCCAACAGAAAATCGGGGGCCACCCTACAGACTTGCTATTTCTATGATGAGTTCCATACAATACTTGGTAGGGATACCACTGCCACCTCAAGTGTGACAATGGCCACATCACAAGGCCCAGAGGATGGAAGGAGAGAAACTCAAAGTCTCTAGCAACGATGATCTTGTGAAGGATGGGGCTACAGATCATGGAGAGCCAGGAGCTCTTCAATACTGGACATATCTAATCAAGATCCAGGTGAGTTTAAAGACAAGCCCAGTGATGAGAGGGAAGGAAATTCAGGTAAGTGTGCTTCTGCATTATTGTTTCTAACTGCATGATTTGTTTATATTTGCAGTGCTTAAAACTTTCTGCTTGTCTACTCTTCTTCCCACCTTTTCAGAGTGGTGAACATCTCTATGTGATCAGAGAAGAATGGAGTTGACTTTCAAAGATGACAGTTTACTTTAAATCTATGCACCGCCAATATAAAGAATTAATAAATTTTATTAAAGATAATATTTAAAAGAACAAGCAGTTTACCCAAAGAGTTGATGGACATCTGGGTATAGTGTAGACATTATTGATGAGTGCAGCGTTTGGTTAGAAGTTAACAAGTACAGGGAATACATAATCTGCGCTATCAGATAAAGGGTTAAGGGTTCAATGGTTTAAAGAACAAGCATTCAATAATTCAGGAACATCTTTACTATGGAAGTTACACTGCTGAATAATACAGATTGTTAAAGATTTTTATAACAAAGATATATGTTGTAGATTGTTAAGTTTATAGTATTAAGAATAATAGTGTTAAGTATTTTGTTTAGTTGTCTAAATTGTTTCAGGTGTTTTACTGTACAGTAAAATAGTACCATATATATTGTAAAAGAGCAGTAATTTTTATAAAAATACAAGTCACTCTACATACATTGTATACTGCTATAACTGTAACAAATAGAATGTTAGATACATACAGCTGCTTGATTTAAATGATTTTCAGCCTTGAATCTCATTGTATTTATAATTACTCTAAATTAATAGTATATTTGTTTTCAAAGGATATACTGATCTAAGTGTCAATTCTTGATTAGAGGGCTGTATCCATGTTTTTTTTCAGTTATATTAAAACAATTAGCCAAGCAGACTACATAGATTCTATCTCAGAAATTTCTTGGGTATTTCTCTGAGTAAAAAATGGTGGTGTTAGTGAACAGATTAGGTTTTCTGGGGTAACACATCAATGGCTATTAGCCAGATGGGCAGTGAATGTTGTCTTCCAGAAGCTGGGAATAGGCAATGGGACAGATTCATTCCGTCTGAAGCACCTGGCTTTGGACCATGGTTGGAAGACAGGATACTGGACTAGAGGGACCATTGGTCTCACTCAGCATGCCCATTTTTATGTTCTCCAGTCTCAGAAACTGCTGACCTAGTGAATAGGGGTTGGAGGGACCTCATGCAGGAAAGAAGGGGAAGGGCCACACACTGAAGGAAAGGCAGAAAAGCTAAGAGGTGTACTGAGTAGTGCAGGAGGACTTTGTGCAACTCCTCAAGCAACACAAACAGATGTTGCAGGAACGAAGTCTTCAAAACCTCGTCCCAGAACCTTTGCAGTCCATGGACCATTCAGTGGTCACAGGAATATACAGAACCTCTGCCCACCTCCCCCATAGGCTATGTCCATGCATACATCATTATTTCAAAATAACCCATTTTAAAATGAGTTATTTAGAAATAAGTTAATTCAAATTAACAGCTTGTTAATTCGAATTAAGGGAAAGCCTGCTTTTGAAATAGCCGTTATTTCAAAATGGTTATTTTGAAACAAGGCCATTCAGACATGTTGTTTCAAAACAGTTATTTCAAAACAATGGTGTTGTTTCAAAACAATGTGTCTGAACGCCGTTGTTTTGAAACAACCGTTTCAAAACAATGGCTATTTCAATTAGATGTGAGGTTTAACGGTTTCGAAATAACGGCCACTATTTCAAAACAACGTGTCCCGTTGTTTCAAAATAATGGTGCGTCGTGTGGACATGCTGCTTCTTGTTTCGAAACAACCTCTGTTGTTTCAAAATAAGAAGCCTGTGTGGATGTACCCTTAGTCTTTAAGCATCAATATAGACATACTTTCTGTCTTCCTGTGGTCCACTCATTCCTACAGCCTAGATCTAGCCTTGTGCCCAGCCTTATTCCAATCCTGTCCCAAAATAACTCCTACCTTGCCTGACTCCAGGAAACCCAGTACTGACCCTTGCTTCTGGCTCAACCTTTGGCTCTGGCATTTGGAATACTGCTTTGATCACTAGCCAACCTGCCAATGATGCCATTGGCTGGCTAGTAACTTGAAGCTGCAAATATCCAGGTTGTTACTGAACAGATTATTGTAATTCAATTTTGCCTTCAGTTCTGGCTTTGGTTCCTGGTAATATCTAATGACATTTCACATAGGTCCAAGGATAAAAAAAACAACACATTTGCCACCTGATCTTTGTTTGTACAAACTCACTGGTCTCCCTTCAGAATACTGTAGAGTTTCTGAACTATTCTTTCTCCTTTGCATCACGATAATGCCACTTAAATAGGACTCAGCCACCTAACGTCTGTAGCATTGATTATATATAAAGCAAGTGATTAAAGGAAAGCACAGCTCAACTACAAATATGCATGAGATGATGATTTAGACTACTCCCAGCAAAAAATAGAGGGCTTATTAATTGATGAAAGTTGCACCACCATGTTATGAAACTATTCAATAGTCAAAACAAAAAATGAGTCGTGGCATCTTATGGTATGTCTTCACTAGCAAATTAGTTTGAACTAAGGAGCATTAATTCAAGCTAATTTGAACACTGTCTACAATAAGCTTTTAGTTCAAACTAGTTAGTTCAGCTGGTTAGTTTAAACTAATTGCTTAGTACAAACTAATTTGCATATTTAGTTTGAACTAGTGCAATGTAGACATTTTAGTTCACACTAAATAAGTTCAAACTAGCAAGCAGTTCGAACTAAGCACTTTTTTTGAGTTCGAACTAACTTTTAATCTGAACTAACCACACCTTTTTAGTTTGAACTAAAAAGTTAGTTCAAACTAAAAAACCACGCCTAGTTTGAACTAACTTTCAAACTACTTAGTTTGGATTAACGAAGTACAAACTAAGATTTTAGGTGTAGACATAGCCTTAAAGACTAAAACATTTCTTCAGGCATAAACTTTCATGGGCTCCAACCCACTTTATCAGATGGGCTGGAGCCCACAAAAGCTTACAGCTGAAGAAATTTTTTAGGTGCCACAGGACTCTCATTGTTTTTGCTGTACACAGACTACCATGGCTACCTCTTTGGAAGTTGTTCAATAGTCAAGCAATTCTGGGGGAGAAAAGGAGGATTCCTTTGTATGTTCCATTTCTCTTCCATAAAATTTGAATGTAGGCTGACTGCTATCATTTAAGAGAGCAATCACTTCCAGCTATAGAACTTTTCGAATGAGTCAAGTGAGATGCCAGAATAAATGAAAATGTAATGACTTTCCACCTGCAGCAGCTGAAGAGCCTTAGACAGTTGTAAATACAACAGCTGAGCCAGTCAGTGTCCATTTGCAGAATGGCTTCCACATGCTGGTTAAAACCATAAGTGCACATACTGAAAATGTTCAGCTTAGTTTTGTGCAAAAAACAGGACTTAACTCTATAAATCTATTGGGAATGCTAACTGTCGTAAATGATGGAAAAGTAAAACAACTGATCATGAGCATGTCTGCTGTTCTATGATGTACCCGCATCCATTGGAGTGACAGCTTTCAGAAATGATACAGCAACTCTCTTTAACTGCTAGCTCGAAATGTTGAACAAGATCTGGCATGCACCCAAATTAATTTAGCCACCACTGTGCTCTGAATACAATGAGCTCATTCGCTATCCAGGATATATTTTGATTGTCCTCTGATAGCTTCAGAACCTGCACTTTTTTATGTCATGAGAAATTGATTCTTGTACTTTCTACATGCAGGATTGACTGAGGTATTATTCTAAAAATAAGAATATATGGGTGGGAGGAACCCTGAAAGAGATCCTGTGGTATGGAGTACCAGGAAAGGCCAAGATCTGTGGTTTCTTTCTTTTTCTTTTAAATTACTTGGGCTAATTTTGAGCTGTTCACTTATTTCAGCATGGTCCTGATCAGTGGCAGATTTACCATGAAACAAACCATTCCACGGCATGGAGCTCCGAACAAGTGTGTGTGGGGGGGGAGTGTGGCAAAATTCAGGACAAATCTGCAAATGACTGAACTTAGTAAGCATTGCAAGCCACAAAGTAGTCCAAGCTTCCAGTCTAATATTCCAGCCACATTGGGTTCTACAGGACCAAAGGACTAGAAAAATCTGGCTAGAAATCTGGCGTGCCATGAGAAGGCAGCAAATCACCAGAAGGCATTCCATAGGTGGAAAGAACTTGAGATGAGACTAAAGTTAAAGGCTACCATAGATGATCAGCATCAAAAGAAGATTGCATCAGAGTCTCTTTACCAGCAAAATGTTCTGAAAAGGCTCATTGCCGTTATGAGAAGGTTTGCTTCTGAAAACCTAGGACTTCAGATCAGTTGTGTGTGCCAAACAATAGACACTTCCTTAAAACTGTCAAGCTGATGGCTGAGCTTGATGTACTTCAGTAGCATTTAAGAAGAGTCACCATCCAAGCTGAAGTTAATAAAAATATATCTATGCTCTGCAATGATACAGGAGAGGCTGGTCAGCCTTGCAGCCATCTCAATAGTGCAGTAGCTGGCCTAGACTGTGGACCTTCAGGAAGCAATTCAAATTTTTGTAACCAAGAAGCTACAGAACACACCACTTTGATTATTTAAACGAGGGGCGGCCAAACTCATGGAACTCAAGAGCCACACAAGTTGATTATTAAACCTTCGAGAGCCACACTGAGGCATATAGCCATATACTTTTACCTACTCCAAAATTACTAAGTTTAAAATTCATTGTACACTTTAATTTTATCATAAAAAGAGGATAAATATTGATCCTACTAATGTCAGATTCTGTAATAAGGTAAACATGAAAATTAGGCCTATACAGTAAAAACTTAGCTGCTGCTCAATGTAGAAGACTGCAGGCTAGTGGCAAGTTTTTTAAAATCCCGACCATGCCGCACTTCTCCCTGCCATCCCCGACCATGCCGCACTTCTCCCCACCATTCCATCCCCCTCCTGAACTCCTATGCTGGGACTGCTTTCCTAAACTGATTTGCTGACATTCTTCCAGGAGCCACAATTTTTTATTCAAGAGCTGCATGTGGCTCCTGAGCCGCAGTTTGGCCATGCCTGATTTAAACAGCTAAAAGTGCCAGTGTTTAGAAAAGTTACATTTGCTGTTCAGGCATTTGAAAGTTACTTATAATTTTTGAACAAGACATTTTAAGTTGTTAGTTTTCCTTTATTAGGCTAGGTAGTAGAGCAGTACCATGAGAGGAGACAAACAGGAAGAAGGCAGAATTGAGACCTTTCAAAGTTTTGGTCCAAGCAAGGGGAAACGGGGGCATCATTTGAGCTCCTTCCCTCAGGTGCCAAAATGTTGTGGGCTGGCCCTGCAGCCAGGATACTTCAAGGAGCAAGACTTAACACAGCAGCAGTGTGGGGCCCCTTCCCCTGGATGGCGCAGGGAAGCTGTCTGCATTGCCCACCCACAAAGACCACTATGTATGTCAGCAAAAGATACAGTGCGTGATGAGTAGGGATCCGAATGTACCCCATGCCATTATCTGCCTCACTTCCTTGTGGGACATTTTTGCAGCATTTTGTAGGATACCAGCTATGCACTCAAAAAAGTACGAAAGAGTCAAGCTCCCACAACTCCCTTTTTTCTATCACATAATTTTTGCTCCGCTTCAAACAATACTTCACAGTTTCTTTTCCATCTTTTTGATCTCTCGGCCTTCTCCCCAGCAAAAACATTGATCCTGCAGACATCATGAGTGCTTGGGTCTGATTTTGAGACAAAGTACACAAGTCTCCTGTATCTACAGAACTTCAGTTATTACTACTATTACAAGTGTGGAAGTGCTGCAAGGAAGCTGAGACAACTGAGGAGAAGAAAAGATAGACAATGGAGATTATAAAAAAATCACAAGGTGGTACAGTCATTTGCTCACCACAAGGTGGAGTGGTGTTTCTGGGCCCCATGAGGTGACTGCTTAGAGATGGGACTGCATCACAATATAAATATAGAACGATCAACCATGACTATAGCATTTTCCGATGCAGACTACCAGGTTCCTTGATATCTATACAGCAATTGCCCCAGCCCTCCAGCACAGATATACCAGAATGAGAGCTACTTTGGCCAGCAGGAAAGCAGGTAGTAATCACAGTCTGGATGCTTGCAACCCCAGACTATAACTGATCAGTGGGCAGTCAGATCAGGGTTGGGAAATTCATTGTTTGGAGCAGTTGCAATCAGATGTGCAAGGCTATACAAGATTCTCCTGATGCACAAGATGGTGACTGAGAAATGTGCACGAAATAGAGGGATGTGAAGCAATGGACTTCCTGAACTCTGTGATGGGGCAATACATGGGCACATAATTTGATTCAGCTCCCACCCCAACCTTGCCTCTGAGTCAATAAACAGAAAGAGGTACTTCCTTATACTTAGGCAAGCACTGGTGCATGCATCACTGACATTGACATTGGCTGGTCAGAGGCACCATGTTCACATCTTTAGGAATACTGGATTTGTCCAAAAGAGACAAACAGGAACATTTTTCCTAAATGCCACATTCACATTGGGAGAATTGAAATGTGAATTAAAATGCTAATAAAAGTTCTGGGGGACCCAGCCTTCCCTTTGCTTTCCTGATTCATGAAACTATACAGCAGATGACATCAGGGAAAGATTTAACTATTGCTGGGTAGACACAAGATGACTGTTGAGTTTGCATTTGGTAGATTGGAAAGACTGTGGCAATGCCTCAAAACTAGATAGGATTTCAGCAAGGTAAATATTGCTTTTGCTACATTTTGTCTTTTCATAATATTTATGAAGCAAAGGGGAAAACATTACAGGCATGGTGAAGGGGTCAGACTGCTGCTTTTGAACAGCCAGGGACAAAGGCAATTGCAAGAGTCCGTAAAGAGCTAAGGAAAGTTTAGAAAGATCACTTTAACACTATGCTGTAGTAACACAGTTTCTTGCTTACATGTACTGCTTTGGATACTTGACTTGAATATGCATTTTAGCTTCTCTTATGAATTTTGTAGGAGGAGTGATGATTTTGGCTGCTCCATTTTTGGTTTCTTAGACCCGGTAAAGACATCTTGTAACAGATTTATTTTTCGCATGAGCTTTCGTGGGAGAGAATCCAGCATCTGACAAAGTGGGATTTTCTCCCACGAAAGCTCATGCGAAAAATAAATCTGTTAGTCTTTAAGTGCCACACAACTCCTTGTTTTTTTTGCTGGACTAGACTAACACGGCTATCCCTTTGGAAATTGTATATTGATGCTGGCACAGTCAAATCAATTTTAGATGAGTGCTGCATTGATGCAAGAGCATTTCCCATCAGTGCAAAATGGTGGGGATGCCATGGTATGTAGAAGTTAGGAAGTTGATGGTAGATGTGCAAGCTACTTTATGTAGTTAACTGCTGCCTAATTTTGCCAGCAGTATGGTCCAAGCCTTAGACTCCACAGCGAGCAGCATGTGCTCTTGTTCTTTTCTTATTTTTTTGCTTCTCTTTTTATGTCAAAGAAGGCTTAACTGAATAATCTACAGCTAGCACCAACTATAATTTCTAGGTACTTAATGGTTTTTATCCTTTCCCTCTGCCCTGTGTCTTTCTGGTAATGTAACAGCACCTTTTAAATAATATTCCATTTCCACATTTTTTTAACTTAATAAATCATGTAATTTTTTAAACTTTAAGATGTCGAATTCCTTAAAAAGCTTTCTCCTCTCTTCAAAGCCCTCTCATACCCATCCACAAGGTATGTCTTCCACCTTACAGGGAGCGCATAGTTCATCTTTGTGTCTATTTAGTGAAAAAAGGTTTTTGCTTAAGCTAACAATCCCTAGTTAGTACTCTAAACAAAAACACTAATTAGTCCTCTCCAGGTCTTAATGTAGGTCATTGTCCTCAACTCTAGGGCACAATTAAAAATATCTTCCTTTTTGTAAATTAATCCATTTTTGGGCCATTCCTCTTAAATTTTTCTGTACTTGATTCATTTATTCCTATTTACTCAAGAGTTCTTCTTTATCAGTCCTTCCATTTTTACAGTGTTTTTAGCTGCTTTGTCGCCCATTGTATTGCCTGTTATCCCAATATGTGCTTAGATCCAAGCCGATCCTACATGTATTTGTCCCTGTGCTTGCTTGGTTACTAGAAATATAGCTTCACTGATTAAATCACTTTTACATACTTAGACACCCTCTTTTTTTTATCACTGTGAGACCTGAGATTGAATCTTAAAAAATGACTGCTGCTGGGCCTATATCCTGGATCCAGTTTAATGCAGTTGTTTTTGCTAGTAGTTCAACTGTCATGACAGCTACATGATCAGATATTATTTTAGATGTAGTAATTCCCAATTTTGGTATACATTATGTAGAGCCTTGCATATATACAATATTAGTGCCTGCATCCAATCCACAGTCATGATCTGTGGATTTGCAGGGCTTTAAATATAAAATTTCTCTTTCTATCCGTCCATGATCTGGAAAAATAGTTTGTGGATAGCCACATCCACATCCATAGAGGTGGATGACTGTGGATATAAAGTGGATGTCCATGGATTTGCAAGGCTTTAGTAATATACCATCCTTACTCTTTATTTTTTTCTCATTTGGACAAATCTGTATATATTTAACAAACCTGACTCAATTTTTTCATCTATTTATTGGTACATGTCACTTTTAATATCTACTATCTATGTTTTAACCCCTAAGATAGTAAAATAAATCTAAATGTATATTTGAACATGCCACTTTCCATCCATGACTAATTTTCCCATAGCTGAAAATTTTGACCTCATTCAGATTTTCCTTGTCTTTCAACTCCTGCATCCACATTTTAATATGCACTCCACATGGAGTTCTAAATTCATGTATTACAGTTCACCTATCACATTCCTAACTATCATTATATCTCTCTGATACTTTTGTCTTCTCCTATGCTTTGGTTATGTCACTATTGTTCAGGGCTAATGGTAATCCATATATTGCCTGCCTTATTTCAGTCAAATACTTGCCTGTTTTTTTGACCTGGGTAGCAGAATAGATATAACACCTGGGTCATGGTCAGATATTATGGAAATATTCTACGTGTGTTGCTTGACCAAGGGAATGTTTCAAATAGTTAGCATCAGGGCCCTTCATTATGCTTCTACATGCATATCAATAATTCTGTTAAATTGGATTTATAAACAGATAGTTTTCACTCCTTGATTATCTTCCCTGAGGAAAATCCTTTTAAGAATATAATTTCTTTTTTGGATAATGCAACCCTTCTTTCCAGAAACTTAATCTAGCCTTACAGTATATTGCGTAGCCATAGATCACTCTATCCCATTCATTTATACTATTTTAACGTGTGTGAGATAAAGTCTCTTTGGCTATGTCTACACTGGCAAGTTAGTCCAGACTAAGCAAGATTAATCTTGCTTAGTCTGGACTAAATTAGTCTGCATCTACACTAGGCTTTGCCTAGTTCGAACTACACAATTTTTTAGTTTGAACTAGTAAGTTCGAACTAACTGTTAGTTCAAACTTATTAGTTTGAACTAGGGCAGCGTAGATGTGTTAGTTTGAACTAACCTTTAATTCGAACTAAATGTGGTTTGACCTTCTTCCTCCCAGGGTGCGTGGCAACAGGAAGGAAATGTCTGCACTGGCCATCGCCCCTCCCCACCCTGTCAGCCACAGATGGTCAGAACAGCCTGCAGTATGCAGCATGTCTGAGGCCAGCAAAGTGAGCCAGCAGAGACGCAGGGCTCCAGCCTGGAGGCATCAAGATGTCCTTGCCCTCCTTGTCATCTGGTGGGATGAGGATATACTCTCCTGCTTGCTTGGCAGCCACCACAACTGAGAGATCTACAGGGACAGCTCCCAGGTCCTAGCAGATAAGGGCTGTGCCCACAGCACAATACGCGCGGGTTAAAATTACACACCTCTGCCAGGAAAGTCACAAGGTCCGGGAGCAGAGGCGTATCCGGGGGTGGGGGGGGCAGCTTGCACCACCAGATGCCCCTATTATGAAGAGCTGCATGCCTTCCTGGGTGGGGAGAGTACCAGCCTCCTAGCCGGGAGCCAAGCCCCCCTCTGTGGCTGAACACCAGGAGGAGGACTCGCTGGGCAAGGATGTCATCCTGGAGGTGGCTGACACCAGTCAGCCAGGGGGCACCCCACCACCATCCTCCCCTGCAGCCAGCTGGAGCTCTTCCCTGCCCCTGAGGAGGGGCCGCCCACCCCAGAGGAGCAGGAGGAGGAGGACCACCCCTCCAAGGAAGACCTGGGAAAGGGGACGTCATGGTGGACATCTGTTGTGCCTGTTAGTGAGTGCTCCCTCCGTGCGGGCATGGCCAGGCTGCAGGTGCACATGCAGTGTGGGGGGACATGGCCTGGGGACAGGCAGAGTCCTAGAGACAGAGGCTCGCAGAGGCCCTCCCCTGGGGCAGAGGGGCCAGGGTCCATGTGGTGGGGGGGAGTAAGACACGAGCAGGGGCCTGTCGGCAGAGGAGGTGGGGGGAACCAGAGGTGGCAGACAACATGCAGCCAACACCGCTGTCACATGGCCTTGGGATATGCCCTGGGAGTAAGACAGGGCTGACTGCTGCTCACCACTGTGAACACTGTGTCCAACCTGGGCAGCACAGCATGGGCTGGGTGGGGTGGGGGAGGTGAAGGTGCTTGGTGGCAGGCCCATCTTTCAGTGCTCCTCACTGAGGAAGTGGTTCATCATCACATATCTTATGATGACCACTTGCTGCTGGGCTTACTTCCTCTGGGGTCAGCACTGGGCTACTTAAACTGCCCAGCAAGGCATTCGTCCTCGGCTTCCCAGATGTGAGTGACCCTTCCCCCCACAGTTCACAGAGGTTGTATAGCATGATGCAGGCACTGATGACCTTGGGGATGGTGCACTCGGTGAGATGGAGGCGCATCAGGAGGGCCCTCCATCATGTCTTGAGCCATCCAAAGGCTTGTCCCATGACCTGGCAGCACCTATTCAGGCTTCAGTTGAAGAGCTCCCTGCTGGCGTCTAGGTTGGTGGTGTAGGGCTTCATGAACCAGCAGAACAAGGGGTAGGCAGCATCTCTGATGATGAGGATGGGCAGTTGCACATCTCCGATGGTGGTGATGTGTGGGGGGAAGAAGGTGCCCGCCTTTACGTGCCTGTGCAGAGCAGAGTTCCTGAGGAAAGAGGCATCATGTTCCCTCCCCAGCCAGCTGATGTAAAAGTTTGTGAAAATCCCTCAGTGGTCCACAAGGGCCTGTGGAACCATAGAGAGGTACCCTTTCTGGTTCCTGCACTCTCTGGCCTAGCGTTCCAGGGCTCAGAGGGGGATGTGAGTCCCATCCAAGACGCCCCTACAGTTGGGGAAGCTGAGTGTGGTAAGGCCATTGAGGGTGTCCTGCAGGTTGCCTGGGATGAAAAAGTGGGCAAGCAGGACTCGGTTGATGGCCCTGCTGACCTGCAGGAGGGTGGTCCCCATGGGGAGCCAATGCCAAAATGGTGGGCAACAGAGTGGTATGAGTCTGGGGTTGCCATCTTTCAGAACCTGACGGCCACTCTCGTGACCACAGGCAGGGTGGGTCTGAATTGTGTGTCCCTGCACTATAGAACTGGGGTAGGCTCGTGGACCAGCTTGAAGAAGGTCTGCTTGCTCATCTTAAAGTTGTGGAGCCACTGGTTGTCATCCCAGTTGTTGAGGATGATGCATTCCCACCAATTGCAGCTGGTTTCCCATGCCCACAAGCAATGGGGTATGCAGGGCAGTGTGGTGAGCATGGCAGCTTGCAGGGCCAGCATGGTGGTGGTGCTGCTGTCCACTTCCACACTGTCAGGGTCCTTATAGAGTGCGCTCAAGGTGACGAGAGCATTGGGCAGTGTAGAACAGGTGCTGGGCACCATGCCTGCTGGCAAATTGCATGAACTTTGTGCAGTCCATGACCTCTTCATTCTGCCTCTTGCCAGCCACAGTGGGCATAGGGCTGAGCTCCCTTCCTGTTTTTATGGGATTGGCTGGGGGAATGGGCCTTCTTGAGTGCCGTGCTGCCACACTTTCCAGGATGCCCCCCTCATGGACATGCTAGTTTGACTTAGGGTATGTCCACAGGTATCTTTTAAATTGAAGTAGCACTGATTACTTTGATTTAAAAAAGATTGGGTCCACATGACGTTTTCTTATTTCGAAATGATGAGCTCCATCATTTCGAAAAAAGAGACGTTATTTTGAAATAGCTTAAACCTACTTTAATTCTAATCATCTGTTATTTTGAAATGGTTATTTTGAAATAAGACTTTTGCCCTTCTCCTTCCTAGGGTGCCTTCCTTTTTGTATATATTGGGTGGGGGTATGGCCCAGTGAGAGGGCCATGTTGCCACACCTCCCATGCTGCCCCTCTCCTGATTCGAAATAGCAAGTTCTGTGTCTGGACTTGCTATTTTGATTTGAGGTTTTTGCTTATTTTGATTTAAATTAATTTGAATTAAGGATTTTATTTCAAATTAACTTATTTCAAAATAAGCATCTATGTCTGGACATAGCCCTAGGTTTCTGGTTGGGGCATGCTCATTTGAACTAAGTTAGTTTGAATTAAGCAAAATTAGTTTGAACTAATTAATTCAAACTAACTAGTTTGATCTAGCATTTTTACGTGTAGACATAGCCTTTGGGTCAATTCCTTGACAACCCAAATATACCGTATTGTTTTCATTTTTAAGGTTCTGGAGTCTGCATAAAGACGTATTGTTTTTGCTTTTAACAGTATGGCCATTATGTGTGTGTGATGTTTTTGTTTTTGTTTTTGTTTTTTTCTCATTTTGTTCAAAGTTAAGCCCTCCTTTTAACTGGACTGATCCAAGTAGTAACTCGTTGTCCTCTGTTCTACTTCCACCGGAAAGCCAGTGTTTGCTGTAAAATCCTCTGGACTCTCCTCCTAGCCTTCACAGACATCCATATTAAGTGTAATGCAAGTTGATTTCTTCTCAGATACTTTTGATGTCTCTGATTTGTAGAGTTCTGCGCTCATCTCATGCCAGAATTTATTTTCCTGGCTAGAATTCACTTTGCCTAATGATTAATGTGGAGCCTCTGTTTTGGCAGAAAATAATTGTCAAAGGGAAGGAGAATAACTCCAAAAATGTGCATGTTCCAAGCACAATATTTAATTTGTTCTTTGTTTTTTCCTTACCAATTATGTCTTAGATGCTAGTATTCACAACTTATCATTTTTATTTTGCCTCATTATCATATTTTAGGGCTTGAAGTAGTGGTGACAAGATGATTACCTTGTTTATATGAAGTATTATCTTCTTTAAAGTCCTTTTAAAGCTACTTAGTAAGATCTGTTTTTTAAATCAATTGGTTTGTTCTGATTCCAAGCTTTTTCTTGTATAGTCTTGCAGCTATCACTCCAATGTTCCCTCTAATTTTTCACAGGTTGTGTGCACAACACATTTCTTTGTGTGTGCTAATATTAGCACTGTTGAATTTTTTTGTGCGCACTTTATTTTGTTGTGTGCATGGGTTTCATGACCTTTGTATGCACATGCACATGCACATGCACATGCACATGCACATGCACATGCACGTGCAGAGCTTAGAGGGAACAGTATATTACTCTGCACCATTGATATGAGAAACCCATGTGTGTCTGGCCTAAAACTGATCTAATCTATTATATAAATAACTGGTGAAATTTCATGGAGGAAAAAAAGAATTAGTTAAGTAACCCATATATTTCCCTGCTCCACAATCTTCCTCTGCTGTAGAAAACTAGATTAGGCCTATGTAACAAGGAGCATGGCCTCCTCTAGGAGTTTACATCAAGGGACACCATGCCACCACAGCCTGCATGATGGAATAGGAGGGACAGGACGGGGAGGGGAGGTATAAAAGCCTGGCCATGGAGCTCAGTTAGGGAAGAGATGCTGGAGAAGAAGGACATCTCTCACCTACTGTGGGGGTGGGAAGTTGGAGCAGATTCCTGTGGCATGGCATACTGGCCTGACCTACCTTAGTTGCCCAGCAGTGTAGAGGCCGAGGAGCTGCTAGGATTGCCACTCGCAGTATACTCATTGAAGATAGAGGACAATTCCAAGCCACAGGTACATCATAAAGAAGTTCCAAAGGGGTAGCCGTGTTAGTCTAGTTCAGGAAAACAAGCAACGAGTCTTGTGGCACTTAAAGACTAACAAATTTATTTATCACATGAGCTTTGTCCCGTGAAAGCTCATGCAATATATAAATTTCTTAGTCTTCAAGTGCCACAGGACTCCTTGCTTATCATAAAGAAGGTGTAGGAAGAAAATGGGGGTAGCTGACTACATCTGGCTGTGCTCCTGCATGAGCACCAGTTGGTGTGTTTTGACTGAATCCCTGGCGACCCAGTGCCAGGACAGTCCACTCTTGTTAGGGCCCTGGGCTGGGACCTGGTGGAGCAGGGAGGGCCTAGTCCTGTTATTCCTTCCCATCCCACCCCTGTTGTGGCAGAATCACCTCACCTGAGCCCCTTGACTTGGTGCTCATGCCTACATGACAGCTCTAATTGTGTTGCTGCCCTGCCCTGCCCTGCCAGGGGACCCAGGTTTATAGTCTACTGTGGAACTGCCTGGTCACAGACCAGAGTCCTGTTTGCTGCCCCTCTCCCCCCACTCGCCACTGGGCCTGCATTTATAGACTTCTTTAGGTCTACCTGTTTGCAGGTCAGACCTGTCACTGTGTGTTGTCCTGCCCTGCCTGAAGGGCAGGAAGATAGACTGCTGCTAACCCTGTCCCTCTGCTTTTGTCTCTGGAGCCTTCCCTTGGACACTAAGAAGGGGTGGCCCCCCCCAGAGGCTGACACTGAGGGACAACCAAGCCTCATGACAGCTTTGAATTTGTGGATTTCACAAGAAAGAAATTAAAAAATATCCTAGCTGTAGAAGTGGGAGGAATGGTAGTGGAAGCAGCATATTTCCTAATTTGTGTTTGGCCTAGAGGAATGGCAATCTAGTCATTGGTATTCTCCAAGTCAAAATGGTAATTCTTATTCACCTCCATGGTTGTGACCTTGGTAAACCTTCAAGATACAGTATAATCCTTTAGTACCACAGTTCAATAGCATACAGGTCTCAAAATGGCATATGATAATTGCAACCATAGGACTGCTCTGTTCTAACATTTCCCACTTAAGTAACAGTGTTGTTTCAAATATTCTAGCTACTTTTGTACACAGAGCACAATGACCAGACTGTTGGGATTTATGTGAATGTTGTAAGATTGAAAAATGTCTTTTGTTGATCAGTTTGAGCTATAAATTTTCAGTAGTTGGTGTAATGCATACTTGATGATTATAAAGTCACCAAGGAAGCTTTGACAATCACAATCTCTCTCCACTCCCATGTAAGATTAATAGCAGAAAGCTGTAATAGGGGTTTCCACATTATAAATATATTTTAGAAAATATATAGCACTCTTGCTATTATGCTATGAAATACTAAGTTTAAATAAAACCAAACTACAATGACCAGAATAAGTAATGGTCAGAAAGGAAGATTGAGAGGTGAGTAGGCATCTTTGTGGGAAAAGGCAGACAAATTTCAGAAGCAGTGAAATGAGCTAAAAAGACAAAATAAATGGTAAGAGACACCAAAGGCAAGAGAGGGCAATTATGAGTAGGTACGGGAAAGGACAATTTGAAAGAATGTGAAGGGAAAATGTGATGGCATTTAGTAAGCCAATGAGATTATTTCCTTAGCCTTTCTCCAAGTGTATGGCCTTAGATTTTCAACTGCAGTGTATATAGTTTCTCTCTCTCTCTCTCTTTTGCATCTGACATTTCATGCAATGTTCTATCACTGCCAGCTACAATAATCACATTGTAATATGTTCCTTTCAATATTGCGTGTAATGGAGTATGAATTGAAACAAAGCAGGTGTGAAATATAGTAATTCATGTCTTCTTACATTGTGGTTGGAGGCATTTGCCAGCCCCTGTGCCAGCCCCATCCCCCTGAATCCTCAGCCGGTGCTGGAAATGGGGCCAGAAAGGTGCTGGACGGAGTGACAGCAAGGGACAGGAGCTGCATGCTCCTTTTCCTTGCTGACTTTGGCCCTCAGCTGGGGAGCGGGGTCAGCAGGAACCAGAAGCCACTCGGCAGGACCAGTAAGGAGAGCAGTTGTGACATTCATGGCCAGGAGCCCTATATGCTACTGTTCATAGGCCTGGGTGCCATGTTTGGCACATGCACTGAAGGTTGCTGACCTGCCCTACAGGATGGAAGGTAGCTGTGCATTCCAACCTGTTTTATACAGGTTGTTTTTCATTCACAAAACAGCATCAGACAAATTTAATCTCATTTAGCTCAATTTAAGACTCATGCATCAGTGCAAAGCTTACTTTAAAAAGTTTGAAAATGCTTATCAACACTATTCTACATAAAATAGCTCTACAACCACAAAAGAAAAATGAGTTGTGTCTGACTACAGTGTGTATGCTTTTTGGCATGCTAGAATTGTAGCAAAAGCTTGACATTTCTGCTGTTTCTCCCTCACCAAGTAAGCTATCCAAAACCATGTTAAAGAACAATAAAATGACTAAAAGTTGAAGGGGATACCTGCAGTGCTTTTCTACTCACAGTTTGCCCATGTAAGTCTGGCTTCCTTCCGATACCCAGATTTCACAGTCTATTCACATGGTGAGAAGAGCTTTGCATCAACTGAATGTTCAGACTGCTATGATGAACAAAATGAGCACAGCTCTGAACTTGGGCCCAACAGGATTCACTTCTCCTTTATGTAATTTTGGATCTGTGACATTTTGAGCATCTTCAAAGGATTTCAGAATGTGGTTCTCTCTCAACCTGCTAATCAGATATTCAGTAAAAACCTAGCTTATCAGAATTTAAGATACATAACTGTGTAAAACCTTAACAAATACCACTGTGTGTGTACACTGTAAATGTAATCTATGTCTCATCTCAGAGGATTTGAGATTTCTCATCTGTTTCATATACATGAAAATGGAGGAAAATATCCAGCTGCAACCAAATATTCCCTTACCACAGTTTCTGGCTTGAAGTGGTTTTCATTATATACAGGTTTTAAGTTGGGTTCACCAGCTTCAGCAACCCCACTATAAAAAGGGTTTCAGACCCCTGATGGCAAACTGGTACACTTTCAGGAGCAATTACCTCTCTGGTCCTAAAAGCAGTTTATGGCATCTTTTTGTTTTTGTCTTGGCCTCAGTCCATTGTAAATAAAACATGGCCTGTGTCCCAGTAGTCTTATTTGCATTCATTGGCTCACAGAGGAACATCAAGATTTACTGCAAGCAGAATTTTTCTGTTAAGATTGTTTACAGTGAAGCAGAAGTGTGGCAGCCCAGACTGTTTGTTCAACTGGTATCAAACTTACCTCTGTGTAATCTTTGCCACCTTTTGGCTTGTCTGTAAAAATCTTTTTCTTGGACAACTTGCCTAGTCTTTTCTATTTCACTGCGATTTTCTGCTAATCTTCCAAATATTATACATAACCAAGTAATCTAACTCCTGTAAATAACCCCCATGAAAATAATCTGGTTGATTTACTTACAGTAGTAAATGTTTGCAGGATGAGCCCTTTAGCTTTATGATTAGCTTTCTTTCCTGAAGAAAAGGGTCAATAGCATACTCAAGCTTCCAACATGAGCGCTACCATATTAAAAAGAAAACAAGGTTCTCGGATTCCAAAGGGGGAGCCATGTTAATCTAGTTCAGTAAAACAAAGAAGGAGTCCTGTGGCACTAAAAGACCAACAAATTTATTTATTGCATGAGCTTTTGTGGGAGAAAATCCCACTTCATTCATAGCAAGCACAATGTAGATACTGTATAAAGCTTGTTACATGGATCTGTTGGTTATTTCAAGAGAGAGCACTTCTATAGAAATTAAAATTATTTTATGAATTCAGAGTGCACTGGTATATGTTTTTAATCTCACTTAGCATTTGTCTTTTTTATCAAGGAATAGAGTCTGCCCAGTCTGCCATCAGTAGCACTGGTGCTTCAGGATGGGTAGCACTTCAAAGTTGTATAAGAATTCTGGATAACTTGGCCAGGCCTAATCTAATCTAATCCTATGTAGGTGTCCATGAACCTCAGAGAATACTCGGACCTCATCAAACCCTGTGTTTGGTCTCCATGTGCTGGTGGTGGGTCTCATTGTCTCTTTGGCTATGTCTACACTAGCAAACTAGTTCAGACTAAGCTTAGCCCAAACTAATTTGAACCCTGTCTACACTAGGCTTTGCCTAGTTCGAACTAAAGTTTTTTAGTTCAAACTAAGCAAAGCTTAGTTAGAATTAGTCAGTTGAGCTGGTTATTCCAAACTAACCTTTTAGTTTGAACTAATTTGAATTTTTAGAGACATGCTAGTTTGAACTAAATATGTTCAAGCTAGTGGTTAAGTTCGAACTAAGCATGGTTTTTTTAGTTCAAACTGAAAAAACACACTTAGTTTGAACTAAATCTTGAACTACTTAGTTCAGACTAACCAAGTTCGAATTAAGATTTTAGGTGAAGCCACAGCCTTTCTGTCCTTCACTCGGAATTTTGGTCTAAGGCCTGAGAAATGCTCCTGATAAAAGCCTCATGGGAATGGATACTGTTCTGCAGAATGTTTCAGTTTCAGTGAACTGGCATTTTCTCACTGAAAAACATCTTGTTGAAAAACTCCAAGCTAGTTCTGTCAGTTTGGAATGTGGCATGGAAACATGTCTCATGTTCACTCTGCCCATGTTTCCAGGAGAATTCTGAACAGCCTCTCTCTAAAAGGCACAAAATTAGGAGTAGTGGAGTACTATAGAGGACTGGCCAGAATCTAGCACAAGAAATTCTGAGCATGTTGCTTGAAAGTACTGGGTAGACAGTGTTGTGCAAGTGTGTTTCTGCAAATGAGCATTCTTGGGAGAAGATCATATGGGATCACCTTAAAATATACAGATACTTTTTCAGCAGATTCTTTCACTTTAGGAATGGCCAGAAAATAAATAGCTTTAGCCTCAG
Source organism: Podocnemis expansa (assembly GCA_007922195.1). Lineage (NCBI taxonomy): Eukaryota > Metazoa > Chordata > Testudines > Podocnemididae > Podocnemis > Podocnemis expansa. The sequence continues at coordinate 42,329,080 of ML681982.1, read as the reverse complement.
TTTTGCAAATACTTGCACATGCTTAATTTGAAGTTCAGTGAAACTACTCACTTGCTTGAATTTAAACTTGTGTTCTAAAGTTTTCATGACTGGGGCCCTACTTCAATTCTTCAGTCTGTTGTGGAGTTTTTGCTTTGCTCTGAGTTCTTGAGTTCACTTTCAGTTTCTGAGACCTCATCTTTTCTTCACCTAGTGATTGTAATATATGTTCCCTACAACCCATCACTTCACTTGTGCTTCTAGATTTGTCACCATTTTAAACAAGATATTCTATTTTTAATTCTCACTTCAATCTACTTTTTTTTCCAGTCTAAAAGGCTGATACATGTAGTTTAACTGTTATTGAAAATCCCTTTGCTTATTTCTGTGGTGTTTTCTCAAAAGACACCATTGTAAGACCTAATCAAGCCAGCTGTTCCATCAAAGGGTCCTACACCTGCTCATCCACTAATGTGATTTATGCCATCATGTGCCGGAAATGCCCCCAAGCCTTATACATTGGACGAACAGGACAGTCCCTATGCAGAAGAATAAATGGGCACAAAACTGACATCAGAAATCACAACACAAAAAAACCAGTTGCTGAGTACTTCCATCTTCCTAAGCACTCCATTGATGATTTGTTAATAATGGTCCTCAAGAAAATCAATGGGCTATCAAGACTTCGAAGATAAATAGCCAAAATTCAACTAATATGCAGGTTAAATTGTGTGAAAGCAGGGCTGAATTGTGACTATGGATTCTTTTCACATCATAACAGGTAATTTGATTTCATCCTCCCTCTGTGTGGTGTTTCCTAGAGTTTGAATCCTTACAAATGTTCTGATTTGCTGTTGTAGTATGACCTGATCCCATGTCCTACACTCCTCTGCATGTATTTTCATCCCATTCTATAAGCTACCCCACTTCAAAGCATCTGACGAAGTGGGATTTTCTCCCACAAAAGCTTGTATGATAAATAAATCTGTTAGTCTTTTAAGTCAATTTCAAAAGGGAAGCTGTGTTAGTCTAGTCCAGCAAAAAAACAACAAGGAGTTGTGTGGCACTTTAAGACTAACAGATTTATTTTTTGCATGAGCTTTCATGGGAGAAGATCCCACTTCCTCAGATGCTTTGAAGATGGGTGAACTTACAGAGAGGAATGAAACTAAACGCAAGGGGGTGTCAAACATAGGATCAGGTCATACAGTAACAGCAAATCAGAGCAGTTTTCAGGCTCAAACCATGGGAAGCCTGAAGTCAAATTACCTTTTGTAATGGGAAAAGAACCCATAGTCTCAATTCAGTCCTGCTTTCACAGAATTTAGCTTGCATATTAATTCGAGTTCAGCTGTTTCTCTTTGAAGTCTTGATGTCCCAGCCACATCCCTGACGACAGTCGTTAACAAATCAGTCATCGAGTGATTAGGAAAATGAAAGTGCTCAGCAACTGGTTTCTTTGTTCTTTGATTTCTGATATCAGCTCTGTGCTCATTCAGCCTCTTACGCAGCGATCTTCCTGTTTGTCCAATATATAAGGTGTTGGGGCATTTCTTGCACATGATGGCATAGACCATATTAGTAGATGAGCAGGTAAATGAGCCTTTGATGGAGTAGCAGGCTTGATTAGGGCCTATGATGGTATCTGTTGTGCAGATATGTGGGCAGACTTGGCAGCGTGGTTTGTTGCAGGGGTGTATGCCTGCTTCAATGTTTCTGTTGTTAGATCTGTAGTTGCTGGTGAGAATCTGTTTTTAAGTTTAGGGGGCTGCCTATAAGCAAGGAGGGGTCTGTCTCCTAACGCTTGAGAGAGAGAGGCATCATCTTTTAGAATAGGCTGTAGGTCCTTAATGATCTGTTGCAGAGGTCTGACTTGGGGGTTGTATGTGGTGACTAGTGGTGTTCTGTTGCTTTCTTTCTTGGGTCTCCCCTGTAGTAGACGACTTTGGAGAAACTGTCTAGCTCTGTCAATTTGTTTTCTTACTTCCCCGGGTGGGTACTGTAGTTTCAAGAATGCTTGATAGAGATCCTCAAGATGTCTGTCTCTGTCTGAGGGATCAGAGCAGATGCGGTTATATCTTAGGGCTTGGCTGTAGACAATGGATTTGTGGTGTGTTTAGGATGGAAGCTCAAAGGATGTGTGGTGTGTTTAGGATGGAGGCTCGAAGGATGTAGGTAACTATACTGATCAGTAGGTGTTCGGTATAGAGTGGTGGTGATGTGTCTATCCCTGATTTGTACTGTAGTGTCAAGAAAGTGGATCTCCTGTGTGGAGTGTTCCAGGCTCAATTTGATGGTGGTGTGGAAATTATTGAAATCTCTGTGAAAATCTTCAAGAGCATCCCTGCCATGTGTCCAGATGATAAAGATGTCATCAGTGTAGCACAGGTAAAGAAGAGGTGTTTTGGGATGAGACTTGAGGAAACGTTGTTCTAAGTTGCCCATAAAGATGTCTTTAAGTGACACAAGACTCCTTTCTTTTTTTGCTTTACTAGACTAACAGGGCTGTACATTTGGAACTTTCTTGGCTCTGTTTGCTTAATTATCAATGCACTAACCCCTAAAATATGTTAGATGCTGTACAGTGGTCAGCATAAAAATTGGTATGGATCTTATTAGTTCTATTTAAAAATAACCCTATATTTTATGGAGGATTGGATGAGGAGGTTTGCAAGGAGAGTAGGAGTTAGTTGACAAAGAGAGAGAGGTGAAAGGGAGGAAGAGAATTAGGAGGGTTTAAGAAGGAAAGGGGGAATAAGGAGCGAATGGAGGGAGAACATAGTGCTGAGGAAAAGAGGCTAATAGAGGCAGGCTGGCAGTGGGAGAACATAGTGCTGAGGAAATCAGGCTTGCAGAGGAGGACTGAAAGAGATTGGTGCAAACAGTCAGTCAATAGATATTAAGGAATGTCCAGTGTATTCTAGCAGCATTAGGTGGAGTTTGTTGATGTATTGTTCCATACTGCATTGAATTTTGTTTAGTTAGGGAAAATTTGACTGGAATCTTGAATGAATTGTGGACACTCTATCCCACATTTCTAAATGCTTGGGTTTGATCTCCTAAACTGAAACTCAAACTTAAAAACTTAATTTGTGACAAGTCATTATGTTTGATGGGATAAAGAAAACATTTGTCAGAGAAAATATTCTAAGGACCTTTTTCTGGCTTCATTTATTTTTTACAGAGAAATTTAGAGGCCTACTTGTTTTGAGCACTCTTAAAAATATAATACTAGGGAACACACTCTATTATGTACTACTAGGTACTATTTGTCATTCGCCTGACATACAAAGTATTGTATTTGTTTGATCTGCATTTAGTTCTGGTTTTATAGTATTATTTTATTCAATGGCATAATTTCATACTTAGGGTCTATGTGTGTGTGAATTTGTGAAAGCTTGCATCCAGTGTTAACTGCTCTGTTAACTCAGGCTGGTCTGTGCAGCCTTAAGTTCTGTTCTCAGGAGGCTCTCCCTTTCTGCATTGACACTCACATCTGTTATTCTTCACGCCATTACTTCTGCCCCTGTACACCAAGGACCCTGAGTAAGTGCTTAGCTGGTGTTTCTTTATATGGTACTGCTTGACCTTCACTCTCTTCCAAAGAATGGCCTTAACAAGTGATGGTGAAGAAGCTTTTATCTGACTACTGGTGTTGTTAAGCTTTCTCAGGCCCTCCTGGCCAGGTGGATAGGCACAGTATCTTGTAGTTGTTTCTAAGATGATGGTTTTTCTGGCAAAAGCCAGCAGCTCTCCCTCTCTCAAAGGCTATGTCTACACTAGGAAAAGTTAGTTCTAATTAAGAAAGTGGACTAATTTAACTTAACATTAAGTCAAATTAGTCCACTTTGTTAATTCGAATTTACTGCCCTTAATTTGAAATTATTAAATTCGAACTAAGGGTTAATCCTAGTCTACACCGTGCTTAGTTCAAACTAAGGCTCGAACTAAGGGCTTAGTTCAAACTAACTGGCAGGGCTTACTAATTCAAACTAAGCTTTCATTTGTTCAAGTTTAGGAATTCCTTAATTCGAACTAACGAAAGCCTTGTGTAGACAGGTACTGAGTTAGTACGAATTAATCCTTCTTAATTCAAACTTGCAAATGTAGACATACCCAAAGTGTCTGCATTTATTTTATTTTCCCCTGAGGCCCTCCCTCCCCAGCCCCCCATGCTGCTGTGTGATTTCCTTTGTCCCATCTGAGGTAGGCAGCTAAATTTGCATTGCCTTTGTCACATAATTTTCCAGCCTCAAAGAGGGGGTCCTGAGGATTTGAGCTATGTAACATGCTTCGCATCTGTACACATACATGCAGGACACATGACACTATAACAATATGGTAAAACATTCAAAAGGAAGCCTTGTATAGCATAATTGGCATAAAAAATACAATTACATTGCAAAAGTAAACAGAAAAATTACACAACTGATAGCCCATTGTGCATCACGTGTCAGAGGGGAGGCAGAGGGTGTATAAAAGTTTATAGAGGTGGAATCTGAGTTCAAAAGTGTGGTTAATGGTAGGGAGCAGCTACAGAAGTGTACTAATAAAACAATTTCGGTCAAACTGACTGAAATTCCCTACATTTTGTTGCCCCTGTTACTTTTGTCACATGATAATTTTGCACAAATTTACTAGTAACTGTAGTGCAGCCTCTTCAAGGGAAATCAAGCCTCTCAGGAGGAAACATGCAGTTGTAAATATTTTAAAATAAGTGTTTACTGAGCAGTTGAAGAGCTACTACAAAAATACACATTAAATATTTTTTACTTCACTCAGGAACTCTTTATGGAAAATATAAAGCTCACCTACTTTTTCTCCTGGCAGAAGTTTATTAAATGGGTCAAACTCTATAAATGTGCCCGCAAATGCTTTCTGAAAACATTGGATAATTGTTGTGGGTTATTTTGTGATGTCTGCACAAAATGCACCCAACTGTAAACTGTTCTGTATGGAAGCGGTCTTAACATACAGTAGAGATTAACTTTCTCTGAACCTAGTACGGATGCTACTGAGGCAGTCATCTTACTGCCCTTTAAATCCTAACAAAATTACTGCTAAAAATCTAAAATGACATGCTATCCTTAGTTCTCATTACTTTCTAAGAACTGAAATTAGTCAGTATAATTTGGTGCTTATGTCATTTTTATTACTTACTGTTTCATAATCTTGACTTCCAACAGATTTTTAAAGCTATCGAGTTTTAAGATTAACATTATTTTCTTGCTGGCGTAATTTAAATGTTCATTATCCAACTATCTGTACAGACTTAAGGAATTTAGGTGGACTCAGACCCCAAAAAACCACAAACACCTTTCATGTCCAAGTTCCAAAGGGGTAGCCATGTTAGTTTAGTTCAGTAACACAAACAAACAAATAGTCCTGTGGAACTTAAGGACTAACAAATTTGTTTTTTGCATGAGCTTTCATGGGAGAAAATTCCACTTCATCTTCAAAGTGTCTGACAAAGTGGGATTTTCTCCCATGAAAGCTCATGCAAAAAAATAAATTTGTTAGTCCTTAAGTGCCACAGGACTCCTTGTTGGTTTTTTTGATCCAACTGTACCTCCATTGAAACCATTCCAGCTCTGCCCAGAAGCCCATGTAAAAAGATGTGTCTTGCAGCGTTCCCAGAAGGACAGCAGACTTATTTGGACAATGAGAGAGCTTGTTCTAGAAAAACAACAAGGAGTTGCGTGGCACTTTAACAGATATATTTTTTGCATGAGCTGTCGTGGGAGAAGATCCCACTTCCTCAGATGCTTCGAAGATGGGTGAACTTACAGAAAGGAATGAAACTAAATGCAAGAATGTTCTACCAGCTGTCCTTCCTCTGTGAAATAGAGGAGAATATAGCTTGGAAACTAACAGCTGATTACAACTATGACAGCAGGAGTGAGGCAGCCTCTCAGACAGGAAGGTCTGAATTCAGTCTCTCAAGGTGCAGGAGTGTATTTTATAGTGGGAGCACCTGAGTTCAATCTTCAGTATTACCATGAGGCTCCGAACAGCGATCATGCAGAGTAGTAATAACTCTGAATCCCTACAGAACTGCATATTTTTTACAGTATATTGCTTCTCCCTAGGGCAACTAAAGGGTTACATTCTGTTTCATGCTGTTTACTAAATAATTGACTGTGTGGGTGGACATTTACAGGTGTCCATGACAATGAGGTATGAAGAGTTTCTTCACTTCTGAATGTCAAACAAGCTGTGTATGGTGTGCTATCCCTGAGTTTTATTCTGGATAAAAAGGTTGCCACAAAGATTTAGCAGACTGAAATCAATTACGTGTTCAGAATATTGCATTGCTAATGATATGACTTGTTTATGATAACATCAGTTCTGCAGCTTTTTTCACTGAAATTGTGTGGTATGTACTCACTGCTTGAATCCTAGATTTTCTTTTAAGAGAAGCAAAACTCTCCTACATGTTCATAAATACGTTTCATGAGCTGATGTATTCATTTCATATGTTGGCATGCGACGTATTTTAAGTGAAACTGAAAGGCAAAACTGATAAATGGGAATACATTTTATGTATTGCACAATTACACTTTGGAATTCATTACCACAAAATATCAATAAATGAAAGAATTTAGCAGATGAAAAAAATTAATATACATTTACACAGACAATAATTACACAGTTATATTTTTATCTTATCTAATTTTTTGTAGTTAAAAGATGGAACATTTGCTTTTTCAAAATGGGGGAGCATTGTAATGTGAAGTAAGTTGTAAAATGTCATTTAGTATAAGAATCAGATTCATACTTGGTGTCAATGGACACAGCTTTCTTAATTCAGTGAGGCAGTAGTGAATTACATCAACTGATGCTTTGTGCCTTACATATTTTAAATACATTCATTTTAAAATAATGAACAAAACCACTTCAGTTATACCTGGCTGCTCCTCAACCTGCCTATTTGTAGGTGTTGAGGAAGAAGTGGTTTTTAAGAGATCTGAAGCAAGAGTAAGTACGAACAATTTGGGGAGGACAAACCAAGTGTAGAATTAATGTAGTAGAAGACACGAAGCTGAGTAATTCGAATTACCTGACACTTCTGACAACTATTTTTATTGTATTTACCATTTAGGAGAGGAAAAGCCTAAATAAGTAAGTTAGCATATATCATCAGTGTGTGTGATGGTAGATTTATATATAAAATAAATCAAGAATCATAGCTGCTAATATTCTCATCCCAAAAGGAGTGCTGTTTTGGATATAAAAGTTGGATTCCTTTATAATTGTGCTTGCAGTCACATATTTATTTTTCTTGAGTGAAAAGTTATCTGTATGAGATGACAAAAATGCCTGATGCCAGCAGTCTGTGGGTATCCCTACAACAGGGAAGATAGCATTCTTGATGACCAGAAAAAGCTTATGCCGTAATTTTGTGGACTAGGGTAAATAAAGGGAAAAAGATATTCATGTGACTAAAGCAAGTTGGTATTTATTTATTTAGAATTCTTTTTTCATTCTTGTTCAAGTATGTAAGCTTTTAGTTGTAAGAATGTAAGCATAAGCCTTAGGCATGAACTTATTCACTCAGGAATTGCTTTCATGGCCATTTTGAAAACTTCTATTTAATTATTTGCACAGTAGATTTGCTGAGCTATTACAAATTTTCATAGACAACATGTAAACAGAAAGGGGGATTCTGCCTGTTTATCAGCTTAAATCATTCTATCACGATATGGATATAATAATATGATTTGATTTAAGTGACCAATCAGATGGTATTAATAGCTAACAATGAATAAAGAATGCTTCTAGTTGTAGTGTGACAAGTTCACACACAAGCCACAGATGAAATCTGTTCATACAGTATACAGGTTGTTCTCAGTTTACTGTATATGGGACTTTTGAGAATGAACAGAAGGCAACATTCATTGGATACAATATTTATATTGACTAATTCAACCAGCTCTATTTTTTGGCATCCAAACTACATATATAATATGTGCAATATGAGGATATCTTGGAAACAGTGAAACACAAAAAAGGTTCTGGATCCAAGGATATTAATATGCCGAGCAGAAAGCCTCTCTGTTGTAATACTTTATTTATTGTCAGTAGAGCCAAGAAAAGGGTGAATGAACCATCTTGATTAAAATCAGAACTGCTTCCCACCCACTAAATCTGCAGTCTATTGAAAATGGACTGAATTCAGTACATCCAGTATCTGTTCTGCTTCTCCTATTGGTGAAAAATAATAGAAAACATTTATTCTGTTGACATTTTGGATGAAATATCCTAGGGGAATTACCTGCTTGTGGTATTTCCAGCGCTGTCCATTAAGCTACCTGTCAGTGAGAAAGAGAACAGAGGGAACATTGAGGGAGAGCATAACAGCTATAAACTGAAGTAGAATGATGATGGGAGAAAAGTCACATAATCAGAGAGAGGGAAGAAGACAGAAGGTAAAACAGATAACAGGAGATAAGGAAGTCACTAGAAAGAGAAACTTATGCAAAAAGAGAAAGATACGAGAAAGTAACAAGTGGACTAAAGTAGAAATAAAAAATTTTTTTTTTCAAGTTTCTAGCCTGGCCAGAACCAAGAAACACGGATATCAGAAATTAGTGAAAAGAATATCATATCAAAATTTCCTGTCCAGGGTTTTTCTCAGTGATCTTTGGATATGCTTCAGATAAGCATTTGAGGTGAATTTGGTAATAACGAGTGTGTTTGTTATGGATGACTGCTGTAAAGAAATACTCTCCCCATAGTCTTAATCTTTTCAGTTACTTGTATGTTTTAAAGTAACTGCAAGAGGAGTTACTTCATTTTAGTTTGAGTAATAAAATAATTGGATTCAAGGCCTTTCATAGACATCCATCTGAGATCCCATCAGGATGGTAAATACATCCTGGCTACTATTCATAGCCATAATTCAAGAGAATCAAAACCAATCTACATGAGAGTTGGCATGAGAAATTCATATCACCAAAAAATCATCATGAGATTTAACAGGTGGAGAATGAACTGTTTAACATTTCTTGCTACAACTATTTTTGCAGTTGGTTTATCCACACCTTCATATAAAGATATAAGAAAGCATCTGGAATCTGAAAAGCAGAAGCCAGCATAATTTCACAGTTTATTGAGCCTCAAATAAATCACAGATATAGTCCCTGGGTTTACTGAAATCAAACTACTGTGCTTCTGTTCTCTTACAGGCTCTTAAGTGACCTCAGCAACCCCCAGCTATGAGCTTTTCATAAGAACACTTAGAGTAGAAGAAGTCTCACTATACAGACCATGTTTAAATCTCAAGTCAGAGTAGCAGCCTGACTTTTTCAATCAGTTTCAGTTCCCAATTTCTACCACCTATTAATTCTGAGGTTACTTTGACTTCCTGACACAAAATCCTAGAACTATGGTTGCGTTCAGACAAAACACTAATGTCTGGTGTTTACATTTGATGAACATTGTGAAAGTCCATTAAAAATCTACCAACAGCAGTGCCTGGGTTTTCAGCTTAATGATTGGAATTCGTGAAATGCTACAATACTGTATTACAAAGAACCAAAACTTTGAATTTTATTGTTGACTTTAGAAGCACTAGAGTATTCGGCTGACCCCTTGAACCTGCGGGTCACTGTTCATTAAATGTAATTTTAAAATCCATGGAAAAATCCATTAATTAACATTAAAACAGCTACAAAGATATTTCCAAATTAAATACTGTTTTCAATATGTAAATAAGCATTTACTGGAACAAAAATTTAATTGCTATATAGCTTAGTGAGAAAATTGGTGTAGAAAAGTAATGTGAATACTCATATCGATATACAGAGAGTTGGTTTAGTTTATGCTAACTCACCTATAACTGGTTTTACACAGATCTGAAGAACTAATGTCTTATGCTTGCAAAGAGGGGAGTTTGAGAGGGAAGGAGTAGGTGAAGCCCTGCAAGGAGGTGAAGATGATACCCTTGATGAAGAAGCAAGGGAGAGAGCAAAGCTTGGGTGCATGAATTGCTGACAGTGTGTTTGTGTCTTTCCCTACAGGTGATTTCTGTTATTTCTCAGTTACTGTGTGAGTTGGAACTGTGATTGTCTGGGAGCTGTTCGTACTGTTCTTCCCTTCTCATCTTTGATCAGCCTCAGTCAGCCTTGATCATCCTTCCTCTGTGTGCTGAACAAGGGGCAAGGGCTGACCTAGGCAGAGAAGGCCTTAAAAGCCAGTGGCTGAGCGACCAGGGGGAGCTTGCAAACAGGGGAGTTTGAAAGAGAGTTGGTGAGGCCACGATGGTGAAGAGGAGCCTTGTCACTTGTGTCAGCACTGCTTCTGTGTCCTCCACCTGTGAATGTAGCCAGACAGACATTCTGACCATGAATATTTCTACTCAGATCCTGGTGTGGACTTGCAGGGACTGTGGCCTGCATTTCCCACTCACAGACAACCAGGTTGGAGAGTCGAATCACTGTGACAGCTGCCTTCTGGTGGAATCTCTCAGGAGGCAGATGGGAGAGTTACAGGAGGAGGTGTCTATTAGGCTAAGGAGTATCCATGCCCTGGAGAAGTTTCTCAATATATCCATGAGGAGACATGCAAGGATGAGGATACTATCCAGGTGCCGAAGACTACTGCCACACCATTGGAGAAGGATGGGATGCCTCTGGCACGGGGAGGACACTGGCAGCTGGTTACTTCTGGCAGCAGACAGTGCTCCACCCCTACTCCCGTCGCACCCTCCATTGTGGTGAAGAAGCATTACGCAGTGCTAGAGACGATGGACAAGGTGGATGAGGCAGTCTATGAACAACTAGCAGAAGTCCCCAGATCACAGACCCTGGTTCTCATGGGGGACTTTGATTATCCTGACGTCTGTTGGGAGGGCAATACAGTAATGCATGGGCAATCTGGGAAGTTTCTGGAGAGTGTTGAGGACAACTTCCTGGTACAAATGCTGGAGGAACCAACTAGGGGCCTTGCACTTCTTGACCTGCTGCTCACAAACAGAAGATTTGATTAGGGAAGTAGAAGTGAATGGTAACCAGGGCAGCAGTGACCATGAGATACTGATTAATGAAAAAAAGGAAAGAAGCAAAACACCGACCGTGGATTTTGGCTCCCTTAGGGAGCTGATGGGCAGGATCCCTTAAGAGGCTGATCTGAAGGGGAAAGATGTCCAAGCGAGCCGGTTGTATTTTAAAGAAACCCTGCTAAGGGTGTAGGAAGATACCATTCTGATGAGCAGAAAGAACAGCAAATGTGGAAAGTGCCCAGCATGGCTTAACAGAGAACTCTGCAGTGTGTTGAAACACAAAAAGGACGCTTACAAGAATCATAGAATCATAGAATCCTAGGGTTGGAAGGGACCTCATAGGTCATCTAGTCCAACCCCCTGCCAGAGGCAGGACCACTCCCACTAAACCATCCCAGTCATGGTTTTGTCCAGCCGGGCCTTAAACACCTCCAAAGATGGAGACTCCACCACCTCCCTTGGTAGCTCATTCCAATGCTTCACCACTCGCCTAGTAAAAAAGTTTTTTCTAATATCCAGCCTCGACCTCCCTAACTGCAACTTGAGACCATTGCTCCTTGTTCTGTCCTCTGTTACCACCGAGAACAGTCGAGCTCCATCTTCCTTAGAGCATCCCTTCAAGTAGTTGAAGGTTGCTATCAAATCCCCCCTCAATCTTCCCTTCTGCAGACTAAATAAGCCTAATGCTTTCAGTCTATCCTCATAGGGCTTGTGCTCCAGCCCTTTAATCATTTTGGTTGCCCTCCTCTGAACTCTCTCTAGCATGTCCCTGTCCTTTTTGTAGTGGGGAGCCCAAAACTGAACACAGTATTCTAGATGTGGCCTCACCAGTGCAGAATAGAGGGGAATTCTAGATGTGGCCTCACCAGTGCAGAATAGAGGGGAACAGAGAAGTGGAAGCTTGGACATATGATTAGGGAGGTATACAAAGATATTGCTTGGGACTGCAGGGATAAAATCAGAAAGGTTCTACAAGCATGTTAATGACAAGAAGAGGATCAGGGATGGCGTAGGTCCCTTACTGAATGGGGCAGGTATCCTTGTGGGGGAGGATGCGGAAAAGGCTGAAGTGCTAAATGCTTTTTTTACTTCAGTCTTCACAGGGAAGGCCAGCTCCCGGCCGACTACACTGAGTACAACAGATTGGAGGGAAGAAGAGAGGCCCTTGGTGATGGAAGGTCAGGTTAGGGACTGCTTAAGGAAGTCTATGAGGCCTGATGAACTGCATCTGAGGGTGCTGAGAGAGTTGGCCAATGAGATAGCAGAACCGCTGGCCATTATCTTTGAAAACTTGTTGCAAATGGGGGCCATGCTGGAGGACTGGAAAAAAGCAAATATAGTGCCTATCTTCAAGAATGGGAAAAAGGAGAATCTGGGGAATTACAGACCTGTCAGCCTCACCTCAATCCCTGGAAGAATCAAGGAGCAGGTTCTCAAAGAATCCACCCTGAAACACGTGGAGGAAAATAGAGTGATCAGGAACAGTCAGCATGGATTCACCAAGGGTAAATTGTGCCTGACCAACCTCATTGTCTTCTGATGAGATGACTGGATTTGTGGATGTCGGAAGAGCTGTTGACATGATATACCTCAACTTTAGCAAGGCTTTTGATACAGTTCCCCTCAGCATTCTTATTGGCAAGTTAAGGAAGTATGGGTTGGATGTGTGGACTGTAAGGTGGATAGAAAACTGGCTAGATCAATGGTTTCAGCAATGGTTATAGCTCAATGTCTAGCTGACAACCAGTAATGAGTGGTGTGCCCCCGGGGTCAGTTCTGGGGCTGGTTCTGTTTACCATTTTCATTAATGATGTAGATGATGGAATAGATTGCATGCTCAGTAAGTTTGTGGATGACATCAAGCTGGGGGGAAATGGTAGACATGCTGGAGGGCAGGGACAGGATTCAGGGAGACAGACAAACTGGAGCAGTGGGCCAACAGAAATCTCATGAGGTTCAACAGGGACAAATGCAAAGTCCTGCACTTGGGATGGAAAAACCCCATGCACTGCTACAGGCTGGGGAGCGATCAGCTAAATAGCAGCACTGTAGAAAAGGACCTTGGGGTTATGGTGGATGGGAAGCTGGATATGAGTCAGCAGTGTGCTCTCGCTGCCAAAAAGGCCAATGGCATAATGGGCTGCATCAATAGAAGTGTTGCCAGCAGATCGAGGGATGTGATTATTCCCCTCTTATTCGGCACTGGTGAGGCCTCATCTGGCAAACTGTGTCCAGTTTTGGGCACCCCGCTACAAAAAGGATGTGGGCAAATTAAAAAGAGTCCAGTGGAGGGCAACAAATATGATCAAGGGGGTAGAGCACAAGACTTCTGAAGAGAGACTGGGAACTAGGCTTATTTTGTCTGCAGAAGAGAAGACTGAGGGGGATTTGATAGCAACCTTGAACTAGGAGAGGCTTTGGTTATGAAGAGAAATTGTTAGATAGCCTAGTATTAATAACTCCAGTGAAAAGTACATTGTGTAAAGAAAGTAGATTCCAACAAAAATACAAAGTGATCAAAATAGCTCAGATGTTAGAACCTTATTTTATGTTTCTTGTTAGATATAATTTCTGGCATTCATGTATTATGTTATTGCTTTTGTTCTTGTGAATTTTTCCAATCATGATGATAAATCATTTTCCATCTGCTGTAGCACTTTATTCTATATTGAAATGTAAACAAAGCAAAAAAAGAATATTCTCTTAGACGTTCAGATAAAATGTGATGAAGACAAATTAATTCCATATGTGATTAAAAATTAGGAAAATGAGTTTAATACTAGATAGATCCTCTTCATATCTGTTCTTCCTATCTAAATTTAATAAAAAATTGTGTCATAAACATACAAGTGAAATTAAATTGCTTCTCTACTCTGGTATACATACTAATGTGGGTGCAACCAGACCCCAGAATATAAATAAGGTTTGGATAAATAGCAATAGTCCTAAATCCAGAGATAAGAAGTACAACATGAAACTGTCAGCTTTGCATCATGCAATTAAAATTGAATCCTTGAACACACAAGATAATGAGAGATATAAAAACATCCAAAAGAAGTCACATTTGGAAAAAATAAAATTTAGTACATTAGAGGAAGAGAAATAGTATGTTCTTGGAAGATGATAGAAATATTTAGAGTTGGAATCTTTTGCTATGTATCCACACTTCTTGATATGAATTACATTTGTAATTTGAGATAAATGTAGTGTTCCTTGAGTCCAGGTCCCAGAGAGTATAACAACAGGATAGCCATCATCAAAGTGAACAAGAAGTATGCAGACGTGATCTTATGCCCTGATGAACTGCAGGAACAAGCTATGTATCCAAGATATCCCAGGCAAATACCACATAGACTTTGACATGCTCTTAGGAGAAAGAGATTGCAAGGGAAACTAAGAACTCTTCAGAAAATGAAGCTGGCGCAGCTATCTATCCTGTTTAGCCACCTTATTTTCTTTCTTTTATATGGACCTACTTCTCAAGCAGCCAGTGCTGGGAATTCACATATGTGCAACATATTAACACATATGAAGAGAAGAGGAGGGTGAATATGTTGGGTTCTTCCATGCTCACAGTAACATTGTTAAAATCTGCATTTTAACCACTCTGAAAAGAAAATAAAACAGGGTTCAAGACCTATCTCCTTTATTTCATCAGTTATGATAACTTGAGAAGCTATTAGCTATTCCCTTTCCTACTGAAAAAAATGTTATAAAGGCATGTTATGGGGCAATGAACAATTGAAACAAAACCTCTTTGTTCTTTAGATTATTGCTCTTATAAGTTGTGTGTGTGTATATAAACTCCATCCTATTAACAATAAACATTCTTTCTCTGATGTTTTTCAACTATGACTATATTAAAATGATGCTATACACAACAAATGGATAATACCTTGACAGTATTTAGTTGCTGGATAGTGATATAAACCCTGCTTCAGTAACTCTGTGAAGGAAAAAAAACCTTGTGCCCATAGGTTGCCTCAGTGATTTCAGATGGAGCTGACCAAAAGTACAACTGGTTCACCTGCTGGGAGGTTATTTCAGGGTCAGGGCCACTAACGTCAAGACTCCGTGGTTTTAATGATTACTCAGATATGGTCCCAGTTCTGGTCTCCTAATTCTTTCATATATTTCTGTAGGGCCTAAAATCATTTTGATGTTGTCCTCAAGTGGACTGTATTTTGTGGTTTGTGATAGGATTTCTCTATATCTTCAAAATCTGTGTTCTGATTTAAATTCCTTTTGTGCCCGTCTTGGCGTGTTCTAATGGTAGAGGTTTGTCCTTTGTGGAAAAAGTCTCATGACTGAATTTCAAACTTTCTGCCAGTAGTTCCACATTTAACTGTTTGAACCTGATTTTTCCCCAGAATATAATGCAGAGCAATCACTAAAAATTGTTAAATTGTGTCCTTCACAAGAGAAATACCGAATACTCCTACTAGTTATGTTTATAATAAATAAGTATACAATATGTGGTGTCATTTCTGGAGTGGGACATTTCCCTTTGGAGTGCTGAAGTTTATCATTGTTAATATTGCTCACTATTGAAAAACCCATTTATGCTGTTGCTTAGTTATAGTTGATATTTTCAAAGTCTAGAACCAAGGCCACTGCTGTATGTCACTGAACTGGTATTGTTGTTTTCTGCTTGTGCCAGGCTACCTTTTCTTTCTTATTTTTACTTTCTAAAGTCACTCACACACTGTTATCTCCTTCTCCAACCTTAAGCTTTTTCCCTTCCATTTTGTTTGTCTGCAGAATGATTCTTCTAACATGTTTAACCACAAGGTTTAAACTGACATTCTGCAAAGACTCCTGGTTTGTTTCATCTGAATTATTTTGTTTAGGCATACATTGACATTTGTTTATTTAGAACTATAGGAAGACAGAAACACTTTAACATTTGTGTGTCATCGCTGAACTTCCAAAATGGTTTCATTATTTTGAAAATAGGGCGAAAAAAAAGATTCACTTTTTAGGGTTAAAGTGATTTAAACAGAGTTTATACTTCAAGGTAAGATTCCAAACAAATGGGACCCAAATTTGCAGTGGGAATAATTTGTTTCTCTGCAAAATACTGAAACAAATAGTGTGCGTTTTGCCTTGCTGCTCTGAGCAATTGCTCAAATAGTACAAAAATGAATATCTATTGAAAAGATGTTGCCATAGTTCCTAGAGGATCTTCCTGTATTGTCATGGGATTTTTCTTACTCTTGACCTTTGCAGTTTTTTCCCCAGACAATGAAACTATTTATTCCCCAGGAAAGAATGCTGTTTATCTTGCTCAATTTTTATAAAAAGAGCTAGAGAGAGAGAAAGTTTCTTTATTTCATTGGCAAATAGTAAAACATGGCAAAGATATCAACAGGGAAGCTTTCTTTAAAAAAAAAAAGAAGTCCCCTGGCACTTTTAAAGACTAACAAATTTATTTATCTATAAATAAATGTATCTATAAATAAATTTGTTAGCTTTTAAAAGTGCCACAGGACTCCTTGTTTTGCTGAACTAGGCTAACACACCTATCCCTTTGGAACTTGATTCTTTTTCAAGGGTTTATTAAAATATTAGACTCTTGGAAGATGGAAGCTGTGTGAAGTGTCTGAACAAACATCAGATTAGCATTTAGACAATATGCTAGTATTTAACTGTGGAGTTTAAGACTTGTGAATTGAATTAATTTGGAATTTGGCAGGAATTCTAATGGGTGTGGGTAAAGCATGCAAATAATTGAGTGAATCTGAAGCTTATAGGGACATTTATTGGAATAAATTAAGGAACATCATGGCTTATGAAATCTGTTGAGAGGCTAGACTAAATCAGTGCTTAGCAAACATAAAGCTTCTAGTTATTTGTGAGGCAGAGCCTCTGGAACATAGAAATATAGAGGAAGAATATATGCATATTAAGTTTTAACAGCAAACCTGCTTTGAAAATTGAATCTTTTTGCATAATGAAGACTACTCTAATCTGTTGGAAACAAACAAGCAAGCAAGCAAGGAGTCATGTGGCACTTAAAGACTACCAGATTTATTTTTTGCATGAGCTTTCCTGAGAGAAAATCCCACTTCATTAAGTGCTTTGAAGATGGGGAATTTACAGAATGGAATGAAAATAAATGCAAGAGAGTGTAAAACGTATGATCAAGTCATACAGTAACAGCAAATCAGAGCAGTTGTTTAGATTCAAATCCTGGGAAGGCTGATGTCAAATTACCTTTTGTAATGGGAAAAGAACCAATAGTCTCGATTTAATCCTGTTTTCACACAATTTAATTTGTATATTAATTCAAGTTCAGCTGTTTCTCTTTGGAGTCTTGATGTCCTGTTGACATCTGAGTACAGTTGTTAACAAATCATTTATAGAGTGATTAGAAAGATGGAAGGAGATGGACCTCTCCTCCCCTACAGACAGCCACTCAGCCTTAAACAGATACTCATGAGTAACTACAGATCTAACAATAGAAAAATTAAAGCAGGCACGCACCCCTGCAACAAACCACACTGCCAAGTCTGCCCACGTATCTGCACAATAGATACCATAATAGGTTCTAATCAAGCCAGTTACTCTATCAAAGGCTCATTTACCTGCTCATTAACTAATGCAATCTCTGTGCCAGAAATGCCCCAATGCCTTATACATCGGACAGAAAGGACGATCCCTGCACAAAAGAATAAATGAACACAAAACTGACATCAGAAATCACAAAACAAAAAAAAACCAGTTGCTGAGCACTTCCATCTTTCTAATTACTTGATAAATGATTTGTTAACAACTGTATTCAGTGATGTTAATGGGACATCAAGACTTCAAAGAGAAACAGCTGAACTGGAATTAATATGTAAACTAAATTGTGTGAAAGCAGGATTAAATTGAGACTCTGGGTTCTTTTCTTATTACAAAAGGTAATTTGACATCAGCCTTCCCAGGGTTTGATCCTAAACAACTGCTCTGATTTGCTGTTACTGTATGACTTAATCCTATGTTTTACACTCCCTTGCATTTATTTTCATTCCATTCTGTAAGTTCCCCCATCTTTGAAGCATCTGACGAAGTGGGATTTTCTCCCACGAAAACTCATGAGAAAAATAAATTTGTTAGTTTTCAGATGGCTTGTGACTACTTTTCTTCAGGCATCGATAATTAATTACATTATCAGTGTTTTTTTAGAGTCTTTGACTGCATTCACAGACAAGGAAAGGAATGGAAGATGTTTCACTTGTAATGGAAGAGCCTTCTCCACACAAAGCTCTGACAGTAGATTAATTACTATTGGTTATAGATCATATATTGTGAACAATTCAGCTCTGTTCCATGACTTTCATATTATAATTGTAATTAGGAATAGACAGACTTTTTAATGTACATATATATATGATATATGATGAGCTATAGTGTTGATTCTAGCTGGGCTTATAAAATGGCCTAGATTAAGAGGGCAATTTATTTGTCTAAAGAAGATCCTGAACAGTACAATGATTTCATTATACCATACTACCAAAAGAAATAAATTTGCTAAAACATTAAAATAGCATTTTATAACAGAGAAAAACCCTCAAGGTGCATGATTACAACGTACTTGCTCTTCATGATTTGTGAGAGGGCTTGTCCCTTAGAGATTTGCAGAGACTATGATACATTAGTATTTGTTTCTATAATATAATATAAATTTTTGAAGCACCAAATGTAGAATTCTGCCATGAGCACTACATGTATCAACTATAAGAAATATTTTTTATAATTAAATTTCTTGTCCACTTAATATCAGGTAAAAAAACCTTAAGTACTATTCAGAAAACTAGTGGTTTGGCCTAGTGTAGAACCCACTTGTAAACTGTGTGTTCTAGATTTAAGGGCCAAATAATCTCTGCTGTTTAATCGAGGTGAAAATGTCACTTTCAAATGGCAATCAAGCCCCTTTTTCCTGAGAGGATTTCTCCCACCCATCCCAAAGAAGAGCAGTAATGGTTCCACTTGGTGGGGCACCTTAAAGTTCTGCTTCAGGTTGTGTGCACTGAAATGCTGTATCTTCTAGTTCACTGGTTCTTAACCTTTTGTGGGTCACAACATACTTGGCATTGTGTGCCACCCTATAGGACACACGAGTCCCCCACAACCATTGAATCCAGTCCGTCCCAGGTCTGTGCAACACACTTACTGCTGTGTAGTGACACAATAATGTGTCCCAACATGATGGCTGAGAAATGCTGCTCTGTTTTCTTTAGCTATTCTGTGTTCCTGGACAGCAACAGACACTTCTGGCCATGCCTGAGCACAGTCGCAGAAATAAGTGTGCTTATTTTGCACTGCCACTCTATGTCTGGACTTAACTGGTGGTGGCCCTCTGTGAAAAGCATAACTAGCTTCACAAAATCCTCCAAAGGGAGTCTGTCAGCGAAAGCACTTTAAGGACCATTAAGGACAGCAACAATGCTAGATGCCAAGTTTAATAATAATTTAAAGTAATTTTAACTATGTTTTTCATTTTATCAGCATGCTCCTATTACTTAGCAATGGTAGCTGTCAAATATGAAAGCATTTTGCAAGGACTCCATATAAGTCTGTGAGATACAGTTAATTATATAATCTCCTTTGACTGAAGTTACAATAATGGGTGGACTTTGTCAGCGAATCAGATAGCTGTCACTCTCCCCACTATAGAGGTTTTGACAGTTCCAAATGCTCATTTGATAGTTTCCCCTTGTGTAGAAAAAAAGATAATGATGAGGTTACATGATAACAGCTGCTTTTCTTCTTTCTCTGTCATGTGTGGTGAAAGATGATAATGAATTTTTCCCAAGGAATGTATTAATTTATCTCTGCCTATGTGCTAAACTAAGAGTGCCAGGTAGATCCTCAGTTGTGCACGAACAAAGCTCAGCACAGCTG
The DNA here is from genome assembly GCA_007922195.1 of Podocnemis expansa. Lineage (NCBI taxonomy): Eukaryota > Metazoa > Chordata > Testudines > Podocnemididae > Podocnemis > Podocnemis expansa. Next base: position 42,309,210 of record ML681982.1, on the reverse strand, counting down.
AGGATAAGGAATACTAAGGTGATCATGTTTGTAGCTCTTGAATCCGGGGGTCTGCTCCTTAGAATAGTCAACCAGCTTCCAGTAGTCCTCAAAGACTTTTTCTAGCAGAGGAGAATTAGTGAAATACAGTAATACAGTCTGCCCTCACCCAGAATCTTTTGCCAGTCTTGCCCCACACAAAGGGAGATGGCCTTAGTCCATCTATAGATTCCTCCCTTCCCCACATCACTGGAAGTCCTCAGCTGGCTATATAAACCAAGACTGTCTACTTTGAACTGAAAGTTTATTCTGTATTTAGGATGTCAAGATAGACAAAGATGAGTAATGCTAATGATTATTTCTAGTATTATTTGCCTTTAAATAGCTTGTTAGCTCTCTGGTGGTGCTCACAATGTTCTGCGTTTTAGAAATGAGCAAGAGCTGCCCAGACTAGGCTGCTGTCACAGAGTCATTGGCCTTTTAAGGAGAGAGTGTGGCATGCTTTAACAGACTTCTTGCCTCCTCAGGCAGAGGAAATGAGCAAAGGCAGATGACAAGCAGATCATGTGGCTAAATCAAGTATTTTGTGATTGAGATAAGACAGAAGTTTGTGAAGAGTAGGGAGAGAGGAAGGAAGGAAGATCTGGGGCTCGCTGTTCAATAAAGAGCAGGGAGATACTCAAGGGAGCCCAGAAGGGGCTGAGGAAAGGTGGTTGGCCCTCAGGAAAGAAAAGAGGCTAGGCTGCACTTGAGACTGAGGTAAAGACCCTTTGTTTTGTGTTTTTTGGTCTTAGATACTCTAAAATGGGTGGATTTTTCTTTAGTGACTTGGCTGGAGGGCCAAATCAGTACAGCAACCAAATAAAGCTGGAAGGTCATGCTATCTAACCTAACGAAGAAGAAAATGAAGCAGTGGATAGCAGTGGACTGGACATATAGTGCTACTACAGACTTGAATGTTTGCATATAGTTAGTAAACAGTCATTTGAAGCTAGCTGTTCCTGATAGTTTCCTGCTATTCTTATTGTTGTGTAATATGCAAAGACGCGACAAATACCTTACTATTACAAATAGTAATAGGGTTGGTTTGGATAACATCTAAATATTTTTGAGCCATTTCTCTGTTTTGAATGGGTAAACAGGTTTATTAATTAGCTTTATTGCATGTCATTTACCAGGACCCCCCTAAAGTTGCACCTCTAGTCTTTATATATGGTTCTATTCTGAAACGTAAGTATATTAAAAAAACACCTTATGCAAAGAGCAATTTCTTCAGAGTATTCAGAAACTTATCTGGTGACTCTAGTTATAAAAACAAGATTTATTGCTTCCTACTCTAGTTAGCAAAGAGGAGCCAATGCAGTTGAGGGAGAATGTGCTAGTTCTAGTAGTCCATCTTGCGCATTGTCACCAGCTTAGTGATGTCATTGAAGGCATAGTCAGGGCTTACTGGGGTTGCAGATGGCCTCCTTTGGCCTGCATTACTGGTGACAATAGGTGAGATGGAAAGAAATCAGCTTGGTTTTCACAAGTCAGGTTAAGTTTTCAGAGAGAGAAGTTACAAAAACATTGTTTTATTTGAGCACATTTACTATAGAAATCAGAATGAATGCAACTGTCAATATGAAACCCTACATTGTAATTTAGAGAGTCATCTTTCAGAATAGCAGAACACTCTACAGCATTTCACCTAGAATGGTTTTATGGTGCTGCTGTATACATGACCAATAGCTCAGAAATCAGTCGGATTTTTTTTTTCATTGAGCCAGGGAAAATAATTGCTCCTCTCCTCCCTCCCCAGCTCAGGGTAGGACATATTACATGCTTTTGAAGCCAAAAAGGATTCACTTTGGACTTAAGACTTTGGCCTTTTGCTTTCTACAGCTACAATATTTGGCATTTTATTCACTGAATACATTTAACTGAAATTAAAATGATTGTGATAGTAGTGAGACTTGAATTTCCCTAGGATGCAGAGCTGGTGACTTATTCAGTTTTCTACCTTTTCCCTTGTGTTGTATTAGTTTTCAGAAATATTTAATTATGGTATTGGATATACACCCAAAATTCATTATGCTTGACAGCTGTCACATACTGAATGTTATTCAGATGACTGTAATAAGGTTAATGAATATTAAAAATGAACATTGACTTTTAGGCATAAGTATAAAACAATCTTTATTCTGGTTCCATCCATCACAAGCACTCTTCCTTGAACACCTTAAATGTTCCATCTTTCTGAAATTTTACAGGTTAAATTATGATTTAACTGGCATCACTGTGGCTTGCTAAATATCATGACTGGAATATTGGCATAGAAAGCAGAACAGGCAGGAAAAAATGGAGCAGGTGTTGCCTTATATATCAGTTATATATTAGCTTATTTTGACATCCAGAAGCAGTTGAGAGGTAGACCAGCTGAAAGTTTTTAAGTGAAGATAAAAGAGATAAAAACAGACAAGGGTCTATGATAGATCATCCAATCAGGAGGAGGAGGTAGACATGGCTTTTTTAGGATAAAAAACAGAAATATACAAAATATAAAGCCTGGTTGTAACTGGGAACTTAAAGCACCTACACATTTGTTGGAAAAGTAATACAGCAAATAAAAAAATCTCTATTAAATTCTTGAACTGTATTGAGAACAACTTCTCATTTTAGAAGGGAAAGGAAGTAACCAGAGGGACAGGGCTGGCGCAATGCGGTAAGCACAGTAACCATTGCAGGGGGGTGCCAACATCCGAGGGGTGCCAAAATGGAGACTGCGCCATTGCGCTGCCCTGTGATGTCACTCCTCTGCCTGGGCATCTGCTGCACTGCAGGGGGTTGCCAGAAACCCTAGCACTGTTCCTGCTGAGGGAAAGCCATTTTAGACTTGATTTTGATTAACAGGGAGGAATTTTGTTTTCAAAATGAAGGCATTTCAGGAGAAAGTGATCATGAACTGTTGGGTTTCATAATTCTAAGGAAAAGAAGGAATGAAAGCAGCAGAATCATGACAATGGATTTCAAAAAAGGAGACCCTCAACAAATTAAGGATTTAATAAGTAAAATCCCATGTGAAGAAAATCTAATGGAAGAAGGACTACAGGATAGATGGGTTCCTCAAAGAGACAATATTAAAGGCACAACAGGAAACTATCTTGATATGAAGGAAAAATAGGAAGAATAGTTAAAAGGCCATTGTCTCCTCCTTAATAACCTGAAAATCAAAGAGGAATCCTGAAGAAATTAGGAAAATGGACAAATTGCTAAGGGTGAATACAAAAGAATAGCATTATCAGGTAGGGACAAAATCGGAAAGGGTAAGGCAGAAAATGATTTACATCTATCAAAAAACACAAAAGGCCTGGTATTATTCAATATTTTCATTAATTAGTTGGATAATGGAGTGGAGAGTGCGCTTACAAAATCTGCATATGGGACCATGCTGGGAGATGTTACTAGCACTTTAGAGAACATTATTAGAATTCAAAACCATCTTGGCAAATTGGAGAATACCGGTAGGTCTGAAATTCAGTAAAGACACGTGTAAAGTGCTTTATTTAAGAAGGACAAATCAAATGCACAGCTACAAAATGGGGAATAATTGGTAGTACTGCTAAAGAAGATTTGAGGGTTGTCATTGATCATAAATTGAACATTAGTCAACAATGTCATACATTTGTGAAAAAGGCTGACATAATTCTGGGGTGTATTATAAGGAGCATAAGACATGAGAGGTAGTTGCCCCACCCTTCTTGGAATTGGTGAGACTTCGACTGGAATACTGCATCCAATTCTTGGTGCCATGCTTTAAGAAAGATGTGAACAGACTGGGGAGTCTAGAACAGTGCAACTAAAATGATAGACCATTTAGAAAACCTGACCTATGAACAAAACTTATGTGGCCATTTTCTATTTTGGAGAGTGGAAAAAATACACTTTGGCATTAAGAAAAAATGTTTGCAATCTTTTAAAAAGATCTAATATATCAGCATTTTGGGGTAAAAACCTGAAATTTGATCCCTGGATCACACTTGTTTTGGTGGTCCAGAAAAATCTTTTTTTTTTTTTGGTTGAATTGTTAAGAGTTAATATATTTTTCACAAATGTGAACTGATTTTTTTTATTGTAATGGAACTATTTCCAAGTGTATCATTGGCACTTAACTTATGTAAACTTGATGTAATTCTCATACAACATATAATGTCTCAGTGTTATTTTGGCTCTAGGTACACTTCTAGAAAGTTGAGTTGAATTTAACCTTGGTGCATGTAGAGTACTCTCTTGAAAAATGTGTGTAGAATGGTATGTAACTAATTCTTGAGGTACTCAGGGCACCACTAATAAACTATCATCAAAAGGAAAAATAGTTCCTAAGCTTATGGTATACTATCCAGAGCTGAAGGCGTAAGTATGTATTGTGCTTTACAACCAAATATAGATAATAGATCAACTTCAGTGATACTTAACTGTTTTCAGAATCTAAAAGGAATATTTGATCCAGTAAGGACTGAAAATGTGACAATGTCTCTTCCAGAAGAGTATGTTTTCACTGCCCAGTTACTCTGGGCTCTGTTGCCCGTTACTCACCTCCCCATATACACACAAAAACCTCTCAGCCAAATTTAGTGTTGTTTTTAACTTGGTGGTAGTTGGCTTGGCTGTTTGTGCTAGAACTTATGTTTCACCTGCACTCAGGCTGATCATCCTTCCACTTTGCAGTGAAGACAGCTTTAATCACACAAGTGTTGGTGGTTGTCTCCACAATTCTTCCTCCTTCTTGTGTCCCAGAAAGACAAACAAGTTGTCCTACAATTCCCAAAGAAAGAATTATAGACCAGCTCAGGTGATTGCAGCCTGAACTATGGAATATGCCCCCAGGAGTTCTAACAACAATAATAGGTAAGCACAGCACCAGCCAGGGCACAGTAACTTGGATATGATTTTGCAGTATGGCTGCTAATATCTAGAGATTCAGCTAACCTAGGTGTTCAGAACTGGGTGCTGATTATCTGCACTAATCCCACAGTGAACACATCTTCAGAGATACAGAGGAAGAAGGGAGGGCAACATTAAGCAGGGATACATTTTAAAATGTGCCTTAAATTTATATCCATGCATATTTTATGTTCATCTGCACACATAAAACTTGTATTTATAAAATCCAGATATTTCCAATACTCAATTTATGTATCCAAATGAAAATTTTACTCAGTAGTGTATATGTAAATCTTTTGGACACAGTTTTGGAAGTTTGTTTAAAATTCTGGCAGCAGATGTCATAAGGAAGACGTTTAATTCTACTGGGTAAAAAGCTAAATGGCAATTGTCAAATTTTCCATTCATGTTTATCAGAGCCTTTTAGGAGAACTATGCTGGTAAAGCAATGCCTAATTATAGTCCCCTCAATTACTGTGGTGGTGAGAATGGAACAATTAACATCCCACAGAAATGATGACCATTGTCGTCATGGTAGCCACAAAATTCAACACAATTAATTTGGGAGAATCAACTTGGTATGAATGAAAAAGTAAAAAGAAATCTACTTGTTTAAATTTTTACCCTCTTGTGGGGCAAATAATTTTTCTGAACAATTATAGGCTCTATTCTCATTTATTTCTGGAATATTAAGTAAATGTCATAGTCCAGCTATCTACAATAAAATATACTAGTGGCTATGACAGATATAATTCCTTCTTTATTCAACAACTTCATAACTTAATTAGCTAGTTGTTTATCTTGACTAAGAGAGTTATCTGATTACCAAAAAATAGTACATGTACTGCTGAGAATTAACATATATTGCTGGCTTTACATAGATGCTTCTTTCTGAGACAGACAACTGTCAGAATCAGCCTGCTTTACTTAGTACTGTAATGGGAAAATGAGTGAATGAGAACCTAACTTTTCTATGATATTTTGGGGATTCCATCAGAATGAATTTATACCTTTAATATAGAACATTTTTTTACAATTTGGGTGTATAGATAATGAAGAGGAGCAAGTTAGAACTAGGTTAGGAATACTTTTGGAAGTTTATTTAGTTCTCTTTCTACAAGAATCTATGATGTCACGTACACATGATGCACATGTGCTACATAGTAGCTGTTGACTATTTTAACAGCCGCAGCAGTACAGTCTGCATAGAATCATAGAAACTGGAAGGGATCATGAGAGGTCATTGAGTCCAGGCCCCTGCACTCATGGCAGGACCAAGTACCATCACTGACAGGTGTTTGTCTAACCTGCTCTTTAATACTTCCAATGATGGAGAGTCTACAACCTGTATAGGCAACTTATTTCAGTGGTTAATCACCCTGACAGTTAGGAATTTTTTCCTAATGTTCAACATAAACCTCCCTTGCTGTAATTTAAGTTCATTGCTTCTTGTCCTATCATCAGCAGTTAAGGAGAACAATTTTTCCCCCTCCTCCTCCTCCTGATAATCTCTGAGGTACTTGGAAACTGTTATCATGTCCCCTATCAGTCTCCTCTTTTCTAGACTCAACAAACCCTGCTCTTTCAATCTTCTCTCATAAGTCCCTCACTTGTTCCAGATCTCTAATCTTTTGTGTTGCTCTTCTCTGGACTTTCTCCAATTTCTCCACATCTTTCCTGAAATGAGGCACCCAAAACTGTACACAATACTCCAACTGAGGCATAATCAGTGCGGAGTAGAGTGGAAGAATTACTTCTCATGTCTTACTTACAATGCTTCTTTAATACACCCGAGAATGGTGCTTGCTTTTTTGCAACAGCCTTACACTACTGACTCATATTTAGCTTGTCATCCACTGTGACACCTAGATCCCTTTCTGCAGTACTCCTTCCTAGGCAGTCATTGCCCATTTTATATATGTGAAATGGATTGTTCATTCCTAAATGGAGTACTTTGTGCTTCTCTTTATTGAATTTCATTTTGTTTACCTTTTGTTCACCAGTTTGTCCAAATCATTTTGAATTGTGATCCTATCCTCCAAAGCACTTTCAACCCCTCCCAGCTTGGTATCATCCGCAAGCTTTATAAGTATACTTTCTATGACATCTGTGACCCGAGCCTCCTGGGATAACCTCCTGAATCTGCCAAAATCAGGGCAAGCTGCAAAACCAGGGGCCAAACCCCCAAACCACTGATGGGTGGTATTTAAACCAGTCTGCCAGTCAGTGAGAAAGCATGCTTCTGATTCCCCACATTGGACATCACAAAGTGTAACAAAATAGAAACAGTCCCCTTTATTGCACATCAGCTCCTCTGGTCCCCCCACGCCTAGCCACTGGGTCTCTTAAAGAAATAAGTTCTCCTGACCCCAGAGGGTCAGCCACATTACCCAGAACAATATAGGCTTGGATCTTACCCAAAGTATCATGCCGCCAGCCAATCCTTTAGTAACTACAACTAAAGGTTTATTATAAAAAGAAAAGAATCAAAATGATTGATGTTAAAGGGTCAAAGTGAATCACATACATATAAATATTTTAGAATCCACATAAAGCAAGTCCTTGGAGAATTTGGGGTTTGCAGGTTAGTACAATTCCTCTGGTAGACACCCAGCAGCTGGATGGGTCTCAGTCCTTTGTCCAGTTGCAGAGGAATAGTTTCAGAGATGGGTTGCCTGTAAACTGGAGAATGAAGACAAAATGGTATTGATGCTGCTGCCTTTTATCACCTCTGTCCTTCCCCATGCTGTGCAGAGTGTTTGGAAATCAAAATAGAGTTGAATCACATAAGCAGGTCTCAGTGGCTCAACAGATTTCTCCCTGGGTTCGCTATACCTGAGAGCTTCCCTAATGGGCCATTAAGGAGACAATGCTTGTAGGCATTCTTTGTGGAAGTGTGCCAGAATCAAACAACTTGGAACAAACATATTCCTAACTTCTAATACAGATATAACACCAACATATAAACCATAGAATCATTTCTAGCCAATTACAACCTTCCCATTGATACCAAACATGGCATATCACATACAGATTATTGCAAATAATGTAAAAAATCATAAACCCAGACAGCATCACACCATCATCTACATCATTGATGAAAATACTAAACTGGGCCCAGAACCAATCCCTGCAGTACCCCACTCATTATGCCCTTCCAGTATGGCTGTGAACTATTGATGATTACTCGCTGAGAGCAGTTATCCAATCAATTTTTCACCCCACCTTATAGCAGCTCCATCCAAGCTGTACTTCCCAAGTTTGTTAATGAGATGGTGATCAGAGACTGCATCAAAAGCCTTACTGAAGTCTAGATAAACCACATCTTGGTTCTTCTTTTTTCCCCAAAAATAGATTATCAGAATGGTCCCTTTTGATATTGGGAAATATGAAATGATGTCTTTCAACGTCTTCCAAGTTTTACATATGTTGTCTCTCTTAACTTTCTCTTTTCATTTTAAACTCTGATCCCCAGGAGCGCTGCTGCCCCGGGGAAGGACCCGGGGAACCGGCCCAGGCCCCACCCCACCCCACCCCCACCCCCTGACCACAGGCCACGCCCCCGGCCGGGGTCAGGGCAGGGAGTGGCAGCCGCAGGGCCACCCGGCCAAAGAAGGGGCCAGAAGCGGCTGCCGCCACTGTGGGCAGCTGGCCCTGGATCTCCGGCCAGATCTGGCCAGAGACCAGGAGAGGCAGGGGCCCCGCCAGGACCCGGGGCACTGGTGCCAGGATTTGGGGCATGGGCCCCGTGTGCTAGGCACCAGCGCTGCCCCCTGCTGATCCCCTTAAAAGTATAGAACTTGCTTTTTCTAAAAGATCAAAAATCTCTTAGGTTAGGGAGTCAGTGGTAAAGGTAAAATAAGCTCTGAACACACACACACACAAGAAAATTAGCTTGCATTAGTTCTTATTGGCCATACATTCCTAATGGCCACACATACTACATTCAATTTTCATGGCAGTTTAGTTTATGCCAAAACTCCTTCCAAACATCCTGGAACACTTAAAAAAAATTAAATCATTAACTGTAGGATATTATGATTATTGCTGGTTGGGAAGGTTTTGACAAAACATTTTCTCATCAGGAGGATTTCTGAGGCGGAGGATGGAATGAGTAGGAGAGCAACACTAAAATAGATTATGTCCCAGGGGGTCAGCCATTCAACTGGGATGTGGGACACAGACTTTGAAGTTTCTGCTTGGAGTCAGAACTGAGCCCTGCACTCAGACCCCTGCTTCATCTACTTCTATCTGTATTCTGGATTTATAAAATGCTTATTTGGCTAATATCAGGAGCAGACCTTAGATTTAGTGGAGCCAATGACAAATAGGTGTAGTTGGGGAACCAGAGGAGGTTTGACAGCAGATGACTAGTAGCTACTAGTATAAAAAAATATGCTCATTCTATTGAATTTTGCCTTTTGTAGCTAGATGACACAGCAGGGTTATGATATCTTTTAGGAGCTGCTGATATTCATCTGTTCCCATGGTCTGGTGGGAAGAGTATTTTGATGATATTCAGGTTAGATAATTGGAAGAAAGTCTGCTACTGCAGCAACATAAGCTACATTTGTAGTCTGGCTTTCAGTAATTGAGTCTTATGGACATCTTCAATCAAGAAAAAGTATATTTTGACTCCTATTATGCAGCCTGCTTCCATTGCTATGGTCTCCTTGTGAAACTGATCACATGGGAACATATTGTCAGGCGTCAGGCTGTTATCTTTAATATTCAGCTCTGGTTTGGACTGTGAAATAACACATTATTTTCAGATGTGACAGATGGATTGCATTGTGGGTAATGCTTAGAGCCTGCAAACACTGAGTTGTTGGCCAGCAATGCATGTCTGCTTTGGTGAAAGGCCTGTGTACTTTTTAAACCTAGGCAGCTGCTAAAAATTTCATTTTGGCAGAGGAGAGGTTGGCAGGATAAAACTGTCTGATTCTCAAAAATATTTATTCATAAGCTGCAGCACAGTTTAACATAAAACCTCAGGCTATACAACATTAAGGTCAAGACTTTAAAAAAAGGGGCCCCCTCAGTTAGAAGCCAATGAGAGCAGTTAGCTGCTCAGCATTTTTAAAAATTAGGCTAATCAAGCTGTTGAGTGGATTTGGGAACCTATATATAAGCACTCATTGTTTGAAAAGCTTGGCTTAAATATCACAGGGAATGAAATTTTCAAAAATATCAGAGTGATGTAGGACTGTAACTTCCACTATCTTTGAATGAATATTTGGATATTAATGCTGGAAGTCACCTCTGTTAACAGGACTTAGATTCTCAAGTTATTTGGTCACTTTTGAAACTTGACATTGATTATGAGTCCATGCTGGGTGACACATATTAATCTAAATGGGAAAATAAGAAAGGCTAGCGAGTGGGAACTGATTAAAGAAAAAAGCATGGAGCAGGATTCAAGAGGTAAGAGAGACAGATATATGGATGTAAGGCTCAGGTCTGCAGTGGAAACACTGAAAAGGAAAGATATCCATTGGCCGTCACAGGGAGACAGAGCTTTATTTCAAAATGAAACAGGTTATTCTGGCAAAGTGCATGCTTTGAAGACAAAGAAATAAAAATAATATTATGCTGGGATTCTGAAAAATCCTGACAGTTGTAGTTTGGAAACAGCTGAAAGACCAGACAAGTTTATATGTCATAAAATGTTATAACTGATTGTAAGGCTGTTCCTTATCTTCCTTTGTACCCCAGTTTTAGGATCTAGCCTATGCTTGAAAAACTAATTTTAATTCGAATTAATCCTCCTCAATTAAGACTAAATTCCCAGTGTAGACATAGCCTAAAAGTGCCACCAGACTCCTTGTTTGTTTTGTTCAACCCATAAGTTTCTGAATAGATTGATTAGACAAGTACATTGTCCTTTTTCATTGTCGCATTATTTTGAGTATCTGCATACTTTTGACTTTGTGGCTATGAGAGACCTCCACAATATAGTAATGGTTACATGTATCAATAGTGATTATACAGACCTGTGAACCTGAGACAACAAAGAGACGCTGTTGCATTTCTCAGATGAGATGCATTTTCAGATTGAAAAGTCATTAACCAAATCACTAGCAAACATCTTCAGTCTATGGTTCAGTAAAGGTAAGGTTACCATATTTCTTTTGTATTGTAGGTTGAGAGATTCAGAAGATAATTAAAACCCTCTTGACAATAATCAAACTGATATTAAGAAATGAATGAATTAAAATATACCTCTGTGGGAAGGCTAGTTAAAGCTTTGAATAGATCCTCTTGTCTGACAGAGAGCATCTTAAAAGGAAATTCTGTTTCTCAGTAAGTATAATTACAAGTTGTTATGGTATTGTCTGTCTGTTTTAAAGTTAATCTTGATTAATGAACATACCTGCCTGATAACGAACAGAGGTTTAATACAGAGATCATATTTTTTATATATAATACCGGGTGAATAATTCATGTGCTGAAAAGCCATATGCAGTAAACATCTTCAAGGTAAAAAGCGTTGTGAGAAACTGCATGGCCAAAAAAGCTTTGTCAGCAGCTTGACACAGCTCTCCGGTATGCAGCTGAATAACCCAAATTCAAGCATCAAGAAGAATAGATAAAACATTTGATAAATGGGTGCTGATATAATGATTAAAGATATAGGAAGCTGCTGCATCACTTTAGTGATGAACCAAACCTAACATGTTGGAAAACAGATGACTCAAGTGTCTTTATATTGCTGTACTGTGGACTAATAAGCTATAAACCATCAGAAAATTTGTAGAAACTTTCCATAAAGTACAGAGAGAACATCAAAATAAACTTCACAGAGAAAAGTCATTGTACTGGCAGATAGAACAGAGATGTGTTAAGTCAGCGAATGAGGTTACAACATACTGAATTTAAGAGTCTCCCTTAAGATTTCCAAAAATAGCACAATTGTGGATATGAAATCAGAAGGGCCTAGAAAAGAAACCAAGCAGATATCTTGAACAGCTGTAATTCAAAATGTAGAACTTTTACTGCACAACATATTGGCATGTGGAAATTCAGGAATGCTGCATTCTGGAATTAAAACCCACTAGTGAAAATAATTGTTTAATATAAAAATATAAAAAGATGTTTTATATCTTCACAACGCAGTAAAAGAAGGAGTGTATTCCATTAAAGGTATTTAATGTTCTGACTGATCCACACTGCCTTTTAAAAATGGGAGCTGTTGGTGCAAAGTTAAATAAAACGGTTCCAGAAAATCACTTCCTATAAAAAAAGAAACAAAAGAATAATCCCCACCCTCAAAAACTGGGTATGCTAACTGTTAGAAATGTAAACTTGAAAACTGATTTTCCTTGAATTGTAAGGTAACTAATTAATAGAAAGCTGCATTGACAGCTTGATAAGGAACTGAATTAAGGATCCATAGTGATACAGAAATTACTTCTGCAGAATAATACAGAATGAAAATGTTAAAATGAATTTACCAGCTGATAAGAATTTGATTTATTGAACCTTGTAAACACCATTGAGAGCTTCCTTTTAGTTTAGAGATTCCTAATCTTTTTTTGGCTTGAGGGCCGTAGATCTAATTTTTACAAGCTTTGAAGGGCCACCAGTCTCTGCCAGCAGGCTCCTCCCGCCCTACTCCAGCCAGACAGAAGCTGCCTCTTCACTGATCTCTTGTCTCCCTGGCTGTATCAGGGAAACAGCATGTGTTCTGTAGCTCTGTGTGCTTCACCTGGGACCCTAGGCAGTTTCTCCCTTTTGCAGCCTGGGTGATGAGAGATCAGTGCTCCACTTCCTCTGGCTCCAGCAGGAACTCCAGCGCCTAGGCAATGTCTACACCTAAAGCTCTAGTTTTGACTTGCTTAGTCCGAACTAAGTAGTTCAAAGTTAGTTTGAACTAAACATGGAATTTGGTTTGAACTAACTTTTTAACAAACTACCATATATACTTGTGTATAGGCTGAGATTTTTGTGCCTGAAAAGTGCCTTTAAAACAGTGCTTATATGTGGGTCAATACAGTAGACAGCCCCAGCCCAGGAGTTAAACAGTAAGTCTTCAGCCCTTAGCATGCACTGAGCATGCTCCAAGCTGGAGCCCCAGCATGTGGCCAGAGTGGTTGTGTAGGGGAGTCGGATCCTGGGCTAGCGTTAGAGGAGGAGGGGACCCCAACATCTGGAGCAGCCTGGGGGAGCCAATATTAGGGCCTGGGGGGATGGAGGGGGTGTCCAGGAGGCTGGGAAAGGTGGCAGCAGGGGTTGGGAGTGTCCAGGAAAGCAGCAGCAGGGGGTGACAGGGGTGTTGGGGAAAAGCGGTGGCAGGGGTGTTGGGGAAGGCAGCGGCACGGGTGTTGGGGGAAAGTGGCAGTGGGGTGGCAGGGGTATTGGGAAGGTGGTGGCAGGGCTGTATGGATATTGGGGAAAGCAGCAGCAGGGGTGTCAGGGAAGTTGCGATAGGGGTGTTGGGGGAAAGTAGCTGTGGGGCACAGGGGTGTCAAGGGAAAAGCAGCGGCAGGGGCTTGGGGGATAGGGAGGTGTCAGGGACTCTGGGAGAAGCCAGCACATGGGGGGGTTAGTGGTCGAGGTCATGGGAGGACCTTGGCTTATACGTGGGTCACCCAATTTTTACTATTTTTGGGGCTCAGAGGGGGGCAGCTTATGTGTGGATTGGCTTATCCGCAAGTATATACAGTAGTTTGAACTAAAAAAAAGTGGCAAGTTCGAACTACAAGTTAGTTCAAAGTAAAGAACTGTGTTTAGTTCGAGCTAACCGCTAGTTTGAACTTATTTAGTTTGAACTAGCATGTCTACATGTTTACACTAGCAAATTAGTTCAAACTAAACAGTTAGTTCAGACTAACCAGCCAAAGTAAGTAGTTTGAACTAAGCTTTGCTTAATTTGAACTAATTTTTTTTTCAATTCGAACTAGGCAAAGCCTAGTGTAGACGGGGTTCAAATTAGTTTGAATTAAGGCTCCTTAATTCAAATTTATTTGCTAATGTAGACGTAGCCCTAGGGACCTAGGCAGAATTCTTTGCTCTGTGCTGGAGCCAGGAGGGAGGAGTGCTGATCTCCCCTCTCTCTGACTCCATCAGGGATACCAGTGCCTATGGAATTAGGCAGAACACTTTTTCATACTCCCTGTTTCAGTCAGGGGGAGGGGAGCACTGATCTCTCCTCCACTTGCTCTGGTCTTTTAGCTCCATAGAAATGTACTCTGTGTTCTTAGGCAGCAGTTCCCTTCTGCAGCCAGTAGCAAGGGAGCCATGGGCCACTTTGAAAGCCCTCTAAGTCTATAATCAGGATGAACACACACAAAAAGAGACTCCATACAATAGATGAGGTGTGATTAATTAAAATCAGTTGAAAAAATTAGAATCTGTTGCAAACAGATTAGAGTTACTGCAAACATGGTTTTTCTTTTCATGAACTGAAAGTATTCACAGTCTATTCTGTACTTTAAATCAAAATATCTTCATGTTGAATCCCTACAGAATTTAAGAATAATGAGGTTAGATTTTGAATTTTCTTCCTTCTGATTCTGTAACAACAAATCAGAGCAGTTGTTAGGTTCAAACCCTGGGAAGCCTGAAGTCAAATTACCTTTTGTAATGGGAAAAGAACCCATAGTCTCGATTAAGTCCTGCTTTCACAGAATTTAGCTTGCATATTAATTCGAGTTCAGCTGTTGCTCTTTGAAGTCTTGATGTTCCAGCCACATCCCTGACGACAGTCGTTAACAAATCAAAATATCTACACTGCCAATGATACTGCAAAATAGTTATATTGAAATAACTATTTTGAATTTATTTTGAAATAATTATTTTGAAATAGCATTAGTTAGAATTTACTATTTTGAAATAGGAGTCTAGTGAAGACTCCCTATTTCAAAATAAGGTAGACTCTCTATTTCAAAATAGGGGAAAGCAGGAAAAAGTATAGGGTCACTATTTCAAAGCAAGCCAGTTCCACGACTTGGAATGGCTTTTTTCAAAATAACTATTTCAAAAGAATTGATCTTTCAAAATAAAAGCAGGTTTAGTTGTTTCAAAATAGCGCTTCATTTTTTTCAAATTAACAAAGCACTTATTTTGAAATACCAAAATGCCTGCATGGACAGGTAAAAAGTTTTTTCAGAATAAGACTCCTTATTTCAAAAAAACATTTCCGTAGACATACCCAGAGATATTAAATGGTGAAAGTAAAGAATATTTATAACTGTCTATGTAGCACAAAAGATCTCTTGAAAAAGTAAAGTAGCTTAGGACACACAATCTAGTCAAGTATGTTGTTTTTCTCTCTCAGAACTCTTGGGGTGGCAGGCAGCCAGCCGAGTGACCGCTCCCTGCCTCCCCTCCCACACTAGCAAATGGAGCTAGTCAACAGCAAGAGAGGAAGAAGGGAGCTATTGGTGAACACCTTAAAGGGGTGCAATGGTTTGTATCTCCTACAGTGCAAATGGAAAGCTTCAGGATGATTCTCTGAGGCTACGTACTGACCGATGCACTCTCCCAAGCAGCACATCTCTACATTGCACCTCACAATAATTTGTGACCACTTGCCACAATCTAACCACAGGTTTGCAGAGGTTGATTCATAGATTCCAAGGCCAGAAGGGACCATTGTGACCACCTACTCTAATTGCCTGTCTTTTAAATCTTCTAAATAAACATACAATCTTGATTTAACAATTGCCAGTGACAAAGAATCCACCACCCATGGTAAATTGTTCCAGTGGTTAATTATTCTCATTCTAAAAAATAGACACCATGTTAACATTTTTATTTGGAGATGAAGCTATTTAAAATATAGCCAGCTCTAAGCATTGTTTTATAATATCCAAGATCTGAACATAAAATGCTGGATTCTGCTGTTTCCTTGCTCAAGAACCACAGTCCCTAGAGGGAAACTTCCTACTAATTGAATGCTTGCAGTAACCCTTTCATCCCAAAGCATCTTTGCAGACACAGAGAGCAGCACAGCATTATCGTTCATTTCTGCCATAGCTTGTTCCTCCATTAAACTCAGCTTGGTTTTGTCCCTGCATACACTGACTCACTGTCTGTCTGACTCACAATCTAGTCTGCTGTTGGCCTCATTTTGGTTGTATTTGCATTATTTTCTTTCAGAGAGGTAGCTATGTTGGTCTCTTTCAGGAAAACAAATAAGGTGTCTTGTGGCACTTATAAAGAATACCAAATTTATTAAAACATAAGCTTTTGTGGGTTACAAGTCAATTTTATACATCTGAAGAAATGAGTTGTAACCCACAGAAGCATGTGTTTTAATAAATTTGTTAGTCTTTATAAGCTCCACAAGACTCCTTATTTATTTCCTTTGGCATCTTGTCATTTGTTTGTCTTTTACATCTTTTCACCATCATAATCTTTCCTTGTAGTTGGTACTGTACTGTGATTTCACATCCTGCTCTCCTTTTTACCTCTTCACTTGACCTAAAATTCATTTCACTTTATTCCACCAGACTCGTCACCTCTGCTGACCCCAGCTGTATATTTCATTTAACGTAGCTGCTTCCAGTCCATAAAGGAAAAGTGTTAGTACACCGATCTTATAAATGTATACAATATTATATACAATTCTCCTGTGCATATAGCCTTTTTCTCTCTTCTAACTTTCTTAGCTGCAGAATGGAAGCATATACTTGAATGGTGTAATGGAGAATAAAGTTCAATTCAGTGTGCCTTTAAGGTTTAGGTAGGAGTTTTTTAAGCCATCTGAATTTGTTTGTCCAGGCCTAAAAACATTGCCATTTATTGCACATAGTTACTATCTTAAATTTCTTATTTCTCTGATATTCTGTTAGTTTAATATAAAGATACAGGGCCAAATTCTGCCCTGGTGAAACTCTGTTGATTTTAATTGAGCCATGCTAGATTTAACTTTGTCCTCAAAGGTTACTTAGTTTGTTGGTTCATTATATGTTCATGCATAGAAGAGTGTGTACTGCTTATCCTCACTGCTGTGCAATCAACCAGTTAGTAATTCAGATACCAATGCAGTTTAGCTTTATTTACTAGTCAAACAAAATTCCTCGACATTTATCACACATCAGCTAATCTGCAGCGTTGTTTCAGTTGCTGATCTGATGAATCCATCAAAGTTTTTTTATGTATGAAAATATGGTTGGTGCAAAGTATATTACATTTATGACAGCTGGTATGTTGTCATTCAGGAATGTCACAAAATGCAAATATGATCAGGAGACAGTTGACTCATCTTTAGTTGGCTGTCTTATTGACATGTTTTGGTGGGCATACAATTGCCCTTGGGAAATTATATTAATGACCCTCTACAACAGATATTTAGGTTTTTGATGAAGAAGTGAGGTTCATCTCTTTAAATAAGGATTACAATGTGTTTCCATGACTACATTTCGATTAACATGAACATGGCCTATTGAGAATATAAAAATGGAATATCTTTTTGAAAGATACAGAGAAATTTGTCTTAAAGGAACACTCAAGGGATCAACAAAAAAACTGGTGTAAAAGAGCTGGCTTTTAATTAAAAGTCACATACAATTGTACAATAGTTACTTTAATAGACTACTGAAAATAGGCTGTATAAGAAATGATTCTTAGGGAATGTTTGACTGAAAAAATCTGCATATTCTTCTCTAGTCAGGTTACTGTATGGCATTCATCGCCCTGGTATAAATAACCTTTCAGAGGTTCATTAAATGGCATGAGAAATTTCTTCCAGATGTAGTTCTTTCTAAAATCAGTCTCTTTTGTGAGACAGCTTACAAACTTTAATACAAGATGCAGCATGTGGATGGAACAATTGAGGTAAAAAAAGGGAGAATGACATAATACTAATAAAAACATGATCTGGTGTACAGTAGTGATCTGCACAAATTATTGTAAAGGGGTTGGTGTGGGGTTTTTCCCTTTGCTTTTTAAAAGGTTTTGCACAGTTTTGAATGGTAACAGCT
Source organism: Podocnemis expansa (assembly GCA_007922195.1). Lineage (NCBI taxonomy): Eukaryota > Metazoa > Chordata > Testudines > Podocnemididae > Podocnemis > Podocnemis expansa. Next base: position 42,291,379 of record ML681982.1, on the reverse strand, counting down.
CTCAACTCATTATCTCCTCACTAATTATGATCTGATAGTATTTCAGAGGCATCATGTTAGAAGTGATTTTTGAGTGGGGATTTGAAAGAATAGTGTAGTGGCTTTAAAATTTTTATCAAGGCTGGCATCCCACATACAATGTATAACATATGAAAAAACATGGAGGTGCTTGTGAGATTAACAGATTAACTATTGATAAAGACTGGAAATAGTGGTGGAGCAAAAAAAAACTTCAGTCAGTGACATAAAGTGGCTGGAGTGTGGTGGATCCTGAAGTTCAGAGGAAGAAGCTTGGGTTTTGTGTGGTGAATACAGACGGGGAGCCAAAGAGATGAATTAAAATGCACTAGCTTTTTAATTGGTCCTGAAAATGATAAGATTATAGGAATCAAAGCCAACAGAGGAGAAAGGCCTGGATAAGAGTTCTGATTGTGGAATGTATTTTTCTTTATATTGTGGAAGCACTGAAACGGAGATCCACCTAGTTAGTGCTCAAGACTTAAAAGATGAAGTCCCTATTGTGAGCCTAACTTAAGACATGAAAAGCAGCTGTCACAAACAGTAGGAGCTAAAGAGAAAGAGAGTGATGATAAAGGAAAGAGTAGGCCAGCTATGTACACAAGCCAAAATTTGCAGTTTAAGAGTGCTCAGTTGTATTTGTTGTCTTTTTTTTTTTTTAACCTCTGATTGGCTATGTCTACACTGTGGCTTTAAACTGACTTAAGGGCCCTTAAATTGACTTAAATAAAGCCCAGTCCATATTTAGAAATCATTAAATTGACTTAAATAAGTGCTTAAGTCTACTTAATAACTCCTGTCCTGTAAATCGGCTTAAGTTTTTAAGCTGACTTGACAGGGTGGGACCTGCCCCCTTCCCCACCCCTGGGCGTGTTTAGGCTTGGACCTGATCTGGCCTGAGGGCCCGATCCAGGTGCAGACCTGTGGCCAGGAGCTGGGGACCAGATCCGGCTCCCAGACCCTTTCTGCTGGAGTAGGGGCTGGCAGCTGGTTCTTGCAGCCTGCAGAGAGGGGCTGAGAGCTGGATGGGGCTCTCAGCCCCTATTTGTAGGCTGCAGGGGCTAGGGGCCCACTGGGAGCCTATCTGGCTCCCACAGACTTGTGCTGTGGAGCCAGCAGCTAGAAGTCTGGTCAATTTCACAGACTTGGGGCCCCTTGGAAGCCTCTGGGAGCCAGATGGACTCCAAGTGGGCTCCTAGCCCCCGCAGCCTGCAGAGAGGGTCTGAGAGCCACATCTGGCTACTAGCCCCTCTCTGTGGCTGGTGGGGTCTGGCAGCTCACTCTTGCCCTGGTTGCTTCCAAGTGAAATTTACCAGCCCCTGCTCAAGCAACTCTGCAGGCTGGTCAATTTTACTCCTGTGAAATTGACCAGGCTGAGGAGCATCCTGCGGGTAGTGACAAGTGACCTGGGGCTGAATTGGGCACCAGGTTACTTGCCAGCGTGGGCAGGAGCTGGCTCCAAGGCCCTGCTGCCCTTGGAGAGAGGGTGGGAGCCATATCGGACTCCTAGCCCCTCTTTGTGGGCCTGCCACAGGGGGAGAAGGGCTGGGAGCCTGACAGGACTCCTAGCTCCTCCCCACAGGGCAGGAGCCAGATCAGGCCCTGGCCCAGATTGGCCCCTGGAGCTGACTGGGCTACGGATACCCAATTGGGACTGGTGGCGGGGGAGAGGGTGAGGTGCCCCTGATATGTCTGCCCTGTCTCCAGGGCACACATACCCTGCAGTTAACTTGACAAGTTCCACTTAAAGTCAACCTTGTTAGGTCTGACTTCCAGGGGCCCCCCTAGTGTAGGCATAGCCATTGTTAGTTGTCATTAGGCTTATTTCTTTTACATTTAGCATATATAGCTTATGCATGGCATATATATTAGTAATGATCTTCAGGGAACCTGTTTATATTTTATTTTTATTACCACTTTTATTAATGTGCATCATTACAACACTGAAAAAATTTTATGGGCAGTGAGTAGAGTGAAATAATGGTAAATGGTGAAGATTGGGGGTGATCAAATTATACCCATCAGTTGGAGAAAGGATTCCAGTTTTTGAGAAATGGCATCTGGGAAGATCCAAGGCTGAGAGGAGGCGGTCAAGAGCTACTGCTTGTACTTTCGAAGGCACCACGTTCTTCAAGAACAATTTTTTAAAATTTAATGTGGACAGTGGCATTGAGATTAACAGAGTACACCCACCTCACCTCTATATAGTTCAGATCTGCTGCCTTCTTGCCATTTGCTTTTCTGGTAACTAACAAAAAAGCATAAAGGCCAGCTAAAATATTCTTTCCTGAATTCTAGAGTTTGAAGGGTTTTCACTGAGGGGAGTCTTCTGTTGCATCCCATAGTTCTCAAAGCCTGAGATAGATACCCTAGGCTCCCTCTTAGGTCTCTGGATTAAACTGATAAGACCTGTCAGTGTGATTCAGATGAAATTACTTCTCATATCATTATGATAGATTTCTAGCATAGAGAGTCAAAAAAAGAGCTCTGCATTATCCCACAAAAGGTCCCAGAGTCTAATACCGAGTTACAATAATAGCTGACAGAATGTAGTTTTTGTTATTTTGTTACAGATAAAATGACAGATCCAAAATAACACACATGGTAAAATATACCAACTGGACACTTTATCAGTTACATCAATATACTTGTCAGGGAAAATGATATCTCCCTACTAGACATAGAAGCCAGAGAAGGACTCTTTGATTTCTGATTTTATGTCACATTCCCATTGCAATTAGCTGGGTTCCAGATGTTCATGCATTTTAAAGTCATCTTTTACAGTCATTCATGTTTCCCACCAGAAAACACCAATGGCTTTTGATACTGAAATACAATCTAAAATCACTTTTTCTGTGGTTGAGCTTAAGCTGAGTAATTTGTTCATCATTTTACCTCTAATTGTAGTTGTTTTTCCAAGATGAAAAGGCACTTTTTGTTCATGCATGTTTACGTCTATGTTAGATACACTGCTGTTGAGTAAACATTTGAAAACCATCATGTGCAACTATTGTAACTATTGAATAAAATACATTTTATTACACTGTCAGGGTAGAGAGCCCCTAGCTATTCTGACAAAGAATGTTTCTGCTGTCTCATTTCACATTTATTTATCTTTTGGAGAAAAGCCCTTAGAAGAGGCAGGGTAAAGAGTGAGAGTTCTGATCTGTACTCTTTAGATTAATATATATATAAAAAATTTCCCTCTCACCCCTATGGGTGGTATGTGTCTTCCTCATCCTCAGGCCCTCTACCAGACACTTGGGAGTCTGAGGGTTCTGCGCAGTATCTTAGCTGTTCCTAGCACTGCACTCTTCTGGACAGAGAGCTCTGATGTTGTTCCTGGGATCTGTTGGAGACACTCTCCCAGCTTAGGAGTCACAGCCCCGAGTGCTCCTACCACCACTGGGACCACTTTGGCCTTTACTTTCCACATCCGCTCTAGTTCCTCTTTCAGGCCCTGGTACTTCTCCAGCTTCTCATGCTCCTTCTTCCTGATGTTGCTGTCACTTGGCACTGCTACATCTATCACCACCACTGTCTTCTGGTCCTTGTCTATTACCACGATGTCTGGTTGATTGGCCAGTACCTGCCTGTCCGTCTGGATCTGGAAGTCCCACAGAATCTTAGCCCTGTTATTCTCCATGACCTTCTGTGGGATCTCCCATCTGGTCTTCGGAGGGTCTAGTCTATACACTGTGCAGATGTTCCTGTACACAATGCCAGCTACTTGGTTGTGCTGTTTAGTGTATGCTGTTCCTGCCTGCATCTTACATCCTGCCACTAGGTGTTAGACTGTCTCCGAGGCCTCTCTGCACAGTCTGCACCTTGGGTCCTGTCTAGTGTGTTAGACCCCTGCTTCAATGGATCTGGTGCTCAGTGCCTATTCTTGTGCTGCTAGGATCAGTGCCTCAGTGCTGTCTTTTAGTTCAGCCCTTTCCAGCCACTGGTAGGATTTCCCAATGTCAGCCACCTCAGCTATCTGTCGATGGTACATCCCATGCAGGGTCTTGTCTTTCCATGGCACTTCTTCTGCTTGATCTTCCTCCCATGTTTGCTGCTGCTGCCTCAGGCATTCTCTCAGCAGCTCATCTTTGGGTGCCATCTTACTGATGTACTCCTGGATGCTCTGGGTTTCATCCAGGACAGTGGCTTTGACACTCACCAAACCCTGCCCGCCTTCTTTCCGGCTGGTGTACAGTCTCTGGGTGTTGGATTTGGGGTGGAAACCTCCGTACATTGTGAGGAGCTTCCGGGTCTTCACATCGGCAGCCTCCATGTCCTCCTTTGGCCAGCTTACTATACCGGTTGGGTATCTGATGACTGGCAGGGTGTGCCTGCTGATGGCATGGATCTTGTTCTTCCCATTGAGCTGGCTCTTCAGGACCTGTCTTATCCTTTGGTGGTACTTGGATGTTGCTGTCTTCCTTGCCTCCTCATCGTGGTTCCCAGGTGACTGTGGGATGCCAAGGTACTTGTAGCTGGTCTGACTGTCTGTCATGTGGCCTGCTGGGAGTTCCACCCCATCAGTCTTGACTACCTTTCCTCTCTTTACTACCATCCGGCCACACTTCCCTAGTCCGAATGACATCCCAATATCCTCACTGTAGATCGTGTCAGGTGGATTAGCGAGTCGATGTCTCGTTCATTCTTAGCATACAGCTTGATGTCATCCATGTAGAGGAGGTGGCTAATGGTAGTTCCAGTCTTCAACTTGTATCCGTATCCAGTCCTTGTGATTATCTGGCTGAGGGGGTTCAAGCCAATGCAAAACAGCAGCGGGGACAGCGGATCACCTTGGTATATGCCGCACTTGATGGCCACTTGTGCAAGCTGTCTTGAGTTGACTTCCAGTGTTGTCTTCCACAGTCCCATTGATTTCTTGAGGAAGGTCCTTAGTGTCCTGTTGAATTTGTGTAGTGCCAGACATTCACAGATCCATGTGTGCGGCACTGAGTTGTAGGCTTTCCTGTAGTCAATCCAGGCTGTGCTCAGATTGGTCTGTCTAGACCTTGAGTCTTGGGTGACTGCTCTGTCTATGAGCAACTGGTGTTTTGAGCCTCTGGTGTTGTTCCCAATGCCCTTCTGAGCTGTGCTCATGTACTGGCCCACATGGTCCTGTAGCTTGGCAGCTATGATGCCTGATAGGACTTTCCATGTTGTGGGGAGGCAGGTTATTGGCCGGTAGTTGGACGGTGCTGTTCCCTTGTGGGGGTCTTTCATGATCAGCACTGTCCTTCCTTGTGTTCGCCAGTCTGGGTGGGAGCCTGCTGCTAGCAGCTGGTTCATCTGCGCTGCTAAGCGTTCATGCACTGCTGTTAGTTTCTTTAGCCAGTAGGTGTGGATCATGTCCGGTCCAGGTGCTGTCCAGCTCTTCATGTTCTTGACCCGCTGTTGGATGTCTGCTACTGTGATGGCGACTGGTTCCTGTTCTGGGAGATTGCTGTGGTCTGTTCTCAGGTCCTGAAGCCACTTTGCACTGGTGTTATGAGTCTTCTCTTTCTCCCATATGGTCTTCCAGTACTGTTCAGTTTCTGCTGTTGGTATCTCTGCTGATATTGTGTTGTTGCACTGCAGTTGGGAGTACACCTTGGATGGTTCTTTGGAGAACAGGGCATTTATCTTTTTGGCCTCTGCTTCTCTAGTGTATCCCCTTAGCCTGGTAGCCAGTGCTGTGAGCCTTTGCTTAGCAGTCTCTAGGGCTTCAGATGGAGTCAGGCCCTTGTATTTTTTCAGTAGCCGAGTCTTATCCTTAATCTCTACACCCTTCTGTAGTTCCACCAGCTGACTAACTTCTCTCCGAGTTGCCTTGATCTTATCCTCCAACCTCATTTTCCGGGGGGGTATGTACTGTTGTTGTTCTTGATCGTGTAGCCAAGCATCTCCAGGATTACAGAGGCTGTAGCGTATACCAGTTCATTGGTTTGAGTTATGGTGGTAGTAGGAATTGTCATTAGGGCTCTATTGGCATCTTCTAGCATACTAGCTGATGGTACTTCTCCAATGAGCCTTGGTAATCGGTTTCGAGGGTTGACTGTAGCTAGTTTAGCCATGATCTTATGCCTCATATCAGCTGCTGTGCTCTGTAATGGAGGGGGTGGCAGTGAAGTTCCAGCTTCAGGTGTTGGCTGCACATGTAGTTGTTCTTCTGGGTCGTCTTCTTGAGTCCAGGATGTAATGTGAAGTTGGTCTATCTCAAGTTGTGAGAGCAGCTTCCTGTTCACTATGTTGAAACATTGAGTTGCTAGCTGTTTCTCAGTTAGTGTGGATGTAGGTCTTTTGACCATCCATAGTTCCCTCATACGTTTCATATATTCCCTCTCATTAGGTCTACTGTTGTAGTAGCATTCCATCAATTCCAGGTTCTCTTGTCTCATCCATGTATGGTTTGTTCCAGTACCCCACTTATCATCAGATTGTCCTGGTTCCCCAGCATCTGGCGTGGACCTTGTTAATCTGGGCAATGTTCGAGCCGGCATGACTCTCCTAGTTCATGTCACTCTCATATTTGAGATAGGTAAGTGAGGCATTAGGGGGTCTTTTGCCCAAGGACCCCTACTGGAAAGGTAGGTAGGTACCAACCGGGATTTGAACCCCAGTTTTTCATATCAAAGGGCAGCGCTCTTAACCACTACGCTAATGTATATAATGTTTTTTAGAATAGATGACCTTAAAAATTATGCACTAAAATGGAGAAAACAAGTACAGAAGTAAATCAGAATGTTCAGATTTCTTGTGCAAGTCATTTTAATTACTATGAATACATTTGTCTACAAAAGGTTGGCTGGCCACTGTACATGGTACACTGGCCGGCTGACCTTTTGTAAACGAATGCATTTCTGGTGCTTAAAATGCCTCACACAAGAAGTGCTATTACAATATTAAGTATTAACATTGCCTATATATTAGACACCTAATCTTACATCATTGAAGTTAGTAGTAGTTTCACCATTGACATATGTGATGTTGTATTGAGCCCTTTGGCTATGTATACACTAGCAAATTAGTTCAAATTAAGGAGCCTTAATTCAAACTAATTTGAACCCTTTGTACACTAGGCTTTGCCTAATTTAAACTGAAAATTTTTTAGTTCAAACTAAACTTTTAGTTCAAATTAGTTAGTTCATCAAACTTCTTAGTTCAAACTAATTTGCATATTTAGTTCAAACTAGCACAATGTAGACATGCTAGTTAGAACTAAATAAGTTTGAACTAGTGGTTAGTTTGATCTAAGTGCTTTTTTTAGTTAGAACTAACTTTTAGTTCAAACTAGCCATGCTTCCCTAGTTTGAACTAAAAGTTAGTTTAAACTAAAATAAGTGTGGCTAGTTCGGACTAACTAAGTCCGAACTAAGATTTCAGGTGGAGGCATAGCCTTATTGAACAAAGTCATTCTACAATTATAGCAGTTGAAAGGATTTATTTATTTTAATATTGTTACTGATGCAACAAATTGAGATTGAGGTGACTCTTCAGCTATACAATTCTGATATTATTTCAGAAAATTAAAATTTATTTAAGGTGTTTGGTTAATAAATAGATAAAGTAATTTTGCTTAAAATTGTTTACAAAATAATAGTCAGAATTGAAGGACAGAAGAGACCACCAGATTAATCAGTTTGACCACTTGTATATGACTGGCTACTGACCACTCTAGCATCTACACACTGCACACAATGACCAAAATTATAGGAGACTAAATGGTTAGATGCTACTGCAACAGAATAAATGAGACAGGGGTACACAAGTGCCTGGGGCCTCTGAGGGATCAGGGAGTTAGAAAATGAGATATGGAAGGAGAAATTCAGTTTTACATGTCCCATGGTTTTTCCAGACTGAAGCTGTATATTGTCAGGTTTGTTATCAGGTCATACTTGACTAATCTATATAATGCAGGTAAAACTATGATAAGTAGAGCCAAATATTGGCCCCTGACTTGCACCATTCTGGTAGCATAATGGAAATAAAGATCCATCCTAACAGAGCAACTGGGGAGTCCCCTAATCATTGAATATTAGAGCTGGAAGGGACTGCATGAGGTCATCTAATCCAATGTCTGCTAAAAGCAGGGCTACTCCCACTAAAAATGATGTAGGCAAAATTCCTCATGTGGCACAAAGCATCATAACAGCCATTTCCATTTTAACCTCAGGCCTAGGGGGTTGTTCCTGGGAGAGCTGTGGGCAGAGCCACACTATGATTTTCTCAATCGTTTTCTTGCTGGCAGAGGAGTTCCCAGGGATACTGCTCTAGATGGTATAACTTAGATGTAACTGAGGGCTGATTTCTCCTTCGTGTGGCAAATATAAGGGAGTTGAATCATGGCACAGAGTCACCTCTGTCTCCATACCCAGCTCAGCTACTGACAAGGATCTAGCTCAAAGTCAATAGGTAACTGCATTTTTGGGCACCATATTAAAAAACATTTTAAACATCCTTGCACATATATGCATGCAATGTCATTCTGGGCTGGCTCAAGGGGCTGTGGTGCTCAAGTCAGCTTTTGGTTTTGTGCCCCTCCCCATGGGTGGGGGGAATGCGGAAACCAGCCTTCGCTCCAGCCAGCTGGCCCCGTCCCCAGGCCAGGGAACAGCTGGCCTGGGGCAGAGCTCCATTCTCCTGCTCCTCCCCTGGGTCAGCTGTTCCTCCCTGGGGTGGAGTGGGCCAGCCCAGAGGCAGGGCAAGAAAGTGTACCCCACTCTATGGGCTGGCATGCTATGCCCCCTGGGGGCGGAATGGCTGGCTTGGGGACAGTGCGAATGTGGGTCCAGCTTCTGAGCTGGCCTGTCCTTCTGCCCCTAAGACAATGGCACCTGAAGCCACTGCCTTATTTGTTTATCAGTTGAGCTGGCCCTGATGTCATTTTAACTAGATGATATATGGATACCAGAATGTTGCCTTTGTTAAAGTGTTATTCAGAAATTTTTTTATACCATGAATCTGAATCAAAAGCCTCTTCTGCTATGAATGTGGTATTGGATTGACAGTAAAATAAAGTTTTAATTGACAGCTTGCGTAGATGGAATTGCAGAGCAGTTTTCAAGAATAAATGGTTGCTTTGTATTTTATTATGTTAGCAGAGCTCTTCAGTACAATGATAACTTTGTCATATGGTACATTGTGCTACATATTAGTACAAAAACTGAAATAAAATCCTTTATTGCTCGGACAACACAAAAGATGTGAAATAAAAAGCTGGCAGCTCCTATGCCAGGTTTTAGTGTGCACCTGCAGCATAGCTGGGGTATGATTTGTAGCTCATGTGGAACTACCCACGCTAGGTTCAAGGTAGTTAACTTGTTGAAAATAACAATGAGGATGAAGCAGTGTGAGCTTCAGCGCTGGCTGCACATGCTCACCTGAGTCCCCAGGGTACATACTAATTTGTGTAGCCTTTGCTGCTGTTTCTTCACTGCTATTTTTAGTGAGCTACCTAGATCAAAGTGAACATTAATGGAATCAAATGAGGTGTAAATCATACCCCTGCTGCAGTGTAAATGCTGCATAGTTTTATTTGAAGAGAAAACTTTAGGAGACTTTGATAGTTCTGAGATTAGATGATTCACAGTATTTTACTAGCATAATGTGGGAAAAGTATAGACCAATAGTTAAGAACAACTGTGCTGGGAACCAACAAGCTCTTTTTTGAGTATCAGCTTATAACGCCCAATTAATTCCATTTACCAAATAATTAAATTTCCATTTATTTCAAAGTAGTATTTAATCTGTCAACTGGTGTGTCACCATCTTTGGTAACATTTCTCTTGAATCAGAAGCATGAGCAGAGCAGAACTCAAGACTATGGGTATGTCCACACTGGGCTTTTATTTCGAAACAACACTGGTTGTTTCAAAATAAAAGTCCCTATGTCTACACACGTTTTCTTGTTTTGAAAGGAGGGAGCTCCTTGTTTCGAAACAAGAGCCCTCCTTTCGAAACAGCTTAAACCACTTTGCTTTCGAAAGGAGCGTTATTTTGAAACCAGTTGTTTCGAAATAATGCTGTTTGGACATGTTATTTCAAAACAAGGATTGTTTCGAAATAACAGGAACCTTCCTCCCAGGGTGCTATGCACCCTGTGGTGAAGGTCCCCCCCAGCACCCTGGCCAGGGATCAGCACCCTGGCCAGGGTGCTGAGTGGAGTGCAGGGGGTCGGAGGGTGCCCCAGCTGGCTTCCCCCCTGCTTCCCCTTGCTGGGAGCAGGGGAGAATGGGTATCTCAGCCCCCTTTGACCGCCTTACCCCCGGCAAGGGGAAGCAGGGGGAAGCCATCTGGGGCACCCCCAGGGCCCTGCCCCCCACCCGGGCTGTGGGGGAGCTGCCGGCCCTGCAGCCCGGTCGGGGGGCTGCAGCCCCTGCGGGGTGGCCACTCCAGGGGTGGCTCACCCCACCGCTGGGGCTGCCCCCTCCTCTCCCCTATCTCGAAATAGCATGTCCAGTGTGTGTGGACATGGTATTTCGAGTCCCGCTTTTTTCCTTATTTTGAAATGGCTTTTTGTTATTTTGAAATAAGGCATTTTGAAATAAAGCCGTTATTTTCAAACAGCTTGTTTTGAAACGACCTATTTTGGAACAAGCCCTTGTGTGTGGACATAGCTTATCACTTTGGTACTTACTGAATAAATAAAAATACTGGACAAAAGTACCAGAAGTTAGTGTGGAAAATATGTAACTGTTTTTGTCCATCTGGGAAACAGCAGCCTTGAAAGTGAGTGGGAAAATGTATACTGTTTTAATGCATAAATGATACAGTTTGTCACTTATTTCTAGTTAAATGTGCATACCTTCTGGCTAGATTGCTATGGTTAAATTGTTTGCATGGAGAGGCTCATTTTCTGTTATGCCATTTAGCAAAGTTTAAAACATATTCAGATCACATCTGTGACATGAAATTATTTGATTTAATTGTTTCCTCTTTACAGAAAAATTGGAAATGGGGTATTATACTAATGCTTGGAGCTTCCTTGAGTGCTCCAGGGTAGAGTTTTGCAAATCCTTCCAATTTTGTTTGGATGTGGTTTTAAAAAGGGGTGTGTGTGTGTGTGTGTGTGTTTTAAGTTTGGAAAAAATTTAATCCAGCGTTCCAATGTCTCACTCCTCTTACACAAGGAAAGTAAGTTAAGATCTTCATTGCCTTTGATCTGTGTATGGTCCAGCTGTTTTGCTGATGGAATTAATACTGTAGGTTATTACTTTGAAGGCAGATACATAGGCCAGGCATTTCTGTGTTATTCTTTGTGTGTTGCATATTTCACACTTTGGAGATTTTTGACCCACACAATGAACCAGCATGAGGCTGGAATAACGTCCACTTAACTGATAGTGTCTTAATAAATTCTTTATTTTTAATTCTGTTTCTATTTACCATAATGATAGAGAGCCTGTACCTCTCTTGTGTACTTTGTGTGTCTGTGCGTGTGCACTGATTGCACAGGCATGGATGTTTTGGAAATTTTTGTTTTCAACAACTCTGAGAAGTGACTGTAATAACGATTCTCTAGTCATAGGTGCTCTCAATGGGTATGTCTACACTGGAGGCTCTTAAGTTGACTTAACAAGGTCAACTTTAAGTTGATTTAGAAAGTCCACACTGAAAACTCCTGTAGACTGCTCATGTCTACAGTGGCAGCTGCTAGATTAATTTAAGGCTCAAGTCGACCTTATTAAGTTGATTTAAGGGCTGCTCCTCATCTACACTGCCTTAAGTTGATTTAATAAGATCGACTTAAGCCTTAAATTGACCTTAAGAGGTGGAGTTTTTAAGTCGACTTAAGGAAGTGCTTAAGTCAATTTAATAAATTCCCAGTGTGGATGGAGCTTTCCTTAGGTCAACTTAAGGAAGGTTAAGTCGACCTACAGCTCTAGTGTAGACATACCCAGAGATAGTTTCAAGGGACGTTATGCTGCCAGAATTGATTGCCTGGTTATGGAAGGAGAGATTGTCAGCTGGCATGAGATGATATTGTTCCTTTGGTTTCAACTGAGTGGCACCAGTTCACACTAGTGAAACTTCTGGTGTATTATGTGCAAAAAGCTCTGAGTATCACATAAAAAGCAAGTTTGCTAGATTTTTCCTGGATTTTCTATAGCAAAAAACTCTGTTTTCAGAAAGACAATCTATTGTCTAAAATTAAATACTAATTGTAGTCCCCAAACAAATTAGAACAGAGATAGGAGACTTTTTATTCTGGTACAAGTTCATATAGACAACTTATCAGCCTCCATCTAAAGCCTACTTTTTGCCAGTCCTTCTCCCTCATGCCTAACCTGCTGAAACATGCTCATTATCAGCCATAAAGCTTCTTATCCTCAAGAGCTATTCACATATTGGCCAAAAGGTGACAATTAGTATAACACAAATATCTACAACATTGGACTGCTTCCTTGTTAAAATATTAGTAATAAACTTAAAATATTAATATTATAACGACAAAACAAAAACACTAATTAAAAGTTTGGGGGTAATGTATCTAAATCCTCTGGTAATTGCAAGGGATTATTACACCCTGTATTATAATTGCCTTACTAAAACAAGTCCAGAATATGTCTAAGTCTGGGAGATCTTTTGGACTAGCACAGTCGAAACACCTGCAGTCCTCAATCAGTAGCAGGTGCAGAAGAGATTTCTGATAATAACAACCATCTTTGCAGGCTTAACTTTGAAGGCTGCTGTAGTGGTTGGTATGGGGTCCTCAGCCATCTCACGATTTTTGGAAGTAGCAATTGGTAACCTAATGACTGTATAACACCTGGCATCTCAATATCCAAATGAAAATTCCCTACAACTGCTCATGGTCCTGAAAATGAACCTGATTGTGATGTCAATTAATGTGCCTTTCTCTTGTAACTCGGTCACTCAATGATGTGGTCCTGCCTGTACTATGATTCACTCTTGTAACCAGCAAGGGCCAGTGTAAAAAATTAAGAGCATATCTTGCATAACCTACACTTATTGTTCTTGGTGACTTTCAAACACCATAACATAACTTTTGTAGTGTCATTTTCTCTCACCTTAACAGCTTCATCATGGTTGAACCCCAGCTGAGTTCTTAGTTTCTGTCCCATTAAGGGTTCCGCAGATGATGTTCCTGTTGTGGCTTGTGGTATCACATGATACTGGAAAAACACCTGTCCACTTGGCTTCTAAGCTACGATATGCCATCTTCTTTCTGTCTCTTTCGAGTTGCACTGCCTACTCTGCTAGGCTATTTGAAGATACATGTTAGAGCACAGTTCTAATGTGTTTGATGCTGGTTTTTCATTAATATCTAAAATACAGCATCAATGAATTGGGTATCATTGTTGTTGACCGTTATAATGAACTAAAAGGTTTGACTTTAACAATTTAAAAGCCTTTTTAATGCCCACTTGACTTTTATCCCTTTCTGTAATGGGTGTGTGATGGAGCCAATATGAGTGCCAAGTTAGGTAAAAACATGGCCACAGTAATTCAACAGGCTCAGAAAGAATTTTGGTTTGGACACTGACTTTGGTGGTGGTGCCATGGTAACGGTCCAAACCTCCTTCTCTACTGGATGTAAGCCATTTGCATCAAATTCGTGTCCCATGTAAATTACTTTTCAGTGGTCTGAAAAATACTTCTCTCTCTTAGAGTGTATGCCTGCATCTGCCAATTTTTGTAGTATGCAGTTTGTGTTTGGCAAGCTTTCTCAGACTCCCCTGTAATCAGGACACTATAAGGGTATACACAGATATGTAGCATACCTTGGAACAAATTGTCCATTACTTTTTGAAGCATACCCAAAGCTGGTGACACCTGAATGGATGGCAGTTGTAATGAAACAACCCTTTGGGATTATTGACTGTTACATATGTTTTATATCTATTTTCCAGAGGGATTTAGAGGTATGCACTACTTAAATTCATTGGTTATTTGTGATGTTTCCTCCCACCACCGGGAGGTGAAGTAAAGTACAAGTCTTTTCTCCTAAGGAGTGGATAGGTATTTAAGTTGGCCACATGGTAATAACTATGATCTCATAGTTCCCACACATCCACACTCCACTGTCTGATTGCAACACTAGGATGATAAGACCAGCCTGATCTGAAAATTTGGATAGGCTCAATAATACTAGCTGGCTGTAATCTGGCTAGTTATTGGTCTGTCTTCTGGCATGTGGCATAGGTTATTGGCTATGCCTTAAAGAGACATGGTTTAACATCTGAATCCATGTAAATTCTGGCACTGATCCCTTTGATAGTACCAAAGCTCTTCCTGAACAGCTCTGAGTGTTTTTCAAGAAGTGTTTCTATGCTTGGAATATGGAAGTGGTTGATATCTGCCCAGCTAAGTTTTGGTGGCTTTAACCAGCTTCATGCTATGAGGCTCAGTGCTTCCCCTTTCACTGTGCTAAAGATAAGCATAGCTTCTGATCTTGTTCCAAAGGGGTAGCAGGGACATTGCTGGATAGCAAAAGGATGTGGGGCTCTGCCTGTCCCCCCCCCAACCCCAACCCGCCTCCTGCTAGTCCTGCCCCTATCTAAGACTAACTTCCTGATGATCCTTCTCCCTTATGCCCAGCCTGCTGAAACATGCTCATTATCAGCCATAGGGCTTCTTATACTCAAGAGCTATTCTTATGTTGGCCAAAAGGTGGCAATTAGCATAACACAAATATCTACAACATTGGGCTCCGTTGCTGTTAAAATATTAATAATAAACTTAAAAATATTAATATTATAACAAAAAAACATACTAACTAAAAGTTTGGGGCCCCACTAGGCCCCACCCCCAGTCTGTCCCCCCCAACACAAGCCCCAGGGCCTGTGTGCACTAGACAGCCTTTCCATATATCTAAAGGCATCACTCTGCACTGGAAGTGTTTAGATACCTGAAACAATTTACTGTGTGTGACATTTCTCTCCTGCTATCTGTGACATTCCTCTCCCGCTAGTGTGCTGCTTTACCCCCTCAGACCCTGAGTCCTGGACCACAACTTCCCCCTCTTCACTAGGTGGACCCCACCCCAACCCCTGGGTCTGTCCACTCCAGCCTCTTGAGTGTAATTGGCTGCAGGCAGTGTGTGTGTGCTCACCGGGGATATTACTACAGCAAGCACTCCCAAATCCAGGTGCCACACAGGGAACTTCTCTGTTGCAAGAATCAGGGTCTTCCCATGATTCCTGCATGTTCATTTACACCAGGTTTGTGAAGAAACTGAAATGGCAACAGTCTTGCTCTTGCACACTCTCTAAAGTCCACACAGCTCTGTCATATGAAGAATACTGGGGTATGACCAGTGTAACTTTGCTGTTCACTCCAGCCATGTAACTGTGTGATTTGATGCAAAATGTGGCATGCAAGTTCCTGTCTGAATGCTCATAAACATTTTCTGCATTATTATGGTACCATGTTTCCTGCAGCATGCCAAGTTCCAAAGGGGTATGTGTGTATAGATCAATAGATCTGAAACATCCCAGGTATTTCACATGGCTCAGGGTGGAGCAGTGGTCTTTAGCCTGCAGGTCTGGTGCCACATGAAGCTCTTTGGTGGCCCTTGTGACTCTGGGCTCTGATCCCTCTGCCTCTGGGAACCTTTCAGGCAGGTCTAGAATCCTGCCACCAGGGTATCCTGCAAGAAGGCCACATTTTGTTCTGGACTCCCCTCTCTCCCTTGCCAGTGGATCCTACAGCAGGCACCTTGGCCCAGCTCCTTCCATCCCTCCTACCCCCCCCCCCCCCCGTGGCTCTCAAAGCACTAGACCAGGTGTGGCCAAACTTATGGAATTCTAGAGCCACACAAGTTGATTGTTAAACCTTCGAGAGCCACACTGAAGCATATAGCCATATACTTTTACCTACTCCAAAATTACTAAGTTTAAAATCCATTGCACACTTTAATTTTTATCATAAAAAGAGGGCAAATTTTGATCCTACTAATGTCAAATACTAATAATTACTTAAGATTACAATGAAAACTAAGCCTACCTATACAGTAAAATCTTAGTTTCTCCCCACCATCCTGACCATACAACCGCTTCTCCCTGCCATCCCAACCCCCTCCCTAGTCCCCAGGCCCTGATGCTGGCTCCCCCAGGCTGACTGCCCCCTCCCCAGGGCTTCCTTACCCAGCTGCTCCAGCAGCTGTGCACAGGCTGGGGCTCCCCCCGAGCATGCTCTGAGCATGTTCAGAACATGCTCAGGCTGGAAAATTTAAAATTCCTAGGCTGGGTTTGCTTTCCTCTAGCTTTCTTCCACTGAGCTGCACTTTTTCATTCAAGAGCCAAATGCAGCTCTCAAGCCACAGTTTGGCCACGCCTGCATTAGACTATGAGAGAATTTTAAAAAATGGCTCTTATCTTTTGGGTTGCCCTTGACTCCTGTGATGGAGGCTCTTTCTCACAGCATGGAAGCTGATGAGATTGGATGCATGACAAAGATAATCTAAATAAGAAAGAGAATCACCTAGCAATGAGGAGGGGGGGGGGAAAGAATCTCAAAGAGGCTTTCTTGGGGAAGGGAGAAAAAGGGAGGGGGAAGACATTTGGAACTGTGAAAGAGCTTTTTCCTTGGGCCCTACCTTTAAAAATCTGGTCCAAGAAGTGTCATTTAAATCATTGTTGTTACAGCCTCTCATACCAGAATTAATGACTGGGCAAGCGATGAGGGGGCAGAAATGGGGGGGCGGGGGCAGATCCTGCACCAGGGGCCAAAAATCACCTTTTCTAGTACCTGTGGGAGAGTGAGCAACACTAAATTGTCACATACTCACACACTGGGATGGGCTGTGGGGGGGAATTCAAGCATCAAGATAATAGTTCAAAAACACAACTCCATTTCCTCCAGTCACTCCTGCACCCCCTGCTTAATTACAAACAAATAAGAAAACCAAATGGCAAAAGCACAGGTGCACCATGTGATACTGGTTTGCAGAATTTATAAATAGGGTCATCACCGGCACTGACAGTCAGGGGATGATCCCTAGGCCATTCCCCCCCGCTGACCTCGTTGAACTTGTAGGAGGCCAATCCCCACCTGCCACCCTGGAGAAGGGGGAGTGATCCCCAACCTACAACCTGCCACCACTTTGGCTGGCCACCAAGTCACTGACCCATGGGGCAGGGCATGATCCACAGCCTGCTCCCCAGACCCACTAGACCAACCTGGGGACCGATCCCCAGCTCCTGACTTCTGTGCCCCCCACCTCCTGCCCCCAGGTTCCCACCCCACATACACAAACAGTACTTACCAGTATTGTGCAGATGCTCGTCCTGAACAAAGGGCTGCATGACTGAGATTGTGCAGCAGGGGAGCAAGAGGACTTAAACCTCCTTCTTCTTCCTGCTAGGTGACTGAGCTAGCTTCACACAGCCCACTCAGTTCCCAGCTTAGCTCAGTCTCCCCTGCAAACAGGCTCTGTGCATGTGCCTGCTGAGGAAAACTGGTTTGGGCCTGAGGCTATTCTATCCAGGGCAGGTGCCCTGCTGGCCCAGTGGCAGAATCCCATGCGTATTAATCTAGTTCAGCAAAACAAACAAAGAATCCTATGTCACTTCTAAAACAGAATGGGAGGAAAATAAATGCAGGAAAGTGTAGGTCATTGAGTCAGGTCATACAGTAACAGCAAATCAAAGACTCTTAACTGCTTTGTTGTGCTTAAACAAATTGATTACAAATCAAAGCTTAAAAGAGAAACTACAAAGTAAGAATTCATATGCAAATTTGACACCATTGTCTTGGGTTTGAATAAAATGCGTTCCACACTGTAGGAATCTAAACAACTACTCTGAATTGCTGAAAAATCTAACTAGATCCTATGATTTTCTCATCCCTGCATTTACTTTCCTCCCATTCTGTAAGTTTCCCCTTCTTCATAGGCTCTGACAAAGTGGGACTTTCTCCCACAAAAGCTCATGCAATAAATTCGTCAGTCTTTAAAAGTGCCACAGGACTCCTTTTTTTGTTTTGCGGAACTAGACTAACATGGCTACCCCTTTGGAACTTATCACCAGTACAGTATCTGGAAATTCAAAACAAGGAGATTTGAAAAATATCTTTTATTCTGCTATATGTTCACAAAGACAGCTAATCAGCCTCCATCTTGGAATAATGTCCACATAATTCTTGCCCTCTGCTGGAATATGCTCAGTACAATCTTAGTACAGTTATTCTCATATTGACTGCCACATGTCAATAAACATAACAAAATTAGGTACAACATGACAGTGAGAAAAAAATGACCAGTAGCGAAGGTAAAAAAATTTAGAGGGCCTTGAAGTGGTATTTATATATACGAAAAAGTTGGAACAGTAACTCTGCTGATACTGGGACTTGTCACACAATACAGATAGAACCTTTGCAAACCTCATCCATAACAGGTGCTGAAGCTGGAAATAAAATAGTGTCTCAGCATCATTTTTATAATTTACACTATTATAACAGACTTAGGCCTGATCTACACTAAAAAATTACATCAGTTTGATGACATTGGTCAAGGGTGTGAACAATCCACACCCTAACATGATGTACTTAAGCCAGCCTGTGATTTTGCCAGGATGATAGAAGAATTTCTCTGTCAATTAGGTTACAGCATTGTGGGGTGGTATATTAGCTATGCCAATGGAGACTCCTTCCCTTTGATGTAGGTAGTATATTAAAGTGCTAAAGCAGCATACCTGCAGTAGTTTAAGTGTAGACCAGCCCTCATTTGCCAAACCTATTGAAATATGTCACCTTTTCTCTTCTGTTGACTTATCAATTTAAATATTATAAATATTTATGTTTCTCCCTGCCCCAGATTAGCAAACAACCACATTTTAATTTCTCCTCTTCCAGTTTTAGAAGGTGTAATGGAGTGGATACACTCCACATTAGGCAAGCCCTATATAGCCTAAGGGAGGAGGAAGCCACACCCCTTAGGCCCTGCTGGGCATGCTCAACTGCAGCCCCAGTAGAAAAGGGAGCAGCTCAGCTCATTTGGGGTTGTCTACTGAGAAGGAAGAGTACCTGCTGGGTTCCTGAGCAGGAGCTGTCTCAGCCCTAGACTGGAAGTAGGAGCAACCCTGGAGACCTTGTTGAGGTGCAGATATGGCCAGGGAACCAGCTGGAGGTAGAAGCTCAGGATCCCATGACCACAGGGAACCTGAGAGAGGACAAGTTCCCCTGGGGCCTGGAAGGAAGGACTGGGGGTGTTACAGAAGACAAGTCAATGTGTTGTGGTCTGTATCCCTGCTGACTTGGTGCCATAACCCTGGCATTGAGAGAGCCTGGGGCTGGGGCTCAGTGGAATGGAAAGGCCTGAGCCCCCCTTACTTGGGTAGTGTGTCCTTACAGGCAGCCCTGTTTCTTTATTGACTCTTGCCACTGGGCTGTGCTACCTGGATGCAGGGGCTGTCATGTGATTATATTATTGACTCTGTGGCCTTTAGGCTGTACTACCTTGGTGGAAAGACCAGTGGAGTGAATGTGGTATTCAAATCAAATCAAATCATAGGGTTTTCAATGGATAATAGACTGCACTGTTCTGATGTAGGGAGTTAAGGAGGATTGCAGAGGCATCCTCCCTGCTCGTGCCCCTTGTACTTTCCCCATCAGGAGGCATTAGGGTGGGCTTGCCCCATGACACAGGTCTTTAAAATGAGGTCACTGCACCCTGTTTAAATTTCTCCTGATGTTCATTTAAAAATATCAGGCTTTCCCAGTTCATTCTCCACAGCTGAACTCCAATGAAGGCCATAATTCAAACAATTTCTTCTTAGTACCTCCTTTACAATGAGAGGGTTTCTGAGGTCATGTTATGGTAATAAGCTAAAAAGTGGCATTTCTTGAAGGGTTAATATTTTTATACCTTCAAGTAACCAGAACTATAGTAATCCTATGGGTAATAGTGCTATCTGGTGACTCCAATGAGTACTACAACACTCACGCCAATCAAATTCAAAAGGTGGGGCAGCTAAGACTAGCCACAGAAGCCATTAAATTTAAATCACTTGGTAAGGGTGATCAACATTATACTGTGGGCAGACAGCAGGAATAACATTGAAAAATTAATCTGTGCTCATATAAAAGCAAATAAATTACCAATGCCTGATATCAGCAGTCTTCATACATGTAACATGATATAGATGCTGTCAGACACTCTTATCAAAGCTCCATGAAATCATGGTTAAACAGGCTGTGCTGATAGCCAAAGTCATCCAGCACAGACTACAAGTACTTATCAGGTTCCCAGAATCTCATTTTGTGACTCAGCACTGCAAATGTGAACTGCGTAAATCCCTTCAGACCATGCTCTAATGTTAGTATTGCAGAAGTTATATTCCTGCAAACATAGCTTATGTGTGGATTGCTGTCAGATTCACTGGTTGTAATAGAATCTTGGTAGATAGAAAATGCCAAGGGGCTATACATTATCACATTTCCAGTTGGCCATGCAATGATATTGTGCTTCATAGCATTGTTAAAAATGTTATAGCCAACACTTTCACAAAACCCAGAAATAAGGACTTCAGTGACCCTTGGAACCTGGCAATTTAGATTTTGCCAGCCTTTTTTTAATGAGTGAACCTCCTTGGTGTCATAAATGGGATAGCCTAAAAGTTCAACCGTCTTACAATATAACAGATCAGGTATTCCTACGTGTATTACCTAAACAAATGGATTCACATGAAGATATTGGAATCCATATTGAAAGAGGCACCTAAGAATTCAGACTCAGTCTCTGGGTTGATGAATGGAGTGCTAAATACTGGGACAAAGAACTCTGTCTTGCAAGATGGCATGTTGAAGATTGCTGCATGAACTACTTATTTTTAAAATAACTGTGGAAATATTTTCATTACAATTACCACTGCTGATGTTATTGGAATACATGTAGCAGTGTCCATGAGCAATTTCTTTTATAGAGTGTTACTGCACTGATATTTCACAATGTACATTTCAAGTCAATGCAATGCAATTAGTTCAGTGTCAGTGCAGGCTTGGTGCAACTAATCAGTGATTTCTGTTAGTCTTTCATGATTACTAATAATGTAGCTACTTTGCATTCAGAGCTGGGTGTCCATTCAATGGGCAGTATTACACAGAACCACAGAATTAGGCAAAGGGCTACAATGAGCTAGCTGCATATGTGCAGCAGTATTGTTCTGTTAGTGTTTTCACTTTTACAGCAAACTAACCTGTTATTTAGTGTGTAGTGACTGCAGTCTATAGCCTACAGCTAGTTGTTATTCCATGATGGCCCTTATTTTTTGGTAGGGTCAATTACATATTAATTCATCACCAGATTTGCTGGCTGTGGGTCCTATTTGCTTTCTTTGGGCATCTAATGGCACCAATATGTGCTAAAATAGCAGCAGCCACTTGCCCCCATTAGGTGTGGCTCTCTAGTCATAATGGGTATGTCTACATTAGAGCCTTAGGTCGACTTAACCTGCCTTAAGTTGACCCAAGCAACTCCATGTCCAAATTTAGAATTTATTAGGCCGACTTAAGCACTTGCTTAAGCTGACTTAATAAAACCTGCCCTGAAAGTCAATTCAAGTTTTAAGTAGGCTTTACAGGGCAGGAAGGGTGGCCCTGGGGGGGGGGCCCACTCTGGTTCTTGGGGCCTGAGCCAACCCCAGCTGCTGGTGGCGAGGGCTGGGAGTCAATTTACAGAAGTAGCATGTGAAATTGACCAGGCTGGGATGGCCATTGCTGGTGCATGTGTGTGGAGGAGCAGGACGCCACCAAGATGAGGTTTGCTCTAAGCAGCTCAGGGCCAGACTGGGCCTCAGGCCGCTTGTGGCAAGCGACTCAGGGCTGGACCCAGCTCTATGCCACTTGCTGGCGGTGGCAGGAGCTGGATCCCAGTCCCTGCTACCTGAGGCCAAGGGGCTTGGGGATGGATCAGGCTTCCAGCCCCTTGCCACCGCCAGCAGGAGGCAGCTCCCAGCCCCTTGTCGCATGTAGTAGGCAGCTCAGAGCTCGATTGGGCCCCGGGGTGGAGCAAGGGTGGGGGCCCAGCACAGCGCAGCATATGTCTACTAGTGTACACATACTACTAAGTCGCCTTAAGAATGTTAACCTTAAGTCGACCTTGTTAAGTCAATTTAACTGAGCCTGTTCAAGCTGCTCTGGGGGTTGGACCAGCTCTCAAATGGTACAGCCTCTGGTGCAGCCTTCCAGGGCTCATGTCTTTGGGGGGGGGCAGCATCAGAAGGAGCCTGCACCAGAGACTGCACCACACACCAGCCAGCTCCATCCCTGGCTGAGGGCAGAGCAGCCAGATTGGAACCGAGGTGGGAAAGCCACGAAGAGCTGCTGTGGCAAGGGGATGGAGCCCCAGGCAAAGGGGGCCCACAAAGGTGGGCAGACTGGGGTCACAAAGCCCCTTAATCCAGCCCTGCCCTGAAGGCCTAACTAATAACGTCAAGTTGTCTGTCTTTCTGGTGGTTCCTTCATATCAGGTAATTAAATACTTCACTGGCATTAATTAGACCTGAAATATAATTGCAAATAGGAAATTGATCCTGCAATTATTTGTGCCAACAACATAGTAGGAACCAAAATGGGTGTTGAATGATGTTACTGATAAGTCAGGCTCTAAAGGTGAATCAGATATTTTTCCTATTTATGTTCAAAAAATTACCAAACCAAATTGTTCAACATTACTTGCAATCCCACTTTATGGGCTCAAAAGCATTTTAAAAATATATTCTAAAAATATCAGTTGTGTGTCCAATCAGTACACAGCAGTCACAGTATTAGGCAAAGGGCTACAGTGAACCACCTGCATGCATGCAGCAGTATTGCTCTGGCTTATATGGTGTTTTCCATCTCCCAGATGTCATTGCAGTCACAGGACTGCAAACTTTAGCTTCTGTGGAGAGATTCTGATTTCTCCCTGACTTTATAAGGTAAAACCCCATTGATTTTTTTTTTCAGCAGAATTGCTCTTTGTTTACACCTGTCTCACTAAATTAGTCCCCAGTACCTTTCCCTTACTCCCTTGGTTGTCCCCTTTTAGCATTCCTACCCTTATAACCCAAACATGATCCAATCACTCCATGCACAACTATCTTCGCTTAACCTCCAACCATTTAGTTATAGTGAGACTGAGCTTCTTCTACAGCTAACAAGCACACAAATGGAGTGTGGGGGCTGTAAAGGTTTTATAAAGCTCACTTTTACAGTCCCTGATCTTGGGGCATGTCCACACTACAAACTTAAGCTGATTCAAGTTAAGTCTACATTTAGCTGTCATAGTAATTCAGTTGGTTGTTCATGCCTTTACCACAAGCCTTGTACTGGTGGAGTGCATCCTCATTAGAAGCACTTGCATCACTGCCAAAATGCAACTTGCTGCAGGAGACTTTGGGAAGAGCCTGCAATGCCTCATGGGATCAAAATATTTTTGCTGGAGTGACTGAGAAAATGGCTTCAGTGTTCCATCCTACAATTTTCTCCCTCCCCTGGTTTCTCCTGCAACCCCTCATATGTCACACCTTTTTTCCAAAGGCTGGCATAGCCATGCATATGTCATCTCTAGAGAAGACTGAATTCAACTGTTCACTACGTAGTGAATGTTGCAAACACCATGCACTTTTATATTCAAGTATTTCAAGAGCCACAAGAGAAACTGTCATACAGAACATGGCAGTGCGCTTCCTGCAAAGATGTTGGAAGCCACAGAACAAAACATTTCCTAGTTGCTTTTGGCAGTCAAGCAGCAGCTGAACACAATGGAATGCTGGTCCTAGTCCAGAAAACAAGTGTTGAGAGCTGGTATCTCATCACAATGCAGGAATGGGATGAGGAGCAGTGGCTTCAGAACTTTTGTATGCACAGGGCCATAAACCAGGCAGACAATGCACCGACATGAAAAAGAGAGCTGCTCTGACAGTGGATGTGAATGATGATCACTGTGTGGAAGCGTGAATCCCCAGATAAGTGCTGGTCAATTGGAAACCAATTCAGAATTGGGAAATCCACCACTGAGGTTGTGATCCAAGTGTGCAGGGCCATTAACTTACCACTTCTGCTATGAAGGGCAATGGTTCTGGGTAACATGCATGTCATACTGGATGACTCTGCTGCATTGGGGTTCACTAACTGTGTTGAGGCGATAGAGGCACCTACATCCTTTCTTGTCATTAGACCAACTTGCCACAGAGTGCCTAAACAGATACTTTTCTGTAGTGTTGCAAATGCTGATGGATCACTGGGTGTGTTTTACTAACATCAGCAACGGCTGGTCCAGGAAGGTGTTTAGGAATAAATGTCTGTTCTGAAAGCTGCAAGCAAGGATTTTCCTTCTAGACTGCAAAATCACCATTGATGATGTTAATATGCCAACAGTGATCCTGGGAGACCAAGCTTACCCCATATTCCTGTGATTCATGAAGCTATGAAAAATGGCACAGCTTTAGATCCAGGCATCAGGACTGAGGATTCAAGTAGGACTCGCTTTTGGATTTGGGTAAAGGGTTTTTTTTATAAAGACTTGTTTAAGTGGCCAATATACGTTCCTGGATAGGAGGTAAAGGTTCAGGGAAGCTCACAATACAATCAGGAAGATTCAGTATTTTGGGTATCAATTATATCTGACTAGAATGGTCTGATAATTGCTGAGCTTGTTCGTATTGGTGTGAGATCCCCTATCATGCAATGCTTCCCTGCTTCTTCAATCCCAGGGTTCAGTGCAGTTTTTGCTTTGGAGCAGGGGTTGGCAACCTTTTCCGACCCTTGTGCCAGGCCTTCCCCCAGATCCTCAGCTAGTGCCAGTGGTCCCCTCTGCCTAAAAAATGTGGCAGCTGCCTGAAAATTCAGCAGCAATCACTGCTGGAGTAGGAGCACTTCCCAGGCATGCCACAGAAAGAAGTCATTCAGTGTGTCTCATTTTGGGGGTGTGTGTGGAGATAGGAGTCCACAGGCATGCTGCAGAAAGAAGCAGCTCCTTTCAGGGCTTCCCAGGCATGCTGCAGAAAGAAGCTGCCCGGAGTGGCTCCTTTGGGGAGCATCACACTACAGAGGAGCCACTCTGGGCAGCTTGTTTCTGTGTCACATGGAGACATAGGCAGTGGGGGACCCTCTGTCTCCCAGCTACACCCAAAGAAAGCCACCCAGTGCGTCTTTTGGCAGCAGGAGTGGCAACTTCTGTGGTTCAGCAGAGGGTGCTGCATGCCACTCTGATTGGGCTCAGGTGCCACTGTTGGCACAAGTGCTGGAGGTTGCCTACCCCAGCTTTGAAGCTTGGTTCTTCATAGTCAATGCAAATGAAGCTCCATTTACTGTGCTGATGGCTTTTGGATATGGGTAGATAAGGATGTCTCCCACTACCTTTGGTTTCCTGTTCAAGCAGAGGTTGGGGGGAGGTATGTGGGGAGTGGCACAGGCTGGATACTATGCTCTGATTCCTCAAGAATACAGCTAGCAAGTAACAACCCAGCAACTCATCCTTGCTATGGGGAGCAGTGGCTGCCATGAGGGAGGGGAGTTTGGGCTATTGGTTATAACATAGTGGGAATGGGATACAGGACTCCTGCGTTTTATCCACAGTTCAGCTCTGTGTGAAGTCATGCACATCCCCTCTGTTACCTCAGCTTCCCTGCTCCTCCTCCTCTCTCCCCCCCATGCTTTAATAAGATTTCACTTTTGAATAATGGACTTTTATTGCACACAGATATAGATGCTGAAAAATTTCACAAAGAATTAAACTTTGGAAAGAGTAGAAGCAAAACACCTTCATCTTCTCTTTAAAAACCCAGCAGTGACTTAAGCACTACACTTCTTGCTGAGATGGAGTGATTAAGTCGACCATAAAAGGCAAATTACATCATTACAGACCTAGATCAACATTAGTTGCATTTACATTGAATTAGCTCTACACTGCAGACCAGGCCTTGGACACATTGTGTGCTTGGCCTGCCTGCTGGCATAAGTTAAACCAACATGAAGGCAAAATGTAAATTACACAGACTGACAACTGTCCCAGCAGGTTTAAATCACAGGCTGGGGTCAACACACTGCAGGTGTGCTGGACGTGTCTCCTGTTCCACTAGTGGGGTCCACGGGAGCCTCTGTGTTGGTCCTTCTTTACCCAGAGATCATCTTTATACTGGGGTAGTCCTTCAGGGACTGTGTGCCACTTAACTCAAATTCCATTGGCAGCTTGACACAAAGCAGTCATACTGCACTGGAAGATCCAGCCAAATACATACACAGGTATAATGGCTGACATCAATAAATCAGCATCTGAGATAACTGTAGTTTGATCATTATTTGGAATAAAAAACTGAGACATAGCACTAGACTACTACAAGGAATTGATGAGTAATGGCAGCCATGTTTTAGAAAGATCAAGTGATGCATATGGTAGCAGAAATGTGAAGCTTCAGCAGAGCAAATACCAAAGATGATATTTTGATAGCTGCATGCAACATTGTTGTAGCTGTATTGTTCCCAGGATATTAGAGGGACAAAGTGAGTGATGTAATATCTTTTATTGGCCCAACTTCTATTAGTGAAAGAGACAAGCTTTAGAGCTACACATTGCTTAAACTACTTGTTTGATCTTGTATTTAGCTGTGGCACTGTGTCTTTCCCAGACTTGAAGAAACCTCTGTAGTTTGAGAGTGTCTCTCTTTCACCAACAGAAGTTAGTTCCATAAATGATGTTTTTATAGTTGTCAGACACTGACCTCAATGGGGTTTCTGTTCTGTTTCAGTTCATCTGTTTTCTTTTCCCCCTATATTGCTGCTTTCCTTTTTTTCTTCCCCTATTGTCCTCTCTGAGTAAGAATTAGAGATTCTTACTATAGCACTAAGGCCAAATTTTTAAAGGAATAGAGGTGTTTAAAGCTGCAGATAAGCACATAGTGGGATTTCCAAAAGTATCTGGGTACTTAATTCCTGTTGAATTAAACAGAACTTGGGTGCCAAGGTGCCTTTAAAAATCTCCATAGGTGCCTGTCTGCATCTTCAGTTGATGAAATCTTTTAAAAATCTGCCTGCAGACAATTAAGTTGAAATCTTGTTTTAACTAGAAGAAGTTATATAAAAATGCTGGGTAAAATATGAACTGGCATCTACTGCTTGTGATTACATAGTACTCAAATCTTTTTCATGCTTTCAGAGCTTGGAGGTCATGCTGTTACTTTTTTCCAGTGAAGATATTTGGTATGAGAAGCACAGCCTGCCCATTTAGTCTGCCCTGAAATGAGTCTGAATTGAGACTGAGGCAATTGTGCATGTTGAATTTTTCTGCAATTTAATACTATGGTGTGGATGACTAAATAGTAGGGTTTTTTACTCCTAACAAGTTTTTCTTATTACAGAAGAATCATACTAAACTGTAGCCACAGTAGCAGATGATTGGCAATTTAAGTAACCAATAGTTTCCTTTT
Organism: Podocnemis expansa; assembly: GCA_007922195.1. NCBI lineage: Eukaryota > Metazoa > Chordata > Testudines > Podocnemididae > Podocnemis > Podocnemis expansa. Next base: position 42,264,014 of record ML681982.1, on the reverse strand, counting down.
ACACCCAAAGTTAGTAGTGCAAAAATGAATATGATTGAAGTTATTTAATACTTTTTTTAATCTTTCATCATACCAAATCATTCTGGAACAAAATAGAATATACAAAAGTGAAAAATGCTGCCAAGATCCAATAAGTAATAAGAAAAGCTAGAGATTGTTAGAATTTTAGATGAACATGGGCATTAGTAAGAAACAAAGGGACAGGATAAAATTGTTGAGTCCTTTCAGGAGGCTAATGATCTATTTGACTTGCCTTTAAAATGGAATATACTGACATCCTGAATCATTTTTGTTTTCCTTGCAATTTTAACACAATTTAAATGTAAGGCAGGCTTAGAAGCTGTGCCTAATAGCTTTGGGGGGTGGGGTGGCATCTAATCTGCATGGGTTTAGTATTTGTATGAGCACAAAGAACATATTAGCATAAATACACTATGGGTGCAGGGCAATATGGGTAATGGTATTTGGGGTTAATCTGATCACAAATCTGTCAATATCAGTAATTCTACTGAAGGGAAATATGAAATACTGTGTTTTGCGATATGCTAATCTCTGATTGTTCCAAATCTGTTTGGGTTAGTCAAAGGGTAAAAGCTACCCTTAGCAAAAAAAGAGATTTGTAAGAGAGGCCACTGCCTGTTTCAGCCTGGAAAAGACAAGATAGGGGTGGAGCTTAGTGTGGAGTTATGCTTGAGGTATTTGCCTTACCCCCTGGCCCTACTGTCAAATGGTAGATCTGGTTAGGCTTCTTATGAAGCTTTTCTTTGTTATTTTAATGGAAGAAGCTGTTTGCAGCTACTTGAGGTTTAAGAGCTGAAATCACTGAGAGGGGCAGACTCTCTTTCTGAGCTGAATCACTGAAGAGGAGCAGCAGATCAATGGACCTGTGGGCAGAGCCAGCAGATGGTGAGAGTGGTCAGCAGTGAGCTGGGCAGCATGAGTGACTGGTGGGTGGAGCTAGTGGGTGGTGAGAGTGGCCAGTGGTGGGCTGGATGGTGTGAGTGACCTGTGGGTGGAGCTGGCAGACAATGGGTAGAGCCAGCGGATGGTGAGAGCTGGGCAGCGTGAATGACCAGTGGGGAGAGCTGACAGACAGCAGGCGGAGCCAGCGGATGGTGAGAGTAGCCAGTGGTGGGCTGGGTGGCATAAGTGACCTGTGGGCAGAGATGGGGGACAGCAGGCGGAGCCAGCGGCTGGTGAGAGCAGAGTGAGTGACCAGTGGGTAGCACCACTGGACAGCTGGTGTGAAAGACACTCCCTACATCCCTGGGATTTGTTGGGAGCCTGTTTTGCGCTGATTCTCCAGATCAGTGCTGATTCTTGTTATTGGGCCTTTTACATTCTGTTTTTATTACTATTAAAAGTTCTGTATACTATACTCAGACTTGTGCTTGCGAGCGGGGAAACACGACCCTTTTGGGGTGCCCAGGGAATAGTGTGCGATTTCCCAGAAGACTGAATGGGGGCTCAAGCTGGTTGGTGCTGTAAGATTATTTGGAAACTCCTAGATATAGAACTTGGCCCTGGCAGAAGGGTTACATAAACATAGTTATGGTATGCATTGCTAAAATGTTAAATTGAAAAATCTTTACTAGGGATAAAATGAAGAGGGACTTTGCAGATTACTACAGCCTCAGAGCAGTGACAATCTTGTGAAGCTATATGAGAAATGACTTGGAACTGGTATCCAGGATCCTAGAGAGAGTAACTTTCAAAAACAATATTTATGGTTATAGGGGGTAGGCATTTGGTGGCTAGGTGGGACTGTTTTATCCATCCCTGCTTCAATCACTTGGGGGATATTTACTAGATGGGCTACTGTCCTCTGAGCTGACAGCTGCCTTCAAACTATTTTCATATTAATCCCCTCTCCAAATGTGATTCACTTGAGGACGGCATGGTCCTTTCCACTATGACCTTTGAAGGCACTGGAATAATATGCAGCGTATCGGGTATTCCGCTGAGTGAGGAGAGTCTTGAACTCAACAGCCTGAGATCTGGCAGAGGTTTGGTGGCCATGTAGATACTACATGGAGGACTCCACATTTGATGAGTCTGCTTGGATTATGCATCTTGGTAAATCTTTGAACCAGGCTCAGGAACTGACCCAGTAGCACTGCAAGTGGCACCAAAATGCAATCCTTAACATGTCTTAAGCAGATTTTACTTTGATAAAAGACTACTTTAGCCTCCAGCTCACATGGAAAATGTCCCCTTTCTTTCATGGACATTTCTTAATAAAACACATAAAAGCTCAGATCTAGTTTATTTAGTTTATTGAAATTTGCCCAACTGCTTTTCCATATCTTTTCAATCAAATCTCTATAGATTTTAAAGCCTTTTAATTTCAGTTATTTAACTTGTAAATAATGCATGCAAAATATTTACATGTAAGAACTCCATTATCTTGTTTTCTGTTATGTATTCCAAATCTTTCTGTATCTGGCTATATGCTTTCTTGTTTACTTCTCTTGTTGCATCTAGTATTGTCTGCTGTTGAATTTTGATCTCAGTTTTCAGTTCATTGGTCCAAGTATCAATCATGTTTGTTCAGGTAATCTTTTAAATGCTTAAAATAAAAACAGTAAGTATGTATACATAGTGTAAATATTAATGGATGTTTTAACAAAATTCCTAATGATCTTCATTTGCTAACACCTTGGTGGTCCTTCAATCTTTTTTCAGTCCCTGCTTATGCAAAATATTAGTTGATTATAATGGACATTTTGTCAGGGTAAAGAGTACAGTATTGGGTCCTCTTTATGAAACAAGCTGAACTGTTTCTGTTTAACTAGGGAACTAACATCCCATACTATGAAAAAAAAAAAACAATTTCATCTGCAAATTTTTATTTTTTGGTATTCATAGCCAATGTAACCCACACTTGATTTTTTTTGACTTTGTTATCCAGCAACACAGAACAGTCTATCTCTCTAAAATATTTATCTTCTTGAATGAAATTATTTTGACATGAGATGTTTATAAGTGTTAATACAGACAAGCTTTTCATTTAAAAATGAAAACAGCATCTATAAATTGAGTGTAAGCAAAATGAAAACTATTTTTGATACAGCATAAAACGTGCTACTTCCAATCAGAGGTTTATTTTGGATTCTTTGAAACCAAAATGTAGCTTACATTAATAAATTCTGTTAAAATTAGAAGGCAGATGAAGAAAATATATCTGGATAATTAGATGTAGAGTACAACACAAGCACAATCATCACCATTGTCTTATTAATAGAGACACTCAGACACTGCTGTTGTGGTGATCTAACTCAATAATCATTTATGTCAAATATGGTATTTTAAAAGAATCAATATAGCATGAAAGCATCAGCCACTCTGTCAATCAACCTATGTTTGTACTGCCTATGAAACCTTTTGTCCTACAGGCAAGAAAGTGGGCAGGATTTTTTATGGGGATTAAGGCACACAGAAGATAAGGATGTGGGTAAATCACAGCATGCCTTTAATTCCTTGATTCTGCAACAACTGCTGCATATCAGTGATATCACTATATATCAACTTCTAGCTCAGCCTGGTAGATCAGAGATGTGTGTAGTCTCTAACAGGAAGGTGAATGCTGTTGCTTGACTGATTAAAAACATCATTGCTTGAGCAGTTTTGTGGCATCATCAAACAGCCACAAGTTTGTATGTGGGTGTAGTGCATGAAATTCCTTTGCTCTGTGGGTTTAAGTAAGTCACTTCAGCTAGTGCAGTAAAGAATACACTTTGTTGCCACGTGTTTTATCTGGTGAGAGTGAAAATTATTCTGCATTGGTTGTCCCTTTGACAGTGCTATTGCCAGACAGGAGTGGTTGAAATACCCTCCTTATGGGCAACTGAGAACTTTAGAGCTCTCAGGACATTTTCCAACAGGACAGCTTTTCATTGCAAAATGCTTATTTGATGGAAATCTGGTGGGCTAGCTGGCTTGCATGCCTGGCTGGGTCATTGCAATTCCCAGCTCTGTACTAGCCCCTCTAGCAAATCAGTGGGCTTTCTGGGCTACCCCTTGGGTAGGTGGGTGTTCTGCCCAGTCACTTGGCTGACTACCTGCCCAAAAATTTGGAAAAGACTCCTTTTCAGCTCTCTGAAATTGGCATTTCTCTGAAAAATCTCTGTTTTGCAGAACATTTCAGATTTCTGATGTTTTTTTCATTCTAATTTGGAATGAAAGAAAACTCAGATGCTAATTTTTTCCATGGAAAGGAAATTTACATTCTTGCACATGTCTAGTAAACACACTCTTAATATTCTTGGTGAGCTGGGGTATTTCTTAACAAATGTATTGAGGCCATGTGCAAATCCATCCCTGTGGCCAAAAACTAGCCATTTATTGGCATCACATTTTGGCTGGCAGTCAATAAACCTGAGAAGGAGATAGTAGCTGGTCAGTGGTCAGTCAGTCTTGTATGATTTCTCCAAAGTATGTCTGTGTGACTTTTTTTTTTTTTTCAAAGCAACATATGCATAGTGGAGCATGCGAACAGATGCTGCTGCCACCATCAGAGCTGCCCTATGACTACTAATACACTGCAACCCACGACCAACTCTCATTTCCTCCTTGTCATTTTGGCTTGTCCTCCTCAGTTTGCTGGTAGCAGCCTAATGGTAGCCTAACTCACTGAGAGAGGACAACTTTGTACTTTTTTGCTAAGTAGGTCTTGTAGGTTCCAGAAGCTTCTTACTACTTAATGTGTCGTCTTAAAAGTTATGGGATTTGCTTCTTTTGGAGGATGTCTTCATAAAATTACCTATATGATAGTAACCTTAACTAAAGTTTTATTAAAATCATAAAACTGAATTCTATCAAAACCAAAGAAATACTTTAGAGGTACACTTCTTGTAAACTAATCTAGAGGACTCTTTCTTTGCTTACTTACAAAGGAAAGCCATGAAAAGGAAAAGTGAATATCTTCTGTTTTGCAAGGAATCCATTCTCTGTCCATTTTTTAGACTGGCATCATCACTTGCTTCTTGTATAGCAACGATTTGCTCCCACAAAAGCTCATGTGTTAAACAAATTAGTTTTATTGGTTAATGAAAGGGAAAATTTCCCATATTCCTAAGCTTATAAATAATGATTTAATATTGGATTTATGGTCATGCAGACTAGTAATTGTTGCAAGGAACTTAATGCTGGGTGGGGGTTGGAGTAGAAGGGAAAAGAAAGGGGAGGATAGTGAGGTGGTAGTATTTTCCCTTTAAAAATCAAAGTGCTCTACAACACGGAGTATTTTCTCATAAAAGATGCAGTGATAGTGATAGGTGATTGTGGGATTAATAGCCAGAAATAAGTGAAACAACATTGGCAAGCTCAGCCTACTAGGGAGAGAGCTCCAATTAAGCCATATTTCCTTTACATTATAGCTGTTCTGCCAATTTAAGTGTGGTGCATTTTGTAATTTTTATACAGATGAAGCTTTTAGTCTTTTATAGACTCAAGAATTTACATTTTTGGCAGGATTTTGACAGACTGTCATTTCATGTTAGCAGAACTAAAAAACACTTTAAAGCTTAGCCCTAAACCTATCTACTCCCAATCAAAAAATGAACAAAGACACATATGATTCCTTTAATAACAGCAGCTACATAATGTTTATTGATGTTATAATATTTATATTCTTTTGAGAGTTATTAAATAAGAATGACAATTTAGCAGATTAATTAACATGAGAGAGTAGTCAGCATACAAATGATACAAAATCTAATTTATATCTTTTGGGATTTTTAAAAGAAATAGCAAGGAGCTGCTTTATTAAAGTCATACTGATATCTGGCTAATCTCAGCTAAGAGGTACCAATTTCATCTTCACCATTATGCAAAAGCCCTGATCTGGGGTAACTTAGACTTGGAAATTGGGGACGAAACTATAATTTGGAAGAATTGGCTAAGCATGGGCATCATATGGATTTCAAGTTAGTCAGTGAAAAGGACTTGTTTCTAACACTAATGCAACAATATAACCTGATAACCCCCATTAAGGTGACAGTATTTAAGACTGGATGACCCATCAGCACTAAAGTAAACAATCTCTAATCAGTTGTATGGTAGACTTTCTAACATTTTTCTTTTGAAACTAGTTAATTGAGCTGAAAAAATAATTTGCTGTTAACAAGTTTTCTTTTTTCTGTCTGAGTAAATGGTAACATTCACAAATAATGTAATTAAGTTTGATTTGCACTGTTTTTTGTAAACAATCCAAACATCAAGAATTATTAGCTGATGTGTGAATTACCAATGTCTGCAATTTGTAATCTGTAGGTATCTTACCTTAATGACTTGCATAGTATTTCCCATTTGCTGATTGGCTGTTTTACTTTACATAATTGTTAGTTAATGAGAACTGGGAATATTATAATCTAGTTTGAATTCAAAATTAATGCAAATGCTAACTAGACTGCATGTGCTCCCTCTTCACAGAAGAACTAAGCATGCTCCATCCCTTTATGGTTTCTACCTGTGACTGGATTGCATGCAGGATCTGTGTAGACTGACTGAGCCCTGGTCTACACTTGGGGGAAATTCAGCAGCAGTTAACCACCAGTTACACAAGGAACTCAAAATTCCTTGTGTAACTGGCAGTGACTTCTAAAGCTTCCGCTACACATTAGGGAAAAGCCAACCACAAGACCCATGTGATTGGCCTTTCCCTGTACCCCTTAGCCCCCAGGATATCCAGGGCCAACTTCTGGGAGTGGTGCAGTGAGTTCATACTTGCTGCAATCTGCTCCCGGAAGGGCGAACTGATGGCGACAGAATTGCCGCTGTCAGTGTAGACATACCTTGAATATACTCCAGCCCAAGACTACCATTGCAATTCCAGATGTTACCTGGAATGGTGCTCTGGGCCAAGGTGACACTGAGCACTGGAACTAAGAGCAGGGAACATGTCTCTACAGTGCAGTCAATGATTCATCCATTTCCCCCATCCACCCAATTTGAAGAATATTGCAGTAATTGAGAAATGAGATGGAGAGGTTTATTTGGGTAGATGGGTAAGGACTGCTGTATCTTAGGCATGGTTGTGTTTGGGCAGGTTTGTTCTTTATATTGATTTTATTGCAGCATACTTAGATGCCTGTCAAAAGGTGTTTTATTGATTTATTAATTAAACTTTTTGGTGGAAGAAGCAGTTAAAAATGAAATGTTTCCCGTATCAGTCTCCTCATTTCCTATATGAAAGGAACAAACATAAGTCATAAATAATTTTATCAAAAAAAGAACCCACACAATCTTCTTACTTTAATGTTGTGTTTCCTACTGTTAATCTTGTCCAGGAGTGACATGTGTATTGTCACCTGGTGTGGTTATACTAGAATATCAGTCCCAAGATTAAGTGGTAAAAACTGGATCCAAAATGGCCTTAAGCATGTAAAACAAACAGCAAATACTGCATTAATCTTGCAGGAAGATATTAACACTTAGTGCTAAATAATTTTAGCAAGACCAGGGCTTTGCTGTCACTTTGAAACTGATAAAAAAGACAAGTTCATTTTATTAATTGTAAACTATAATCCCCCTTTTTTATAAATATTGTTAATTTTCATGCACTGCTTTTAGAGCCTAAAATAACTTGAAAAAGGCTGAGGACTTAATAGGCTGATTGTATTCATATAATACCCAAAAATATTATTGCATTACATTATATTGAAGATTTCAAAGAGCAAATATTATCTCCTCTCATGCCATAACTAAAAAAAAAAAGGATAAATATTAGTCACCTCAATAACACAGTACTGAAATGCAAATAAAACAAGACAAGTGAGTATATCAACATGACCTTTGCATGCTAAATAGTTCTTATTATTATTTGGACTTTGATATTGTCAAAGACATGAGGAAATGCTGAAAAAAATTATGTATGTGGTAATTTCCATGCACTGCTGAGGCTTTATAATTATATCTTCCTCCACATTCAGATTTTCAAAAAAAGTTCAAAGGAGAGTTTAAAAGGTTAAAATACAGATAAGATCTTCATTTCCTGTTCTGGCCATGTTTATTTCCACTGAAATGAGTTCAGCAGTAGAGCTTCTGTATTGGTGCTGGTTTGTGGCAAAACTTTAAATGAGACCTTAAAAGACATCTGAGGGTAAAGACCTAACTTTTTTTCTTTTTTAAATCATAACTGGAAGATTCCTATGTTACTCATCCTTTATCTTTTGTTGCACAATTTATTCAGATCTATTTACTCTGATAGCAAGTGAGAACTCTAGCAGCCAAAACCTTCACTGGCTAATGTTCCTTTTATAAGAGGGCATTGTAATTCTCTTATGAATTTTAAATGCAGTCTAATGATGCCCAGGTAGCAGCCTCAGGAGTCAGGGTAGGAGGGAATCCAGAGAGTTAGGCACTGTCAGGGGCCTGGGTTAGACTAAGGAGGGGCTGGGTTCTTCTTAAATGGTGGCCTACACTGTCTGACCATAGGACCTTGCTGTCCTGTGGACAAGAGTGAGCCCAACGACTGCAGTTAGGAAATTGCATTTCAGGGTGTTGGTCAGGGAGACTTAAAAGTGGGTGAACAATACTCTGTATCCTCACTAAATGGGAGATAGGGTACACTCACCCTGTGACAAAGGGTTGTCGCCCTAGTAAGCTTGTAACAATCTATAATTGGTAACTTGTTTGTACAGTCACCTCTGTCTTTGCAGTTTTCTGTTCCTTCACTTTCATGTTTTCATTCTCCCCTGTTTCTGAGGTAAACCTTAAGAGTGAGATCCTCATCCCTGCTCAGGCACTTTTCACCAGGTAACAAGGCTGGAGTGTGCAAAGGGGCCATAAAAAGCCTCATATCTGGCAGGGAGGGAATAAGATGAACTTCATGTTGTTCTGCCCCACAAGGTATACAGCTACAATTTGAATCTATCTGTCACCAAGGTCTGTAACCTGGCATTATCTTTGACTTGGAACTCTTTAGGTTCTCAGATCTAGGCTATGTTTGAGTTTTGCATAGTTTCTCTAAAATATGACTTTGCCTATTCCTCCATACTGCTATAACTTTCATTCAGGTTCTCATATTATTATATGTCCATTACTGCAACATCCTTTACTTTCATCTTCACAAATACAATTTACCTTGCCCTTCATAGCCATTCACAATGGTGCTACAATCATCATTGACCTAGCACCTTACTTTGATTGTTACCCTTCTGTGATGGGGTGTCCTCCTTATACAAGGCAGACAAGGTTAAATTAGATCAATTAGCCTGATAAATTGTGCCCGGAGAAAAGCTAGGGATTGAAAGGCTAATGATGAAGCTCAACTGGGAAGGGACTGTGCTTCTATAAAGCCAGCAAGCTGAGAACAGAAGGGGGCTGGTTTGCAGAGGAGGGAGGATTCTCTGCTCTCAAATAAAGACACTCTGGAAACTGAAGAGCTTTTTAGAACAGGAGCATTGATATAAAGCAGAGAAAAGAAAAGAGCAGAATCAGATGACAATATTAACAGAGAAACAAAGTTAAGGAAGGAAATAAACCAAAATGTTGTAACTGTAGGACTCCTTAGTCAAATGAGATTAGGTCATATTTACCCTGTGAAAGTAGCTGAGTAGATTGAAAAAACCACAGGGATATTGTAAGAGCTAGGAGACCAGAAGATGATCTTTTAAGTGAATTTCAAAAGAGGGTCCAAAATAAACTGCTAAAAACTAAAATGCTAGGGAAAGTTAAACTAAGCTGCCTGCTGCAAAAGTATTTCACTGAAAAAAAGGGTGGTAATATGATAAGTGCATCATTAAAACTAGCCAATGATGAGATAAACATGGGGGAAGACAAACTATTAGTAATTAACTAAATAGCAAATCAGGAGGAGAAAGCAAGCCATCAGCAGCTGTACTGACTATATTTAAGGACAGATTGTTTCTCAGAGACAGTAATACTAGGGTTTTACATAGGCAGAACCATGCTACATATTTCCTCTTCCTTAAGGTGAATGGTATGGGAATGTAGCTGCTGTTTGTAAAAGGAAAAAAAGACATGGTGAATGGAAACAGCAAAGAAGGGATAGAGGTCATACCTAGTCACTGAAGCAGTAATTGCACTTAAGCAAATAGAAGGTGTATTGCAGGCAAGGCAGGCTGAAGCAATATAAAAGATAAAACTTCTAAAACAGATCTTATGCAGAAGTTGAAAGGAGTCTTTCAAAACATCAAGTAAAAAAGAGAGACAATTGGCACAAGAAAAGGGGAACTGCAGGCTGCTTCGTTGAATAAAAATGTGCAACACTGCAGAAGAAATAGATTTATTGTGCCATAAATTGTACACCACAAAGTAGGAAAAACAAACAACAAAATTAAAATCGAAACAAGGGCAGTGGAAGAATACTTGCATATTAGCAACTTGTCAATAGACCATAATAATGAAATTTGGAATGAAGTTAATGGTGAAATATGACTCATATACTGAAAATGAAAGCTAAATTAAATGGTCATGTATCCAGGAAACACGGTGGTTGAGAAGCTTGCTTTTAAAATTCTAGGGTGTATTTCCTTTAGGGAAGATGAAAAACTAGGAAGGGGAGGAGGTATTTGCACTTTCATAATGGAAAGATTAAACTACATAGGAATAGAGAATAAGGAACTAAGCCTGCAATAGAAGGATGCTGAGATCCTAATAGAGGAAAGAAGTATTGCTTTAAGGAGTTAACATCTATAACCAATGTGGGAAATTACATAGTTTGGTGACAGAAGAAATAATGATAAAGCTAAAAAGCCACATGTATGTTGTGACATAAATAGTTGTAAAAAATTGTGTGGAAGTAAGACAATTGCTAAATATGGTGCATGCTGAGAAGAGTTAACTCATTGGAAAAAAAATAGTCGTTTCAAATGATGGCACATCAATTAGATTTAATACAGCAGGTGGTAGTTTTTTTCCCCTCCTGTTGGGGGGGAGGTGTTATGCAATATCAGCAGATTTTGCAATTAAAAGCAATTGGCAAATATATTAGGAAGAAGAAATGGAAAGGGATCATTTCTATATAGTTAATACTTTTCCGAGGAAAAGACCAAGGTTAAAGGTAACAGTTAGAAAATTATGCACCTGGAATTTTAAGAAAGTCAATTGGAAGCTATTTGGAAGTAAATGTATTGAATTTGTGACTAGTCATTGTGTGAGTGTGACCATAGAGACTTCAATGATGATGTAATAAAAGGATTAATAGTAGCAGCAGGAGCAGCTGCTGTAGCCATACCTAGGATATTGAAGTACTCCAAAACTAAAAACTCATCTCCATGGTAGAATGTGGAGTGTAAAATGACAGTGAAAGAAAGGAGCACTGCTTATAAAAAAGCAAAAAAGTCAACAAATGACAAGTTCCAAAGGGATAGCCATGTTAGTCAAGTTCAGCAAAACAAACAAGGACTCCTGTGGCACTCTTAAAAACTAACAAATTTATTTATCACATGAACTTTCTTCAAATGCTTGAAAATGGAAAACTTACAGTATGGGAGGGAAAAATAAATGCAGTGAAGTGTGTGACTGGATCACATCAGACAATTCAAACAATTGATTTGCTGAACCAGTCTGATCTGATTCGGTGATTCATTTGATATATTTATTTTTTCATTCCCATACTGTAAGTTTTCCATTTTTAAGCATCTGACAAAGTGGGATTTATCTCAAAGCTCATGTGATAAGTAAATAGTGAAGATCTAAAGAAGTGTAAAAACTAGAGCAATAGCACAAAATGATGAAAAAAATTACAGTTGGAAGAAATAATGTGGGGAGATATAGCAAAGTGAATGGAATTCACATTAATAACACAGATGCATCCTAGGTCTTATTAGACCTGACAACATAATTGAAAGGTCTGATAATTAGCAAGTGGGAGCTTTTAGGAGAATGTGTCTGGGAGGTGAATAATGATGGATACCAAAGTGAAAATTTCCACCAGATTAAAAGGAAGTTGATTGAAGAGAATCATGATCTTATGTAGTTGGGATAAACATGAAGATACTATCCTGAATGAATGGTTTTGTGCAGAGGTGTTGCTGGTGCCTGGCACATGGGGCATGTGCCCTGAGTCCTGGTGCCAGTGCCCCGAATGCCTAGCATGCCCCCTGCCTCTCCTGACCATGGCAAGGCATCTGGGACCAGACCAGCTGTGGCAGAGCCTGCCTCTCCTGGCCAGGGATCTGTGGCTGGGCTGGCAGCAGCAGGAGCCTGGGGCCCTGATTCTGGATTGGGGCCAGGGGGTGGGGCTGGGGCCAAAGGGGCTGGGCCCTGAGTCTTTCCCCAGGGCAACAATGCTCCTGGTTTTGTATGCAAGAACCTGCGAAAGCTAGTGATATAACACGACTACCTCTCCAGGTAAAGATAATGTATGTACCATAATGTTTAAATATCTGAAAGCAGTCAAAGTTCTCTTGGAAATATATAACACTATATGGGGAGCCAGTAGGGTGAAAATATGCAGTAGAAATTCCAAACTTGAAATTAGACAAAGGTTTCTAAGCCTCAGGGCAGTGAAGTTGTGAAACAGCTTTCGAAGGGGAGTAGTAAGGGCAAGAAACCTGGCTGGCTTCAAGACTGAGCATGACAAGTTTATGGAAGGGATGGCATGATGAGGCAGGTTAATTTGGCAGTTTACTGATCTTTGACTACTAGTGGCATATACGTTCTGTGGGATGTGAGGGGATGTTAGCTAGGGTGGGTTCTGAGTTACTATAGAGAATTCTTCCTGGCTGGTGAGTCTTGCCCACATGCTCAGGGTTTAGCTGATCAGCATATTTGGAGTCAGAAAGGAATTCCCTAGGGCAGATTGGGAGAGACCCTGGAGGTTTTTCACCTTTTTCTGCAGGATGTGCATGGGTCACTTGCTGGTGGATTTTTGATACCTTGAAGTCATAAAACCATGACTTGAGCATTTCAGCAACTCTTCATAGGTTACAGGGCTGTTACAGGAGATGGTATTGGCCTGTATTGTGCAGTTGATGAGATCACTAGATGACACTAAAGTTTGAGTCAATATCAGTTGATTATTTGGAAAACAGTGACATTCTAGATAAAGTGCAGAGACGATTCAGCATTAGTTACACTGTTAAATTAGCAACAGAAATATAAAGTACATGTTTCATGATAAGTTTCAAAATATTTCTAAATATTGAATAGTCTTATGGCATGTTATGGGGGAAAAGCTTATTGTATAAAGTGAGTGCACTAGGGATAAAGTGGAAAGTATATTGGGTGAAGTAGAATTTTTCAGTAAAAGGACTCTGTCATAGTTGGTAAAGTAATATTGAGCACATATAATAAAAATTATCAACACTTTTCTGTGATGTATCAGCCTAACCTTATTGAATATTAAGCTAAATGATCCTTCAGAATAAATACATGCCAGGCGATGTGTCATTCTGTTCACACATGTTTGTGCTTTGTGGATTAGGAGCAGAAAGAGTGAAGTGGCAAAACAGATACTCAACAAAGCATAACAGGAGACCTGAAACTGGGAAAGTTCATGGAGTTTGAAGAGCTCCACTGCTAAAACCAAAGGACTGATGTTCACATAAAGGAAAGCTATATTTTCAAAAGGTTCAAATATTTAGGGATATTGCTTGATACCTAAATTACTTCAGAAGGATCATATAAATGATGTTAAAGATAAATACAGGATTAGTCTTCTAAAGAAGTCTTTCTGGGACAAGTTGAGGGGGTAGATAAGAAAAAAACTGCTGCTGGTATACAGACATTTAATCAGGCCAGTTATTGACTATTGCCAAGCTTTTAGCATCAAAGTCAGAACTTAAAAAAATTAGATTTAGTGTAAGTCCAGGCATTAGGAATTGTGTGCAGTGCATTCATTACAGCACTTGTATGTATGCAACAGGTAGGTTCGAGTGAAATTCCAGTTTAGCTATGAAGCTATTGGATCTAACTTTCTGGACCAAAGTCAATGGGGACTGAAATGATAGTTGAGAATTCACTAGGCAAACTATAGGACACTATGTTAGAACACCACATGTCATCTGAGGCACAATGAGGATGCAGGAATTGAAAGACTAAGGACAGCTGAATGAAGTCAAAGCTTTTAGTCCTGAGAAAATTAGTTATAGATGGAAAAATCACATCCAAACATGAATTTAGATTTATATTGTAAACTTAAGAGTAAAGAGACAGTAGGTTTTAAAAAATAAGTATATCCCTTTATAGATAAAATGAGTGAGTTTTGTCGCCTATCTACAAATAGGTCCAAGAAAGCAGACACAGGAAAAGTAAGGAGAGCATATTGTATATCAGAATAGGGAATTAGCACATCTAAAAGAATCTCTGACAATATAGCTGTCATGGCAGCTGGACGAGCAGCAATACTACTGGCATTAAATTGGATCTGGGATGTGTGCCCAGCAGCAGTCATTTTTTTTCAGAGTCTATCTCACCCTTTATGGTGATAAAAAGGATGTCTCAGTGTGTAGAACTGATTTAATCAATGAAGTTATATTTTTAAGAGCAAACTTAGCACAGATGGGATGCACGTAGCATTTGCTGGGATCCCAGTGCATATTGGGAAACAGGGAATGAAATGGCAGACTAAGCAGCTAAAAACATGAGAAATGGAAGGATTGAGAAAGAAATACCCTCGAGTAAACAGGAATTCAGAAGCTTAGTACAGGAAAAACTTAAAAGAAGAATTGCAAAAAAGAAAATATCAGATAAATGGGGGTAGGGGAAAAGTGTGGTGGTTTTTTTTTTTTTTTTTTAAATTGGACCATAGACGTGAACCTGAACAGGACAAATGAAGCACTTTTGCTTTGAGTACCAAGTGGCCAGTGTGATTTAAATGAAAATCTCTTTCCAATAAAAAGACAAGGATGGATCATGTGCACTCTGCAAGATGGAAGAAACAGCTTTTATGGCTATACAAGGGCTCTGAAGAAAGGAAAGAGGTTTTTGAGGAATTCAGGTGTCTTAGGCTAAAAAAATCAAGGCACTGGAGAAATGGAGTATTATGTAAAAAGCATTGTTACCTGAAACACACAGGGCAGAGAGAGGAGATATAAACCAAGTACTGAGGAATTTTAGTTGGTGGCAATTCAATCAAATTGGTTTTTACCATGAAAAGAGAGAAGGGAGTTTCAGGGAAAGTAGTCTGTAATCCTTCCATTGGAGGAGGGAATCTGGGCTGGTGTATCCTGAGCAAGGGAGACCACAAGATAGAACAAAGAAGTAGGAAGGAGTCCAGGAAAATAGCAATAGAGTCTGGGACCAAGCATACCATCATTGTTGGACATGTGATCCCTGAGTTGGAAACCCAAGTAGTGAGTGGGCCTAGGTTAGCTTTCCAACCAGTGGAGTAGGCTCTGGGAGGGGCAGTGGCTGCAAGAGGGTGAAACTGGTGAAAAGGGCAGGAGAATTGGTAGAGGGGGACTGGATGGGAGTGTGCAGCTGAGCATCAGGGAAGGATTTGGCTCCTCCACTCTTGAAGTTCTTCTGGCATCTGTGGCTGGACGACCTTAACTAAAATTATCCCTGTAGTTTTTGTCCAGGGACTCATGTCAGAGGCATCATACACAGACCTTTTTGTTACCAGAGTGTGTGCTGCTTCCATTTGGATTATGGCTTCCTACATGGCATATATGTATCGTATGGTGTGTATATATATATGTAACCATAAGATGCATGGCAAAAATTTCCCTTCTCACCCCTATGGGTGGTATGTGTCTTCCTCAACCTCGGGTCCTCTACCAGAGGCCTGGGAGTTTGAGGGTTCTGCGCAGTATCTGCACTCTTCTGGACAGAGAGCTCTGATGTTGTTCCTGGGATCTGTTGGAGCCACTCTCCCAGCTTAGGAGTCACAGGCCTGAGTGCTCCTACTACCACTGGGACCACTTTGGCCTTCACTTTCCACATCCGCTCTAGTTCCTCTTTCAGGCCCTGGTACTTCTCCAGCTTCTCATGCTCCTTCTTCCTGATGTTGCTGTCACTTGGCACTGCTACATCTATCACCATCGCTGTCTTCTGGTCCTTGTCTATTACCACGATGTCTGGTTGATTGGCCAGTACCTGCCTGTCTGTCTGGATCTGGACGTCCCACAGAATCTTAGCCCTGTTATTCTCCATGACCTTCTGTGGGATCTCCCATCTGGTCTTGGGAGGGTCTAGCCCATACACTGTGCAGATGTTCCTGTACACAATGCCAGCTACTTGGTTGTGCCGTTCAGTGTGTGCTGTTCCTGCCTGCATCTTACATCCTGCCACTATGTGCTGGACTGTCTCTGAGGCCTCTCTGCACAGTCTGCACCTTGGGTCCTGTCGAGTGTGGTAGACCCCTGCTTCAATGGATCTGGTGCTTAGTGCCTATTCTTGTGCTGCTATGATCAGTGCCTCGGTTATTTTTTAGTCCAGCCCTTTCCAGCTACTGGTAGGATTTCCCAATGTCAGCCACCTCAGCTATCTGTTGATGGTACATCCCATGCAGGGTCTTGTCTTGCCATGGCACTTCTTCT
>ML681982.1:42040003-42217563 GCA_007922195.1 Podocnemis expansa | reverse complement strand
GGTGGTGGTAGGAGCACTCGGGGCTGTGACTCCTAAGCTGGGAGAGTGTCTCCAACAGATCCCAGGACCAACATCAGAGGTCTCTGTCCAGAAGAGTGCAGTGCTAGGAACAGCTAAGATACTGCGCAGAATCCTCAAACTCCCAGGCCTCTGGTAGAGGACCCGAGGTTGAGGATGACACATATCACCCATAGGGGTGAGAGAGGAATTTTTTTATACACACCCACTCACCCACCCACCACTGAGAGCTGGAAAAGCAAATTCTGTACTGAGGGAGATGAATGGAATATTTCCTTAAAGGGACACCCTAGATATTTTCCACTTTGTATACATATCTCATTATTATAATCCATGTATCTAGCTGATATATTTACCTTATTTTTGGATCCACAATTTAGTATTCTCCTTGCTGTTCTTCCAGGACCAGAAGAGGAATCTTAATTTTTTCTCTTGAAAAGAAGTCTTGTCATTGGAGTATCTGAATGACAAAGAATGATTTATAATTCAATGCAGACTTCTCATACAACAAGCCTTTTAAAGAGATAGTCGTGTCTGTGAAGTAATGTGGTGTTTTAAATAGCTATCAATCATATAGTAATCTGAACAAAAATGCAGAACTTTCTTCAGACTATCTTGATTACATATCATTTCTTGTTTTCAGAAGGTTACCCATGTCAGTTTGTGTGCAGCAAAAACAAGAGTCCTGTGGTGTCCTAAAGACTAATAAAGTGGGTTGGAACCCACAAAAGTTATGCCCTAAGAAATTTGTTAGTCTTCAAGGTGCCACAGGACTCTCGTTGTTTCTTTTTCCCATTCCTTTTGTCCTCAGTTTGCCAAGATTGAATAAGTGTCTGCACAAGTACACAGCAAAAAAATTTCAATAATATGTGACAGTGTTCAAAGCATAAAATATTTAGTTCACCATTTTGTTAAAATTTTCATTTTTATATTGAAATAACAGTAATGACTTAATGCTTACAATAACCTGTAGTGATGGAAAATTAAAAGTAAGTTGAAAATATAACAAGTGGCACACGTAAGTATTTGATGTCATGAGGAGGCACTTTCCAAACTTCAATTTGAAAATGTAAAGAGGTCTGTCTTGTTTATAGTAGGTTTGACATAATATCGTAAAAAAACAGTTTGGGTATGTTCAAATCTAGGGTCAGATCTTTTTAGAGTGTATAGCACTTCCTCTCATTGGCTTCTGATACCTCAGCATGAATTGATTAGTTGGCTTTTTTTACTGTCACTTCATCCACCCAGGAGAGGTTAGACTTTTAATTTTGTAGGAAATGTTTTGTGTGAAGCTCCTATTCTCTTATTTCCTATAATTGACAGAAAAGCAGGATTGGTTTGCTAGGTAAATGTGAAACGTTATGAGTAAAATATCACTACTGATTTCTTGGCTAGGGAATTCTTTAAACAGTCAGCTCTATTTCTGGCTTATTGGTTCCTGGGCCCACTTAATCTGCTTTAGCTACAGGTATATCTTCACTGCACAGTTAACCTCGATCAGCATCATATCTAAGCACCTGTATTAGCCTCTGCATTTCCCCAAAATTGGCTTCTCATTGAGCACAGTGCTCCTGGGAAACGTCAAATCTGATATAGTGTGAGATTTCTAAGGAATACTTGATAGTCCGGCTGTTTCTTCCAGATATGTCCCAAGACCACAATATTCAAACAGAAAGGGATTGACCCTTACACTGCCCACCAACTTTGCTCTTGTAAAGATAGCATCTGAGTTCTGAAGAAAGCTAATCTCTCCAGAGAGGGTAGGAAGGTCTTTCTGCAACAAATATAGAAGACAGAGGATATTTCTGCATTCTGTTCTGAATTTTCCAGTATTTCTCTGGATCCGTGCCATGGAAGGGTGATGGAGGAATGGAAAGGAGTTTTCTTTGGTGGATGGCTGACAATGTTATTTGATCCTGTTTGACAATTTGTTTTTTAATGAGATAGAGGGTACTATGTGGCAACTGAGTAAGTGTCAGGGCACCTACATATTTTGTCTAGGGATCCTTTATTTATATTTATATTTTAATCACTAAGGCTAGGTCTACATTTACATTGTTAAATTGATTTAACTTAAATAGAACTAATTAAATCAAACTAATAATCATTAAATTGATTTAGGTTAAATCGATTTAACGTGGCTCCACTAGAAATCCAGATTGAACGAGCATGTCTATGGACAGGACTTACTAGTTTGCATTAGGAGAGGGGCACCATGGAACGTGTGGCAACATGGCACCCAAGATGGGTCATGCCTCC
The DNA here is from genome assembly GCA_007922195.1 of Podocnemis expansa. Classification (NCBI taxonomy): domain Eukaryota; kingdom Metazoa; phylum Chordata; order Testudines; family Podocnemididae; genus Podocnemis; species Podocnemis expansa. The sequence goes on along the minus strand of ML681982.1, from coordinate 42,215,286 downwards.
GCCCAATCCCCTGCCTGGTTTTAGCCCAACGAGCAGGGAAGCAGGGGAAAAGCATCCCGCCTGGCTCTGGGCACGTTGAGCATGGCAGGGGAAAAGGCATTCCCCCGCCTTGCTGGAGTCCCATGCACTCTCAGTGCAGGGAAGGGACCCCTGTGCCCAGCTCTGGCAACGCTGGCCAGATGGCGGGGAGAAGGCACCCCTGCTCCTAGTGCACTGGCCAGGCAGGGAAGAAGAAGGCATCGCCATGCTCGTGTCCCAGTGTGCTGGCTGGGCAGTGGGGAGAAGGTGCCAGGGTGCCTTCTCCCCACCGCCTGGCCAGTGTGCTGGGAGCCAGGTGCAGGGGTGCCTTCAGCCCCCTGCCCGAGCAGCATGCTGGGAGCCAGTAGTGGGGGTGCCTTCCTGGTGCCCAGCTTGCTGACTGGGCATGAGGGTGCCTTCCCTACGCTGGGCAGCACTGGTGGAGCAGGGTGCCTTCCCCATGCTCAACTCACTGGCCTGGAATGGGGGAGCCTTCCCTGTGCTGGGCAGTCCTGCCAGAGCCAGGCACGGGAGTGCCCGTGTCCGGCTGAGTGCGTGGGGCTCCAGGCTAGGTGGCAGGGAGAAGACACCTCTGCGCCTGGCAAGCGCGCAGGGAGCTGGGCAAGGGGATGCTTTCTTCTTTCCTGCCTGGCCAGTGCGCCCAAAGTCAGGTGAGGGGATGCCTTCACCACCACCCAGCCAGTGTGCCGAGAGTTGAGCATGAGGGTCCCCACCCCCTGACTGGCCAGGAGACTGGGGCCTGATTGCCCCAGGCCAGCTGGAGAGGTGCCTTTGGGGCTGCTTGCCCCAGGTGCTTCCTTCTGGGGTGCCATGCACCCTTGGAGGGAGAAGGTCAAACCTTGCTTAAAAGCAGAACAACAGTTAAATCAAATTAACGCAGCAACACAGCATTATTTTGAACTAATAAGTTCACTTTAAGCCACCGCAGCCATGCAATGCTTTAAACTGAATTAACCATCATTAATTTGATTTAAAGTGTAAGTATAGACATAGCCTAATTCTTTTCTGTTCTATTCAAGTTTAGGTTATATGGTCCAGTGCTTGGAGTGCTAGCCATGACTTTTGATTGAACTCAGGTCTCCTGTGCTTCATCAAAGATTACTTGTGTGACCTTGGCTAATTACTTACACTCAGATCCTCAAAGGTGCTTAACTCACATTTGGCTGGATTTAGGTACCAAAATACCCTTGAAGATCTGGACATCCACATCTAAGTTCTTCACCCATAAAATGGGAATAGTGATACTTCCCTACAACAAGGGGTATTGTGTAGATTAATAGATGAAAGATTATGGGGTATTCAGATAGTACAGAAGTGCAGGCCATGTATGCAGCAGCTTCATATGCTGCAGTGATGGGCGTGGTACGTGGGTCCCTCAGTGTATATATTATATGCGTCTCTCTGTAAAAATATAGTCAATAAACACAAATTAGTTGCAAAAGAAGCTGCCTAAAATTACCATTTTAAATGGGACACCACCTTTATCATATTATTACATTGCCAGTGTATGAAGGTGAAACTCTACATTCTAACAGTAAGAAATGAATAATATTTCCCTATGGCACATCTGTTTAGAAAGCATTGTGATCATAGACCTAAATACATTTGAAAATATATATTTTAGCAATAATGTTCAAGGTGTGTTTTACTCTTCCATTTTTCATTCCATCTGCTTGAAAAGAAGGGCATGATACATAACTCTGTACTGAATGATGTAGCCCTAGTCTACAGCTAAGGGGCTTTTTGGCAGCAGTCAACAAGCAGATATCCAAGGCACATAAAATGCCTTGCATATCTGCCAGTGACTTTCTAAGCTGCTCAGACACACTGCTGGAAGCCAACGACAAATGGCTGGTGGTAAGCTTTCAGCTACGTCTTCTAGGGGGTAGGACTTCCAGCGCTGAGTTTCGGAGCACAGCAGCAAGTTCATACTCGCTGCTAATCACATGCAGAATGTCAGGCTGATAGTGGTGATTTTGCCACTGTCAATGAAGACATACCCTTAGCGTGCTGGAACATGGGTTCTAGCAGTCTTAAGATGACTGTCTGTCTGATGTTGAAATATCAAGGTGTTATAAAACATTACATTGTGGGTGGACAATTAATTAGACATATTCAGGGTTGTGTATAATTTTAAAAATGTTTGCTGATTTGAATTTGAATGCTAACATGTACTCTGGTCTGCTGGGCAGACACGTTGATGTATATCAACTAGAATATTTCCAGTTCTTTCCAGATACTTTTGAAAGCCTAAATGAATCATCCAGTATTTGCATGTGCTTTGCCCTGCTGTATTCTTCATGAAGCCCATGTCAGTACTCTATTATCCATTATTATTATTATTTTTAATTATACATCACCATAGAGGCATTGTGCTTCCATTTATATTTCATTAAAGCAAGAAGGTTGAAAGCATAGATGAAGTACAAGGCATTAACATGTATTAACATTATAGTGTCAATGCCTTAACATGATGATATATAATTTTTAGTAGTAATCACATAATGAAAAGCAAAGAGAGATTCCTAACCTCTTGATCTCAAAGCAATTAAATATATTAAAGCCTTGCTAATTTACACTTTGCTAATCCAAACATTCCATAATTGGCACATAAAAGCCAATGGCCTTTTGTTATATCTCAGTTAAAATTTAGAAGAAGAAAGCTGTAGTTCCAGGTCATTATATGGTGTTAGCAGTATCCTGCAGATCACTTGCTAGTATAACGTGAAGTGTTATCATCAGTAACATATAAAAAATATACTTGAAAAACTGTTATGATACATTGGCTCTCTGTGTGTTCTCTAATTCAGAAAATCCAGTATGCTGTAACTGATTGTCCAGTCTTACACAAAATAGTGAAGAAAGATATAGGTAGATTTTTCTCTGGTGACAGTGCTATGGTCAGAGGAAGAGAAGTGAGGGTAAATAGGTCTAGAGCTTGTTATTCAGGTAGGGCATTTGTGTCCAGTTTTGGGTGCCTCACTTTAAAAAAAAAGGTAAACACTATTGATTGGTAGAAGTTGGAATAGAGCAGCAGAAATGACAAAAGCTTAGAAAACCCCGTTTATGAGGAATGGTTGAAAAACGGACATGATTAGTCTTAAATAAAGACAGTGGTGCTATGTCTACACTACTAGTTATTTTGAGATAATTATTTTGATTTTTATTTTGAAATAATTATTTCAAATTAATATTATTTCAAAATTGTTATTTTGAAATAGGAGTCTGGGGAAGACTATTTTGAAATAAGGCAGGGGTTCTTATTTTGAAATAGAAAGTCTTTGCTAGACTTTCTATTTTGATATAGGAAAAGGCAATGTAAAGTATGGGGCTATTATTTAAAAAAAAAAAAAAGCCAGTTCTGTGGCTTGGAATGGCATTTTTCAAAAGAACTATTTCAAAAGATTCAATTTTTTGAAACAAATCCAGGCTTTAGTATTTTGAAATAGCGCTTCATTATTTCGAAATAACGGAGAGCTTATTTTGAAATACCAAAATGCCTGCATGGACAGGCATAAAGGTTTTTTGCAAAATAAGTCTCCTTATTTTGAAAAACTTAGCAGTGTAGACATACCCTGGGAGGGGAATGCGATCAGACAAGAAGTAACAGACATAATCTGTACTTATGAGCTTTACATTGGTATTGGGAAATTTTTTTCTAACTATAACGATAGTTAAGTACTGGGATAGATTACCATTGGAGATTGTGGAGTCCTCATCACTTGAGTTTTTTAAGAACACGTTAGACAAATACCTGTCAAGGACGGTCAACCCTTCTTGGTTCTGGCTCAGTGCAAGGCACTGGACTAGATGACAATTTGAGGTTTCTTCCAGCTCTATATTTCCATTATTCTATGACAAACTGAGAGAAATTTACTGAACTTTCTACACAGTTTGATTACTGCTAAGAAAACTAAATTAGCAGGGCAATACTGTTGCCAAGGGTATCAAAAGTGACTGGTGATTGTGAGTGCCTCCATTTTTTGGTGTGCAACTTAAAGTACCTTAAATTGGCTTGATTTAAAAAAAAAATATGCTAAGCACTCAGCCTCTTAAAATCAGTCCATCTATTGGGCCTGCTTTACGCAAAAATAATGGGCACCCAGTGACTTTTGTCTGGTACCCAGATGCGTATGGGTAGTGCCCAGATATCTGCTATAATTGAGGTGCTGGTTACCATGGTACTCTTTTCATAGAGTAGTAGTTATTCAGTATGTTAAAGTTTTATTAATTATGTAACACTTCATGTGCAGTTAGCATAACTATAAGTATGTCCACACAGGCTTCTTATTTCGAAACAACAGAGGTTGTTTTGAAATAAGAAGTGGCATGTCCACACGATGCACCATTATTTCGAAACCATTAAACCTCGCATCTAATCAAAATAGCCCTTGTTTTGAAATGGTTATTTCGAAACAATGGTGTTCGGACACGTTTCGAAACAACACCATTGTTTCAAAACAGCTGTTTTGAAACAACATGTCCGAAGGGCCTTGTTTTGAAATAATCATTTTGAAACAAGGGCCATTTTGAAAGCAGGCTTTCCCTTAATTCGAATTAACTTATGTCAAAATAAGAACTTTATTTCGAAATAACTGATTTCGAAATGGGTTATTTTGAAATAATGATGTATGTGTGGACATTGGCCATTCTGATGTATTGGCCAATGCTTTCAACTTGGTCTGTTAGGCAGTTTTCCAGAAGTCAGTGGAATGTCTCAAGGAAAACCTATGAAGAAGCCACAGAGGAAATAAACTAAACAAATAGGTAAATTTAGTTTGGATTTACATGAGGCATAGGGAGGAAGAGCTCTCACTGTATTACGTAGCAGCACTGGGGAGTCCTGTCAGTCTCTCTCCCTTTTGGGAACCTAGGGTATAGAAGTCCTGTAGTCTGAGAGCAACAGCTCTGCTGGTCTCTAATTTTAAGACCCCAGAGTTGGTATTTTTGCCTTTAATGTTAGTTGTTCCTGCTCTGGGAATCTTTTCTGGTAAAAAGGTCTCTAAATATCCACACTGTCACTTCTTTTCTCTCACTTAAATTGCTGCCACACCGTGATTTTGTATACAGAGCAGAAAAAAAAAATATTTTTTCCACTTGTATTTTTTTATTTATGATTATACTCTTTCTCTCTACCAAAACAGCTGGAGTGCCTGAGGAGAGGTGGCAGCAGCAATTATGTCCTGCAAAATCTAATTGAAATGGGCTCTGGTCGAGAGGGAACAGCTCCCAAGAAGCTGAGATCATGTGATCATATTGCTTGTAAAAGCTGAGCAGGAAGTTAAAACTGGATACCAGGAGCTCTGAGAGAAGTTTGGGCAAGACTGTGTCAATTGCAGGAGTGTATAAATGCTGTGGGTGTCCTCAAGCCGTGGTGAGCTATAAAAATCTATTTGGGGGAATGTGAAATTCTTTGTCTTGTTATATATTTCTTTGTTAATAAACAGGTAGCCCTTTTCTTTCACCTTACAAGCTAGCAGCCTTTTTGGGTTATTTCTTATTAGCCCAACCTTAATCACCGTGGGCATGTCTACCCTGTAAAGGCTTTTTGGGATAAGAAGCCTTATCCTGAAAACCTTTTCCGTGTCCGGGGAGTCCATTTTGCTTTTTCAAAAAAAAAAGCTTTCCAGTATATCAAAACACTGGAGCACTTTTTCGAAAAAGCTAAACCAGGCTTATTTTGAAAAAGCACTTTTTTTTTTTTGAAATAGCCTTTTTCATAAAAATTTCAGCACTTCTATATACAAGAGGGCTTTCCCAAAAAATAAAAATAAATCTGCCTCCCCCCCCCCCCCCCGAGGCTTTTTTGAAATAACTTTTTCAAAAAAAGTCATCGCTGGACATGGCAATGGCTTTTGTCCAAAAAGCCTCCCTAGCTTTAAAATTGGTTTCCTTTTTTTTTTTTTTTTTGAAGAGAGATCCCAGTGTGGACTCTTTCTTTTTTGAAAAAATGAAAAACACTGCTATATTTTTGAGACAGAGTTCTCCTGGACTCCTCTCTCAAAATAACATTTTTTTTGAAAAAAGTTGTTTTAGAATAGTTATTTCAAATTTATTTCAAAATATTTTTTTTTTGAAAAAACCTTTTTCGAAAAAGTTCTGCAGTGTAGACATAGCCTGTGACAAGTATACTGGCAAGTGTCCATCTATTGATTTTGTAGCCTCATGCTAGGCTCCAGTTTTTGAAAAATCTACTTTTGTTGTCACTGAATAGCAAGCAAAATATTCAGAATATTTACTCCAATTTAAAGCTATATTTTCTGAGATTACTGTACTGTAAGCAGGAGATAATGATGAATATCTTTCATAATGATAACACCTAATTAAGACGACCATAATATTATATGGTACTTAATGCAAATATAACAGGAGCACTATGAGATGCTAATTTTTTTTTGGTCTTCATTTGTAGTGTGTTCGTAGCACAACTTCTTTTCACGTTCCTCTAAAATCATCTTTGATACTTCAGTGGTATGAATGTGACACGTCATTTAAAGCTGTCTGACTTTAACAAAGCAAACACACTTTAGAAACATTGGACCTTTTATCTCTGTTAAGCAGATGCTCACAATACTGGATATAATTAATGAATTGCTGTCGTCCTGAAGTGAAACTTACTCCAATGTTATACTATGACAGAGAGTTCTTAACTGAATAAACATAAGGATGTGATTTGCTTCATAACTATATTCTTAACATTAACACTTGCTTTTGTTCTTGGAGTTCAGCCTAAAAAGGCAACTGTATTTTATTCCCATAAAATAGCCAGTTAAGCTTCAAATATCTGGATAGGCAACATTCATATTGTATTAGTTGAATTACAGGATTGATTCTTTGGCTGTAGGAATGAAATGTGTGTGTATCAGTCTAGGAATTTTAAGTATAATATAGTTTGTTAGCATCTTATAAGATTAAGTCTGAGTCATTCTAAAGATCAGATCCTGAATGGTGATTCACTACAGGGAGGTGATTTACTGGGCATGAATGCAGGTAGGTCATTTGAGAAGGGGCGAAAGAGAATATACAATTGAATCATAACATTGTCATAAACAGGGAATAGTCATACAAATTCTGAGTTCAGTTTAACTTTCCTTTTCATGAATATATGAAATCAGAGTTTTGATGTCATGTTTCTTCTTATTTTCATTGTGCCTGAAAGACTTCCTAAAGACTAGACCTCTTGAACCAGGTGCTGTATAAACACAGCCACGATTGCCCTGGAGATGTTACTTACAATCCAGTTTACTGTGCAAGAGGTGAATATAAGAAATAATGGAAAAAAGCAAAAGGAAAGGAGGAGGATGGTTACAATAAGATCAAACAGGTAGAAGCTAGAAACATGCACAACACAAGAGTTTCCAAATAATTAAAAGTGTATCATAATATAACTAAAACATTAGTTTAGTTCCAACTGCCTCTCAAACTATTGGATTTGTTGTAGGCAGAAGTGGGTCTTAAGGAAAGGTTTGAAAGGAGAAGGATAGTGGATGAGAAAATCATGGGTATTCCATGAGTGACAGGGTGAAAGAAAATCATGGAAGAAAGCGCAAGTGGTTTTGCAAGGACCAGATGAATCTTTTGTCAAAAACTGTTGACAAAACTCATGGGGTATGTCTACACATCTCTTTTATTTCGAAATAACACTGGTTATTTTGAAACAAAAGAGATTAGGTCCACATGACGATTTCTTATTTAGAAATGACAGGATCTGTCATTGCAAAATAAGAACCATCATTTTGAAACTGATTAAACCCCATTCATTTCGAAATGGCTGTTGTTTTGAAATGGTTATTTCGAAATAAGGCTGTTTGGACATGTTTCGAAACAAAACCATTTCGAAATAACAGCCATTTCGATAGCAGGCTTTCCCTTAATTCGAATTAACTTATTTCAAAATAAGGAGTTTATTTCGAAATAACTCATTTCAAAATACTTATTTCGAAATAATGATGTGTGTGTAGACATAGCCATGGAGTCTCAACTGATGTGATACAACTTTGAGAAGAGTATATATTTTGGAAAGGGACGCTAAAACGACAACAATAATTTTGAATTAGATGTAATGTCAAATGGCAGGAGGTGACATGGCGGATTACTTTAACAGCTGTGTCTTGCATGTATTGGAGTGGAAGGAGAGGCCAGAGAGGGTGAGACTACAGTAATTCAACCAGAAAACAGGAAGGGGTTGAGTGAACTTTAAGAGAATCTACAGTAAAGGGTGCTTCTTAGAAATATACAGGAGGAAGAAGCAGCAAGATCTGTAAAGAACATTAATGTGTGCCAAGTGAAAGAAAGAGCTTAATCCTGCCATAAGGGATTGCTTGTTGTGACTGAGCTAGCATTAACTCATTACTCCGTCTGTCTCTATGCCGAGGGGCAATGTATATGTGAGAGACCCAAATGATTCTTGAAAATGTAGTATCAGCTGCTACTGCTTTTGTGAACATCACCATTTTATATAATGTTCACTCTCGTCATACTTTCCTAAAGCCCTTGCTAAATCAGAGAAAGCATCAGTACTGTATTAGTATTATCCCTCTAATGACATTCAAGAACTCTTGAAGTACTTGTAATCAAGGGAACTGGAGGAAGAAGCATGGGGAGGCAGCAGCTTTTGAGGAGAAGAATGATATGGAGACAAGACTGCTTGGGAGCATAGAAGAAATAGGTTGTGTATGTGGGTTGCGTAAGAGGACTAGCAAAAGAATGAACATGAAGAAAGGGAAGAGGATGAGTAACCATATGTGAAGGGTAAAAAGCAAATGAGATTAGGTGAAAGAGAATCTATGTGATAGCTAGAAAGAAATTAGGAGCCAGGTCTTCAGCTGCACTCAGCTCCCATTATCCTTTTCACAGAATTTGTATGCCAAGCTATAGAACTTAGCAGAGACATAACCCTCTGCTATAGAATTCTCTAAGTTTGTTAAATTCTGTAGAAAGACTATTCTCATTCTATGTGAGCAATGAATTATTCAAACAAGTTGGAATTCATAGCTAGCTAGATCAGTTTATTCATTTTTTTGTATTGTACAACATTTTAAACAAAGTTTCTAAATGATCTTGAGCTGATCCAAAAGTCACAATGAAGTAAAGCATATCTTAGAAGTGCAAGCAGGAAAATAAGTCTTATACTTCAGCAAACAATGGGTTGTCGTCTTTGTCTGGAGACACCTGAATTGCTGCGGAGCAGTGAATGTATAGATAGGAGCCCATTTTTGTGTGATTCATAGTTTTGTGGGGTGAGAAAAATTAGTTTTCTGTGCTTTACTTCACAAGAAAAATGAATTAGACTCATTGTTGTCATTAGACAGAATATAGGTGAACTAATCAAATCAAACCTGGATGCAAAACGAGGACAGTTGCCTGAGTGGCTTTAAGGAGGAAGCCACTGCTTTTATTAAACTTAAGCACATAAAGAGAGGTGCTACCAGCCTATCACCCACACTAGGTGCTTAATTGGTTCCACTATGTGAAACATAGGACAAGATAGATTGTCCTCAGCCTAGCCCCTCCCCCCAATATTAGGCTTATTCTGAGCACCACTGTCCCACAAGGGAGACAGGGTGCAGAAGGAAAGGGACCTCGACCCAGGAGAGCAACATAGTTTCGTCCTATCCCATGAGTCCAGGGTCCATTAGCAAAATCCCAGGTCTCTTATCTTTTAGGAACTCTTCATTTTATCTCTTTAACTACACTAGAAACTGGCTTCAAGGTGTAATGTACCATGTACTTCAGTTAGGTACTGAAAGCATTCTTACTTAAACTATTGTGGATTGAAGGTATTATGAGGAAAACTAAAGGAAAAAAAATCTTTGGTCCTCTGTCAGCTGTCACTATTAGAGTGTGTGTGTGTGTGTGTGTGTGTGTGTGTGTGTGTTTGGCGGTGGGGGGGAGGAATCCTTCCTGGCCCCTAAACAAGTGATCAGGTAGACCTGCAGCATCTGTCAGGCTCTATTCCCATTCTTAGTTCAAGGTGGGTGAGCTGGGGCTAGTGAAAAAGAGCTGAAAGAGGCTTCATGTTGCCCAGGATACAGGTTGAATCCCTTGAACTAGAGGATATTGGCAAATCCTTCCTGCCCCAACTGGCCGATAAAGGGTAGGAGACTCCAAGTGGAGGAGGAGTACTACCTGGTACCCCTTAGCCAGTGTCTCCTGATTTTGGGGCTGTTGCCCTTCATTACTGGCCCATCAAGTTCTCCATCCCATTTAGATTGGTGGCTAGCATATGTGTGTGTTTTATTGGCCCAGTCCTCCAATCCTTATCCTGTTTTTACTTCCTTTCGGGCAGTGAGTTCAGTGTGTGTTTGCTGAGTGTGGACTGAGTAAACACTGAGTAGAGAAACCAGGATTTTGCCCCATCAGACTATTCAATATTGCACATAACAGTTCTATACCAGACCTGTGTTGCAATGCAATTAGCAATTTTAGTTACTAATTGTCAAATCAGTACTAATTATTGGTTTATGCAATTTTCATGCTTTGTCATACAATATTCCAAAAATGCTTCTGAATATATTCTCTTTGGAGTATTTTTCTCTTGAGAAAATGAAGAGCTTTCAAAACAACTTTGAATAATAATAATTGTTTTGACAGTCAAGCTATTGAGAGTCGTGTTTATATTTATTCAAAGAAGCTAGATTTTTAGACTGTGTATAGAGCATTTCTGGGTACTCAGGCTGTTAGATTGATACTGTAAGGAAAGATTCATTCAGATGCAGAAATGGGAGAATTTTATACTAAATTATTTTATTTAATAAATCAGGATTGCGTGCTTGCTGAATGCAACAAATTTACTAAAATTGCCATTCTTTTGGTGCTGTGAATGAGTCTGTGTAGACCACTATAGCAAGTGATTGAGAAATAAAGGCTGATTGTATTGCTTGCAAAACAATCTGTGCAAAGGTTAAATAGAATATCAGACTACAGACATGTTTATTTCTTTTGCAAAAGCAGATTGATAACATAGTGGATCAGACAGCATATGGCCTCTTGTAAGAATCAAAGGAGGTCCTGCCTCTAACACAAAATTAAAACAGAACAATACAAGTTCAGATACCTCCAAAGATGGGGGTTGCCCATCATTGATTCAAGCTGATAAAATCAAGCAGATGAAATGTCCTTCCTTATACCACCAGGAAACTCAAATAGACTTTTTTTTTTCTAAGAGCTTTTTGAGGGGGAAAAGATTTACATTTGGAACTTTCTTGTTTTTTCTATCCAAAATCCTGTGTATTTGTATTTAAAGCATCTTTTATTTTTAAATAGTTTAGTTCCCTTGTGCCCTTGTCTAGTTCTATCATGTTCAGCACAGTGTGATCCTCAGATACGTTCAAATATCAGCTTGTTCTTGTCACCTACCTTTTCCTAGTTTTACTACATCATATTACCAAAACACATTACATTCTGACATTTCCTGCATGTAACAGTTAAGAGAATGATGATCATCATAGATCTCAGTAGTCGCCAGAAGAAATAGTATTAGCTTCTTGATTGCCTTTAGCACAATGAATTAAGAAAATGCAATGGCAAATAAAAAAAAGTACAATAATCGAGGAAAACCAAACTGAAACAATAATTGTGCCATGTAGTGTATACCAGGGGTGGCCAAATTTATGGAACTCAAGAGCCATACAAGTTGATTATTAAACCTTTGAGAGCCGTGCTGAAGCATATAGCTATATGCTTTTACCTATTCCAAAATGACTAAGTTTAAAATTCATTGCACGCTTTGATTGTATTGTAAAAAGAGGACAAATATTGATCCTACTGATGTCAGATTCTAATAATTACTTAAGATTACCATGAAAACTAGGCCTATACAGTAAAAACTTAGCTGCTGCTTGATGTAAAAGACTATAAGCTAGTGGGGAGTTTTTAAAAATGCTGATCATGCTGCACTTCTCCCAACCATCCTGACCCCCTCCTGAACTCCTAGGCTGGGGCTGCTTTGCTAAATTGATTTGCTAACATTCTTCCAGGAGCCACAGTTTTTCATTCAAGAGCCACGTGTGGCTCCTGAGCCACAGTTTGGCCATGCCTGGTACATACCATCTGTTTGGAATATATTTCTAAGATTGTGCTATTTAGTCCTATGCACGTGCAAAAACAAGGAGTAGAGGGTCTGAAGATCTGCTTCCTCTCAAAATGCACCCTTTCACCAGGTCCTTACACTCTTGCCAAACAAAAAATGGTCAGAAAGGGGAGATACCATGACCATTTTGGGCTGGTTTAGAGGAAAGACACTTTATTGTAGTGTAGCAAGACAAAGTGTAGCAGCTGCTTCAATGCATACTTTCCTACTACTCCTGGACAATGATGAGTGCTTCATGTCCAATGTCTCTAGAAACTGCTGCTGAGGTGGCATGCTTCTGAACTCCCTCTTCTGGTCATGATCTGTGGCTTCAAATCATAATCTAGTCCTGAACTCAGAAAGACCAAATAAACTCAGCAAGATATGATTTCTCCTATGTGAGATTAAACTATTCATCCATCAACTTCACTATCCTGCCCCTGATACATCAGAGAAAGGAACATGTCCTTCTCCAACAAAGTACCTGTAGCCATTTGTGGAATGCTATGTGTAGGTGGAAAACACATTTTTCATGGACCAAGGATGCTTTTACTCCAGTGATCTGTTTAGCGAATCTCAGTTTCTAGCTGTCATTTCCCAGTATAGTTAGATATTTTAGCTATAGTATATTCTAGAAAATGCATGTATTTCTTCAACAAAGTGAAGAGAAAACACAGAGGAGAACCAAAATCAGCAGATGACTTGGGGAGCTTGAGCTGCTTCACCTCAAGCTTGCTCAGATCTCATAGCTGTTTGGGGTGTGTTTTTGTGGAATTAAGCTTTATCCTATGAATAGTCAATCTTAAATTCACATGTGAAGTTGACATATTTAAGTATTTGTGCCACAAGTGCTTGCATTCATCTTGTCAGGGGACAGAAACACCACAGTGACCTATCTGACCACTTATAAGTAACAACACTTTGATATGCAGCTTAATTTACAATATTTAAAGTCAACTAGAACTGTTCTTGGTCAAAAAGTTTGCAGAAGCTCAAAAGAAATGACAAAATTTTGGCCAGATACTCATGAATGATGAAGATTAATTTAGGAAATATCATCTGTGGGCAGATAGTCTGAGCAAAAAAGAGGCTAGCCTCATTGAATACATGATTCATTAAGAATTAATCTCAGGTATGTCTCTCAAGATGAATGTCAGCAATGGGCTCCAAAAGGCCAGTCTTAACTAAAAACTGATTTTTTCAAGAATATTTCACAGTTCTTAAATGGCAAGATGTACTTCTCACCTTGTGACCTTTTTGGTTGATGCTGCCTCAGAACGGTGATCTCTACACTTAAAAGCTTAGTTCAGACTTGGTTAATCCTAACTAAGTAGTTCGAAAGTTAGTTTGGTTAGTGCAGTTTTTAGTTCAAACTAACTTTTAGCTCACACTAGCCATGTTTTTTTTAGTTCAAACTAAAAAAATGTGATTTAGTTCAAACTAAAGTTAGTTTGAACTAAAAAAAACACGCTTAGTTCGAACTAACGGCTAGTTCAAATTTATTTAGTTCTAACTAGCATGTCTACATTGTGCTAGTTTGAACTAGATATACAAATTAGTTCAAACTAAGTAGTTCGTTTGAACTAACTAGCCAACTAACTAGTTCAAACTAAAATATTTTTTAATTTGAACTAGGCAAAGTCTAGTGTAGATGGGGTTCAAATTAAGGCTCCTTAATTCGAACTACTTTGCTAGTGAAGACACAGCCAATGAGTTTGTTCTTTTAGATCATGTACTCTGTGTCCTAGGAAAAGAAAAAGTGGCTTGATTTTGCCCCCCCCCCCCCCACTGTGTAATGCAGGTTTAGTTTGTTATGCTAGGTGACCAAATATGTTATGCTTTTTAAATAAACAATGAGATCTTATTCAGGGGGATAAGGCACTAAGCTGCATTTATTGTGAATACAAAAATCTAAAAAGTGTTTCTAAAATTTATGCGTTTCTGTTTACTTAAACATACAAACACAGACAGAGTTCTGCAGGAAGGGAGATAGTTACCAGCCTCAGCGTTGCTCAAGTCAAGACCAGGTGGACGAGCTCAAGAGGGTGGAGCGGGGTCCAATCAGTTGTGAAACGATGCTCCTTGGAATTACGGAACAAACCCAAAGTTTCTTTTTACTTTTTTTATAGGGCCCAGACTACATGCAAATCTACGCAAACTGCTGTCATGTTGTTCCCATATTTGATGTGGTGATCTATCACTCACAGATGTAACAAACATGTTTTTACTGTTCTGTTCCTGTTGCAAACTTAATCATTTTGTGTCCTTATGGGTCTTATTGTTTTTGTTTTTTAACTTTTCTTTAGCTATTTGGATCCTTGTTGTGTGAGAACTGGTACATCTCCCCTCCTAGCTTCCTCTTATCACTTTTAACTTTTACACACATTTACTCCTTAAACACACAAATTAACATTCTAAATTTTAACTATTTTGCTAATTAATTAACCTATACATTTTAACAAAGACAGGGGAGATTTATTCCCCTGAATTTACAATCTTGAGAAATTGCTCATGATGGTACAGTGTTGTTCGTTTTTGTCCTTGATGCATTACAATTTTAATGAACAATTTTTATTAATTGCTTTTACTGTTCCTTTGGCTTTTAAAAACAAAAATGTACTAAGACAGTATTTACCACTCTAAGACTTTGCAGCTTAATATCACTGGATGTTGCATTGTAATAAAAGTTAGCCTAGCAGATTTTTTTTTGTAACTTTGTTTTACTGCACATAATTTGAGAGATTACATTTACAACACCATTTCCTTTTAAACAGGCTTACATTGTCCCCTTCTTGACCCTTTGATTATTTAAATTAATGGGTCATTATTATTTCTGGGGCTTCATGATTAAGTATTATGTGGTGACTTGTACTTGTGCTTTTAACTTTACATACAGGTGGTTTTTTTTTTTGTTTGGTTTTTTTTTAACATTCTATGACAGTCAGGAAAATTAAACAACTGTAGCTCATTACCAAAACAATTAGCAATGGGTGATATACAATTAATAAGATACGCTTGGTAGTTAGTGACCATCCCTGAAAAATATTATACTAATGTTAGGCTGTAAATTCTTTTTTCTTGTCTGGAATTCTAATAATTTCTCTATTTGTATGCATGATTATCTAGTTTGAGTATTCACCATTATTGATGTTTGTTTTAGTAATTCTGTGGCCTCCCGTGCCTTAAACAGGTGGTCAATAAAATCATCCCAGTCCAATCCAGTATTGACTGAGAAATTGACCAATTTGCTGATCAAGAAAATATCCCTTTTTTTCAGTTTTTGGAAGATAATAGGTGTGGTTTACTGTATAAATTACATGAATATTGCATCTGCATTCATCCACAGGGGGATAACTTACATTTCCATTTTCCCAGTAAATTGGTTCCCAGGCACTAATACCACCATACACAGTTCTAGTGGAATTATTTATTTTATTTTAAACACATGTTTCCAAAGAAGTGTTGGAGCTGTGGGGTTCTGGTGTGGTTGGTGAGCATATTGATGAGCATGTGGTATAGATGAGCATACCCACCTCAGGGGACTCCAAAAGGTACACACTGGTGTCCAATAATTTCCCATTCTTTTCCGCTCACTGCCTCATAATCTGAGGCAGTCAGAAAGGTCCTGTGTGCAGTATAGGGAGTGGGCCAACTTTCCATACCTCCACCTTTGTAGCCTGCTGGTGATCTAATTTAACAACAATTTTCTTTGATAACATTTTTATGTTAACAGTACTAGAAACATATTGCATCCATTCTGATTGATGTGTGTGAAACAGTGATTTTCTTTGTTGCTTTAAGAAATGTGTTAATACTTTAACATTTCCCAATGTTATTCATAGCATTTCATGTTTGACTGTAGCAAAACTTAGTATTTACATTTCAGCACATCCCATAGCTAAAGCTGTTTATATTTTAAATTCCTTTTTGTTTGTTTAACATTAACTATTAAGTGCCCTGCAAATAGTGTAGTGGCTAGCACCTCTGCTTAATATGCAGAAGGTCCTGGGTTCAAGCCCCAGGGGGGGGGGTTGGACTCAATGATCTCACAAGGTCCCTTCCAATCCTATGATTTGATTGATGGTATTTAGCCATTGCCACATGTTTCATTTAGCTTTAAGGTTTTCTAGACTAATTTGTACTAAGTTTATATTAGTATGCTTTTGCTTTTGTATTATATATATATATTGTAGCTGGGACAGCAAGCTTAATTTGTTTTTAATTACTTTTATTTTACAGTACTTACCTACCCTGTGCCAGCCTTTACCCCCTCTAGAACATTGTCTGCTACAGTGTGTGTGTGTGTGTGTGTGTGTGTGTGTGTGTGTAAAATGGAGGTGGTGGTTGGTGGATTTTAATGTAACCAGACAAAATAGGCAATGAATATGGGGGGAACATGAAGGTTTTACTTTAAACACATTTAACTTGGACCAGTCCATATTTATGATTATAAACTCCCCTTATAGTAAAACTAAGCATTTTACTGGAATATGCTAAAGTTTAAACAACTTAGGCTTGTTTACATTTTTTGGTGTGCTTGTTAGAAGCACAGATTTTTATTTTTATCAAAGTAAACAATTAACTGGGAACCAAGGATTGACTGACTGTTTTGGGGGTAGGAGGCAGGGAGTAACCAATAAGCACAAGCACTACCTACCCTGCAGTTAAATAACCATCCCATTATATATAGTAGTAGGGAATAAATAGAAGGCACCAATAAACTTTCCATTGGCATTTTCCACTTAACCCCTACATGCCAGTGTTTTATAGTGTGTAGCTGGTGTTGTGATATTTACCTGAATTTTAATTATCCCTTTCCAAGTGTACATGTGTTTCTAATGGTTTTATCAATCGATTTTTTTTTTTTAATTATACCAAGCGATGTCAATGTGAGCATCTTTAGGCCAAGGCCATAACTAGCTCTCAGCTGGGTCAGCATAGTGAGTGGTTGGGGTTACCGAGTTCTTTCTGACCACTAAATTCACTTTAGATATGAGAGTGATTGTGATGAGGCACAAAGTCCTCGCTGGCATCCAATGAAATGTGCACACAAGGGGTACTGCCTGATTTGGGAAGCAGCAGCACAGCCATGGGGACACCAATGAGTAGCATTCCAAAACTGTAATGAAAAAAACTCAGCCTTTTCAGGCTTCTATGACAAATGGGAGCATGCAGGCGACTTGGACGTCACCTTGATTTCCTGTGAACTATAAACATTTGTTAAGCATATAGTTTTTAACTAAGATACATGTACACATTTTAGCTTACCATCCTTGTTTATTTGATAGATCAGGGGACTCATAGGTCCACTATAGAATATGGGCCGATTCACTTTGATTTTAGAGCATAATTTTTTTTATTTTAGTTCTAGACACATTACTTGTTTTTTATTTTTTATCATACTGAATTAAAACACTTTTATTGTTTTACTTTTTTTATAGCCATGCGCTTGAGAACTTGGCAAATCTGGTACTGTAAATTTGTTTGGTTTTTTTTTTTTGAAGTTGTTTTAGCCATTGCACGTGGTTTTTAGTGTTTTTAGTCTTCCTTACTATTTTTTTCTTGTAAGTTTTAAATATTTGAGCAAGTGGAAATTTTGCCTTTTTGGGGTATTAATACTGTTTTTTATGGTTTACATTTTTAGTACTTTTTTTAAAAGGCTTTTAATTAGTCAGTGCTGAAATTCTTGATTCTTTTTGCTAAATAACAAAAACTTGTTTTTTTCTACTTTTAAGCTGTGACCTAAAATTTCCTTTTTCCACAGTGCTCACTGACTAATAAAGCTATAAAAACATGTTTAAAAATAAAAGAGAAAACCAATAAACACACAAAATAATAAAGTTTGCAACAGGAACAAAACAGTAAAAACATTGTGTTACATCTCTAACTACTAGATCACATCAAACATGGGATCAACATGACATAGCAGTTTTCATAGACTTGCATGTAGTCTGATCCCTATTAAAAAAACAAAAAAAACAAAACAAAAAAAACCACCTTTGGGTTCATTCTGCAATTCCAAGGAGCAACATGTTGCAACTGATTGAACCCCGCTCCCTCTACTAAAGCTCATCCACCTGGGCAGTGGATTGACTTGAGCAACACTGAGGCTGGTAACTATCTCCCCTCATGCAGAACCCTGTCTGTGCGTGTGTGTTTGTATGTTTAAGTTAATAAAAATGCCTACATTTTAAAAAAGCTTTTTAGATTTTTGTATTCACCATAAACATGGCTTAGTGCCCTATCCCCCTAAATAAAATCTTACTGTTTGTTTAAAAAGCATAACGTATTTGGTCCCCTGGCATAACAAGTCAGTGTGACTGCACTAAGAAAAGAGGCAGTGCTATGTTTTCTGTAAGAACTGGGTCCGGAATGTACTATTGGATATGGGCATTGAATGAAATCCATTTCCCATGACAAGATGTTTGAGAAAGGTAGTGTATCTTTGAATTCCCTTTGCAGTATTGGTTGTGTAATAGGTGATAGTCTAGAAATTAAATCCAAGATTTAATCTCTCAATGGGTTAGGCTGTTTTAAAGATTATTTTTCCTGATGCATCTAAATTTGAATTTTGTTTGCCTCTTCTGCCCCACCACATTCTTTTCTCAGTCTAATCCCAAGTCTACACTTACTGAACTTTTCGGGGGCAGTTGATGGGAGATACATAAAATGCCTTGCATATCTGCAGATGACTTACTAAGCCACTGGTGCATAGTAGGGTAAACTGACTGGAAAAACCTTCCTGTTGGCTTACAGTGACTCTAGTTCTGGGGCTGCAGTTGCTATGGCAATTTCTGGAGCAATTCAGTAGTTTTATACCGATTGCTGAATCGCACCTGGAAGACTGCACTGATGGTGGTGATTTTGCAGCCATCAGAATAGACTTACTCAGTGGTTATTGAGTGAAATGTAAATGCTGTTTATGGGGACATCTTGGGCAGGATTAGATCCTTTTCAGTATACAATTTTGTGACCATAGCCAACTGCCATTTCATTGCACACATTTCAGTTACAGGTTTTCTTTCTGTTGAAGTGACTTGGAAATACTTGCAGAACAGCATTTTTTAAAAAATTTCCTACTGTAACAGGATATTAGGTATGTGTGATGCTGTCTGGGTCTAGGTGACCGGTTATGGTTATCTTTCATATATTTGCAATGATCCATATGTGATATACCATGTTTGGTGACAATAGAAAAGCTGTAATCTGCTAAGAATGATTATATGGTTTATATGTAGGTATCAAGCCTATATTAGAAATATATTTGTTTTTATGTGAGTTCCAAGTTCTTAAGGCAATCCCAGACTAGGTGTCTGCAAAACTATTGCTCGTCTTGATTGCCCCCTCCCAGCTGCAGGGGGCCTAGGAAGAAACCTGTTTGACCAGTTACCCAAACTGAACATGTGGCCTGACTCCATTTGATCTGGCAAGGACTCTGAGATAAAAGGCAGGGGACCCATCTCCATTTTGTCTTGAGTCTTCAGTCTGTCTGCAACCAACACCCTCCTCTAGAATTATTCTTCTGGGACTGAACCAAGTACTAAGACTCACCGAAGCACTGGGTGCATATCAGAGGAGCTGGACTAACCTGCAAACCAAAGATACTTCAAGGATTTGCTTTGTATGGACTTTAAATCATTTGTATGTATGTGATTCACTTTGACCCCTTAACAGCTCTCATATTTTGTTTGTTTTCTTAAACCTTTAGTTGTAGTTACTAAAGGATTGGCTGGCAGCGTGGTATTTTGGGTAAGATCCAATCCTATATTGTTCTGGGTGATGTGGGTCAGGAGAACCTATTTCTTTAAAAGATCCAGTGGGTAGAGGGAACCATAGGAACTGATGTGCAACAAAGGGGGCTGTTTCTATTTCGTTATGCTTGGTGATGACCAGAGTGGGGAATCAGAAGTATATTTGGTTATTGACTGGGAGACTGCTTTAAGTACCACCCATCAGTGATTTAGGGGTTTGGCCCATGGTTTTTGCAGCTTGCCCTGATTTTGGCACATTCAGAAGGTTATCCCAGGAGGCCTGGGTCACAGTATGCTTCTAATTCTAGAATGTTGCATACTATCTTGGGTTCTGTTGTGCTGTGCAGAGCTAAGGAGTGATGCTGAGCCACTTAGCCTCAGGACAAAATCTAAGGCAGAAATGTCTCCCAGAGGTCCCAGTCATGAAGAGTCTGCTTAATGCTGCACTCTTTGTGGGATGCAGCAAACTATCTCATATTGTCTGTTAAGTGCGGAATGATATTTTTAGGGCATTAATTGTAGAACTGGAATTCTGCTGATCCTAACATGGGCCATGAAAAAGCAGAGGAAGCTTCCTTCATCCGCCCCCCACCCCCCATTATGCACCACTTCAGGTTTCGGAAAAATCTGGCCTTCTGTTATATATTTCCCACCATCAGTATAACCTTCCACTGAATATTAATCTAACATTAGATTGTTGTTCAAATATGGATATTCAAGCAAGCTCCCTGCAGGATATTTCTGCTAAGCTTCCCTTACTCTGCTCTCCTTGCTTTAAGCCTACCTCGGGCATTTCAGAGCTAAAGTTGATTAGGACTGATGAGCCCTGCTCATTCAATAATCCTGAAGATTACTTCCTTGCAGATGATGGGAATTGTCTTATCTTTCTCCAACACATCGCAAATACTTTCCAGCTGCCAGATTCAATGCAACAACTTACCACAATCTGAACTTGTAGCAAACCAGTGATTTTTGAACTGGCAGCAACTCTGGGCTGTCAGCAACACAACTCTTCTCATGCCTAACACTGACTCCATTCTAATTTCCTCTCCAGCTCCTGCTTTTTCTGTAAAAGGTCAAATGCTCCCCCAAAGTAGTACCGAGCTGGCCCTTCAATTGCTGAACTTCCTTTCCTCTGTCCTCCAAAGCGTGCTGTGGTCTGCCAAGTACATCTTTTCTGTTTTAACTTATGTCCTAATATACTGCACATTACCAGCAGGCACCCCATAGCTATCCCTTTTTCTTCTTTAGTCCTTCCTTTCTTGAGCCCAACAGCTGCATCTGACACCTAACTCAGAAATCACCATGGATTAGAATGCTCACAGATGACCTGAATATCCTTCAATACCTCCTTCATGTTTAATGTATTTCCTTACCAAAATTCCTAAAGCCATGCTGTGGGCAACATTTTACTTACTTTGACTTTAAATAAAAAATGAGAGAAGGAAAAAAAGTTTAAACATTAAACTGTAGCCTAATTCCTAAGAATATAACAAAACAAACTCTTAAAATCATGACACTATAAAACTGCAACTCTGTGTAGGCATCCCTTCATTAACAATTAACCCTTGACCAGTTTGAACAGTTACATAAATAAATCCTGCACAAAAAAAAGTGTCTATGGGGCAGGGGAGGGTTGGAGTGGGGTTGTGGTCCTTCACTCTTTCCTGGATGGCTAATGTGCTTTTAGCTGATCAAGAGGTAACTAACCTGTCAGTACCTACCAAACAACAAGGGGCAAGCTGGAGGTAGACTGACTAGGGTACAGTCTCGGAGAGAGCTAAGGGTATTGAGATAAGGTAGTATAGACCTATATGGGTTCTAAACAGTGGACTTCCAGATGGCAATTAAAACATAAATCAACTCTCCTGCCACCTCTACTTGTAGGGCACTGAGCTCTGATAAAACTGCAATTTGAGCTCCGTGTTCCTCAATATTTCAAACTCAGCAACAAGAATGCCCCTTAACACATGTATGAAATAGTATAAATCACTCCCTGTATGTTATTTTTTAAAGAAGTACTACTACTCACAGTTTATGATCAGCCAAAGGTGGTGTGGGGGGGAACCTAAGGCTGGGAAAATGTGATAAAAGCAAAAATGCCACAGAAGCCACACCAGGTAAAAGGATGTACTCTCAAGGGGCACGTCTACACTGGAGCTTTAGGTTGACTTAAGCAAGCTTAAGTCAACCTACAGACCCCTGCAGTCATACTGGGCTTTTATTATGTCAACTTAGGCACTTCCTTAAGTCGATTTAATAACACTGCCTCTTAAGGTTGACTCAATGCTTAAGTCGACCATATTAAGTCAACTTAAGACAGTGTAGATGGAGAATAGCACTTAAATCAACTTGACAGGCTCCAGGCTCCCTCCCAGAGTTCCTGGCCACCAGGGATGATCAACCTGGCACCTGTCAGTGTGGATGCACGGAGTCTACAAGAGTTTCCAATGTAGACTCTCTAAGTTGACTTAACAAGATCAACTTTAAGTTGACTTAAAGTCAAACTTGTTAAGTCAACTTAACAGAGCCTCCAGTGTAGACATACCCAGGAAGCCCTTGTGACACTATCTAGGTCTGGAGGACTGGTTATGGTTATCTTTCATATTAATATTTCATATTTGCAATAATCCATATGTGATATACCATGTTTGGTGTCAATAGAAAAGCTGTAATCTGCTAAGAATGATTGTATGGTTTATATGTAGGTATCAAGCCTGTATTAGAAATTAGAAATTTGTTTTTATGAGTGTTCCAAGTGATGTGTTCTTAAGGTAGTCCCAGACTGGGTGTTTGCAAAACTACTGTTACTTTTGATGGCCCCCTCCCAGCTGCAGGGGATCCAGGAAGAAACCTGTTTGACCAGTTACCCAGACTGACCATGTAACTCAACGCCACTTTGAGCTGGCAAGGATTCTGAGATAAAAGGCAGGGGACCCATCGCCATTTTGTCTTTAGTCTTCAGTCTGTCCGCAACCAACACTCTCTTCTCTGGAACTATTCTTCTGGGACTGAACAAAGGACTGAGACCCACCCAGCTGTTGCTGCTGCTGGGGGCACACCAGAGGAGTGGGAATAACCTGCAAACTACAGATACTGTAAGGATTTGCTTTCTATACACTCTAAATCATTTGTATGTATATGATTCACTTTGACCCTTTAACAGCTCTCATGCTGTTTGTTTTTCCTTTTATATTAAACCTTTAGTTGTAATTACTACAGGATTGGCTGGCAGCATGGTATTTTGGGTAAGATCCAGGCCTATATTGTTCTAGGTGATGTGGCTGGCCCTTTGGGGTCAGGAAAACCTATTTCTTTAAGAGATGCAATGGCTAGAAGGGACCATAGGAACCGATGTGTGGTAAGGGAGCTGTTTCTATTTTGTTATGCTTGGTGATGACCAGAGTGGGGAATCAGAAGCATGTTTGGTTACTGATTAGGAGACTGGTTTAAGTACTACGCTTCAGTGTTTTGGGGATTTGGCCCCTGGTTTTGCAGCTTGTCCTGATATTGGCACATTCAGAAGGTTATCCTAGGAGGCCTGGGTCACAGCCTTCAAGAGGAAAATGATGTGCCAAAGAGAAAACGGAAACACAGGAAGATGAATCACAGACAGTCTTTGCTCTCTAACTATAGTCTACCCCAGGGGCGTCGCTGGTGCTGGGCACATGAGGCATGTGCCCTGAATCCCGGTGCCAGTGCCCAGGATCTGGCGGGGCCGCCTCTCCTGGTCTCTGGCCCAATCAGGCCAGAGATCTGGGGCTCAGCTGTCCGCGGCTGTGGCAGCTCTGTCCCTGGTGGGGGATCCAGGGCCCAGCCATTTTGGCCACAGCAGCCCCATCTCCAGCTGGGGATCTGGGGTTCAGCCACCCGCGGCCACAGAGGCCGCTCCTGGCCCTGGCCCTGGCCAAGGATCCAGGGCTCAGCCGCTCCCAGCCCCTTCTCCGGTTGGGGGTGTGACTTGCAGCCAGGGGGCGTGACCTAGGCTGGTGCCCCGGGTGCTTCTCTGGGGCAGCAATGCTCCTGGTCTACCCCATGTGAGACTCTTATTCATCAGCCTGAAAAACTTGTCAGACACTCCTCAAAACTCCGGGCTTGCTCACCACTGTTGCCTGCTTCTCTTTTTAAGGTTGATAATGTTTAGATTAATCACCAGTTGATCTGACAGCAGTAAGGTTTTTGCTTCAGGATCAGGCTATGCAAAATTCACATTACGAGGAGTCTGTGTGTGTGGATAATGATACACAAACAGATGACAAAGTAAAAGCTTAGATACCTTTATTAAAATAATGGAGACAGCTTGAATCTTTTCTAGCTATGTAACAAGATAAAGATGATATAGAATCAATGTAATCTATGGTATCATTCTATGCTTAAGCTTTTGGAAATGCGTAGTCATACCATTAGCTGTTGACTTGGTGCTAAAGACAAAGGGTCTAGCCCTGTATTTGGCTTGTGTCTGATGACCCAAGTGCCCTGGTGAGTTGAAGGGTCAAGTAGAAAAGAAACAGATGGCAATGGAAGACACCCAGGAAAGAACAGCCCTCCCCCCACAGTGACTGCTCTGTTATAGTGGCTACTCATGCGCAGCCCTCTACGCCCATATTTAACTTTTTTCTTGTTTTGTAAATAGGATATTTAACATATTGATGTGTGTAACTACCATTTGTGTGTAACTACCCAGCTGGTTGGTTCTTTGTACATCTGTCCCTTTCTCCTTGTCAAAAATATAAATAAATATATTTTCTGCAGGGGTTAAAGTAAGCCGGAACACACCAGAACAGCATTCTAGGACCCCCCTATTTTTAGGGGGCAGCATTCTGGGATCTCCTAAAAATAGGGAAATATACCAGAATGCTGCGTTCTGGGGACCACTAAAAATAGAAGAATGCACCAAAACACAGCATTCCGGTGTATTCCCCCCAGGGCCAGCTCAAGGGGTTGTGGGCTAGAGGACACCCAGCCACTCCTCTCTCCCTTTTCCCTGATGTGAAGATGGGGGGTTAGGGCTGGAGTTGCTACATGGAGGCAGGAAACTTAGGGAATGGGGATGGGGGTTGCAGAAGACATGGGAAAGAGGGATTTGATGGGGATAGGTGTTTCAGGGGCAGTAGCTGGGTGGTGGGGCAGTAGTTGGGGTGGGGTCAGGCATTTGTGGGGCAGTAGCTGAGTGGGTGAAGAGGACCTGGCCCAGTGTGAAGGGGGCCTGGAAATTTAGGAGGGTTTGGGGCCCCGCCAAATTATACTTTAGTCCCTGATCTTCCATGAAATACTATGTCAGACTCCAGTTTCCTTTGCCTCATCTTTCTTCTTTTACATTTCCCTGGTTTGCTTATGAGACTGTCACATGAACTCATGTCAAAAGCTTTATTAAAATCAAAATAAATCACATCTTTTGCTTCCCTCTATTCACTAGGCCAATAACCCTGGTGAAGAATGAAGTTAGGTTGGTTTGGCATGATTTTTTTCTTGAGTCAGTGCTAGGTATTCCTTATGATGTTATCCTCTGACTGCTTTCAAACTGATTGTTTAATAATTTGTTTCAGGTATTGAACTTAGGCTGATGGTTAATCTTTTTTTTTTTTTAAGTAGTTACTACATTTGCCCTTCTCTAGTCTTCTGGAACCTCACACATCTTCTGATTATTTCAGCTGGTTTTTCCAAAGGGGGTAGCCAGATCAGTCTAGTTCAGCAAAACAAACAAGGAGTCCTGTGGCACTTTTCAAGACTAACATTTATTTATCACATGAGCTTTCCTAGGAGAAAATCCCATTTTGTCAGCTTGAAGATGGAGAACTTATAGAATGGGAGGAAAATGAATGCAGGGAAGTGTCAGTCATAGGATCCGGTTGGACTGTAACAGCAAATCAAAGCAGTTGTTTAGATTCATATAGTCTGGAGCAGCATTCTTTTCAAGTCCAAGGGAATGGTGTCAAATTTGCATATGAATTCTAAGTCTGTAGTTTCTCTTTGAAGCTTTGATTTGTAATCATTTTGCTTAAGTACAGCAATTAACATATCTTACTGGGAATGAGCAGGGAGAATGAAATGAGTCATTATTGGTTTTTGAATGTTATTTCTGACGTCAGATTTATGTTCATTTATTCTTTTGTTCAGAGGCTGTCCTGTTTGTCCAATATATAAGGCAGGGGGGCATTTCTGGCACATGGTGGCGTAAGTCATACTGGCGGATAAGCAAGTGAATGAGCCCTTGATGGAGTAGTTGGTTTGTTTAGGTCCTATGATGGTGTCATTTGTGCAGGTATATTGGCAAAGTTGGCAACAGGGTTTGTTGCAGAGATGTGTCTGCCTTAATATTTCTGTTGTTTGGTCTGTAGTTGCTGGAGAGTATCTGCATAGGTTTGGGAGGCTGTGTCTGTAAGTAAGGAGAGGTCTGCCTCCCACGGCTTGAGAGAATGAGGGATCCTGTTGTAGGATAGGTTCTAGCTCTTTGATGACGTGCTGTCGGTGACCATTTCAAGCTCCTTGTTCATTGCATGGAAGTTTATGTTGATCGCTGTACTTCAGTGGTTTCTCAGGAGGTAAGATGGAATGTTCTTCCAAGAGCAGGGTAAAACTGGGGAGTGAGATTTACCAGTTACTGAAACTCCTTTTATTTATATTTATTTTTTATACTTTGTTTCAGATTTTGGGATCCAAATATTAATCTGCTTCTCTGCGCAGTTCAACCATGCTGTGTGTGTCATTCAGTCTTTCAGTGTGTTAACTAATTCAGTTCAACACTTAGAATGAATTTCTTTTTCATTGATTTCAAAAGAAATGTATTTTAATACGTGTTCTGCTATAATTTGTCTCTATTACTCAGTTTGATGAACTGATAGGAAATTACAAAATGTGACACAACAATATACTTTCTCCTTTCAGTGGAATCATATTGAATATTTCATCTTACTTGGAAAATGATGTTTGTAGACAATTTCATTAAGTTTTCAATTTATTTCACAATTTTTTGCATAACAAAAAACCAGAAGTCTAATATGTGGCTTAACTGAATGAGACATTGTCAGTACTATTAATGATATGGAGTATTGATTATACTGATATAATATTTTACATTGTTAAATTAAGTTCTAATGTATTGTCTGTCAGTGAAAGTAAAATTGCAAGCACAGCATAAAAATGCTCACTTATATGGTAAAGCTGTAATCCCATGGAAACCATGAAAGATTGGTCAGAAAGCACATTATAATTAATACACTATAACAGTGGTTTTCAAACTTATTTCCTCAGGACCCAGTTGAAAAGAAATCATTTATGCCTGTGACCCAGCAATTACATCTTTGAGTGATGCACTACAGTCTTGTGGTAATGGCAGCAAGGGGTACAGCAACCTAGTGCTTGAAGGTCTGTGACTCAGTACTGGGTCCAACCCTAAGTCTGACAACCACTGCACTATAATCCTTGCTGACTGGGCTGTGGCTTCCTTCTACCTCTTGGATGCTCACAGCAAGAAGAAAAGAAAATTGGGACTGGGGAGGAAAGTCAGGGTATTTCTTGTATTTGCTAACAGTACTCATTTGCTTTGGAATATCTGTGGTATTACTATTAATCACAATAGTCATCAAATGGCATTTATTTAAATGCAGTTTTATATGTTTTTCAGTGAATTTATTAGTAGATTTTGGAGAAATATCTGTTAACTGTGCTGCAGTTCTCTTTAAGTTTCTTTTAGGACATGCTAGTAAATGTTTCTCTGCCTTGCTATATCTCAGTATAGCACTATTGGTCGGGGCAGAGTTGTTCCCTATAAGGTGTACCCACATAAGAAATCAAAACCCTTAATTGTGTCCAAAAAAAAAAAAGGCTCTGCCTGTGTCCTGGACATTGGTAGCCTTGACCAAAGTCCTAGCAGCAAACTATTATTTGTTGCCCTTCTGAGCCACTGTGGGAATTGCATAGAAGGATTTTGCCTGCCTGTGCTCCCTTTTCCTGCTTGTTTTCATTTGTTTTCTTCCACATTGGGCCTCTGTGAGCTGATGATGATATGAATATAGCAGAACAAAGAGTGACCTGGAAACAGGTCTCCTTCTTACTTTTCACTCTTGCATAATGACAGGTTTTAATGTCTTCTTGCTGTAAATGATCTCCATCTCAGGGCAGAGACCTGTGAGGCACAGATATTTTACAATCACCAAGCCCTGGGCAGCAAGGCTGGTCCTTCTGTAGAGGTAGCTTAGGTGGGTGGCTGGGACACCAGGGCTGGGCTGGGGCTGCTCCACTCCCTGCCAATGGCCGGATTGCTGGCTGGGGCTGGATCCCAGTGGTGCCACTCCTCACCCGTGGCTGGACCTCAGTAGCAGCGCCACTCCCTGCCTGTGGCTGGATTCTGGTGGTGCCGCTCCACTGGCAGCAGGGCAATATATATGATTCGGGGAGATATGAAGTGCAGACAGTGTGAGGGTGGTAATACAGATAATGGGTGCACTGCTGAGAATGTAGATTGATATCACAAGGAGAGAGTACTGTGGTATTGCCAACCCCAAATATTCAAAAATCATGAGTCAGACCCTCAAAAATAATGAGATTGACTTAAAATCTTTTCTTTTTCTTTAAGATACGTTGGTTTGTCTTCTGATATTCTTCACTGCTAATAGGAAACTGCTCAGTGCCAATTTGTATGCTGATTTGTCTCATATTCAAAATCCAAACCTCAATACTTGCACATTCTCCTGGGTGAATAAATAGCCACTATATTTTCTGAAGGCAGTGGTGGCTATTCTAGCTGGGGGATGCCTCAGGAAATGGTAGCCTCTATGGATAAGGCAAAACTACATGGGATTGAAGGCAGAAATCAGAATATAGTGCAATTCACCTGCTGTTTTGTTATTGCTTCTGTCATAATCCTCACACTATGGAGAGGGAAGCACAGCCCAAGGTCAGAGGGAGCAGGCTCAGGACATAACCAGAGGACGTTTGTGAATGCACGGGAGGTTACAGCTTCAGAAGGGAAATGTGAAAGCAGACATCTTGACAGCTGGATGGAAAAATCTGTGGCAGGCAGGGCCCAGAAGTAGCTGCAGCAGAAGGACACAGCTACAGACTGCAGGCAGAAGAGCACTCTGGAGAGGTTACACTGAGACTCAATTACTTTCTTCATGCTACTGGGCTGGCCTGCCCCTAGGCCAGGGGCTGGTTTGGGAATTGTTGTATTTATAGGAGCTAGTTACTGAAAAGTATATGTGACTAGGGCCAGGGCTCTCACAAGAAAATTTTTGGCTTCATACTGCAGCTATGGCTGGTCTGGCAGATTTTCCTTAAATACTTGATTAACTTTAGGAAAAGCAAATAAATAGGCACATATATACATGTCCAAATCATTTTAATTTATTTATTTAGGGTATTTTGCAGACTCAATAATACAAATAATGTACAGTTGTATTTTGGCGCCCGTAGACCTTCCTGGCTCCTCCCATGGACCCCTGAGACCCCATTGCCCTGAGCTCTGTTTCATGGCCTCATATGTGTGGCTTAACCTGCTCCTTGACTGTATCACAGTGCCCAGTAAGGCCAACACTGCGGAAACCCAGAAATAAAGCCCTGCAGCTGGAGTGGGTGGGGGCAGAAGCCCAGAGCCCCACAGCTGAAGCTTGGGATGGGGCTGAAGCTCAAAGCCTATTGCCAGATTCGTGAGGTTGAAGGGGGAGGGAAACCCCCTAGCCTCTGATTGAACCAGGGGATGAAGGACTGAAATCCTCCCCTTGATTCCCACATCTCTTGAGGCAAAGGTCCCTGCTTTGCCCCTCTCCAACTCTGCCCAGAAAGCTGTCATAGCCATAGGAAAGTTTTCTGGCTACAAGAGAATTCATTCTCAGAAGACAGAGACAGAAACCCTGAAGCACGGGAAGAGGGAAGCAAATGTTCAGGCTCCTCCTAGGATAAAGAAATGGGGAGTATTTCCTGAAGGCCTTGAATGGGACAGTGACATGCAGAGACTATGGAAAGTGACCCAAGGACATGGAGGATCGAGACAAGATGTTAAATGAGGACAAAGATGATAGATGAGAAAGAGGAGATCCCTGTGCTTGTCCCAGCTTCAGAGAAGAGAGAGCAGGGGTGTAATCAGGAAGTAACCCTTACATTTCAGTGGAGTGAAAGGGGAGGAAATGCTCCTTGAGGAAGCGTCATGGGAAGAATGATCTGCCATCCTCCCCTAACGATGTCTGAACTTGAAACTGAAAACCACTGGGTTTGCCCTGTTCTCAAGAAGATGATTATAGACAGCAGGCAGCTGTTGTGAGAAGCTGTTTGTTCGAGATAATAGATGGGGGACTCTGGAGGCTCTGATAGATTCGACAAAATCTAGCATCTGTACTTCTGAATGCTTATCTGTATCCGTAAGACTTTGAATGCTTGGAAACTAAAATATATTAAACTAATTTAAAATTAACTAGAGTTCTTAAACAGAAGAGACATAATAGTATTGAAATTCATAGTATAAATTGGATACATTCTAGGATGAATACTCTTGTTCTCTAGTGAATGGTTAGCCACCCTCCAACTTCCCAAACCACCACACTTTCATACAGTAGATTATCAATACATTAAACAAATAAAACTAACGTTAAGAAACATTAGGTTGAATTAAAAAAAGCATGGCTAAACAGGGTTTTGCCAATTTGACCTAATTGAAGAGACCTCATATAACTTCGAAGTGACCATCAATTCGAACTGACTAGTTTGAATTGATGATGTCTAGCCACATTAATTTGAACTACCTTTAGTTTGAATTAACAGGTTGACCTTCCCCCCAGGGTGCATGGTACCCCTCCTTACCAAAATTGTATGGGGCTGTTGGGGCCCGGTCCCCTGGCTAGGGGGGTGGGGTCCCTGGACCCCCATGCACAGTTGGAGACCCATTTGCTGGTGTGGGGATGGGATCCTTGCAGGTGGCAGGAGTCCCACAGGCTGCATGCAAGAAAGGATCTCCATGCACAGATGGAGCACTGGCAAGTGGGGCTCCAGCTGCATGTGAGGATCCCGTCCCCACACCGGCAAGCTGGGCTCCCATCCACGAGCGCAGCCAGTGCGGCTCCAGCCCCCACACTGGCAAGTGGGGCTTCAGCTGTGCATGGGGATCCCATCCCCACACTGGCAAGCTGGGCTCCCATCTCTGCACTGGCCAGCGGGGCTCCAGCTGTGTGCAGGAGTCCCATCCTCAAGCGCGGCTAGCGAGGCTCCAGCTGCACCTGGGGATCCCGTCCCTGCACCAGCAAGCGGCGCTCCTGTGCCCACACCAGCAAGTGGGGCTCCTGTCCCTGAGCGTGGCCAGTGGAGCTCTAGTCCCCGTGTGGGAATCCTGTCCCTGCAACGGCAAGCAGGACTCCTGTCACCGAGCACAGCCAGCGGGGCACAAGCTGTGTGCGGATATCCCGACCCCACACCAGCAAGCAGGTCCTGTCCCCGAGCACAAGCAGCAGGGCTCCAGCCGTGCATGGGGATCCCCTCCCTGCATCAGCAAGCGGGGCTCCTGTTGCTGAGCATAGCCAGCGGTGCTCCAGCTGCACATGGGGATCCTGTCCCCGAGTGTGGTGTGGAAGAATTCTGTGGCTGAGGCCTAACAGTGTTGAGCCACAGATAGCTTAGTAGGCCTGGGGGGGAACAAGCTGCAATTTCTCTAGCATGCCTGGAAGATGACCAGGATAAGCAACTAACTGAAAAGGTAGCTATAAGGAGCTTTGCTGAGTCTGTGTCTGTCCTTCAAGGATAAGCTGTACTGAAATTTGGAGACAGAAAAGGTGTTTGGATTTGCCTGCAGAATTCTAACAGGTCAGTCTACCCCAGATGAAAGAAAACCCATTTGGGCCAGCTCTCTGACAAGGCCAGAGGCCTGTGGCACAGGTGAATTATGATTGGAGGTTATGGGTGGGGGGTGTAAGGCGAGTCAAAAGAAGGGGTTGTAATTGGGGGAATTTTGGTGCAAAAGGAAGTACCCAGAGCTTAACTGGCTATACAGCAATAGATGATGCTATGTAATATGTCACTATATAAAAATAATGTACACTATTCTCGTGGGTCTTGGGTACTTGCCCTTGGGCCCGGAGCTGTGTAGAATAAAGCTCCACTGCTCACTAAGTTTGTGGCCCCTGCTTACTGAGAATTCCTTTACAGTGGCCAGTGGGGTCCAGCCATGCGTGGGGATCCCATGCCTGCATCAGCAAGCAGGGCTTCAGTCCAGGAGCGCCGCTGCCCAGGGGAAGGACCCTGGGTACCAACCCAGGCCCCGCCCCCTGGCCTCAGGCCATGCCCCCAGGTGGGGACAGGGCTGGGAGCTGCTGCCGTGACTGCGGGTCCAGCTGGCCTGGGGAAGAGGCCACCACTGCAGTGGGCGGCTGGGCCCTGGATCTCCGGCTCGATCCAGCTAGAGACCAGGAGACGCAGGGCCCCGCAGGACTGGGGCACTGGCGCAGGATTCAGGGCATGGGCCCTGTGTGCCTGGCACCAGCGACACCCCAGGTCCAGTCCCCAAGTGTGGCCAGCAAGGCTTCAGTCCCTGCCTCGGCAAGTGGCTGCAGCCCATGGGGATCCCTTTTCCCCACCCGGGGAGCAGGGCTGCAGCCCTGCATGGGGAACTCTTCTTCCCAGCTGGGGAGCGTGGCTGCAGCCTGTGCAGGGATCCCTTCTCCTTGCTGAGGAGCAGGGCTGTAGCTGGGTGGCAGGGTCCTGTCCCTCCCCCCCAGTGCTACTGGAGCCAGGCAGGGGGAATCCCTTCTCACCCTCCCTGCTCAGCCCTGTGAGGGGGGTGCTCGGGCTCCACAGAGCACATGGAGGGGAAATCATCCCGTGTCAGGCTCTATGCTTCTGAGCCTGACGTGGAGAAAAGCTTTCCTTTCGCAGCTTTAGCTGCAGCATGGCTAGCTGTGGGTAGGGGATGCTTTTTCGTGTACAGAGCTCAGAGAGCTGGAGCCTGGCAGGGGATTGGGTCATGGCATGGCCCTTCTAGGTGGCCATGATGCCACACTTTCCCTGGAGCCCCTTTTCCAATTCGAACTAGCAAGTCCTGTCCATGGACATGCTAGTTCAAATTTGTTTTCCTAGAATGGCCATGTTAGTTCAAATTTACTGAATTCAAACTAATAATTATTAGTTTGAATTGAGTTAATTCAAACTAAAGTTCTAAGTGTAGACATAGCCTTACAGAATGGAAAGAAATAAATGCAGGGAAGTATAAGTCATAGGATCAGGTCAGATTGTAACAGCAAATGAAAGCAGCTGTAAAGGTTCAAACATTGGGGAACAGCATATAGAGGAAGATGAGGTTAAATCATCTGTTATTCAGATATCTTCTTGGCTCTCTGAAAGAAGATGTTATGTGGGCTAAATCTCTCTTAGATCACGGGTCTCAAACTCCATTCACCACAAAGGCTGCATGAGGACTAGTACTGTAGCCCAAAGGCCACACCGCTGAAACCTTTTCATACAATGGTATTGCAAATATTGATAGCGATAGTGTCATTGCTGGCAGCAAGAAATAACTTTAGGGGCTGTGAGTTTGAGACCCTTGTCTTACATACAGTTCTGGAATTGGTAAGATAATTAAAGATTTGAGTCTGGCTGCTAATCTGTCACAAAACTGCTTTCATAGGCAGGAATGAATCTCATAAGGATTAGAGTTTGGATCAGATTAGTATCCCAAAATTTGGATTGTTAGTTCGGCTCTCTATACATCTTCTGCCTGTATTATTGCACTGAAAGTCTCAAGAGGAAAAGACTCCTTTTATGGTATTCCAACACTTTCATTTCTAGTTCTTACTGAAACCAGGAGATTCCAAGACAGAGAGAGAGACATGGACAATCTCTTCAGGTATGGGGAAAAAAGGGTGGATGAAAGATTTCTCCCCTCTAGTTGCATAGTTCCCAAAGCTGGACTCTGCCGTGAACCAGAGAAGGTCTTTGGGAAAGAATCAGTCTTGCAAAGCTGAGTATTCTCACTTTAGAAAGGTGCTTCTCAGGTGCATCAGTAACACAGTATTCTCATTTCTTTTCTTAACCATTTTGCAATTAGAATGTTTATAAAACTGAAGTACAGGCTGCTGAAGAGCTAATTGGGCATCTGTGCACAGTGAAGCCTTTCTTAGTTGGACTGCAATCCTCAAAAGCTAAATAAACTGCTTTTAAAGAAGACTATTTCATATAACATTTTAACTTATTAAAACCCACTAAGAAGAGATCAGCATTATATATGTGTGTGTGTGTGTGTATGTGTGTGTGTGTATATATATATATATATATGTATGTATATGTGTATATATATATATATAAAATTCCCTTCTCACCCTTATGGGTGGTATGTGTCATCCTCAACCTCGGGTCCTCTACCAGAGGCCTGGGAGCTTGAGGGTTCTGCGCAGTATCTTAGCTGTTCCTAGCACTGCACTCTTCTGGACAGAGAGCTCTGATGTTGTTCCTGGGATCTGTTGGAGCCACTCTCCCAGCTTAGGAGTCACAGCCCCGAGTGCTCCTACCACCACTGGGACCACTTTGGCCTTCACTTTCCACATCCGCTCTAGTTCCTCTTTCAGGCCCTGGTACTTCTCCAGCTTCTCATACTCCTTCTTCCTGATGTTGCTGTCACTTGGCACTGCTACATCTATCACCACCGCTGTCTTCTGGTCCTTGTCTATTACCATGATGTCTGGTTGATTGGCCAGTACCTGCCTGTCTGTCTGGATCTGGAAGTCCCACAGAATCTTAGCCCTGTTATTCTCCACGACCTTCTGTGGGATCTCCCATCTGGACTTGGGAGGGTCTAGCCCATACACTGTGCAGATGTTCCTGTACACAATGCCAGCTACTTGGTTGTGCCGTTCAGTATATGCTGTTCCTGCCTGCATCTTACATCCTGCCACTATGTGTTGGACTGTCTCTGAGGCCTCTCTGCACAGTCTGCACCTTGGGTCCTGTCGAGTGTGGTAGACCCCTGCTTCAATGGATCTGGTGCTCAGTGCCTGCTCTTGTGCTGCTATGATCAGTGCCTCAGTGCTGTCTTTTAGTCCAGCCCTTTCCAGCCACTGGTAGGATTTCCCAATGTCAGCCACCTCAGCTATCTGTCGATGGTACATCCCATGCAGGGTCTTGTCTTGCCATGGCACTTCTTCTGCTTGGTCTTCCTCCCACGTTTGCTGCTGCTGCCTCAGGCATTCTCTCAGCAGCTCATCTTTGGGTGCCATCTTACTGATGTACTCCTGGATGCTCTGGGTTTCATCCAGGACAGTGGCTTTGACACTCACCAAACCCCGCCCGCCTTCTTTCCGGCTGGTGTACAGTCTCTGGGTGTTGGATTTGGGGTGGAAACCTCCGTACATTGTGAGGAGCTTCCAGGTCTTCACATCGGCAGCCTCCATGTCCTCCTTTGGCCAGCTCACTATACCGGCAGGGTATCTGATGACTGGCAGGGCGTGCCTGCCGATGGCATGGATCTTGTTCTTCCCATTGAGCTGGCTCTTCACGACCTGTCTTATCCTTTGGTGGTACTTGGATGTTGCTGTCTTCCTTGCCTCCTCATCGTGGTTCCCAGGTGACTGTGGGATGCCAAGGTACTTGTAGCTGGTCTGTATGTCTGCTATGTGGCCTGCTGGGAGTTCCACCCCATCAGTCTTGACTACCTTTCCTCTCTTTACTACCATCCAGCCACACTTCTCCAGTCTGAATGACATCCCAGTATCCTCACTGTAGATCCGTGTCAGGTGGATTAGCGAGTCGATGTCTTGTTCATTCTTAGCATACAGCTTGATGTCATCCATGTAGAGGAGGTGGCTGATGGTAGTTCCACTCTTGAACTTGTATCCATATCCAGTCCTTGTGATTATCTGGCTGAGGGGGTTCAAGCCAATGCAGAACAGCAGCGGGGACAGCGCATCCCCTTGGTATATGCCACACTTGATGGCCACTTGTGCAAGCTGTCTTGAGTTGACTTCTAGTGTTGTCTTGCACAGTCCCATTAAGTTCTTGAGGAAGGTCCTTAGTGTCCTGTTGACTTTGTATAGTGCCAGACATTCACAGATCCATGTGTGCGGCATTGAGTCGTAGGCTTGCCTGTAGTCAATCCAGGCTGTGCTCAGATTGGTCTGTCTAGACCTTGAGTCTTGGGTGACTGCTCTATCTATGAGCAGCTGGTGTTTTGAGCCTCTGGTGTTGTTCCCAATGCCCTTCTGAGCTGTGCTCAGGTACTGGCCCATGTGGTCCTGTAGCTTGGCGGCTATGATGCCTGATAGGACTTTCCATGTTGTGGGGAGGCAGGTTATTGGCCGGTAGTTGGACGGTGCTGTTCCCTTGTGGGGGTCTTTCATGATCAGCACTGTACTTCCTTGTGTTAGCCAGTCTGGGTGGGAGCCTGCTGCTAGCAGCTGGTTCATCTGTGCTGCTAGGCGTTCATGCACTGCTGTTAGTTTCTTTAGCCAGTAGGTGTGGATCATGTCCGGGCGAGGTGCTGTCCAGCTCTTCATGTTCTTGACCCGCTGTTGGATGTCTGCTACTGTGATGATGACTGGTTCCTATTCTGGGAGATTGCTGTGGTCTGTTCTCAGGTCCTGCAGCCACTTTGCACTGGTGTTATGAGTCTTTTCTTTCTCCCAGATGTTCCTCCAGTACTGTTCAGTTTCTGCTGTTGGTGGCTCTGCTGTTATTGTGTTGTTGCACTGCAGTTGGGAGTGCACCTTGGATGGTTCTTTGGAGAACAGGGCATTTATCTTTTTGGCCTCTGCTTCTCTAGTATGTCTCCTTAGCCTGGTAGCCAGTGCTGTGAGCCTTTGCATAGCAGTCTCTAGGGCTTCAGATGGAGTCAGGCCCTTGTATTTTTTCAGTAGCTGACTCTTATCCTTAATCTCTACACCCTTCTGTAGTTCCACCAGCTGACTAACTTCTCTCCGAGTTGCCTTGATCTTATCCTCCAACCTCATTTTCCAGGGGGGGTATGTACTTCTGTTCTTCTTGATCGTGTAGCCAAGTATCTTCAGGATTACAGAGGCTGTAGCATATACCAGTTCATTGGTTTGAGTTATGGTGGTAGAAGGAATTGCCATTAGGGCTCTATTGGCATCTTCTAGCATGCTATCTGATGGTACTTCTCCAACGAGCCTTGGTAATCGGTTTCGATGGTTGACTGTAGCTAGTTTATCCATGATCTTATGCCTCATATCAGCTGCTGTGCTCTGTAATGGAGGGGGTGGCAGTGAAGTTCCAGCTTCAGGTGTTGGCTGCACATCTAGTTGTTCTTCTGGGTCTTTTTCTTGAATCTGGGATGTAATGTGGAGATGGTCTATCTGAAGATGTGAGAGCAGCTGCCTCTTTACTATGTTGAAGCGTTGGGTAACTAGCTGTTTCTTAGTTAGTGTGGATGTAGGTCTTTTGTCCATCCATAGTTCCCTCATACATTTCATATATTCCCTCTCATTAGGTCTACTGTTGTGGTAGCATTCCATCAATTCCAGGTGTTCTTGTATTGTCCATGCATGGTTTGTTCCAGTAGCCCACTTATCGTCAGATTGTCCTGGTTCCCCAACATCTGGCGTGGACCTTGTTAATCCGGGCGCCGTACGAGCCGGCATGACTCTCCTAGTTCGTGTCACTCTCATATTCGAGGTAGGCAAGTGAGGCGTTAGGGGGTCTTTTGCCCAAGGACCCCTACTGGCTGAAACAAATATGATCAAACTTCCAAAATACATTTTTGGGCCGATGACAGGCATCATGAATTTACAGAACTGAACTTTTCGGGGAGATTTGAAAGAACTGAGGATACAGGACTCCAACAATTGTTCTCTCCCATGGTTACAGCTGCTTTTTTTCCATGGCATTTTTAAACTCTTTCTGGAAGGAATGTTCAGTATGTAATAAATAATTGCTAATAACCATACATATTAACTACTGACTACACTATGAAGAAAGTTGCTGTCTGCCAAGAAGAATCTATGGCTTTTGTTTTCTAAAGGGTAATCACTGTTTTTTAGACATGTATTTAAATTAAAATCTTAAGGTCTTCAAAGGGTTCTGAAGGGCTTCTAACAAACCTGTGAGCAACAGAGTTCTTTGTTTTCAGCCCTAAAGAGTTATCTCTGAACTGAATTAAATCTGGCTATAGCACATCAAAGAAATTTTTAGAGGTAAATTATTTTTCAGTGATCTTTTCCTATCTTATAAAATTTTACAATCTGCTATAACCTCATCTTCAAAGGCATTCAGCCACCTACTATTAATAGTGATAGTTGCGTGTATAATCATTAGATGTTTTTCTGGAAAAATGGGTGAAGATATAAAATGAACCTTTATTTTGATCTTGATATCTTTCAGTTACTCACTTGTGAAAGACTGTAGTTGCAGTTGATTGAAAGCAATGTACCAAACTGCAAATTGCATACATTTCTTGGTTTGGTCCTTTGGAAGAAAAAATAAAATAAACTAATAGACAGCTAGTAAATAATGACTGAAGAATGTACGAGGGTGGAGGTAGTTATCTTTTCTCATGTGCTGTGAAGGTTTTGTCATATAGGATCCCAGCATGTTTTTTCGAAACATAATCTCTGCTTAGTCATGAGTAAAATTCTACAGATTTTCCTCTCCTGGTTTCAGGACTTGTTCAATAAATTTCTACATTTTAAAAAAAAATAATTAGTAGGAGGGGTGTATTTTGAAAAAGTTGGGTGTGTCCTTAGTATGTCCTTGCCTTTGGTTTTAATAAGATTTGCATGATGACAATGTTGTGCATGTTTAAAATCCATCAAATGATATGTTTTCAGTGCTCTTGAAAGTGAAAGACAGCCTGGCTTTACAGACAATCTGCAATGAATGAAGCAAGATCAAAGATGGATAGGAACACAAGGGGTAGATGGCATAGACTATACCTGACTTATTTCACGATAAAGATTCTTTTAAAAAAATTCTTATACTGTGGTAGTATCAGTGGCAAATAGGTTAGACTCTCAAGTCTCAGGTAGTAGATAGGTTTAGAGTGTTTGATGGTTTTGGGTTAATTCAAGCAGCCTTGTTGTGTTGGCTCATTAATTTGAGGGCAAAACTGAATGGTTTCAGGTGAAGCTGCCTGCTTCTGAGAATGCAAATCGGATCCAGAGTGGAACACCTACTAAATCTCTGAATTTGGGCTGGTGACACTTATTCAAGTATGAGACATTTTGGGAGTCATTTGGTATGCAAAATGTTCTTTGGATCTAAGGTCGTCTTGGCTGGTGAATGTTATGGGGGGAGCACTGGGTATTGTTGATTGACAGTGTCAACATCTACTCAGGAGGCGGGTGGTGGGCCTCTTAAGGAAGCTGCAGTGCAGCCTTTTCTCAAGAAAACATCATCTGAAGTTGGCAATCTGGTTAACTATCCTATTTTCCTTTTTTGATAACCTGGTAGTTAATACCTAGATGCCATTGAATTCCTGGAATCTTGTCACAGAGAATATGAACCTTGGAAAGGCACAAAAGCTGCACAGGTATCAGGTTAATAATCACCTCCTAAAGATGTATAAAGAATGGATGACCATGTTGATATTGCTGGATATAGCAGCTGCTTTTGATCACAAAATGCTATTAACTTGCCTGTGCACTGCAGAAGTTGTGTATGAGTTTGCTCTCAGATAGTTTGCTGAACATTTGCAGCAGTTGTTGTTGGGCAATTGCTCACCATTTCATGCTCTCATGTGTGGTCTTCCAGGGTTTTAGCTTGTTTCCCATGAGATTAATGAGTATAAAGGGCCTTTGTACAAATTAGGAAGGAGGTAAAGGATAGGAACACCTAGTGGTTTGTCTGTCTTATTTGACCTAGCCAGCACAGAAGAATTCCTTTGCCAGTGTGTGGTGGAAATTGGGAATTAGATCTGGATGAAACACTGTCCAAATATGATGGGGGTGATCATTGCAGTTTGGTCACTTTTCCCCAAGTACGAAGCAAATCACATCTGTCCTGTTGTTGAGATGTGTATCTGCTATTCATGGCTAGAGTTTACTATCTGGGAATATTATTCATTCACCACCTGCTATTAAATGACTACATGATTTATAGAACACCTTTATTTCATCTGTGTCTATCCCTGATACTGCAAAGGTTCCCATCTCTGAGGACCTGGTTACTATCATCTGGATCTTGTTCACCCCAGAACTAGATCCCAGAGCATATGTTACGTGTGCTCCCAGCAATATACTTTATAAGTGACTTACTAGATTCAGCAGCAGTTGATAGTTCTAAAAACAACGAGAGTACTGTGGCACCTTATAGACTAACAGATTTCTTAAGGCATCTTGGGGAGCTTGCGCCCACAGAAATCTGTTAGTCTATAAGGTGCCAAGGGACTCTCATTGTTTTTGCTGTACACGGACTAACACGACTACCCCTCTGATATTTCCAAGTTGATTTTAAGGAGTGACCCAATGCAGAGCACCCTGCAATAATGTAATCTTGAGGTGAAAAATGCATACATTACTTTCATGTACTTGACATTGAGAGTGTCCTTAAAATCAGCCTGGAAAGTTCAACTGATTCACTTGTATATAAAAATGTGCTTTGGTATCTGTATAGTGATGTGGCTGCCTATTGGCTTCTGTCTGATTCTGTCCTGTAGCTTCTAAATGGTTTGGGACCTGAATGCTTGGGAGATGTGCCTCTCATCATGTCATGCGGCTCCAGTTGTAATGAGCAGCTGCTCTTGACAGGCCCCCCATTCCCTTGTCATAAAAGAAGGAGCTGCATATAAAGCATCCTCCAAAATGGAACCTCAGCTTCACAATCTGCTCTCTCCACTGTGAATTGCTTGAAACTTCAGGGTTGGCTACGCAGCCCATCTGTTTGCTCAGGCATCTGGGGAGTGTGAGGGATGTGGAAAGGAGTGTGTGGTAAGGGGATTGTTTGGATTTCATAGTCAGTTAATCATTTTCAGATCGGGGGGGGGGTTAGAGGGAGGAAAACAGCAGCTGGTTTAATTTCTTTTTATGACTTGTATTTTTAATTTATGGCAAGGGTGCCCATGGCCTTGGATAGGCTTCATGTATCTTAAGTACAAATAAATAAATAATTACCTTGGCTAAAGCCATGCATAGCCTCTACCAATGTTGTGCAAGTCTGCGATTGTTAACTGACTGTACAGGCAACAGGAAATTCAGAACTCCAGCAATGCAATTCACTTATTATATATATTAGTTTGATTACCAAAGTGTCTAGGAGCCTTAGTCATGGACCAGGACCCTCTTGCAGTGGATGTTGTACAGATACAAAATGAAAAGGTGGTCCCTGCCTCCAAACAACTTACAAATGAAGTAGAAGATGTGAGACATCATATAGATACAGATAGACAGGGGATACAAGAAACAGTGAAACAGAATTGATCAGCAGTGTGATAGGCACAGGTATAACTGTTAAGTTTTTTCCATCAACATTGCAGCAAAGGAAAGAGATGTTTAGGAGGGCTCCTCCCAAGCATGCAGGGCAGCATGAGAAAAAGCAGAAAATTACTGGTTTGAAAATTTTTCAAGTAGATGATAGAGATGGCTTCATTGGCCAATGAGAGATGGGGGTCAACAGCTTGAGCATGAAGGAGAGATTATAGCCAGGAGATAGACATGAAGGACTTGAAAGTGAGTTAGTGGAGTTTTGGCCTGCACTGAGCAGGGTACTGGACTAGATGATTTCCTGAGGCCCTTTCTAACCTTAACCTTCTATGATTCTAAAACAAACAATTTATGTTTGTGACAGAAAAGTGGGAGTCATTGGACTGATTAAAAGGAAGAGATAACATGGTCAAAGCAACAGTTTAAGAAAATATTTGCAGTAGCATGCTGAATGGATATGAAGGGGAAAGATTACATTCTTCAAAGCTGAAGAAAAAGATATTGTGGCAACTGAAACACAGAAGAACCATTATACTTGGTCATACTAATGATCCAGCTAGCCTAGTATCCTGTCTCTGATAGTGATCATACCAGAAGATTTTAGGGAGAGTGTACAGAGCACAGCAATTTTGGAGAGATCCATTCATCTACTCTTGGCTTCTGGAAATCAAAGGCGTAAGGTTCTCATGGGCATGAGATGGCATCCCTGACCGTCACGTCTACCCATTGATGAATTTATTCTCCATGAACTTCTCTAGTTCTTTATGGAAAATAGTTATATATTGGTACGTCTACTTCCCAGGGCAATGAGTTTTACAAGTTAAATTATAAATTGTATGAAATAC
Source organism: Podocnemis expansa (assembly GCA_007922195.1). NCBI lineage: Eukaryota > Metazoa > Chordata > Testudines > Podocnemididae > Podocnemis > Podocnemis expansa. The sequence continues at coordinate 42,173,243 of ML681982.1, read as the reverse complement.
TACTTCCCTTGTTTGTATTAAAACTTCAGCTATCAATCCTATCTCCTTTACTTGTCCTTTTGTTAAGATGAACAGCCTTAATCATTTTAGTTTCTCCTTCTGTGAAAGCCATTCCGTAGCCTTAATCTTCTTTGTTGCCGTTCTCTGAACCATTTTCTTTTCTTTTTTCATAGATTTTAAGCTCAAAAGGGGCAAATAAATCATCTAGTCTGACCTCCTGCACACTCCTGCAATAGACATCTAACCTATGAGTAAGTCACTGAAGTCCCCAAATCATGGTTTGAAGACTTCAAGGTGCAGAGGAACTACCAGCAAATGACCCATGCTTCAAGGGAAAGTGAGAAAATACCAGGGCTCCTGCCAATCTACCTTGGGGTAAAATCCCTTCCTGACACCACATATGGCTAGAAATTTTATCCCAAAGACTGAAAAACAGTCCTTTGCCCCCCACTTTCCACCTATTTCTAAGAGAGGAGTTTGTTGTTTGCCTGCAAACAGGATTAGTCATTTTTAGACCCTCAAACCAGTGTTTAAAAGCATTTTGCAAAACAGCTAAGAAGGGGATTGCAGAAACTTTGAAAAAATTTGCCATTACCAAGGCTTCAGCTGTGGTTCTGTCTCTAAATATAATGATTTTTTTCCTCCAGTTTTTGTTTTTCATTTCGCATGATTAGCTTATGAATTGTTAGGGCCCTGGGAGTAACAAAAGACCTCAGATGTATAGTTTAATACAAATGTGGCATAAACACTATGTATGTACTACACACATCCAGTGTTCTCCCCAGTAATTGGAATGGGGGGGTGTTGAAATTTTCAGGGGTGTGTGAGGGCCAATGAGGTGTGACATTGTGGTGATGAAGAGGGGCTATATGACACCATAGTAAAAACTGAATACTGGTTCATGAATGACCATTTTCTTAGATTATCACACAAAGTTGGCTACTGGTCTGGGACCAATACCATTCAACATATTCATAAATGATCAGGTAAAAGGGGTGAGTACTAAGGTGGCAACTTTTGAAGATGATACAAAATTACCTAAGATTAAACTGGATGATTATAAAATCCAAACAAGACTGTGAAGAGCTTTACAAAGGAATCTTACAAAACTTGATGACTGGACAGTAAAATGGCAGCTGAAATTCACTGTTGATAAATACTAAGTAATGCATATTTGAAAACAGGAACCCAATGATACGTCTAAAATAGTGGGGTCTAACTTAGCTGTTACCACTCAAGAAAGAGAGAAACTCCTAGGCTATGTCTACACTGGAGAACATTTTTGAAAAAAATCATTCCAAAATATATTTGAAATAATTATCTCCAAAGAACTTTTTTCAAAAATGTTATTTCAGGAGAACGGTCCAGGGACTGGCTCCTTGTCCCAAAATACCATGGCTTTTTTATTTTTCGAAAGTGAAAGCCTACACTGGACTTTCTTTTTGAAAAAAAAGAAAGCCCAGGGACGAAATAGGCAGGTTTTTTCAAAAAAAGCCTTTGCTGCATCCAGCAGTTGTTTTTTTTTTTTTTTTTTTTTTTTTTGGAAAAAGCTATCTCAAAAAAGGCTTTTTGTTGTTGTTGTTTTAAATGTAGTCAGGTTTAGCATTGCCAAAAAAGCGTGCCGGTATACAAGATACCACTACACCTAAATATTGAGGGGGCCCTGTCCCCCACCGGCTGCCAGGGCCTTGATCCATTCCCGCCCCCCAGCAGCTCCCCGAGCCCTTTGCAACCCCCACCGGCAGCCACTCAAGCCCTTCCTTAAGTCCCCCCCTGAGCCCTTGCCAACCCCCAGTCCTGCCACTGTCCCCCACTGCCCTGGGCTGACCCCCTCCCCCCATGCCCTTTCCCCACCAGGCCTGCATGCCTGCCGCCACCTCCACCCTGCTCCCTTACCTGGCACCAGAAGGAGAGCAGGGCTGCAGCAGTGGCTGAGGCTCCTAGCACGACCCTGCTCTGAGTATGCTCAGAACAGGGTCAGGCTAGGGTGGGAGTCTTAAAAACTCCCAGCCCAGCCTGCGGCAGCTCCCTCCCAGCCATGGCCCAGCAGCTTCCCTGCGTGGGGGCACGATGGTGCACCCTGTGCAGTTGAGTGGTAGGCTACTGTGGGGGCTGCCTCTGAGTTTTAGTGACACCACTGCGGTAGAGCAAGGTTCATTTTTCATATACTAGACTTCATGTCATGGACCTTGTAATGTGCATCTAACAATCTCTTGCTTTACCCTCCAATCCCACACAAACCAGCATTTTTCTTTACACAAGTTTTTTTACAGATTCATTTTAATTATTTCCTTAATGAATAAATGTGAAGTCTCACATTTTTAGAAAGGGAGATTTGTACTGGAAAAATAAATAATTCAGTAGATGCACAGATTGTGGTGAGGGAGAAACTGATTACAACTTTTTAATGCTGCCAGTGCTAGAAACTAAACAAAATATGCATGTGTCACTGTCTTCATGAGTTAAGAGTCTCTCTTCTCCAGAGGAAGAAATTTAGTAATGGCTAGACCAAGAATGTCAAACTCATTTGACTTAAATATACTTCAAGAGGACTGTACATACCATAAATTAAAATACTAGGGTACTCTCGTGGCATTTCAGGGCACTCAATATGCAAGACCACACTCTCTCTCTGATAGGGCTGCAGAGGGCAGCCACACTGGATGGAAGAGGTTCATGGTGGCTGCTGCTGCTGCCACCAAAAGACTAGCGTGCATTGCTGAACAATGTAGTTGTTAGGTCACAGGCATAAAAGTTTTTTCAACTAGGCTCCAAGAAAAGAAATTTGAGAACTACTAGACTAGATGATCACAGTGCTCCATTCTGGCCTCAGAAGCTATGGCCACAACCCAGGTACTGGTAACAAGGGAGGCAAACTAAGCACCTATCAGACCTAGCAATGCTACATGCCTGGCAACAATTACAAACTGTTTTACTGAGAAAAGGAAGCCAAGCACAAAGGTTGTAGTAACCCTTGGAGAGGAAGGGGTTAACACTCTGGTCAGTGGGTCCCAGGACAGCCAATAGGAACAAAGCACAGTTATTTGAATTGGAGCAGCAGCCTTGCCTGTTCCTGTTTGGATGCAGAAGAGCTCCTGAAAGGATCAGGAGGAGGCCAGAGCTGCCTGAGGAAGAATCCAGCAACATCCTTATCAAAGATAAGTTAAGTTTGTTACTGACCAAGCATGAGTAGAACAGGGAATGTTTGTTTAGATGCGGTCAGGGTATTTTCTTTATTTTTGGATTTCTCTGTGCTGAGCACTTGTACCCCCCCCCACTACCCTGTAACTACCTTAGTTAAATCCCAGAGAAGTAACTCTTTGTGTTTATGTATTCTTTTTAATTAATGATTTTACCTTTTAAGTAAGTTCTGGTTCTGTGTCCTGGAAAGGCAAGAGGTTTGTGTGCATGTGCCTCAGACTGCACAGGCAGCTACTAAAAGGGATTCTGTTCCAGTTTCAGCTGATATTCCAGTTGTGGTTCAGTCACTCTCCGGAGAGAGGAATAAAAGTGATTGAGGATACCTCACAGGAAGGAATTCCCAAGTGCACCTTCCTGGGTTTCAAGAGATTTTTGCATTTGGGTGGTGGCAGCGATACCACTCCAAGGCCAGGAACTGGAGGCTTTGGCTTCAAGGCCAGTGGCTTTTAAGGCCTGTTGCAGGCCCCCGCCTTCTGCACTCAGAGTGCCAGAGTGGAGAAACAGCCTTGACATGACCAAAACCAAAGAAAATACTCTGACCACATCTAAATAAACATTCCCTGTTCTACTCACGCCTGGTCAGTAACAAACTTAAGTTATCTTTGGTAAGGATGTTTCTGGATTCTTCCTCTGGCCTCCTGATCCTTCTAGGAGCTCTGCTGCATCCAAACAGGAACAGGCAAGGCTGCTGCTCCAATTCAAAAAACTGTGCTTTGTTCCTACTGGCTGTCCTGGGACCCACTGACCAGAGTGTTAACCCCTTCCTCCCCAAGGGTTACTACAAAGGTAACTAATTTTTTCTCTTTAAATTTCCCCAGGGTGTCACCAAGAGCTTTGCCTGGAAGGCTCACCCACAGATGTTTGCCTTAGCAGCAACCCTGGCTCTTTGACCACCTCCTTGGTGCTAGGGATGCTATGGCCTGGGAGTTGGGAGCCAGCCTGATACATGCAACAAAAAGCAGCTTGCAGTCTGCTCCCTGCTGGGGAGCAGCCAGGTGAAGCGTGGTGCGTGGGGCATGGAATTAATTCCCCCTACACAAGGCTCACTCAGCAAGGTAGGGTGGAAAAGGAGCCAGAGAGTCCCCAGCCAGAACAGGTTCAGCTGCCCTTGCCCAGCAGAAGCCCTGGATAATTACACATGCATCCTGACAGGCGTGTGCCATGTAAACAGGTCACAGGAAAGTTAAAGAAGGGTGCCCCATCAGCCCTGACTGCACTGACCCAGGCATGTAAGGGTCTCTGCCAGGGCTGATCCAAGGATTTGTGGTGCCCTAGGTGAACTATGACTTTTGCATCCCTGTCCAAGGGCAATACCTTTGTTTATGAGAGATAACATATTAACATATTTTTTTAAATAGAGAAAAAATGTACTTCCATCTAATTTGGCACGCCTTGAAGCCTGGCACCATAGACAACTGCCTAGTTCACCTATATGGTTGGGCCGACTCTAAGGTCTGTGCTGCTATGTGCCTGGCTGCTAGCACCCACACTACAGCCCAAAGCCTAGAAGAGGTGGCACCAAAAGGGTATGTTGCCAGGCTGGGAGGCAGCCAATGGGTTCGGGGAGCCGGGCACCATACTGGGATCACCCCTCCTGGGCCCCACTACCAGGGGACCGGGGGTTAGATGATGATGTCTCCTGCCGTGGCTCTGACCCATGAATGAGTGCCTCGCTGCAGCCCATCAGGATCCCATGTTGCTGGCCATGGGACACCCTGGCATGTCCACGTTGCCCAGCCAGCAGCGGCCACCTGGGTGGGCTACATATGCATGGGGGTTCCCCTTAGTTGGGAGGAGCTGAAATTGCACCACAGCCATGCTCTGCTCTCAACTGGGTAGGTCTGAGGTGCCCTTGCTACTGAATCAAGGACAGGGTGGTGGGTGAAGGGCAGTGGCATGGGTCCCACACTGTTGTGAAGGCAACAGGGCAGTGTGGGCAGGGCCATCCTTTGGAGGAGTGAGACTGGGGGAGAGTTCCCTGAGCCAGTGCTGAAGAGTCTAGGCAGGCCAGCCCAAAGGCCAGGCTCCATGCTCTCACCCTGCCCCTTGCCTTCAGCTTGTAAGTTTGACACCTCTGAGTTAACAGACTGTACCAAAATGAGCAATGCAATTGTGTTCAGTTTCAGTATTAGAACAGTGTGTACCAAGAGGCTGGAAAAAGTACTCGTTCTAAAATGAACAGAAAATGTGTGCTGATTTCTAAGGAGTGACTGATCAATCCCTTATGAAATTAAATTAGGTGTCTGGACACTGCAAACCTGAACTGTTGCCACTTGCCCCTTTATGGAAAGCCCAGGAGATTATCCTCTGACAGGCAGATTTCAACTTCAAGGTTAAGGCTGATATTGGAGGGAAAAAGAAACAGAAGGGAGGAAGCAAAAGAGCTCTTCAGATAGGTGTCTTGTAGGACAAGTCACCTTTTTGGTGCTGTCTATAGCCCTGATAGGGTGTTCCAATATTGTAGTATAAGAAAAGGAATTGCTAATAAGGTATTTCCAAAGCAGAACTTTGCTAAACACAAGTACTGAGTAACTGGCCAGGTATGTGTGTTAGTGAGATCTGTTCCTCTCACAAGCACAGTACCATCAGCCTGTAACACTAACACACACACACACTCACTCAGCTTGATGGAAGCTGTTCTTGTTCCCCCTTTACCTGTTGGATCTGCTCTTCAGTTTTAAATGCCACTGCAGATTTTGCCTCCAAGTAATCACGTCATGCTTTGTAGTTTCTTCAGAGCTCTGCATAGCTCTCTGTAGCTGGCATGCATAGTGTCCTGCAGGTGCTGAGAGCTCTGCACTAGAAAACCAGCTACACTGCTCTGCTGGCTGGCTGTTTCATGGCTACGTTACCTAAGGCAGATGCACTGCAGGGAGCACAAACAAGAGTTTTATGACCCGTGGCTTTTGGTCTTCAAATGCACTTTATGGGTAGCTTAATACCCTGGAATAAATATTGGGAGATAATATCTATCCCCACCACAAATCCTCTGAGCACCTGGGCCTCTGTGTCTTCTGGAAGAAAAGCAGCAGACTCCCACTTTTATTCTAAGCCCTGGCTCATGTTTTCAGTTGATGGATAAGGATGTGGTTACTCTCTTGGGCCTGGGTGCACACAAATCAAGCTTGCTCAGTGAAATCATCTTGCTCTGTTTCTTCTGGTGCCCATTCCATGCTCCCAGTCTTTGTCTGACCTCACATCCCTGCAGGGGGGTAAGGAAATGGTTTGATGTTGTGGAGGTTTAATTTGTTTTTCACCTCAGGCTCTCTTTCTCTGTCAGTATATGTGAGGGGTGAGGCAGGGAGGAAGGGACCTGGCAAAGGTGCTAATGTTGCTAAAGATGCCAAAGCAGAAAGAGGAGGGAGGAACACAAGGTCCCAGCAGAAAAGCATGAGTGGAGTTGTCAGAGAAGAGGATGTTGGGTGCGTGCATCCTGTTGAGGCCCTGAAGGGGTTAATAGCAGCCCAGAGAAGCCAATTAAGTTACCTGGCTGCAGCTGGAGGAAGGGCCCACTATAATTGAGGATCACCTGGGCAGTAGCAGGCTGAGCAGTGAGAGGAGAGGAAGTCTGCTGCAGAAAAGAGAGTTTGAAGGTTGGGACCAAAGTGTTCAGCAGGGGGAAACTTCAGTCTAGGGGATAAAGGCCTGAGATAGGCCATTTAGGAGGGTGTCTGGAGAAACAGAGGTAAGGAGAGGACTATACTGATCTTAGTAGTTGAAGGTCACTGGGCTGGAAACCCATGTAGCAGGAAAGCTTCTTTGCAGTTCTGAGTTTGGAAAAGGGCAAGAGGTTGTTAGAAAGCCCTGAGGCAAAGGGGTGAGGAGCAAGGGGTCTGGCACTGGGGCCAAAGATTTTGTTCTCTGTTGGACTGTCTGTTCTCCCAGGAGGGGTGAGCTGACCAGTGACTGAGCCAGAGGGCTGAGTGCAGCGAAGAGAGACTGCTGTAGTGACAGAATGGCCATTGGTAAAGGGGTGACAGCCTGCAAGATAGCTGCTGTGCCACACCTGGCCATGGGCAGGAGCACACCTGTTGGGTGCACTCTCTCCAAGGGCTCTCTTGGGGAGGGGGATTTCTGAGCTGTGGAAAAGTCTCCCTAAAAAAACCTGAACGCTAGGGAAAATGTGAATGCCATACCTGCTGGGGTGTTCCTCACAGGGTATTTACATGGAACTTTGGGAAGGGGTGAGTATGGTCTGGCTGGGGGTTGCTATAGGGACCTGTGGGGGGGTCTGGTGGTCTTGAGGTCTGGCCTAGGGGTTATCAGTAGTGGGTAGGAGACACCTGTGGGCATCTGTGATTTTTTGGGGGGCTGGTCAAAATAGGGACCTATGGGGGGTGTCCTTTGGTGCCTGGTCACTGTAATATGTGTCTGGGAGTTGTGATAGGTGGGGGGTGGCTGCTGTGGGATCGAGACGATGGATGGGGGAGGCAGAGCAGGGTGGCTCCTAGGCTCTATGCCTTGGAGTTTAGTTTCAGAGTTGCTGTGAGTGGTGGGGGAGCAGGTGTTGGTTGCTGTATTCTAGGGTCTGGTTTAGGGTTCACTATAGGGCAGGCACTGATGTCTTTGCTGTGGGGTCTGGTTTGGCGTATGGGTGCCAATGCATGTCAAGTCTGGGGCCTGCTCCAGGCAGCATGAGTGCTGACTGTTGCACTATGGGACCTGGTTTGGTGGTGTTTCAGCTGGGTAAGGAAGGACCACTGGGGGCTGTGATGTGGGGTCTTGTTTGGAGGCAGGGCTGGTCCTACCATAGAGGCACCCTAGGCAGTCACCTAGGTTGCAGAACAGTAGGGGGTACCAACAGGGCCATCCTTGGGGGGGGGTGAGAGGGGCAATCACCCCTGCCTTGAGTTTCCATGGGCTCCGTTGCCCCCCATGGTTGTGCTGTCCCCCACCCCTCCCCACTGCTTTTGAACTGTAGCTGAAGGCAGTGGGGAAGGGGGGAGCTGGAGTGCAGATCTGTTCTGTGATGGCTCGCCCCATCCCGAGGATGGTGAACAGCTATATGCTGTAATTGTTGCTGTATTAAAAATACTATTTCTTACCTGCATTGCCAAGAAGAAATTATCTGTTTTCATTGGAGCACCCTGCAATTTAGAGGGACACCATACAGTCCAGTGCTGTAGCAGTTCAGCTTTCTTTTGTAAGGCTTGTATAAACTGTTCCATTGCCTTATCCCTTCTTGTGCTTCTATTTATTTCTCTTTTTGCCTGTGCCTGGTAGTCATAGCCACAGGCAGAGTTTACCAAATTTTCCCAATTTAAAGCAGCTTCCTTAGCAAGTTTATCAGCCTGATCATTTCTCCATTGCAATGATCCATTTTTCTTTTGGTGGGCTTTTATTTTAACTGTTCTAATTTTGGTTCTCTTTTGCCAAGTTTTCCAATTTTTGCCAAACATCTCTGTGTTTTATTTCAGACCCTTCTGTGCCTTTAAAATGTTGAGAAGTCCACCTTGGCAAGTATATGGTGATACTTCTGTAAACATAATGGGTATGCCTACAATAATCCACATTAATTCAAATTAAATTAATGCATGGCTACACTGGGTTTCATTAATTCGAACTAAGGAATTTCTTAGTTTGAATTAGTGAACACTTACTTTGAAATTATAAAACCTTGCTTAACTCTGAAGTAAGAGTTAATTCCAAATTATTAGTTCAAATTAATCCAGTGTAGCCATGTTAATTCGAACTAGCTATTAGTTGAAATTAACGTTTTTTGACCTTCTTCCTCCTAGGGTTCATTCCTCTTTCTATATATTGGGTGGGGGCATGGCACTTCTTTGGGGTCATCTTGCCACACCTCCAGTGGTGTGCCTCTCCTACTTCGAACCAGCAAGTCCTGTCTATGGACATGCTAGTTTGAATTGGTTTTGCTACTGGGGCCATATTAGTTTGAATTAATTTAATTTGAATTAAACATTGTCCAAGAGAGTTGGCTGCATTTTAAAGAAACCCTGATAAGGGCACAGGAAGATAACATTATGATAAAGAGAAAGTACAGCAAATGTGGAAGGCACCCAGAGTGGCTTAATAGAGAGCTCTGCATGGAGCTGAAGCAGGGGTGGAGCTGGGGCATCCCCCGCGGCCCCACCCCTGGGATTCCCTTGCGGGGCTGACGCGCCTGGCAGGGGTGGAGCTGGGGCATCCCCCGCCGCCCCCCCCCCCGGATTCCCTCACCGGGCCGACGCGCCAGCCGAGGTCGGCCCCGCGAGGGAATCCCGGGGGCAGGGCCCCGGGGGCTGCCCCAGGCCCTGCCCCCGGCAGGCGCGTCGGCCCCGTGGGGGAATTCTGGGCCAGTGCTCCCTCCGGCCCTGGCAGCAGCAGGCTCCAGCCGTGCGCCGCAACCCCAGTCTCTGCAGGCACCCGTGGGGTAAAGCGCCCAGCCGCGCTTTACCCTTAGGGTGCCTAGAATCCCCTCCCCTGTCGAAATAGCAGGTCCACACTGTGGACCTGCTATTTCCCTGCCTTATTTCGAGGACAAAGTTTTTTGTCCTCGAAATAAGGTGTTTCGAAATAAAGAGTTATTTCAAAACAGCTTGTTTCGAAACCTCTTGTTTCGAAACAAGCCCTCCTTGTGTGAACATAGCCTTAGAGGAAAATAGTGATCAAGAACAGTGTTCCCTCTAAGCTTCACTGGCGCGCTGCAGTGCAGTGCGCCGCAGCCGCCAGTGCAGGGAAAGCTGCCGGCAGAGCAATGCCGGCAGCCAGAGTCCCTGCCTAGAGCTCCTGTGGAGCAGGGAGTTTTGAAAACTCCCGCCCAGAGAAGCTCTAACGGAGAATGCCCAGAAATTCTGGGCATGCTCCGTAGAGCTTCTCTGGCCCAGGAGTTAGGGCTGGGCCCTGCCCCTCCAGTCCAGCCCCGAGGTAAGTCTGTGGGGGCTGGCGGGGGGGAGTGGGAGTGGGAGCGGGGAGGGGCTAGCAGGAGCGGGGTGGGGTGGGGGCGATGCCGGGGCGGGGGGGGGCTAGCAGGAGCGGGGTGGGGGGGCGATGCTGGGGCCGGGGCGCAATGCCGGGAGCGGCGTGGGGGGCGATGCCTGGGGGGGGGCGAGCGGGAGGGGGGAGGGGCTGTGCAGCGGGCCCCGGGGGGGGGGAGAGCGCAGTGAGCAACAGGAGTTGCTCAGCTGCTCTCTCCCCTTAGAAGGAACATTGATCAAGAACAGTCAGCATGGATTCACCAAGGGTAAATCATGCCTGACCAACCTCATTGTCTTCTGTGATGAGATGACTGGACTTGTGGATGTGGAAGACCCGTTGATGTGGTATACCTCGACTTTAGCAAGGCTTTAGATACAGTTTCCCACAGCATTCTCACCGGCAAATTAAGGAAGTATGGATTGGATGCGTGGACTGTAAGGTGGATAGAAAACTGGCTAGATCAACGGTTTCAGCGTGTAGGAATCAATGGCTCCATGTCAAGTGGGCAACCAGTAATGAGTAGTGTGCCCCAGGGGTCTGTCCTGGGGCCAGTTCTGTTCAATATTTTCATTAAGGATCTGGATGATGGGATAGATTGCACACTTAGTAAATTTGTGGATGACACCAGGCTGGGGGAACAGTAGACATGCTGGAGGGCAGGGACGGGATTCAGAGAGACCTAGACAAATTGGAGCAGTGGGCCAATAGAAATCTCATGAGGTTCAACAAGGACAAGTGCAAAATCCTGCACTTGGGATGGAAAAACCCCATGTACTGCTACAGGCTGGGGAGTGATCAGCTAAATAGCAGCACTGGAGAAAAGGACCTGGGAGTCATGGTGGATGGAAAGCTGGGTATGAGTCAGCAGTGTGTGCTTGCTGCCAAAAAGACCAATGGCATACTGGGCTGCATCAGAAGAAATGTTGCCAGCAGATCGAGGGATGTGATCGTTCCCCTTATTCTGTACTGGTGAACCCACATCTGGAATACTGTGTCCAGTTTTGGGCTCCCCACTACAAAAAGGACATGGACAAATTAGAGTCCAGTGGAGGGCAACAAAAATGATCAAAGGGCTGGAGCACAAGCCCTGTGAAGGAAGACTGAAGGATCTAGGCTTATTTAGCCTGCAGAAGAGAAAACTGAGGGGGGATTTGATAGCAACCTTCAACTACTTGAAGGGTTGCTCCAAGGAGGATGGAGCTTGACTGTTCTAGGTAGTAACAGAGGACAGAATGAGGAGCAATGGTTTCAAGTTGCAGCTGGGGAGGTCCAGGCTGGATATTAGGAACAACTTTCTTACTAGGCGAGTGGTGAAGCATTGGAATAAGCTACCTAGGGAGGTGGTGGAATCTCCGTCTTTGGAGGTATTTAAGGCCAAGCTGGACAAAATCCTGGCTAGGATAATCTAGTGTGCATGGTCCTGCTTTTTTTGGCAGGGGGTTGTACTAGATGACCTCGTGGGGTCCCTCCCAACCCTATGATTCTATGATTATTAGTTCAGATTAAATTAATTCAAACTAACCTTCTAAGTATAGACATAGCCAATCTGAGTCCATTTTAATAATGATTTCTGTTTGTTTGTCTTTTCTGTCCTCTAAAAACTGTATTATCACAGTCTCCTCTGCAACGTGAGTTCCTCCTTTTTCCATTTGGTACTGAAAATATTGCTCTATCTGCATATGTTTATCCATACTCACACTTGCAAACCCAATAACTCACTTTCTTTGCTCATAGTATGAACTACCATCTATAAACTAGGTTTGTTTTTCCCACTGCCTGCTCAGTTGGGATGGCTTTAAATACAGCATAGTTTTCTACAGCCTTCTGCAGCATTCAGCTGTATGCAGAACCTGTTAAGTGTTAACCTGCACACTGCTAGTTCAGATTCAGTGAGCGTAACTAGCTGTACCTTTTCTGTCACAAGTGCAAAAACCCAAAGAATGGTGTTATCTACTTTCACATGTCCTTTGGACAAATTTTCCTGACTTATTAACTTTCCCAAAGAATGATGACTTTCTCAGCTCCAATTATTGCCTGAGCTTTTTGCAATTTCTAGTACACAGCAAGAGCTGTTGGCTCTGGAATTCCCAGTTTAATTTCTGGAGCTGATAAGGCTCTCTAATATGCGATGGGTCTCTCTGCTGCTTCAATATCCTGCGTAATCATAGTAACAATGCAGAAATTTCTGATACTAGGATATAACAAGTATGGGAACTCATTGTTTTGATCCACTAAGGTAGGGGCTTCCATTCTGCCCCTGTGTGACTAACAAGGGGCAAGGGCTGACCTAGGCAGATAAGGCCTTTAAAAGCCACTGCTTGAGTGACCAGAGGGAGCTTGCGAACGGGACTGCAAACAGGGGAGTTTGAGAAGGAGTTTGGTGAGGTCAAGATGGTGAAGAGGAGCCGTACTGCTGGAGCCAGCACCCCTGCCATTTCCTTTGCCTCTGTTTGTAGCCAGACAGACTTTCTGTCCATGGATATCTCCACCCAGACCCTGGTGTGGATTTGCAGGGACTGTGGCCTTCATTTTCCTGCCACTGATGATCAGGCTAGGGAGATGAGCCTATGTGATAGGTGCCTTCTGGTGGCATCTCTTCGGAAACAGGTAGGAGAGTTACAGGAGGAGGTGTCACGACTCAGGGGTATCTATGCCCTGGAAAAGTTCCTTGACAGTGTCCACGATGTGACCTGCAAGGAGGAGGTCCCTATCCCGGTGCCAAGGGCTACTGCCACAGCTCTGGAAACAGATGGGATGCCTATGGCAGAGGAAGGACACTGGCAGCTGGTCACCTCTGGCAGTAGACAGTGCTCCACACCTGCTCACATCCCACCATCCATTGTGGTGAGGAACCATTACGCGGTGCTGGACACACTAAAGGAGGTAGAGGAGATGCCATCCACCCCAAAGGCTGGGCAGATCACAGCCACCTCACGTAAGAGGAAACATAGGGTTGTGGTGATTGGGGACTCAATCCTAAGAGGAACAGAGGCACCCATCTGTCGCCCTGACAAGGCCTCTAGAGAGGTATGCTGCCTGCCAGGTGCCTGTGTCCATGATGTAACGGAGGGATTATCTAAAATCATCCGCCCCTCAGACTACTACCCCATGCTTCTTATCCATGTAGGTACCAATGATACTGAGAGAGGTGATCCTCAGCAGATCAAAGGTGACTTCGGGGCTCTGGGAGCGAGGGTGAAGGAGTTTGGAGCACAGGTGGTGTTCTCCTCGATCTTTCCAGTCAAGGCTAGAGGCCTGAGGAGAGACAGATGCATCCTAAAGGTGAATGCTTGGCTGCGAAGATGGTGTGGTCAGGAGGGATTTGGCTTCCTTGACCATGGAGTCCTGCTTCAGGACAGAGGATTGATAGTCAGAGATGGCCTTCACCTGTCCAGGAAGGGGAAGAGCGTGTTTGGGCACAGACTGGCTGACCTAGTGAGGAGGGCTTTAAACTAGGTTCAACGGGGGAAGGAGACCAAAGCCCACAGGTAAGTAACAATGTGGGTGATCTGGGGGAAGGGATGGAACTTGGGGGGTGCTGGGACTGTATCAACAGCAATAAAAGAGAAGGTAGTTGGAACATGGGGGGGAATCAAATAAATGTCTGAAGTGCTCTACTGAAACCCCAATATGTGAGGAGAGTGGGGGAGGAGAACTCCAAGAAAAAATGCAAGGAGGTTTATCTAATAGAATTGGAAATCAAAATGACAAAGTAGGGCAATCGACCGGGTATCTTAGGTGCCTGTACGCTAATGCAAGGAGCCTGGGAAATAAGCAAGAAGAATAGGTAATACTAGCACCGACAAGGAACTATGATATCATAGGAATAACGGAGACATGGTGGGATAGTGTGCACGACTTGAGCTCTGCCATGGATGGGTATAAACTGTTCAGGAAAGACAGGCAGGGAAGAAGAGGGGGAGGAGTAGCGTTATATGTAAAAGAGCTCTATGACTGCTCAGAGCTCTATTATGGAAGTGGAAGCCTGCCAATAGAAAGTCTGTGGGTTACATTGAGAGGGGAAAGCAACAAGGGGGATGTTGTGGTGGGGGTCTGCTATAGACCACCAGACCAGAAGCAGAAGGTGGATGAGGTGTTCTATGGACAACTAGCGGAAGCTTCTAGATCACAGGCCCTGGTGCTGATGGGGGACTTCAATTACCTGACATTTGCTGGGAGGCCAATACAGCAGTGCATGGGCAATCCAGGAAGTTTTCAGAGAATGTTGGGAACAACTTTCTAATACAAATGCTGGAGGAACCAACTAGGGACCTTGCACCGCTCGACCTGCTGCTCACAAACGGGGAAGAATTGATCAGGGACGTAGAGGTAAATGGCAAGCTAGGCAGTAGTGACCATGACATGGTTGAGTTCAGGATCTTGATTAAAGGAAGGAAGGAAAGAAGCAAAACAAAAACCCTGGACTTCAAAAAAGCAGATTTTGGCTCCCTCAGGGAACTGATGGGCAGGATCTCTTGGGACGCTAATCTGAAGGGGAAAGGAGTCCAAGAGTTTTTTATATTTTAAAGAAACCCTGCTAAGGGCACAGGAAGTTGCCATTCCAATTAGGAGAAAGAACAAACATGTGAGGCAGCCAGAATGGCTTAGCAGAGAACTCTGCTCTGAGCTTAAACATAAAAAGGAAGCTTACAGGAAGTGGAAGCTTGGTCAGATGACCAAGGAGGCATATAAAGATATTGCTAGGGACTGCAGAGATAAAATCAGAAAGGCCAAAGGACAAATGGAGTTGCGGCTAGCGAGGGATGTAAAAGATAACAAGAAGGGGTTCTACAAGTATATTAGTAACAAAAAGAGGATCAGGGATGGTGTAGGCCCCTTGCTGAATAGGGCAGGCATCCTTGTGACAGAGGATGAGGAAAAAGCTGAAGTGCTCAATGTATTTTTTGCTTCAGTTTTCACAGGCAGGGTCAGCTCCCAGCCCACTACCATGGATGTGGCAGATGGGAGAGAAGAAGAGAGGCCCTTGGTGACAGAAGGTCAGGTTAGGGACTGCTTGAAGAAGCTGGATGTGCACAAGTCCATGGGGCCGGACGAACTGCATCCAAGAGTGCTAAAGGAATTGGCCGATGAGATAGCAGCACCGCTGGCCATTATCTTTCAAAACTCATGGAGAATGGGGGAGGTGCCAGAGGATTGGAAAAAAGCAAATGTAGTGCCTATTTTCAAGAAAGGGAAAAAGGAGGATCCGGGGAATTATAGACCAGTCAGCCTCACCTCAATCCCTGGCAAAATTATGGAGCAGATTCTCAAAGAATCCATCCTCAAACACTTAGAGGAAAATAAAGTGATCAGGAACAGTCAGCATGGATTTACCAAGGGTAAATCATGCCTGACCAATCTCATCTCCTTCTATGATCAGATGACTGGTTTTCTGGATGCAGGAAGAACGGTTGATGTGATATACCTTGATTTTAGCAAGGCTTTTGATACAGTTTCCCACAGCATTCTCATTGGCAAATTAAGGAAGTATGGGTTGGATAGGTGGACTATAAGGTGGATAGAAATCTGGCTAGATCAATGGTTTCAGCATGTAGGAATCAATGGCTCCATGTCTAGCTGGCAGCCAGTCACGAGTGGTGTGCCCCAGGGGTCGGTCCTGGGGCCGGTTCTGTTCAACATTTTCATCAATGATCTGGATGATGGAATAGACTGCATTCTCAGTAAGTTTGCGGATGACACCAAGCTGGGGGGACCATTAGACACGTTAGAGGGCAAGGACAGGATTCAGGGAGACCTAGATAAATTGGAACAGTGGGCCAATAGAAATCTTATGAGTTTCAATAAGGACAAGTGTAAAATCCTGCACGTGGGACAAAAAAATCCCATGCACTGCTACAGGCTGGGAAATGTTCAGCTAAGTAGCAGCAGTGTAGAAAAGGACCTGGGGGTCATGGTGGATGGGAAGCTAGATATGAGTCAGCAGTGTGCTCTTGCTGCCAAAAAGGCCAATGGCATACTGGGCTGCATCAAAAGAAGTATTACCAGTAGATCAAGGGATGTGATCATTCCCCTCTATTCTGCACTGGTGAGGCCACATCTAGAATACTGTGTTCAGTTTTGGGCTCCCCACTACAAAAAGGACAGGGACATGCTAGAGAGAGTACAGAGGAGGGCAACCAAAATGATTAAAGGTCTGGAGCACAAGCCCTATGAGGAAAGACTGAAAGCATTAGGCTTATTTAGTCTGCAGAAGAGAAGATTGAGGGGGGATTTGATAGCAACCTTCAACTACTTGAAGGGATGCTCCAAGGAAGATGGAGCTCGACTGTTCTTGGTAATAACAGAGGACAGAACAAGGACCAATGGTCTGAAGTTGTGGTTAGGGAGGTCAAGGCTGGATATTAGAAAAAACTTTTTTACTAGGAGAGTGGTGAAGCTTTGGAATGAGCTGCCAAGGGAGGTGGTGGAGTCACCATCTTTGGAGGTGTTTAAGGCCCGGCTGGACAAAACCATGACTGGGATGGTTTAGCGGGAGTGGTCCTACCTCTGGCAGGGGGTTGGACTAGATGACCTATGAGGTCCCTTCCAACCCTATGATTCTATGATTAATGCTTTCTTAAGATGTTTCCATTCAGGGATTTCCCTAAACCCCCACCCCTCTACACACCTCTTGACTTTCTTATATTATACCAGTTTAATCATTGATTGGAAATGACTAGGATGAATTGAACTCACTAAGAAGTAAGGACAGCAAACAAGGAGTCTTGTGGCACTTAAAAAAAACCAAACTAACAAATTCAAGGAGGTTCAGATGCCATATCAGATTCCTTATCATTTGGGGGGAGACAGGGGTGAAGGTGAGAGGACAGATGTTTGCTTGATGTTGTGGGCTATCCCTTACAAGCTGATTAGCAATCAGCTCTAGCTTTTAACAAGTATTGGGCTGGTGAAGTAGTGCTTGTCATTTTTAGTTAGGGCCTGTACAGAGTCTTTTGTTATTTTAAGTGACCATTATATTTGAAATCACAGATACTCAGATCTAAGTGCTCGTGCTAGACTTGGAGTGTGGGAAAGTAACCATATTTTGTGAGACTAGAGACTTCCAGCCTTAATCAGCATAAGTTTCCCCCATTGAGACCTAAAATCACAGAAGTCAAGCCATACAAAGTGTGGAGAAGGAAACTATATTCGCAACAAAGTGAAGTAGTGAAGAACAAAGCAACGAACAGCTGGAGGAACAAGCAAGGTGTTGCCACTGCTTTGTCCCTCTTTTCCCTGGATGGTGAACTCTTGTGAAAGCACCTCTGAACTATGGGTTTCCCTCTAGTACCAATAAGGAGAACAAGTTGAGTGAAGGGTGGAGAAGGGAGAGGAGCACATTAAAGAAACATTTGTTCGTTGAACAAACAAGGATTCTGATGGCACTTCTAAAGACTAACAAATTTATTATCTTATTGTGTTTTAGTGACCTTGCTCCAGAATGCTAGATTTGTGACTGAGACTTATATAAATATTTCCTTGTAGGCCAAGATTTTTATAATTCTTTATTTGCCAAGGTCATTATCTCACATCATCACTACCTTACGAGGTCATTATGTTGGATATTTTCTGTACCAAAAAACTTTTATGTTTTAATTAATTTTTACATAAGAGCATTAGAATGGCCATACCGAATCTGACCAATCACCATCTAGCTCAGTGACCTGTTTTCTGACAGTGGTCAATGTTGGTTGCTTCAGAGGGAAGGAACTGAACAGGCAGTCATGGAGCTATCCGTCTCCTAAGATCTAGTCCCACCTCCCGGCAAAAGGAGAGTAGGAACATTTTAGAGAATGGTGTTGCATCCATCCCTGGCCATCCCAGTTAATACCATTGATGGACGTATTCTTCTTAAAGTTGTCTAATTGGTTTTTGAACCCTGTTATAGTCTTGGCTTTCACACATCCTCAGACAAAGAGTTAAACAGGGTGACTGTGTGTTATGGGAAGAAATACTTCCTTTTGTTTGTTTTTAAACCTACTGCCTAATAATTTCATTGGGGACACCTAATTCTTGTTTTATGTAAAATATTAAATAGCATTTCCTTATTCACTTTCTCCATATCAGTCACAATTTTATAGATCTCTATTTCCACCATTAGCCATTTTTTTCCCACACTGGAAAGTCTGTTTTATTAAGCTCCTCTCAGATGGAAGCTGTGCAATATCCCAGTGATGTTGGCTGAGTCTAGGGGACTGTTTATGATTATCTTTCATATTAATATTTAATATTTGCAATAATCCATATGTGATATGCCATGTTTGGTACCAATAGAAAGGTTGTAATCCGCTAGGAATGATTATATGGTTTATACGGTGGTATCAAATCTGTATTAGAATTTAGGAATATATTTGGTCTATTTATGTTCCAAGTTATTGGATTCTAAGGCATTCCCACACTGGGTGGCTATAAAACCATTGTCCTCGTAATGTCTCATTACAGAAGCTCTCAGCTACAGTGGACCTAGGGAAAAAAACGTGCTTGGTCAGTCACCCAGACTGACTGTGTGACTCAGCTACATTTTGATTGGCAAGGACTCTGAGAGCATGGGGAAAGCCAGAGGTGATAAAAGGCCCCACCTCCATTTTGTTTTCAGTCTGTCTGCAACCAACACCCTTCTTTGGAACTATTCTGCTGTAACTGAACAAAGGACTGAGACCCACCTAGGGCTGGGTGTAACACCAGAGGAACTGGACTAAACTGCAAACTGCAGATTCTTCAGGGAACTGCTTATTATGTGTGAAAAGTGGATTTTCCCACCAGTATTTTGCTATGGCTGAACTCCAGCCTGGGTTATTGGAATGTAACTTGTTAGGCCCCTGATCAGAGAATAATTATGTGGTGTTATCTTCCAAGGTCAGAAGACCACAGACAGTAACAGTTTTTTTTAAGAAAAGTACTGCAAGTAACCGCAAACCAGTTCAGACTGGACCCTGGAAAGTGATAAAAACAGCTGCAGAGCTCATGAGAAAGATCTACTGACCAAGGTCAGTGAGTTTCCATGCCAATGGGTGATATGCTAATTTTTTGGGGTCTCAGCCATAAAGCCAGGGTTCTAGTTTAGGCACATTGGAGAAACGATAGGTCAGCAGCCTGTTGTGTCACCAGGGGATCTGGCCAGTCCCTAGGCACTCCCTGCCATCCATAAGGGAGGTGTTAAACCTCTTGAGTGATCACCAAGGGAGTCTGCAGTTTTCTTTTTTCTTTTTGCAGATCTTTTTCTTTTCTTTGTCCTTTTTGACTTTTTTTGCTAATTTCTTTTTCACCTGCTCACCCCGGCTTGTGGGGTCACAAACCTTGGCATATCCAGAGGGGGTGGCAAGGGGTGTTCAATCTCTGCAACTGGTTGCGGTGGGCTCTGATTTTTATGGCCCCTTGCAGTCATGGTGGGCTGTAAGTTTGTCAAGCCATTTGAACACCGGACTTGTCAAGTGCAGGATTTTTGAGAAGCATGCAGTCAGTTAACACCAGACTGGTGGGCTGCTGATTTTCAAGGCTGAAGGCAGGCTCTGTGAGCTGCAAGCTTGGTCACAGCTGTTTTAACACCGGGCTGTTTTCTCACACTTTATCTTCTATCTTAAAGAAACAGGTCTGCTGTTTGTTCCTCCAGAGATAACATTCAGATATGGTAAATATAACCTGGTCAAATTTGGGATTTAAATTGGGAAACACTTTTTGGGGTTGTGTGTATACGTATTTTTACTGCTCTGAACTTACTAACTTCACAGATCAAAATCAAGCTGGTGTCCCACAATCCAATCTGGGCAATATCAGAGTGAAAGAGTGTGATAAAAGGATAAATCCACTTGTATTCCCTGCCAGGCACCTGAGCTGACCCTTGTAACTCCTAGCTGCAAACAGTCCATTGCTAGCCTCACTGGGTGTCTGGAGAGCAAGGGGGAGAAGCAAAGTGTTCGCGCTGTCCTGGGCTGCACGTGATGTTTTAGTGTGTGTGTGGTAAATAGCAAAGCTCTTTTGCCCATGGATTGTGCTCTCTCTCTGTCTCCCATGAACCCCACTCTGCTAAATTGCACCAACCAGGATTGGCACTGGGGTTTTACTTCAGGGTTAGGCACAGAGATTGAGATCAGTTTGTATGGGGGGGGGTTGGGATAAGTGTGGTTTAATAAAAGTTGCAAGCTTTTTAATTTTAGCAATAAGAATACTAGTAATTGAATAATATTAATTTTTTATTTAACCTATTTTTTTCTGTAACCCTATTTACCTCAATAAAAGTTACATAAATAGTGGTTAACCAAAAAATAGTGGTCTGTTCTCTTGCCTCTCGATGGGACACACTCTCCAGTGTTTGTCCGCGCCCCTTGCCCCCCATTCCACCACAACATTATGGACTCTCAATCATTTGTATATATGTGATTCACTTTGACCCTTTAACAGCTCTCATATTTTGTTTCTTTTCTTTTTATATTAAATCTTCAGTTGTAGTTAGTAAAGAACTGGCTGACTGTGTGATATTTTGGGTAAGATCCAAGCCTATATTGTTCTGGCTAATGTGGTGGGCCCTTTGGAGTCAGGAGAATCTATTTCTTTAAGAGATCCAGTGGCTAGGTAGGGACCAGCAGAACTGATGTGCAACAAAGGGGACTGTTTCTCTTCTGTTATGCTTTGTGATGACCAGTGTGGGGAATCAGAAGCATGTTTTGTTACTGACTGGGAGACTGGTTTAAGTACCACCCGTTAGTGGTTTGGGGGTTTGGCCCCTGGTTTTGCAGCTTTCCCTGATTTTTGGCACATTCAGAAGGTTATCCCAGGAGGCCTGGGTCACAACCCCTAATCATTTTAATTGCCTCTCTCTGTGCCATTTCCAGTTCAAATATATATATTTTTGACATCAGGCAACCAGATCTGCTTGCTGTATTCAAGATGTGGGAGTACCCTGGAGTTGTATAGTGGCATTATGATAGTTTGTCTTATTTAATCCATTTCCTTTCCTAATGGTTCCTTCCTAACATGCCATTAGCTTTTGTGCACGCGCGCGCACACACACGCGCGCACACACAACAGAATTTTTCAGAGAACTATCCACAAAAGCCTCTAATCCGCTGGTGAGACTTGCTCATGTGCTCAGGGTTTAACTGATCACCATATTTTGAGTCAGAATTTGTGAAGGAATTTTTCCTTAGGGCAGATAGGCAACGGCTGTGGGGGTTTTTCACCTTCTTCTGTAGCATGGGGAATGGGATGGCTCACTTCCTGATAAATTCTCTGTACTTTAAAGTCTTTAAATCATGACTTGAGGACTTTAATAACTCTGTCAGAGGTTAGAGATTTATTAAAGGAGTGAATGGGTGAGGTTTTGTGTCCTGCATTATGCAGGAGGCCAGAACATTATATGCGAGCTTAGTCCGGACTAATTTGAACCCTGTCTCCTCTAGTCCTTGCCTAATTCAAACTAAAAAATTTAAGCAAAGCTTAGTTCAAATTAGTTTGAACTGATTATTTAGTTCAAACTTATTTAGAAATTTAATTAGAACTAGCACGACTACATTATGATGTAGTCATGCTAGTTTGAACTAAATAAGTTTGAACTAGTGGTTAGTTCAAACTAAATGTGGTTTTTCAATTTGAACTAATTTTTAGTTCAAATTAACCGTACTTTTCTAGTTTGAACTAAAAAATTAGTGGGGACTAAAAAAGCACAGTTAGTTTGAACTAAAATTTTTTTCAACTAAAAAAACCATGCTTAGTTTGAAATAAATTCGAACTACTGAGTTTGGACTAAGTAAGTCAGAGGTAAGGTTTTAGATGTAGACATAGCCTATGACTCTGTTTCTTTCTTGAGTGGTAACAGCTAAGTTAGACAAATTATTTTGTATATAGCATTGGGTTTCTGTTTTCAAATATGCATTACTTTGTATTTATCAACATTGAATTTCAACTGCACACCCAGCCAGGGGCCCCTGGAGATGGCAGGGCTCAGTGTTAGTAGTAAGGAGATCCAGTAAAAGTTTTTGGGTGTTTGGCAGATGCTGAGCCTATAGCACCCGCGTCTGTATCTGTGAACAAACGTGTTAAGTGTGTGGGAGATAGTGCGGACAACCACAGAGTGCATGGGTATGGGGCAGACTTTACAGCGTCTGTGTGTGTGTTTCAAAGTCATCCTCAGAGCTTGAACTCACCAAGTACTTGGAAATCATGAACAAATCCTGTCCTGGGGAGGCAATACTAAGGGTGAGGTATTTCCTTTCTAGCCCCTCACCCACTGAATCTATGGCTAACTGCTCTTTGGCAGTTTGGTGCAAATTTACAGACAGTGAATTCTAAGTCACTCCTGCCTGCTTATTTGCTGTCTTTTGGTCCCTCTGTGTTCCAGCATAATTGGTTGCGCTCAGAGCTGAGGGCAATGATGTGAAATGTGTCACTAAGCCCTAAATGGCACCTACGTGGAATTAAAATAACTGGACTTGTACCTAGGCCGGAGTCCTTTCCTTAGCCCCATTTCTGCTTTGTCATCTGTTCTTTCTCCTGCTTTTAGTTCACCCTGGGAATCCATCACATATGCATATGCCCCTTACACTTCCTTATTCTTGGTACAATCGCTGAACTGTTCTGCTTGATGAGCGTGCAAGGAGGTACATTGTGGAGCATGCAGGTGGCAGTGAACATGCATGTGTGGAGGGATGGGGTGTGGTTTGGAGGCTCATTCAGTGTGGTCTTGACACAAGTGCGAAATGAGTTCTCAAGTGCATGAGTTTGAGAACATATTCCAGTTGAGGCCCATGAAGAATAATGAAGGTCCCAGGAAGTATACTAGCTCTTTGGTTAAAAATGATACTGTTATATTTAGACAAGGTACCTCGAGGGCCCTCTGGATGCAGGAGTGCAGTTTTTGGTTTAATGTTTCCATAATCTGATATAATGTTGAGCCTGTTAGATGTAATAAAGATATTGGGGAGTTTACATCTTTGCTGCTTTAATGGGTCTGCACTTGGAGGGTCAGCCAGGTGGAGGGGGGCAATGGGGTTCCTGTCCCTGGCTGGGGACAGGGACTCCAGCCCCTGCTCCAGCCCTGTTTGTAGGCTGGGGAGGAACCCCCACATGCTGGCCCTGCATGGAGAAGGCGCCCCGGTGCGTGGCAAGTTGGTGGAAAGCTGTGTGATGGGAAGGCATCCCAGTGTGTAGCCAGTGGGAGAGAAGCCATGCACCGGGATGCCTTCCTTGTGTGCAGCCAGCCCGGCAGAAGCCACGCGCTGGGGTGCCTTCCCGGATCTCTTCTTCCCCAAAGGATTCCCCCAGTCCTATGCTGACAGCGCAGCTGGGGCAGGGGAGAAGGGATCCCCCCAGCCTTCACTGACAGCCTCTGTGTGTGTGTGTGGGGGGGGGGAGGGCGATTCCCCCAGCCCAGTGCTGACAGCACAGCCAGGGTGGCGGAGAAGGGATTCCCTCAGCCATGCTGACAGCGCAGGTAGGGGAATGCCTTCTCTCCTGCCTGCTGTGTGGGAGGGTGCAGGGGTGCCCTAGCCCCAGGGAGCCCTGGGGGGGACGACATCTCCTGCCAGGCTCCTGCCTTGAGAGCGTAGTGTGGGGAAAAAACATCCCTTGCCCAGCTCGAGCCGCACAGTGGCTCGAGCTGGACAGGGGATGCTTTTCCCTGTGCTGGGCTCAGAGTGCTGGAGCCTAGCATGGGATTGGGTGGTGTCATGGCCCTTCTAGAGGACTATGCTGCCTCACCTCCCACGGTGCCTCTCCTCCAATTTGAATTAGCAAGTCCAATTCATGGACCTGCTAATTCAAATTGGAGTTTGTTGTGCGGCCATGTCAATTCGAACGGACTGAATTCGAACGAAAAATTGTTAGTTCAAATTGACTAGTTCAAATTCAATCATTTGAATTGACATGCTAAGTGTAAACACAGCGAATGGGCATACGATCCAGACTTGATCCTCCTATTTTGTATTCTCCAGTTTCCCAAATTCCACCGAGTGTAAATTATTCTTCGTGGTTGGTGAGTGAGGGATCCCTTTTTTGTTTGTTTGGTTTGAAGCTCTGATCTGCTTCTTTCATAAATATCTGATATAGGGGAGATGGGTCAGAGCTTGAGCCTTTGAAGAGCAAACAAGCCAGGTAGCAGCTAAACCAAAGCACTTCTATGCGATGATGATTTATTACTAATGCAAGTAGGAGGTCTGCAGACACTACTATGGAATGTCATTTATTGTTAAATTACATATAGGATCTTTGTGAGGACACATTTGTGATCAGAAAGAAAGGATGAAATCCTTCATTTTCTCATCCATTACATTTTTACCATGCAAAGGCTGAATCCAATTAATCATAAAAGGTTTTTCCTGAAATTTTTGAGCAGCCCCCTTAACAGACTTGCTCTATAATTCCACCTTTAATTAAGCTAGTTTTTATGTTACTTGCTGTTACCTTCTGTCAAAACATTTGTGATGCCAGATTTCAACTAGTATACTGGATTTTTGGTTACCCTGCTGAAATGATCTAGTGCATTAAGATCTTTTTTTTTTTTTTTTTTTTTTGGAAGATTACACATAAAAGAAAACAACTTTGTCACTAAAAAGTGACTTATAATGATTACAAAACAGCTTTGTGTGTTTACTGAATTTATTCTTTGGACTTTATCAATTTGGATCATTCTGTTTCCTGCATCTTCTGCCATCTGTCCTGTTTGCACTGCTATAGAAAGAAAAATGATAATACATAACCTATCCATTTCTCTAGAGCCCTTTTTATGTGATTGACAAAAGGGGCATTATGTAGTGTACTTATGGCATGGATGACATTTATGGATCACGTGTATTGATGTAAATACTCTAACTCATAAAACAGCTGTTATTTAACAGTCTTTCTATTTCTCCGTTGGTTTCTGCTACATGAGTTTTATTTCATATCCGCAAAGAAAGAAACTACGATGACTGAATTTTAAGATGACATAACAAATAAGGACTAGATGTGCTAAAAGATTTAGTTACTTAAGTCCAAAATTTAGGTAATCAGAACTCCTCCTAACTTTATAGGCACCAAAAGTTCCCTCAGAAGGAAACATGAAGAGCTACTTTTATTGACTATTTTAAAAAATGGCTATGAGATATTTCTGATCACTACTGCTCTTCTATATTATAATAGTATAAGCCAGAACCACTATGATATATTCAGATACTGTTCTTTGCATTAGTATATAATTACATACAGAATGTTGCCATGGACTAGTAAGCACAGCTATCACAAGAGATAATCTATTTCCAGGAGGGATGGAATTATTCATATGAAATATGAATACTAGTGAACAACATGGCAGTTTCCAAGGGATTAAAGCTTATTTTCAAAGGTTTGGTTTGATGATAGGTGCCATTTAAACACATCATCTTAAGTCTCTCAAGGCTCAAACCAATTTAGTTTAATTAAATTTCACTGCTTTACAACTCAGATTCTGCCACCTAAAATAAACTTTAAATTTAATGGCACACCTTACTCTTACATCCATATAATTGCATTCTATGGCAAAGAAAGAAGTGAATAAATATGTAACCTTTGGTGTGTTTCTTTGAAACTTCTTATATTAACATCCAACAGAGTACATTCAATCTTTGTTAAAATCTTGTTCCCTGTTGGAGTATCTGCACTGATCTCTAAACAAAGATATATTGACACTGTCAGCCAAATCTGTACCAACACTGCATCTGTTCTGGAGGTAAAACAGATGCTCTGGGCAAAGTAACTTGTTTCCCCCCCTCTTTGTTTAACATAACTGTAAAATGTAATATATATGTGCAAATCGAATAAAATGCTGTATTGGCAGTACAATAGGTTACTCTATATAGTGAACTGGGGCAATTTATTTATAAATTTAGGGCAAGATTTTCAATAGGTGCCTTAAGTTAAGCTTGTAAATTCTTGTCTCAGTGCCTAAAATAAATGGATTGATTTTTCAAAAGCATTGAACATCAAGAAGTTCCCAAACTGAACATCAGAACATACATATAAGTACCTTAATATGGATTTAGGAGACTGAATTTAGAAAGTTCCAGAGGGGTAGCCATGTTAGTCTAGTTTGTTTTAAATTTAGAAACCAAGTCTTGAAAATGTTGACACTAAATTTCAATGTAAGGAACCATTATATATCAGCTTTTACTGTGTTAAAAAATAAGACCACAAATGCAGAAACTGACGCCTTTGAAATTTGGGCCACTTGCACTGTTTCGATGTATTTAGTTTAACTGGAAAATGCCTAGCTTTAGGTCTCCAAAGATGTATATTCTGACTTTAGTTTCTATTGAGCTTGCAGTTGTACAGTATGTATGATGTATTGTGGCTGTTTCAGACAAAATGAAGGCTATGAAACAGCAGTGCTATGGTGTGCTTCCATAGGAACAATTCTGTGTGGATTATCTTCTCTCTCAGAATAAGTGGAGATTAAATTGTTATTAGCCACTCTATTGTTTTAGATTAAATATATCAGACATTACTCCAGTTAAAATGAAATCTGTTTAGTAAAATTTAGGAAGGAGAAATCTAGCATATTAAATATCTTTTTTATAATTCTTTCAGATAATATAACTTTAAATTTCCTGCTGTGGCACACATTTTCCTGAAATGCTTATTATGGAAGCATCTCCATCAAGCTCATCCTTGCACTGAATGAAGACGCAATGGCACCAAGGAAAAACTGGTATAATTATGGTATTTTTAATTCTTTTTTTTAAAAAGAGTAAATATCAACACTAACACAGTATTTCTAGGAAAATTAAATTAATAACCAGCTGGGATTAATAATTCTACACTTTCAAGGTAATCAGTGGTCAAATCTCATTGTTTATCCCCTAAAAATTTTCATTTATCCCATATCTAGTTGTTTATTGCTTAAATAAAATCTGAGTATCAAAGAATAGCAGAAACCAGCATGTTATAGGCAAGATCTAAGCCAAGGCAAAAGACAGAGAATAGTGTACAGTATGTATGATAAATGGGTTGGAATATAAAATACAATTGGAAGCAAGTAGTTAAAAGAATGAAATGACATGTTGAGTACCACATGTTACAGCAGAAGAAACGAACATATCAAAATGGTTTATCTAAAAAAGATAATGGAAATTAAAAAAAACAAACCTGGAAACTTTGTACCATAATAATATTTCTTTCTAAATGTGGGTATACAATGGGGCAGGTCTTCATATGGTATAAATAGTCATAAATTCATTTACTTCATTGGATTTATGACAAAGAAGGATCTGGTCTAAAGCATTTATAAGAGGAATCTGTGTTTAGGGGGAAAACAAAACAAAACTAAGGAATGGTAGCTGGATTATTTTTTTCTGCCTTCTTTACCAACTTTAAAAGGTGTCCAATTCACTTCGAATAGAAACTTTTTTGTTCTCATTTTTTTCTCCTCAAGATAACTTGTAATTCTGAAAAGCACAAAACATTTGAATTAAGGAGTTCTATGTTTATTACGCTATGGAATACCTAAGATATATATATATATTTCATTTATAAATAACTTTTTTTTTCCCAACTACTAGCCCTACAGCCCTACTTGAGATCTGAAAGTTTAAGACTTGTGTATCATCATTAATTACAAAGATGCTATGGGTCAAATTTTACCTTTCTATTGCACATAAACAAACCTGTTCTCTGACTAGAAAGCCAAATTTGTACGAGAAACTTGAAGTTAAGCTCACTCCAGAGTAGAATTCAGCTCATGAATTATGCTAACTGTTGTTGGTGGATGATAAGTAGACAAGACACTTTATTACTTACATCTGGCAGAGATGTTACTACTTTTTCTTTCCATCGTATTAACTTTGCCCAAGTCTATACTGATGGCGGCAAATTTGCTGCCTTCAGTTTGATCTTTCCAGATCAATTGAGCAGTCCAGGAAGACCCACTCAATCAGGCAGTTGATCTGGTAAGTTCACCCCCCCCGAAAAAGAATAGCACTGATTCAAAGGGAGGTGATTTCCCTTTTACTCAGTGCAGTGGAGCTGCCATGCTAAGCAGGGGTTAGGCAGTTGAAGGGAGATAATCAAATTATTTTATGTAGCTTGCGTATGTCCCTTTGACTGCTACCGAATTCTGTGGCAAATGTAGACCGTGCCCTTGGCATCATGGTCTGGATCCACAAAGAGACTTAGGCATTGTAATATTTTCCACAGGAACAACAACGTGATCCAAAAAGCCTGTGTTAGGCTAAGATCCCTATACAATGCCTGGGTATTAATAGGCAACTTAGTGCAGTGGTTCTCAACCACTTGTCAGGACACATTTTTGTGTTGCCATGTAGCAATAAGGGTGTCACAGAGAGTCAGGTTGATGAATGAATTTGGCCAGGGGTGTGAGTGTGTATGGAGGGGGTGGGGGGATGTTGGACTGGTGTGTCCTGTAGTGTCATGATATTCCGCCAAGTGTACTGCAACCTGCAAAAGGTTGAGAGCTACTGCCTTAGTGTTCAATTCACAAAAGCAAGCATGCTAGTCAAGGAACCAACTAAGGCAGCCAATGTGAGATTTTGATGAGAGAGTGTGTCCTCACCTGTGCCCTTCTCCTGGAGATTGGTGCTTTCTTACAGCCTGGATTTAGGCATCTAGCCCTATGATCTACAACTGAGAACTCTTCTCCAGGTGGCTTAGGTGATAAAGTAATTTCTTGAGAGAATAAGCTAGGTGTCTGTCTCAACAACACAATACAAAGGAGAGGGGAAGTTTAGCTGGATGAGCTTTCAGCTTTTTGCCCAGTGGTTAGCAAATTCATCAGGGATGTAGGTGATCCAAGTTCAGATTACCTTTCTCTACCAAAAGAAAGAGGATATGAACAGGGATCTCCCAAACCTCTCTCAGGAGAATATTCTAACTACTGAGTTATAGAATTGGTATGATGTGGGGTTCCCTCTAGGGTATGTCTACACTGTAATTAAAAGCCTTCTGCTAGCTTGTGCCAGCAGATTCAGGCTTGAGGGCTTCGGCTAAGAGGTTGTTCAAACTGTGGCACAGAAATTTAGGATCAAGCTGGAGCCTGGGCCATAGGACACCGTCAGATGGGAGTGTCCTAGACAACCGGGCTGGAGACTGAGATCAAAGATCTACGCTGCAATAAAACAGCCTCTTAGCCTGAGTCAGTTGGTGTGGCCCAGTAATGGATATCTAATAGGGGTTTATACATACTATTAGTGTCTTCTGTTGAATCTGTTTCACTGTGTACATGTAACTAAATGGTTACTGATGGGGATAGTAGAGTGGTTAGAGTAGATAGAGAAGGTAGGAGAGTCTGGGTTTAGTCCTTCTGCTCCAATTATTCTACTTTATTTATCCAAAAATGTAGGCCAGCTTCAGTAATACTTAATCCTGCCTTGAGTGCAGGGGACTGAACTGGAAGGCCTGTTGAAGTCCTTTCCTGTTCTATGATTCAACAGCAGAGACTGAGGGGGCCTCTCATCAGAATATCCCTTTGACCAGTGGTTAGAGCATAAAGCTAATACAGCAGCGTACTTGATCCATGGAGTGCTTCGCTGCTGGCATACTGAATCAGTGTTCCAGGGTCTGCTCTGCCTGCCTGTGGATTTCTGGATGGAGTTTAAGGTGTTAGCATTGACCTATAAAGCCCTTACTAGGTTAGGAACTTCATCCCAGATAATCTGTTTTTGTGATACACTTGCCATAGTTAAGATCTATGAAGGTGCTGAGACTGGACCCCCACCTTTGATATAAGGATGAGTTCTGTGAGAGCCCTTTTCCTTTGAAATATTGCTACCCTCCCTGAGATCACAAAAGCCAAAATATGCTAACTTTCAAGGCATGCTACAAGGCAAATCTTCCTAGGAGAGCAGCTGAAAAAGTGAATATTGTTGAAAATGCTGTTTAAAGAGAAATAATGAATGTTTTTGAATTGTTGGTTACTCAATGCTATTACACCACAGGGTTGCTATTTCTTTTATTAATTTACTTACTGTATTTAAATATGTGACTGCAGGGCCAACCCTACACCAAATTGCTCCCCCAGAAAGAAGCATCTTAGTGCTCTCCCTCCATTTTTTAAAACTTTTAAATACCATATTTGTGATGCTTCTGGGTCTAGGGGACTGTTTATGGTTATCTTTCATATTAATATTTCATATTTGCAGTAATCCGTATGTGATATACCATGTTTGGTGTCAATAGAAAGGCTATAATCTGCTAAGAATGATTATATGGCTTATATGTAGGTATCATGCCTGTATTAGAAATTAGAAATCTATTTGTTTTTATGTATGTTCCAAGTGATTTGTTCTTAAGGCAATCCCAGACTGGGTGTCTGCAAAACTACTGTTCCTTTTAATGGCCCATATTAGGGGGCTCCCTGCTAGCTGCAGTGGGCCCAAGAAGAAACCTGTTTTACCAGTTACCCAGACTAACCATGTGGCCCAACTCCATTCTGATCTGGCAAAGGCTCTGAGATAAAAGACAGGGGACCCATCTCAGTTTTGTCTTGAGTCTTCAATCTGTCTGCAACCAACACACTCCTCTGGAACTACACTTCTGGGGCTGAACAAAAGACTGAGACCCACCCATGCACTGGGTACATATCAGAGGAGCTAGACTAACCTGCAAACTACAGATACTTCAAGGATTTGCTTTCTATGGACTCTAAATCATTTGTATGTATGTGATTCACTTTGACCCTTTAACAGCTCTCATATTCTGTTTGTTTTCCTTATATATTAAACCTTTAGTTGTAGTTACTACAGGGTTGGCTGGCAGCATGGTAATTTGGGTAAGATCCAAGCCTATATAGTTCTGGGTGATGTGGCTGGCCCTTTGGGGTCAGGAGAACCTATTTCTTTAAGAGACCCAGTAGCTAAAGGGGACCATAGGAACTGATGTGCAGTAGGGGGGCTGTTTCTATTTTGTTACGCTTGGTGATGACCTGAGTGGGGAATCAGAAGCATGTTTTGTTACTGACTGGGAGACTGTTTTAAGTACCACCTGTCAGTGGTTTAGGGGTTTGGCCCCTGGTTTTCAGGTTGCCCTGATTCTGGCACATTCAAAGGTTATTCCAGGGGGCCTGGTCACTTTGTTGCTAGGATCTGTAAATTTATCTTTATATATGGAATGAATAAACACATAAAATATTAGTTTCCGCTAAGCTTATACAAACTCTTAATTTTTAAAAATTAGTGAAATGTGCTAACACCAAGAAATTGACCTGTGCACCAATATTGGGTGGCCCAGAATTAATTAGTGCTATATTAGACGACAGCCTTACAATATTAACCCTCGTCCTTTAGTTTGAAAGGCTGCTTTTCTCACCTTTGCCCTTGTGAACTGAAGCACAGCATCAGATAGATCCAGGTTACATAATAAAACAAGGTTCATAATATTGAAGCTGGGCTCTCACTTCAGTTTCTTCTTGTATCTTATTGACTTGTGATGCTTCACTGCTTCTATATCTGCAAGGGCATGGCTGACAATATTCTAAAACGTTTGAGGAAAATGTAGTTTTTGAAGTCTGAAACATTCCATGAGACTAAGAAAAAGGTCTAGAACATTCTAGGGGGCAAGTGAAAAATGAATCCACATACAGAATACCTGAAACATTTTATTTCTGACACTCTATTTTCCTTTTTGTCAATAACAAAAATAGCATCCCAAATCTGGCACCCCAGGTGGTTCATGCAATCTTCTGCCCCTAAATCCAGCCCTTTGTGTTAGAGACTAGTAGTGAACTCAGATTGGTGTAGCTTATTTATATCTTTAAAGATAAAACAATAAGAATAAAAATCAGTAAATCTTTTCTATAATCAAAAGAAACAGATATGGCTAAATATTTGCAGGTAGCTAATCAAGAAGTGGATTAAGCAGGGGGCTAAGAAGAAGGTGCCTTTTTTCCCCCACTGTTATTTTTTTGCAACATAGCAATACTTGAAGAAACAAAATATAGAATATTAAACAATGAAACCTTGTGTGGCAGTTGGGATGAACCACTCACCATACTTGAACTGTATAGTTTATGTAATTTTATTTTTATTACTTTCTACTTGTGTTTCATATCAGTACCATAGAAGGAACAATATTAGCTTTATCTAAAGGCTATGGGTATTAAGCAAAGATATTATAGGCCATACTACAAAATATCCACCTTATATTTGAAAACTATTCAGAGTTTATATTCTGTAAGAGTTGCATGCTTGTATTACCAATTATACTATCCATACAATGAAATTTACAAATAACACTTGTTTAAGAAACAAAAATAATATAATGGTTTCTCATTGCTATTATGAAAGTACCCAATAGTTAAATTCCTCCATGCTAGTCATAAAGCAAAATGTTCTTTTTTTCCTATCTGTTGCTCCCTGCAGATACAGATATTTTCTCTATTTCCCTTATTACTTCCTTCTAGTGATCCATTCCCAGACTTCTTATACCTTTGTTGTATCAGTTTGTTCTTCTTTCAGTACTCTTACTCTTACAGCCCTCTTCTGTCTCAGACCTCCGACTACACTAAGGAAATTAACAGTGGTATAATTGCGTTGACTTAACACCACCTCTAATGTAGAGAGATTGCATTAGTGCTAAGTGGGGCATGCACTAAAGTAATATAATTTGATAACTTAACTACATCTGAGCAAGTCCCAGTTTTGACCTTGTACAGTCTACATTATGGGTTTGCACAGGAGTAATAAATCAATATAGTTACACCAGTGTAGTATTGTCTAACTATAAACGGGGCTTAAATTCTCAGTTCTTCATTCTTTATGAATTGATTAGACACAATGCAACAAGTAATAAATCAGCCACTGAGGGAGACAATGCATTGAAAGGTTCGATGCTTTAGTGGAGTTAGAGGATAATTGTAGAATTCATCAGGGACTGAAAGAGTTAACTTGCTGTAACATCACCATTTTTAATTGGCAGAACTGCCAACACAGTCCCAGGCATGCAGAAAGAAAGACTTTGGATATGGTTTAACTAGAACACTTTCTGACTTAACTCACCTAGGAACTATTTGGCAATAAAGCATGCAATGCCTTCCATCC
This sequence comes from Podocnemis expansa, assembly GCA_007922195.1. NCBI lineage: Eukaryota > Metazoa > Chordata > Testudines > Podocnemididae > Podocnemis > Podocnemis expansa. Next base: position 42,140,130 of record ML681982.1, on the reverse strand, counting down.
TTATTTCCATAATCTTTTTAATTTCTTAGGCTGTGTTCACACACAGAGGGCTTGTTTCCAAACAAGAGGTTTCAAAACAAGCTGTTTCAAAATAAACAGTTATTTTGAAACACCTTATTTCCAAAGACAAAAAAGGTGTCTTGGAAATAAGGGAGCAAAATAGCATGTCCACAGTGTGGAGATGCTATTTCACTTGGGGAGGGGACTGCAGACACCCACGGCATGAAGCGGAGCGGTGCCTCACCCCGTGGGTGTCTGCAGGGGCTGCAGACACCCACAGGGTGAAGCATCTACGCCCCCTTTACTGCATTTCAGCTGCCAGCTCAGTGTCAGCCACTGGGTCTAGTAAAGAGATACGTTGCTTAAAATTCCATGCTCTTTACCAAAAGGGTTCTCCTGACCGCAGAGGATCAGCCACCTTACCAGATCAATATAAGTCTGGATCTCACTGTCATGTGAAACACCATGGGCTATGGTCTGTGTAATTTTTTTATTCACTTTTGCAAAGTAATTGTATAGTTTGATGCCAGTTTTGCAATGCAAGGTTCCCTTTTGAATGCTCTAATGCAGGGGTTCCCAACCGTTTCAAGGCTGGGGAACCCCTTTGCAGGGGGAATGGAGTCCATGGGCCCCTTGGGTGAATGGGGCATTGCCATGCAGTGGCGGTGCCCCTGTGTGGCAGACGTGGCCTGCGTGGGGGTAAAATGTGGCCCACTGCTCCCCACAGCTGTGACCCCCCTCTCCTGGGCTGGAAACCGCCACAGCCATGGTCATGGTCCTGGCCCCCTGCCTGGGGAGCCAGAAGCTTCTGTGGCCGTGGCCCCCTCCCACCTTCCTGGGGAGCCGGGAGCTGCAGCAGTCGTGGCCTCCTTTGGCCAGGAGCCATTGCAGCCATGGACTCCCTCCCATGGGTCACCACAGCCATGGCCCCCCCCTGCCCTGGGCTGCTGCAGCCATGGCCCCTTCCCCGGGCCACCGCAGCCATGGCTCCCTGCCCTTGCCTGGGGAGCAGGAAGCTGCCGTGGCCACGGCCCCTCCCCACTGGTTTCTCTCCCCCCCATGGTCCCTTCCCCTGCCTTACCTGGTCACTGAAGCTGGGGGCACCTGGCCTCCCCGCAGGCTGCTCTGAGCATGCTTTGCATGCTCAGGGTGGGAGTTTTAAAAGCTCCCAGCCTGGGGGAAGCTCCCTGCTGGCTGGCCAGAAGCCTGGGTCTCCATGGCAACCAGAGACCCTGGCACTTCGAGGCTCAGCTCCCTGCCTGTCCACGGACCCCCTGGAGCCCTGCTGTGGTGCACCAGAGGTATGCAGCCCACAGGTTGGGAACCACTGCTCTACTGTATTGTTATGGTTTCATGCTTCCTACAGCATCATGTATGTGTACCACATGGAAACCATATTATCTAGCTCAGATCCTCAGGACTACCTCTCTGAGGCTAGAGGGTTGCATAACAAAGGCAATGCAAACTGAACTGCTTAACTCAGGTGAAAAAAAAAGAAGGCGTCGTGTGGCACTTTAAGACTAACAGATTTATTTTTCGCATGAGCTTCCGTGGGAGAAAAATCTCACTTCATCAGATGCTTCAAAGATCTGCTTCATCTGACGTAGTGGGATTTTCTCCCACGAAAGCTCATGTGAAAAATAAATCTGTTAGTCTTAAAGTGCCACACGACGCCTTGTTTTTTTTGCTGGACTAGACTAACACGGCTATCCCTTTGGAAATTAACTCAGGTGGACAAAGGAAATCATATTGCAGATGATGGGGATTAGGAAACTAAATGCTTTGAGAGAGAGCTGTTGGCTTTTGCCAGAGAACTACCATCTTGTGAGCAACTCCAAGAAACTGGGCCTATCCATATGACCGGGGGGCCTGGCTTGGCTGAACACCACCACCACCAGTCAGTCTTATAGGTAAGAATGAGGAGAATAGCCTAAAAAGTAACCTTGGAATAGTGTTAGTAGATTAGCATGCATTTCATATCTTTTATTTACTTGTGGTAACTTCTGACTCTTTATTAAATAATTGTCCATTGACTTGCTATATACTCACTTAAAATCATATCCTAGTTAATAAACTTGTATTTGTTTTATCTAAAGCTGTGTAGATTTTAGAAGCTGTGAATGAATGAGGCTGGGCCAATCCATTTCAATGTTAAATGACCCAACATGGGTCTATGGTGATTGGGGAAGGGTCCTAATCCCTGTAGGTCAGAAAGTCCTAGTGTGGGATTTGGGGGCTCAGAGTGCATGCTTGGGTACTGTCACCTTAGTGGCCAGAGGGTGCACACCCACTGCCTGGGACCGATTACATGCAAGAGGCTTATCTGGACTGACTCAAGAGTGAATTGTCACCTGGCAAAGTGAGGTGAATCAGGATTCAGGTGTAGAGATAGTCCTAGCAGTGCACTGGACCAGATTCTGGGAGTGGTCTGTCACATTTACTCAAAATACCACACTGTCAGCCAATCCTTTAGTAACTAAAGCTAAATGTGTATTATAAAAGGAAAGAAACAAACTATAAAAGAACAGTTAAAGGATTAAAGCCGTCAGACATATACAATGATTTAAAATTCCCTATTAAAACAAGTACTTGGCAGAATTTTGAGTTCATAGGCATATGTAGTTCCTCTGGAATACACCCAGTCTCTGGATGGTCTCAGTCCTTTGTCTCTCAGCTTCAGCTGTAGATGAATAGATCCTGAGGTAGGTGGTAACTGAAGGCTGCAGACTAGAAGACAAAATATAGGTGTTGCAGCTGCCTTTTATGTCCCCAGGTCTTTTTCATGCTGCACTTGCAAATTTATAATACTAAAATAGAGTCCAGAGTCACATAGGCAATTTCTGGTGACTCATCAGGTCTTTCCCTGGGTCCCTTGTACCTGAGAATTTTCTTAATGGGACATTAAGGAGGCTATCATATCAGGCATTTAGTCTAGAGCATGGCCCAGAAACAGCAAAAGTTAAAATACTGATATATGAAACATGTTCATAACTTCCAATACAGATATGACACATGCACATAATCTAATGATTCTTAGCAAACTATAACCTCTCTAACAGTACTTGAGATGGCATATCTCATATGGACTATTGTAATTTTAACACTGATGTTAAATAATATCATAAATAGTCCTCCTGATCCAGCCAGCATCCAACTTCTTTGTGGGGCAACAGGCTTTCCTGCCACTCCCATGGACTCTGACAAATATCACTGTTCTTAAGTTTCTGTAGTACAATGAAAGTTACTTGGAAAAGCTGGTCCTGTTTTTTAGTTTGACCAGAGGCAAAATTGTTACTAACTGTGGGATGGAAATGATCTATTAGCACGTATTCAGAGTGCAGTTGGAAACTTTGTGTGTGTGGTGGGGGGGGTAGTTAAATTTGAAGATGGTTCATAAAACCATGCCCTTTGGGCTCAATTAACACATGGTAGCTTTTAGGACATATTTTAATTTTTAAAATCTTATAGGCACTGTCTGTGAAATGATGGGAAGCTGGTCAGCTTGACAGCAGGAGCCAAGGTCACTTGTATGGCTCCAAAGATAAAATATTTGTGTGCTGCATATATTCAGCTCATTGTGTTGCTTTCTAACACTATCATTTTCATTTGGCAAACCCTTTTACACAAAAGGGTTTTAACTGCAAAAACACAGGATTCTATATTTAAAAAATAAATCGCATTTTCAAAGGTAGATTATTGGTCTCCAAATCTGTGCCCACTTTTGTTTTGGGAATAAGACTTATATGCATATGTAAATAGTACTTGTGTATAGAGCCACCCTGTTTGCACACAGCAAAAGTGCAGGCTGTTTCAATACGTTTATCTTTTCTTTTATGTGGAAAACATAAAAACCGTGGACTTAATAAAAGTCTATGGGCCATGTTCTCCACTACAGTACAGACCCTTTGCCTTAGTTCAGAAGGACATTGTTAGTATGAGGGATGATCAGCCACTTCCATTTCTATCCCAACCCCTCTAAGAGTCCATCCATCCATTCCATATTTGTTTGCTACCATATTCACCAGAGTCAGATGTTCTGCAGGACTGATTCTGATGAAAGTAATAACTTGAGACAGTGTGGAACAAAGCCTGAGGGGACAGTTGCAAAATTCCTCATAAGCTATTCATCTTTTCATGTACTAGGACAGTGGAGCCCAAATGCCATAAGAACCCCAGGCCTTGTGCAGAGTTTTGTACTGTACAGGAGGAATAATGGGCATTGGCTTAGGGGTTGTCTAACTAATCTATTGAAATGTATTTTCAGATTTTTGGAGAAACACACACACACACACACACCCACCCACCCACCCCAACCTAAATCTCAGTTAGGCCACAAACGTTGGTTCAGGGAAAGTAATATATCATCTGAAATTGCACCAAAGCTTCTGTGAAATCATTTAAAAATTGTTTAACCTTTTAAACAAATTTCATTTTCATATATCTTTACATTTCCCAGTGCTCTGGATGGTATGGAAGTCCTGCAAATACTATGTGTATTCCTGGCTTGAACAGAAACATGATGTACTGGAGATCAAGTCAGAGAACCTATTAGCCTGAGATTGCCAAATAAACTGTGCATATACAAAAGAATTTGGATAATTTAATCATCTATTTTCTAATCTTTTGGGTGCATTTTTGCAGTGGATAAAAAACTACAAACCACTGGAAGTTCAAGCATCACTACTTGGAATATTAGTAACCACCGTACATAGCTGTGTGTGTGAAACAAATTAAACGTGAAAATCTTTATGCATTGAAGGAAATGTTCACAGGAGGTCATCTTTGGCTCATACCACCCTTGACAGAGGCATACAGAGACTATGTGGTACCTGGGGGCCAAGTAACATTTGCCCCCTCCTGCCTCATTTTTCAACCCCCTCCCTGTGCAGCCCTTCCTTTCTCACACAGGGTAGAAAAGGTCTCAGTGGCTGGGACCCCTCTCGTTTTCTGGAGGGTGGTGGGGCATGACGCACTGAGGGGAGAGACAAACATGACAGTCCCCAGGCACCAGAAAGCCTCTGCTGGCCTGCAAGGGGGTGCCTAGTTAGCCCTATATCATGTCCAGATTGAAGGGGTCTCCTCTTGGCCCAGGCTGCCTGCTTTGAGGGACGGCTCCCATTGTATGGGCCAGAGGCGGCAGGACAGCTCCAGCCCCCGGCACAGGGCGGGTGGGGGGCGTGAGGCTAGAGGCTGTGCTGCCGCCCTTCTACTGCCCAGTCCAACATGGAGCAGCGTTCTGCCCTGAGCATCCACTGCCAGTCACCCCTCCCCAGGGGGTGGAGAGCAGCTGGCACATGCAGGGCTGCTCCTGTCAGGGGCAGGGCCCTGGCTGGGCCCATTCAGCAGAGTTTGGGCTGCTTTGACCCTGGCCCCGTGTAGCACTGAACAGAGGGTGCCCCACCACCAGACTCTGGAGAGGGCCTATTCAACACTGGCGAGCTGAGAGCGAAGTGGCCCAAACTCCACTTAGTGGACCCGCTCCACAGCGCCACCCCTGAAAACAGTAGTCCTGCATGCTCTGGCTGCTCTCTGCCCCCGGGAAGGCACGACTGGCTGATGGCAGGCAGGGAAGCCAGGAACACTGCTCTGCATCGAACTTAACTGTAAAAGGAGGGTACCCCCTCCCTACCTCCCAACAGTGTTGAGGGCTGCAGCTGTCCTGCTACCTCTGGTCATTACAGTGGGAGGGTGGGGGCAAGAGTTCCAGGCCCTGAAAGCAGGCAGCCTTGGCTGAGAGGAGACCCCTTTGATCCGGCCCTGGTGTGTGGCTTTTTGGGTACACACAGGAGGCCAGTGCCTGGATGCTTGGCCCTCCCCCCCATCCCCTGACTCTGTATACCACTGCTTGACAGTATTGTTCTACTTACCTGACAGCTATTGCACACCTAAAAAAGTGTTTAAGTCAACCCTTTAGTTCCAGATTTACTACTGATTCTGCATTTTATAAATAAAATCTTAAATTTTCTTTCTGAATTTTCCTTAACTGTGTATTGAAAAAAATACATTTCAAAATAGAGCCAGAAAACTGTCAAGTATCAATAGCAAATATATTTTAGATTTTCCTGTACCCTAACTCAACTTATGCATCTAGTTTTTTCATTTTCTTATGTATTAGAAAAATAGAGTTTTATATAGACGGCAAGAAAAGAAAAATCTAAATGAATGCCAATAAAAGGTTGATAGAACATTTTGTGTTCTTAGCTATCTGTTATTGTTCACATGTGTTTGGTTTCTATAGCACTGGAATACTCAATTGCTTGGAAAAATTCCCAATTGTCTTTAAATTTAAGATTTTTTTTTCCATTTTTGTTAGAGTGGTAATGGGGCTTTACTACCATAAGAACAATAGAAAACATATGCAATTTCCAGTTACCTTCTGACATCTGCATAGCAAAATCTTCTTTTGTTATCACTCATTTACTCCTTTGGGACAATGTTACAAGACCTCATTAAGTGTATTAGTTCTTTTTTTGCGGTTTTGAACATCATAGTTCTCAGTATTTTAATGAACTGCCTGTCCTTTTTAATCAACATAGCAACTCTCCTCCCTCTTTTTCTTTTATAATGAACCCATCATCATGGTACATGAATGCATTAAGAACATTGTTTGTTTAGTTGCATCATTTACAGGTAGGAAAATAACACCATAAGTCTTTGGTAGAAGGGCTGAGACTACTATATCTTAATTCAGCTTAGATACATTGCTGATTAAATTGTGTAAGATGCTTTTGCCTGCAGCAGGTAGTGTACAAACTGTAGCTGTGTTCTGAAAGAAATGCGATAAGACTCCATTGCACGTGCTTTAGCCAAATATGAATCACATTTCTAAATAAACAAGGGATCCTGTGGCACTTTTAAAGACTAATTAATTTACAAAAGACTAACAAGGTCACAAAGTACTCACCCACGACCACTTCAGATTTGGAGATGATTTATATCTTCAAGTCAGTGGGTACCCAGAGCACTGCCACTCTTGTGCCCAAGTGCCACTAATCTACTTATGCTACACTGGTGACATCTTCATCATCTGGACCTACAGAAAAGAGGGCCTTGAGGTATTCCACTGAGATTTCAACAATTTCCACCCCACCAGCAAACTCAGCCTGGACCGCTCCACAAAAGAGATCCATTTCCTGGACGCTACAGTACACGTAAGTGATGGATACATAAACACTACCCTATAAAAAAGAAGCCTACTGACCACTAGACTTACCTACATCCATTCAGCTTTCATCCAGGATGCATCACACGATCCATTGCCTATAGCCAAGACTTAAGATATAAACGCATTTACTGCAATCCCTCAGACAGAGACAAACACCTTCAGGATTTCTATCAAGCATGTCTAAAACAACAATATCCACCTGGGGAAGTGAAGAAACAGATTGACAGAGCCTGACAGGTACCCAGAAGTCAACTACTACTGCAGGACAAGCCCAAGAAAGAAAACAACAGAACACTGCTGGTCATCACCTGTAGTCTCCAAGACAAACCTTTTCAGCATATTATCAAGGATTTACAGTCTATCCTGCAAGATGACTGACTCACTCTCTCAAGCTTTGGATGGTAGGCCTCTCTACTCTCACAGACAACTCATCCCCAAGCTTAAGCAAATGCTTACAAGCAACTTCATATAATACAATGGAAACACTAGTCAAGTACCCATCCTTGCAAAAAAACCTGTTGCCAACATATCTACTCAAGTGACACCATCTTAGAACCTAACCAACCAGCCACTCCATCAGGGACTCATTCTCCAGCATGATATACGCTATCACATGCCAACAATGCTCCTCTGCCTTATATATTGGCCAAACAGGACTGTATCTGTGCAAAAGGATAAATGGGCACAAATCAGATATCAAGAATAGTAACATTCAAAAAACAATAGGGGAACAGAGTTGAAATTCATATGCACATTTGACACCATTATATTGGGTCTGACTAGAGATTTGAGCTGGCTCACTCATTACCAAAGGTGGTTTTCCTCTCTTTTAATATTCTCACCTTCTTATCAGTTTTTCCACACTGTTTGAATCAAAACAATGTGATTGGTTTGCTGACAAGGACTGAACTGATCTTATGACTGTCCCTTCTCTGTATTTATTCACCTGACATGCTACAGCTTCCATTTCATGCTTTCGATGAAGTGGGATTACATCCAGAAAAGCTCATATGATAAATAAATTTGTTAGTCTTTAAAAGCCACAAGACTACTTGTTTGTTTTGCTGCTTACTAGACTAATATGGCTACCCCGCTGGAACCTTCTAAACACTATTAGTGCAACTGTTGGAATATGAAGATTTAAAATAACTTCTTGTAGTATTTGTGTGAGTAAAATTTAAAAAATTAGTGGACAGTGAATAGAAGGCGGCTCAGGATATTGTGAAATAAAGCTCATTACAAAGTTTGAGTGAATACTTATAGCGCTGAGAGTGGAGACCATTGTTAGACATTTACAGCATGCTTTTCAATTAAGGATAGAAGATAATGTTATAAACACGCACTTGCATTATGGTTTAATAATTTTAAATTTTAAAGTAAGATAAAACCATATATTTTATTCTATAAAATTAAAGATAGAAGTAGAATATAATGCATTTCTAAATGAACTCATTTCCCAGCAAAAAACTGAAACATTTAACTTAGTTTTTTTTAAATGACATTTTACTGAAATTGACATGTTCCCGCAGAATGCAAGATTTCAACAAATCAGCATTTCTGGATGGAAAAAATTTTAGCTGGAGAAATTTTGACCCATTTCACACTTTATTTAGATTTAATAAATCAACATACCCACATGACCCACATAAGTCTGAGTTTGTGAAAGTTTACAGAAATATGAACAGGATAAGTTCACTGGTGTTTTAATTATTTTTGTATGCCTCACACTCCATTACCTTACTGTTTATCACATGTGAGTTCATGATCTTTGAATAGCTATAGTTCTTTACCAGTCATTCACTTAAAGGGGCCTCTGCAACAGAATGCTGGCAAGGCATTGGCAAGTTGTAGTGTTTCTACACAACAGACACCATGATAGGTCCTAATCAAGCCTGCTACTCCATCAAAGGCTCATTTACCTGCTCATCTACTAATGTGGTCTATGCCATCATGTGCCAGAAATGCCCCAACACCTTATATATTGGACAAACAGGACGATCGCTCCGTAAGAGACTGAATGAGCACAGAGCTGATATCAGAAATCAAAGAACAAAGAAACCAGCTGCTGAGCACTTCCATCTTCCTAATCACTCGATGATGGATTTGTTAATGACTGTCGTTAGAGATGTATCTGGGACATCAAGACTTCAAAGAGAAACAGCTGAACTCGAATTAATATGCAAGCTAAATTCTGTGAAAGCAGGACTCAATCGAGACTATGGGTTCTTTTCCCATTACAAAGGGTAATTTGACTTCAGGCTTCCCATGGTTTGAGGCTGTAAACTGCTCTCATTTGCTGTTACTTTATGACCTGATCCTATGTTTTACACCCCCTTGCATTTAGTTTCATTCCTTTCTGTAAGTTCACCCATCTTTGAAGTATCTGAGGAAGTGGGATCTTCTCCCACGAAAGCTCATGCAAAAAATAAATCTGTTAGTCTTAAAGTGCCACACAACTCCTTGTTGTTTTTGTAGTGTTTTAGGTTACATTAGGTCATAGTGATAGATGGGAGGGTTGCTTTAGAGCTAGGGAAACTGATCTGTCTGGTTCCCTCTGTTTTTAGTTTCTCTTCAAAAAAGGTTAAGTATGGAGTCCTGAGTATGCTGCCTCCTCATTATCTGGTGATAACCAACCTATACATTACACTGGCAATGAGGGCGGGATGGTGTGGGACCACTAAAACAATCCTCCCATCTATCACTCTGGGAAAGCCAATGATCCAAGGTAACCCAAAACACCACACAGCTAGTTCCACATTTCTATCAATACTAAATTTACTTCTAATTTGATACAGATGAATGCATCTGCCACTCTAACTCCTTGCTGTCATGCTTAAATAATTAGACAGTGTGGTTTAATATATACAGAAATGGACTGAGACTCTGCCTTAGGCCCTGCAGTGAGGCACGTATCCAAATTATTTGATTTTTCTGTGCATCAGTTTCTCCATCTACAAAATGGGGATAATGATTGTTTCACTGAACTTTGCAAAGCTCTTTGAGATTCACAGATTAAGAGCTCTGTATAAATGTTCACTTTTATTTTTGTCTGTCTATAACATTGATCACTGTGGTAGCTAAGTGCTTAGCAACAGGTTAAAAATCACTTTGAATGTGCCCTAATAGCACTATTTTCACATCTACTTAGGCTTGATGTGCATGTTTTGAACTCTCTTCTTTCTTGCTTTCTACTTCTTCACATCTAGTCTTCCAACTGTTTGCTGATCCTTGTTTAACCCATGCACCTAATAAGGAGACATCTCTTGAAGAGATCTGTTGCAGACAGGACATTTTTGCTAAGCAGATTTAGCACTCCACAACCAGAAGTTTCTGGAATTAGGTGTAGTTTCTGGAATTGGGCATGACTGGTTCCCTGGCGCTGTAGTCAGATTCCAAGAGAGCAAAAGCCAGATGTGCTCTGTGAGAAGGGTGAGAAGTTGAGCTAGGAGCAGACAGCGGGTTGTTTCCCATAACACTGAACCCATTTTGCAGTAGATTAGTGATATTTTTAATCTTTTAACAGGGAAGCCTGAAACCAGGGGCATTGCTGACACTGGGCATGAGCTCCCACTCCCAGTGCCCCAAGTTTCAGACCCCATCATGGATCTGGGCCACTGCAGTAGTGACAGTAGAACCTGACCATGGCTGGGGATGTGGGACTTGCTTACTGGTCCAGCAGCAAGCCAGCTGGGGATATGGAGCTGGTCTGTCACAGTGGCAGCAATTGGATCTGGCTCCAACCCCAGCTGAGGCCACAGATGCAGGCTGCTGCAGTGGCAGCAGCTTGATCCAGCCCTGACTGTCTGTGGTTTTGGAGCCAGGCTGCTACAGCAGTGGCAGCCAGATCTGCCCCTGACCCTGGCTGAAGCTGGCGAGCCGGGCCACTGTGGTAGTGGCAGTACAATCTAGCCCTGGGCAGGGATGTGGGGCCAGGTCACCAGTCCAGCCTTGACCCCAACTGGGGATGCGGGCCTGGATTGTGGCCAGGAGGGTGGGGTGGGGTGGGGAGGTGGCTGGGTTGGGCACAGGCTCCAAGAGATTGCTGTGGACAGTGAGTCACCTGCCTAAAAGTATTAATTATAGAGAAGGGACCATTGGGAGAGGGAAATAATTTCTTTTAAATGTATACTTTAATTGTTGTTTGATTTCTTAGTTAAATGGTTTGAATTGTTTCAGCTAGTGTGATGCAGAACATTTGTTTAATGTAACAATGGGGAAGGAGACAGTTATTGTTGCTATTATCTTGTAGAACAGGTCAAGAGTATGTATTCCTTAGCCGTGTTCTAGCCCGTTCCAGCACCATGAATGAAGAGATATTGAAAAGAAGGCAGGCTGGGCTGGACTGTTTTCAATTGGCTGAAAATTGTGGTGCTTGATGGTGATCTGCCAATGCAATTAAGAGCCAAATTATTTAATTCCACGATTTTGCCATCTATGTTGTATGCAGCGGAATGTTGGGCCACTAGTAACAGTGAATAAGAAAAGATGGCCACAGCCCAGCGAGCTATGGAGAGGCGAATGTGTGGAATTTCCCTTAGAGATCACGTAACAAGCTACGAACTGTATCAACGGACGAAGGTAAAAGACATCATTGAATCCGCCCATGAAGCCAAAAAACGATGGGCAGGACACATTGCCCGGCTTTGTGGCAACAGATGGACAATTCAGTTTACTCACCTTATGACTGCAAATGGCCTCTTGGTTGACCACACATGAGATGGGCAGACCCGATGGTTAAAGTTCTCGGGCAGAAATGGAAGCAGGTTACTCAGGAAAGGTACCCGTGGCAAGAGATCGATTTGCAATTATGGCATACAGTACTTCTAGTCAGGACAGTGTATATCGACAACAAGTCGGATACAGGTGATCTTGTAGCAGGGTTTCTTTATCTATACATGTAACTGAGTGTGGGGTAATCAGTAAGTGCACTGATTTCAGCAGAGTACTAAGGGTTTGCATGGATTTCAGCAGAGGAGCCTACAAACAAAAAAGAGGGAGCTGCTTCTTTCAATTCACCAAGCCTGCAGACTTGGTGAACAGAGATTATAACTGAAATTCAGGTGAACGCCACCTAAACTTTGGGAACTATTGAGTTTCTTCTCGCAGTGTTTCTGTGGGGATTGCCCTGTTTAGGTTCAGTTTGTTTCCTTGGTTATATTTGTGAAAAAGCTGTATTATGTATTATAGCCATATTATGTTATAAAATTATTATGCTTCTTTATCATAAGATTTATAAAGCTAATACTTAAAGAAGTTCATTATTTTTATTCTTGTTAGGACCGGAATGTGGGGAACTTAACTTGGATCAATTTTTGCTGAAAGTCCTTATAGACTGAATCCTGGTCTCTAGCCACTTTTTCATAGGAGTTGGAACTGGAGAATCACAATGAAGTGAACTCTCGCTCACCTGACGGTCGCACTTGCAATTGTCATAGGAAAGTCTCAACTGGAGAGTTTGTGGTATGGCTATTCATACAGTATGTTTTGTTTTATTTTATTTTATTTTGCTTGCTTGCTTTATTCATATGTATTTAGCAAAGAAAAATGGCAAGGTCCTGTCTGTAGACGTAACAAATGAATACGTCTTTCCTTGCTTTGCATGAAGTTTAAATCAATTAATAATTCTTTCAGTTTTTGGACTTAGTTTTATAGTTATTTCCTCCAATGGAGGTATGACCTAAATCATTAGTTTATCATCTTTAAATACAGTAATCACTGTGGATGATTGGCATTCATTGCCCAGGTGTCATGCAGATCAAATACATATAGTTATAAAAAAAAGTTTTAGTAGGATGAAAACAGTGTTGTAGCCTTTCTTTAGGCTTTTTTTGTTGGAGCTGCTCAGTGGATATATTACCTTTGTGTTCCATATCTTAAGAATATATTTTGTTTTTTCTTTCTAATTTTGTTCTGCAATTTTGAGTACAGCCACTTGCAGCCAAGTATAAGAAGTGAATGAGAGCCTGAACATGATCATCAAAAGGTAATTACAGTAGTTTTAAAAATGTCTTTTTGGCTGTAAGAGTGGTTAGGGGCAACTGAAAGCTGCTATGGTCCAAGATTTTTTTCTTCTGTGCAAATGTCTAGCTCGTATTAGGGACTCTATCATTTTTATTTTAGAATGTGATATTAAGGCTATGTCTACAGGGCCCCACAGTTCGGACTACTAGGATATGAACTTCAATGCATAATAGCATGCTGCCCTGTAACTTCCCCCTGTGGATACTGCTGATGCAAACTAAATGATACCTTATTAACATTACCATAGTCCTCTTCCAAACAGACCTACATTAATGAGAACTAGGTATCTTTTAGTTTGTGCCAGCAGTGTCCACATGGGGGTATTATAGTGTAGCTTAGCATGCTAGTGTGTGCTACAATTCACACTCCTATAGTTTAAACCAATCATTCTCAACTTTTTGCAGGTCACGACACAGTCGGAGACATATTATGACCCTATGGCTACATCTACATTGCAGAGCATTTTCAAAAAACTTTTATTTGAAAAAAAGTTAATTTTGAATTCTATTTGGAATAGATCTCTCAAAATAACATTTTTTGGAAGTGCTGCTTTGGGAGAACAGTCTGGGGATGGCTTCTCATCCCAAAAACCATGGCTTTTTTTTTTTTTTAAAGGCATCTTGAAAAAGGCTTTTTCGAAATACTGAAGCGCTTTTTCGCCAATGCTAAACCCAGTTAAGTTTTAAAAAAAGCCTTTTTTGAGATGGCTTTTTCAAAAAAAGCCATTGTCAGACACAGAAAAGGCTTTTTTCGAAAAAGCCTGCCCCCCCCTTTTTTTTTTTCGGAAAAAAAGTCTGGTGTGGACTTTCACATTTGGGAAAAAATAAAGCTGCAGCATTTTGGGACAAGGAGCCAGTCCCTGGACTGTTCTCCCAAAATAGCATCTTTGAAAAAAGTTATTTCAAGATAATTATTCCAAATATATTACAAAATATTTTTTCAAAAAGTTTTTTTTTGAAAATGCTCTGCAGTGTAGACATAGCTTAGAGGATACACCAGCCCACACCCCCTAGGCCAAATCCAACCATCTCCCCAGCTCTTCATGACATACCACTGTGTGGTGATACAGTAATGTGGCCTGACAGTGGTTGAGAACTACTGGTCTAAACTTCTTAGAGTCTCAGAGTTTAAATTATATTAGGATGTGAACCAGTTAACCTTAAAACCTCCAGTATTTCCAGCATTGTAGGGATGGGTGGTCTTGTCTGCAGCTGCCCACTAGTAAAGCCAATCTAAATGAAAGGCTTTCTGTGTTCAGATCTATGGCCTGTATGGTAAGCATGTGTTTTTTTCTCCTGTCCTTGCTTGTCCTGTTGAACCAGATTTCCTGTTTAAAAATAAATTAAATTGAAGAGGAAGAGCAGAGACTGAGTAAGAGAGATTCTTCAAGCACTGAAAAGAGAATGTTATCAGGGGAATAATATATGCATTACAAATAGAAGAGGGAGGCAGTAGCCTCCTTGTAATAGTAACTATCTCCACAGAATTGTTAAGTGAAACTTGATGGTTTCATCCTTTTTCTCTTTTCTACAATCCCCTTTTCAACTTCCATTATAAGGATTTATCTTCAAAATCATTAAAATAAGTTTGGATACACATAATTAGACCTTTGGTTTTTGAAAGAATTGGCATAGGAACCAATAGACATAGGTGTGCTATAGCATTTCTGAAATATGAGCTTATTTTGAATATAGGTCAAGCAAACAAAATGTATCAGTACATTTCATCCTCTCAGGCTACCCCTACAGTAATTGTGTTGTTTCCTACACCCTAATGCTATATCGACTTTCAATGGTGCAGTTCAACACTTGCACCATCTCTTCAAGATTCTATCCTTTCTTTGATTTTTCTTTAAGACAGAAGATGAACCAGATAAAATCCAACTATTAAGAAGTTGTATTTTTATACAAACAATCCACTTTACTGGCTATATGATGTCACCTCAAGGTACTTCTGTGTAATGCTGCCTCTTGCTTGTTAATAGGGAGTACTCTTACTTTGTGTACAGTTATTTCTGATTTCTAAGAGTATACTTTTAGTGATGTGGTTTTTTTTTTGTGCGCGCAAAGGTCAATAAATACTGAATTTAAAAGCAAAATATCATATGATACCAGAAAAGAATTTTTAAAGTTAGAGGGCAAACTAAACTATCTCCTGTTGCTGCATTGGGTTTCTGCCACATTAGCGCAACTCTATTAATATCCGCGAGAAAAACTGTGTGTAAGCACAGACTAAGCACAGTTCTGCAGTGGTGGTGATAGATAATGGAACATATATTTGTGTTCTGTCTGTACAGTGTGGATCAGTTTACCCATGATTGGTTTATCTGCGAATTTGGTTAATGCGTGCTCGCGTCATGTTCCCCGAAGCTACCAGTTTAACATGCAGAATGTATTAACGTGCAGTATCTAAAACCGGAAGTTGGCCTAAGCATGGAAACATGTGCAGTAAGCCTTATTAGCGCTGCCTTTTTCTTTTCATTGCCATTTTGGTAAAACATATCACACTTAATTGTATTATCAGTATATACTTTTGATTAGCTGTAATTAAATGCAATAGATATTTTTGTATAAGCTTTAGTTCGTAATTGCAGGAGACAAGTGTTAGCTTTTGTACACTGTTGAAGAAAAATTAGCAGCTAGAGATCTGGTACAGAATGGTAAAATCCAAGCCAACATTTCTAGAGCTCTTGGGATTGCTAAATCAACACTACGAGGTTGTATAAAAATGAAATAAAGCTGCATAGTTTTGTACAACACAGATTCTCAAGTAGGTCTAGAGCGAAAACACAGGTGTTATTTGGCAAAGCCTGCTGTAGACAAAGCATTGCACACATGGTTTGCCCAAGAGAGAGCTAAGGGAACACCAAGTGGGCCATTTCTCCAAGCCCAAGCAAGTAAATTTGGAACTTTAATGGGTGATGAAACACATCAAGCTAGCAAAGGTTTTAGAAGCTGGTTTAAAATTCGCCATTGTATTTTGCAAGTTAGCATTTCTGGAGAAAGCCAATCAGCCAATGAGACTGCTGCCAACAAGTTTCCCAACAAATTAAAAACTATAATAGAAACTGAAAATTATGGCGATGAACAGATATACAACTGTGATGAAACAGCTTTATTTACAAAGCGTTTGCCAAACAAAGCTTTAGCTTTGAAATATAAAAGCCCAAAACTGGCAGGCTTTAAAAAAAAATAAATAAAAAGATAGGATCACCCTTCTATTTTGTATGAACAAGATGGTCAGTGACAAGCTCACATTGTTTCTCGTTGGTCTGTTCAACAACCCTTGGTGCTTTAAGCACCTTAACAAAGCCAAGCTGCCTGTCATATACGCCAGTAGCATTTTTGAATGGTTTCACAACTCTTTTGTTCCACCTGTTCGTAAACATCTCTGCAAGAAAAAACTCAAACCTAAAGCACTGTTGCTACTTGACAATTGTATGGCCCGTCCTCCTTCTGAATGATTGGTATCCAACAAAGAACAAATCCATGTGCTCTCTCTCTCCCATTCAACACAACATCAAAAATCCAACCCTTGGACCAAGGTATTATGCAAAATTTTAAAAGTAATTATCAAAGTGATTTGGTCTCAAATGATTTCATTCATGTGAGTCATCAAGCATTTCTGAATTCCTAAAAGAATTAAACGTAAAAGAAATAATTTATTTGGTGAAAAAACTTGGGATGGCATAAAACAAAAAGCTATTGAAAACTGCTGGATGAAGGTTCTCAGGCTGGCTTTTTCTGTCAAAGGTTTTGCTTTTGAAAACCCAAACCATAGTGAGTCAGAATTTGAAGGGTTTACACAAGAAAACATCCTGCTAATGAAACCACAAATGAACGAAGACAAAGTTAAATTTCTTTTTCAATTAAAGACTTTAAATTAGACATCACCTGAATTCATAAATGAGTGGCTAGAACTAGGTGAAAATTGCACAACTACAGACAATCTGACAGAAGAAGAAATAATTGCAGGTTGTGAGGCTCAGTCGGACTGCAAAAGTGATGAGGAATGGTTACAGGAAGAAGGAGTAGTGATGATGATGATGAGAATTATGTTGAAAAAGCCAGAATTTCCCATTCAGAAGCGCTGCATGCTGCTGAAACTCTTACACAATATATGGAGGAGCAGGATGTGGAGAATATCCAAATTTTACACCTATGCGGGATGATAGATTTTGTGAAGAAAAAGAAAGGCAAGCACAGGAAACAGCAGAAAATAACACTACTTCATAAAAACTCCATCCCAGAAACATGAACCTGCAGACTGCATAAACTTTATATAAGCACGCTTCTTGGATTATGAACTCTGTGGCGTCACATACATATGTAATATGTCATCTATGGTAATACTGTACTGTAAATATTCAAAATGGATTCATGCTATTTCTTAGTATTTTTGCACATTGATATGTACAGTATTTTCATCACTTCATGGTTAAATAGATATGAACTCAAATTTGTTTAATTTATTATGTTTTGGTGATTTCTGTGTATTTTTGCATATTTTGTGTTTTAAAAATCAGATCATGAATTTATATTTTTAATTTTGCTAAACAAAATCAAGTTTTGGTAGGCTTGTAGCCCATGTTAAGGTACACCAACTGAACTGTGTATTGATTTATTTCAAAAATAGTGTACTGTACTATATTTTAGGACATTTCACCATGGTCCTGTTTACACATGGTCACAGCGGCCTGTCTCTCAACATCCATGTCTTAACCAATCCCTGCTGTATATATATGTTATATTTTTATACAGTGCTTAAGGGCTCCATCCAAGACTGAGGCACCATTGTACTAGGCTTTTTTTTTTTTTTAAACATACATGGACTATGAGGCAGTCCCTGTCTCAAACAATTTACAATTTAAAGACTTGAACCTGCACTTCTGAAGTCGCTGACTTCAGTGGACATTGGACTAGACCATAAATAGGCAAGAC
Organism: Podocnemis expansa; assembly: GCA_007922195.1. NCBI lineage: Eukaryota > Metazoa > Chordata > Testudines > Podocnemididae > Podocnemis > Podocnemis expansa. Next base: position 42,122,004 of record ML681982.1, on the reverse strand, counting down.
AGCTACTTGATGAGAGAACAAGAGTTATCTTATTACAGATGGGGCTATAAAATGGACAGAGTATGTCCACACTTTGAGCTCAGTCTGTGATAGACATACTTTTAGAGGCAGATGCTCAGCTGGTGTAAATTGTCATAACTCCATCAAAGAAACAATGGAGCTGTGACAATTCACACCACCTGTCACCAAGAACTTAGTGACCTCCCCAGAGTCACTGAGAGAATCTATCACACAGCTGGCATCCAAATACAGATTGCCTGTGTCCTAAACCAGCACATTAACCACAAAGCTCTCTTTTTTCTTTAAAGAAAACATGATTCTTTTGTGTTTCCCTTCTTTCCATAGCCTGCTCTTTAGTTCAGTGGTTTAGTTAAGTGGGAGAAGACTTACAAACCATTACATTAGGAAAAGAAAGGGAAACACACTTACAAAGTGTTCACAGTATTTTTCTAAATGTTGAACTCTACTTTTGGCACATATGTTCCCTTAAATATTTTTGTTTTAATAGCAGCTCTGAAATACTCACTTGACTCTAAGCCACATTTCTGCTCACCCTCACTCATTCCTGAAGATAAACTGGACATATTTCAAGCAGTCCTGTGACAGACTCATAGAGGAAATTGTGCTTAAACATATGTATTGTCTTTCTCAACTTAGTAGCAACATCCATCTGCAACACACTGTAAAGGAAACTATGCAAACATGCAGTTGAAGGGCAGGGCTGAAACTTGAAGTTTTTGGTGCCAGAAGCAAGCAGCCCTAAAGGTGCCCTCCACCCACCCAGGGCCCAATCGGGCCCAGGGCCAGATCCAGTGGTGGTATAGATCTGGATTCACTCTCTGCTGCTGCCAGCTGATGGAGCAGAGGTGGATCCAGCCCCTGCCACCAGTGGTGGATCAGGGGCTGCAGGGCCCCTTGGCCTCCCCACCAGTGCCTCCCCCCCACAGGGCCTTCCACCACACAGTGGACCAGCACCGTGGGGGGGCAACTGGAGTCAGAGGCCATCTGAGGCCTCATTGGTTAGCCCTGGTGGGGAGATAGGGCTGCCTGTTGCACATGGTGCAACTTCTGGTGCAGCTTTGGGCCACGTGGGAGCCATACTGCTAGCATGGCTGTCAGCTCTGCCACTCCTTCCTATCCCACCCCTGGGGGTGGAGTGGCTGGTGCAGGGGTTAAAGTATAATCTGATGGGCCACAGAGCCATACTAATTTCTGGGCCCCCTTCCCATATTGTTCAGGCCCCCTTTGTGCATGTGTGGGCTCCATCCTGGGTAGGCATTTTTGAACCCCACCAGCGCTTTCCTCACAAATGAGCCACAGCCTCAGATCCAAAACATGACCCCAACCTTGTCCACTAGAGCCCGCTTCAAACCTCTCTTTCCCCATGTTCTCCTCAGCCCCCATTCCCATTCCTTAAGCTCCCTGCCCCAAGTCCCCACTCCAGCCCTCCCAACCCCCACGTACCCCATCTTGGCTCCCCCCATTTGGGAACAGGGGCAGCTGTGGCATAAAATGTGAAAGAACACTGGCTGCTGCTGCTACTAAGCATAGTGGGGTGACAGGTGTCCTTTTAAATTTCCCGTCACTCACTCCTACTTCCCCTCAGTGAGTCAGAGGGGAGTGCTGGTGCAGCCCTGGCTTGGGTGAAAAGTTTCAGCCTGGGGTGCAGGACTCAGGGGAGAAGCTCCTGCTCCAAGCAGCACCCAGAAGGCTGAAAGCAGTCCTGAGGCATGGGACAGCTGTCCACCCCAGAGCAGTACTGCAGCTGGCTGTGTGCAAGACAGCTGTCAGCAGGGGCATCACTGGAGCTGGGCTTATGGGGCTCAAGCCCCGTGTCCCAGTGCCTAAGCCCCGGCTCTTTTCTCAGGCAGTGGCGCTCCTGGTTGTCAGTCTGAGTAATGCTGCAGCTGGCCAAGTGAGGGGTTTGGGGTTGAAGTCCTCACCCCAGGCATGGGTCTTGTGGGAGAAGCCCTTGCACTGAGGAAGCGCCTATGGGCTCAGAGCAGGCTCCAGAGAAGCCCTGGCATGCTAGGTGTGGGGCTTCCAGGAGCAGCAAGAGAATCTCTGATGCAGGGAAAGAATCTCCTGCCCTGAATCAAAGTCTGAAAGGTTCAGGGCTGGATGCCCTAGCTGGGCACCTGCTGGGGGCGATGCCTCAACTTGGGGCTTTGGGCAGCTTCCCGTGCCCCAAAGCAGCGCCAACAGAATGTGGAGGAGCCGTCTCCAAACCTGAGGTAGCCTTGGATAGGCGCAGGTGCCCTTTTAAATTTCCCACCACCGCTGCTGGTGGGGGTGGAGCAGCAGCAGCAGGAGACTTGAATGGCCGCTGTTTGCTGATGCCCTTTTAAGTCTCTCTAGCCACTACAGCTTGCTTCCTTCCCCTTCCATCCTGCTTGCAAACTACCTTGCCACCAGACTGTAGCAGCTGCAGGATCCCCTTCTGCACTCCCTGCACCAGGGCAGGATGCTCCACTCTTGGCCCAGGAGCCTACCTGGGGGAGCAGATGAAAAGCCAGCTCTGCTAGCAGGGGACTCCAGGGTCTCTTCCCCACCTGCACCCAAACCTCCTTCCCTAACCCACCCACCCCTCCACCAACTCCCCTACCCCCCTCACCTACCTGAAGCTGGAGCTGCTCCATGGCCACACACATATCTGAGCATGCCCAGGGTGGGAGATTTGAAACCTCCTTTCCCCAGCTTGGCTGCAGCTTCCAGGCCAGGCAATGCACAATGCAGAATTCTGCCAGATTTTTCTATTTTTAGGGACCCAGGAATGCTGGCCCCTCAAATTTGTGGGCCCTGGAACAGCATACCAGGGCATTGTGGCTTATTTTAACCCCTCTTGGAGTGACACTGGGAGAGCTGGCCTATGTGTTAGCTCACCCCACCCCTGGGGGCAGATCAGAGTGGAAGCTCAGAAGTTGGCCTCAGGCCAACCAGCTCCCTTCCAGTGCTATGGACAGGGTGGAGGGTTCTGGCAGCACCATCTAAATGAGGTACCTGGGGCTGTGCCCCACCCTACTTACAGCCCTGTTGAAGGATGTGTCTATCAGCTTATACATAGGTATCATCAAATCACTTAATTTTCTAATTTGCTTTGAAGTTCATCCCCTGCAGAGCAGATGCAAAAAGCTAGAAATTGATCCTCTGAAAGAAATTATTAACTGAAGCTGTAAAATTGGAAGCCAAATGCAGTGAAATGAAGTGAGATACCAAACTGCAATAGAATTAAAAAAAAAAAAATCAAAAACTTGCAGCTGTGTTCTGTTGCTGATGATGTGTGCACTCTAGAGCCACAAGGCTCACATGTTTTCAGACTGTCCCAGAATACAAGCCTTTTAGCTAGAAGTAGGCAAGAGGATTAATATTACAATGGAGACATCCTTAAAAATTACTTCCCAGAACTGTGTTTTGGGATGCATCCCCTCATCTTGGAAACCCTCCAACTAACAGAAAGCTTTGCTCTAGAGCAAAGCTAGCAGTCAACCAGTGCTCCTCACTTCTTCCAAAGACAGAAGCTTGGCACGGCAACTTCGATGACCTGTTAGCTTAATAGCAGGTAATATTTTGGAGACAAGGGACTTCAGGAAAATTTGAAAAGATTTAGTATGATTTGTTTTTAGAAATTTGATTAATTCCTTCTGGATGAGTATGAAGATATTGCTCTCCTTTTCCCTCTCTGTCCTCTTCCTTCCTTTTCTTTCCCTTTTTTGTCTTTGCTCTTCTTTATAACCACCCTTTTTTAGAAGACAGGGGGGAAAAAACTTGCTGATTTAAAGGAAAGTTCTCATGTTGTCAGATATAGTTCATTCTCCACAAAAAAAGGAAGCTGTTGTATTTTCTGGACAACTTCATTATAAATATGGATTTCTAATTCTAATGCACACATTCCTTGAGGATGCAAGTTCAGGAATGTTACCTGTCCCATACATTGTACAATATAGACTGTCATGTCATGTAGAAGGGGTTCTACAAGTATGTTAATAACAAGAAGAGGATCAGGGATGGTGTAGGTCCCTTGCTGAATGGGGCAGGCATCCTTGTGACAGAGGATGAGGAAAAAGCTGAAGTGCTCAATGCTTTTTTTGCTTCAGTTTTCACAGGTAGGGTCAGCTCCCAGCCCACTACCACGGGTGTGGCAGATGGGAGAGAAGAAGCCAGGCCCTTGGAAGGTCAGGTTAGGGACTGCTTAAAGAAGCTGGATGTGCACAAGTCCATGGGGCCGGACGAACTGCATCCAAGGGTGCTGAGGGAATTGGCCGATGAGATAGCAGCACCTCTGGGTGTTATCTTTCAAAACTCATGGAGAACGGGGGAGGTGCCAGAGGATTGGAAAAAAGCAAATGTAGTGCCTATTTTCAAGAAAGGGAAAAAGGAGGATCCAGGGAACTACAGACCAGTCAGCCTCACCTCAGTCCCTGGCAAAATTCTGGAGCAGATTCTTAAAGAATCCATCCTCAAACACTTAGAAGAAAATAAAGTGATCAGGAACAGTCAGCATGGATTTACCAAGGGTAAATCATGCCTGACCAATCTCATCTCCTTCTATGATCAGATGACTGGTTTTCTAGATGCAGGAAGAACGGTTGATGTGATATACCTTGATTTTAGCAAGGCTTTTGATACAGTTTCCCACAGCATTCTCATTGGCAAATTAAGGAAGTATGGGTTGGATAGGTGGACTATAAGGTGGATAGAAAACTGGCTAGATCAACGGTTTCAGCGTGTAGGAATCAATGGTTCCATGTCTAGCTGGCAACCAGTCACGAGTGGTGTGCCCCAGGGGTCGGTCCTGGGGCCGTTTCTGTTCAACATTTTCATCAATGATCTTGATGATGGAATAGCCTGTACTCTCAGTAAGTTTGCGGATGACACCAAGCTAGGGGGAACAGTAGACACGTTGGAGGGCAAGGACAGGATTCAGGGAGACCTAGATAAATTGGAACAGTGGGCCAAAAAAAATCTTATGAAGTTCAATAAGGACAAGTGTAAAGTCCTGCATGTGGGACGGAAAAACCCCATGCACTGCTACAGGCTGGGAACATTCAGCTAAGTAGCAGCAGTGTAGAAAAGGACCTGGGGGTCATGGTGGATGGGAAGCTAGATATGAGTCAGCAGTGTGCTCTTACTGCCAAAAAGGCCAATGGCATACTGGGCTGCATCAAAAGAAGTCTTACCAGCAGATCAAGGGATGTGATCATTCCCCTCTATTCTTCACTGGTGAGGCCACATCTGGAATACTGTGTTCAGTTTTGGGCTCCCACTACAAAAAGGACAGGGACCTACTGGAGAGAGTTCAGAGGAGGGCAACCAAAATGATTAAAGGTCTGGAGCACAAGCCCTATGAGGAAAGACTGAACGCATTAGGCTTATTTAGTCTGCAGAAGAGAAGATTGAGGGGGGATTTGATAGCAACCTTCAACTACTTGAAGGGGTGCTCCAAGGAAGATGGAGCTCGACTATTCTTGGTAGTAAAGGAGGACAGGATGAGGAGCAATGGTCTCAAGTTGCGGTTAGGGAGGTCGAGGCTGGATATTAGAAAAAACTTTTTTACTAGGCGAGTGGTGAAACATTGGAATGAGCTGCCAAGGGAGGTGGTGGAGTCACCATCTTTGGAGGTGTTTAAGGCCCGGCTGGATAAAACCATGACTGGGATGGTTTAGTGGGAGTGGTCCTGCCTCTGGCAGGTGGTTGGACTAGATGACCTATGAGGTCCCTTCCAACCCTAGGATTCTACTGTTGTTGAATTCTCCACATCTGCTTAGCCTCTCTGTCATATCTTGCAGTTCTTTGCTTTTCTCCCTTCCCCCTAATCCCAGGGGCTCTCTCACTGGTTCTCCACTCTTTCACCCATCCAGAGAAGGCAGGTTTAGCCATATGTTTTGTGCAACAGACTCAATATGATGTCTTTTTTTGTTTTCAGAATATTAGCTGTGCAAGTGGATAAACCACATGGTAATGAACTGATTTCCTTTTATTGATAACAATGCATTGTTGATTTGAGACATGGTGCAATGGTTAAGTTGTGGTTGAAGAGTCTGGGACAATCCCTCATAGTCACAGAGGGAAATTTTACAAGGCTAGTGGAAGGTTTCTTAATGCAACAGACAAAAGTAACTAGTATTCAAAACAAGTTCATAACAAGATATTATACCACATGGTGATTGCGCAAGTCCTATGATTGTCTCAGGAAGGCCACACCTTTGCCTTATCAGTCTCAGGATTTCTTCTTTACACTGTAAGAGGCCTAGAGTAAACCCTTCTGGAGTCAGATTGCTTTCTCTCTTCAATCAGATTTTATTTTCCCATATTGCATGGCAGACCTCATGGTAGGCTCAGCAAGTCCTCCTAATCAAAACAAAAGAAACCCCCAAACTAACAAATACTTTCCTCTGCACCTTTTTCTGGGGTAGAGCCATACAATGTTAGCTCTTAGTTGCCAGTGTTTCTCCATGAAGCTGTTACTTTATTTTTTTCCCCCTATAGGAAGCGGGCACAGCTTTCCCTGCTGCTGCCCACCTGTCATTTCTCCCCTGCCCCTTTTGCATCAGAAGATGGGTTTCTGAAGGTCACTGGCAGCATTCAACTGGCCTCCAGTGTCTCTGGTTAACCTGAAGTAACCATTTTTCAGCACATGGGAAACAGGGATTTCACCACTTCATTAACAAACCTGTGGTCTGCCTCTCTCTTGCAGGTTTGGAACTGCTGCAACCATGGCACTAACATAGCTGTTGCCCATTCTCCATTATAGCTAGACTTCTCCTGCTTCCATGGTTGCTGGTTGTTTCCCTGGCTGTTGGTGCTTGGGTGGGGTGGGGTTGTTGCTTGCTGGCTTGCTCTCCAGAATGGGGGTGAGGGACCCCTACTATTACCAGTACTGGCATTTCTCTTGGCTTGTTTGCTGGCTGCTACTGACTGGGGCTCTGCCATTGTTGCTTCCTTTGGAAAGGAGAAAAAGTAACTCCCCTGGAAGAGTCTGTGGTGTGACTGCAGGATGCTATGGAGTGCTGCTACTGAGCTGCATAACTTCTCCATCTCCTGGGTTTCTGGTGGTCTCTAATGGCAGCTTTGGGGGTGGGGAGATGAGAGGGTGTGGTGAAGAGTCTTCCCCCTAGTCCATCTATTCGTCTTTTACTACCACCATCCCCTCCACTATCCCCAATTACTGTATGGGGCTGCTATTGCTCCTTGTCCCCACTGCTTGCCCTGACTCTGCTACCTGGGACTTTATTGGCAGCAGTAAGCATGACTGTTTTGAACTGTGTGGGTGCATATGCCCCTCCATTAAACTGCATTTGGCTGGTGTGTGTCCCTTACTTTTGCCCACTGGTTCCCTTGCAGCATTTGTGCCCTTTCCCTTTGCTGCTCACCCTACTGCCTGTTGTTGACCACTTTGTTCATCCCTCCCTCTGTCCTGCCCTGTCCTGGTTTCCTATTCTGTTAATTTGGCTGCCCTACACTAGCCCCTGCGAATCTGTATGCCTTTTGCTGACATACCCCAGGTCTGTTTTCCATTCATTCCTTTCCCCTGTCACCCTTTGATGCTTGCTCCTATCCCACCTGATCCATTCACCCATGCCCCATCAATGCTTTTGAACCCCCCAACTCTCACTTTTTTTGCTTCCCTTAGTTCATTGAACTCTGTCATTGTAGTCCTCCTTCTCCCCCCCCCAACTTAACCACGGAAATTGGTGTCCAAATCACACATAAGGGCTCTGTGACCCTTTCTTGATGCTGCCGTTCTCCCTTGCTTACAGCTTAGAGAAGAGGGTTGTGCTTATCCACGTCCCAGAACACAAGACCATTTTCTTGTATCTGTCGGGACTGACTTTGTCACAAGTTGGCTCTTTCCCATGTGATTGCTGATTAATCTTGGCTTTCCAGGTGATTTGGAAGACAAACATTTAAAATACTACATATCTCTATTCTGCAGAATATTTATGTTAGTCTCTAATGACATTTTGTGGCTTACCTAATTAGCTTGATTTCCAAGTTGCAATTTCCATGTTCTGCTATTGTGTTCAGAACAATACAAGTGGCCATACCATTAAACTGGAATTGTATAACTCTCTTCTCCTTGGAGCCCTGAAGCCAAAACCATCCTTTTTGTAATTCCATTGACTACTCTGGAATTACTCCAGGGATGAATGTGGCTTGATTTTAAGTTTTGGGTCAAATTCTGCACTCTGTTATACAAATGTAAATCCAGAACAACTTCACTAAAATTCTGAGCATCTTGGATTTAAAACAGTGGGCAGAATTTGGCTCAAAACTTTGAAGTACATTTTTAGATTGGGTTTTTCTTGATTCAGCAGGCAGAAAGACATACATGCAAGGAATCATTTTTCAAGTATTCTGCCAGGTAATAATCAGCAGCTGGCACGGCAATGAGTTTGTTTCTGGGCAAATGAATTATTACTTTTATGCCTGTTCCCAAGTGATTCTTAAACTCTGTGTGCAAGATATTAACATCTTGTGGTGGTGGGGTTTTTGTTTTGTTTGTTTTGGAAGTTGGACACCTTAAAATACTAGTTCTCTTACAAGCATCTAAGATCATCACTTTCCAAAAGCATCCAGCAGAGTGGCATGTAAATTTGATTAAACTATAGATGATTTTGAATTTTGTTTTGCCTTGCTGAAAATCTGATCTTGCCGTGCTTAGTGCACTTGATGATAGAAGAAGGTGAGTGTCAAAAGCTATTGCTTGAGAGCTGTAAGATGCAGATAGTTTGTCTGGAGATGGGCATGAAATGAGTTCACATGAATCTGAGGCCTCAAGGGGATCAAGATAATTGTTCGTCAAAATATGGTGACAACTGAACTTGCTTTAGCAATAGAGATTCACTCTGAAAATGCACCAGTAGAACCAGTTTTGTCAGTCATCATTGCAGTGAGTCGACCTACTGCCTCCTGGGTTTGAAGTGCTTTGCCTAATTTACTGCAACGAGGAGCAGGTCCTGATCTTGGTATTCTTAACTGATGAAGACAATTTAGAATCCTTTGGAGGATGAAGCCACTGTTGCTGTTATGTGAAGACTTAAATTAATCAAAGTGATTTTTTTGGTCTTTTTAAAAACCATTTTGGGTTGTCTCTTTTTCATGCTCTCTCTCTATTATAATATGTGACGTGGGCCTCCTAGGATATAACCTTCTGATTGTGCCAAAATCAGGGCAAGCTGCCAAAACCTCAAACCATTGATGGGTGGTACTTAAACCAGTCTCCCAGTCAGTAACAAAACATGCTTTTGATTCCCCACACTGGTCATCACAAAGCATAACAAAATAGAAACAGCCCCCTTTGTTGCACATCAGCTTCTCTGGTCCCCACCTAGCCACTTGGTCTCTTAAAAGAATAAGTTCTCCTGACCCCAAAGGGCTAGCCATATTAAACAGAACAATATAGGCTTGGATCTTACCCAGAATACCACGCTGCCAGCCAATCTTTTAGTAACTACAACTAAAGGTTTAATGTAAAAGAAAAGAAACAAAATATGAGAGCTGATGAAGTGTCAAAGTGAATCACATACATACAAATGATTTAGAGTCCATAGAAAGCAAGCCATTGAAGAATTTACAGTTTGCGGGTTAGTCTGATTCTTCTGGTATGAACCCAGTACCTGGGTGGGTCTCAGTCCTTTATTGAGTTCCAGAGGAAGGTGTTGGTTGCAGACAGACTGAAGACAAAATGGAGATGGGGCCACTGCCTTTTATCACCTTTGGCTTTCCCCATGCTTTCAGAATCCTTGCCAAATCAAAATGGAGTTGAGTCACAGGGTCAATCTGGGTGACTCATCAAACAGGTTTTACAGCCACTCCGTCTAGGAATGCCTTAGAATCCAATAACTTGGAAACATATAAAACAAATATATTCCTAAATTCTATTACAGATATGACACCTATATATAAACCACATAATCATTCCTAGCAGATTACAACATTTCTGTTGGTATCAAACATGTTATATCATATATGGATTATTGCAAATATGAAAGATAATCATAAGCAGTCCCCCAGACTCAGACAGCATCACATAATGTAGATAGAAACATGCAGGGCTTGCTTTTGGTCTAATTTAAATTAGTATAAATCAGGAATAATCTGTGAGGTTACAGTGGTGTAATACAGACATGCTTAGGCTCATGGCATTTCTTAGGTAGAAAAAAAAATTTAGTTCATATGGAAAAAGAAGAGGATAAAACTAAAACCAGTGAGGTGGATGTTGTTTTTGCAAAGGCAGTTTGAGAAGTGAGGTTCTTCTCCTAATCATGACACGTGAATCTGATACATTGCACTGACAAAGGCTGACAAATGAGTTACATTTTCAAAAACTGTGGTCTCTATTATGTCTTCCATGTGAATAACTATTTATAAAAAATTCACTAGTGATAGATAACATGAATGGTAATTCTAAGCACAATACAGTAAAACTGAACTGGCATTGACCCTCAGATAGCTTTTTAAATTTTTTCAACATGTTCAAGAAAGACCTCTAAGGAAATTTTATATATTAGAACTATGAATCTATCTATCTATGTATAATATAGTAAAATACTTTGTACCAATAAGTAGCCCAGGAAATCTGGAGCCAGCCACTCACCAACATCCACCCAAAATGAATGGTGAACTACTTGAAATGAAACAAAATCCAGTAGGAAAATCAGTGGAACAAAACACATGCACAGAGAAACAGGTAGGACTAGCGAACACATAAATACAATTTTTAAATGGAAATGGAAATTATTTTAATTAGTAAGGCCCTTGACAAAGTGAAATGTCAAGCACTTGAGCAATTTGACTCTTTAGAGAAAAAGATTCTGATTCTTAATCAGTCTTTTACATGAGTTTTAGTGAAATAATTCTATTAACTTCATGAAGTTACTGCTGTGAGAATCAGGCCAATAGTCTCTAGAATATAAAATTAGATTCTTTGTAGGACTGAATGAACTGTAGGATTGATAAGAGGACGCAAACTGTGTAATCCACTAGAATCTGGCCAAATTTGTTAAGTGAATGAAATTTTTTACTTTCTGGTGTCTTTCTGGCAGTCTCAATCCAATTTCCAGTAGATAGTCTCCAAAAAATAAAATAAAAACCCACTTTAATTGTCAATTTTAGTACAAAGCAAAGAAAAGAACACAGGATTCTGGATCTCCAACAGTCTACTAAAAAATACTCCTTGAGCATCCAGGAGTGAAATCAGGAAGGTCAAAGTATAGTTGGAGTTGCAGTTAACAAGGAATGTGAAGGCTAATGTGAAGAGTTTGCTACAGGTATACCAGCAACAAGAAGGTCAGGGAAACCACTGGGCTCTTTACAGAATGGGGAAGGAAATCTAGTGACCCATTATGTGGAAAAAGCTGAAATATCTTTTTTTTGCTTCTGCCTTCATAGACAAGGTCATCTTTCAGACTCTTGCACTGGGCAGCACAATAGGGTGGAAGTGAGCAGCCCTTTGCACTGAAAAAACATTTCAGGACTATTTAGAAAAGCTAGACATGACAAGTCCAGGGGGCTAGATGCAATGCATCTGAGGGTGCTGAGGGAGTTGGTTGTTATGATTGCAAAACCATTGGTCATTACCTTTGAAAACTTGTGGCAACAGAGGGAGGTACCACACAATAGGTAAAAGGCAAATATAGTGCCCATATTCAAAAAATGGAAGGAGAATGATCCGGGGAATGACAGACCAGTCTATCATCTGTTCCCAGAAAAATCATGGAACACATCCTCGAAGAATCCATTTTGAAGCACTTGGAAGAGAGGAGGGTGATCGGGAATCATCAGCATGGATTCACCACAAGAAAATCATGCCTAACCAATCTGATTGCTTTCTCCAATGAGTTAACTAGCTCTGTGGATGTGGGGAAAGTAGTGGATGTGATATACCTTCACTTTACTAAAGCTTTTGATATGGTCTCCCACAGTAGTTTTATCAGAAAGTTAAAGAAGTATGGATCGTATGAGTGGAATATAAAGTGGAAAAAAAGTTGGCAACATCATTGGGCAGCTGGTAGCAAGGAGAGTGCCCAAGGGGTCTGTGCTGTGGCCAGGTTTGTTCACCATCTGCCTTCATGATCTAGAGGATAAGGTGTACTGAACCCTCAGCAAGTTTGCAGATGATACTAAGCTGGGGGAAGCGGTAGATAGCTTGTAGGGTACGGATAGGATACAGAATGACCTGACAAATGGGAAGGTTGGGCCAAAAGAACTTTGATGAGGTTTAACAGGGACAAGAATAGAATCCTGCATTTAGCATGGAAGAATCCCATGTACTACCACAGATTGGGGACTAACTGACTAGGCAACAGTTCTGCAGAAAAGGACCTGGGGGCTTCAGTGGACAAGAAGCTGGATATGAGTCAACAGTGTGCCTTTTTTGGTAAGAAGGTCAATGGGCTGAATTAGTAGAGGCATTGCTAGCAGATCAAGGGAAGTAATTATTGTCCTTTATTCAGCATTGGTGAGGCCACTTTTGGAATATGGTGTCCTAGTTTTGGGACCCCTACTACAGGAAGGATGTAGACAAATTGGAGAGAGTCCAGAGGTGGATAGCAAAACTGATTAGAGAGCTGGAGCATATGACTTATGAGGAGAGTCTAAGGGAATTGAGCTTGTTTAGTCTGCAGAAGAGAAGAATGAGGGGGAATTTGATAATGACCTTCCAGCACCTGAAGGGAGATTCTGAAGACAATAGAACAAGGCTCTTCTCAATGACAGCTGATAACAGAAGGTGAAATGATCTCAGGTTTCAGTGAGGGAGATCTACTTTGGATAGTAAGAATTTTCATTAGGAAGATAGTGAAGCACTGGAATGGGTTACCTAGGAAGGTGGTGGAATCCCCATCTTTAGAAGGTTTTAAGGTGAGGCTTGACAAAGCCCTGGCTGGGATAATTTAGTTGGGTTTGGTCCTGCTTTGAGGAGAGGGTTGGACTAGATGACCTCCTCAAATCTTTTCTGAAACTAATCTTCTATAATTGTACTGCTGGCTGGAAAATACATTTTTTACCAGTGGATTGCAAACTATTTTGATTCCCCTCTAGTTGCTGGTCTACATAAAGAAAAAAAATTAAGTTCAGATCCTCAAGGAGACTTAAATGGTTAAGTGATCTGTGCATCTGACAAAGTGGGTTGGAACCCATGAAAGCTTATTCCTGAAGACATCTGATAGTCTATAAGGTGCAACAGGTCTCTTCGCTGTACACAGACTAACACAGCTACCGCTCTGCAAATTTCTAAGTTGTGATGCTGTCTGGGTCTAGGGGACCACTTATGGTTATCTGTCATATTAATATTGAATATTTGCAATAGTCCTTATGTGATATACCATGTTTTGGTATCAATAGAGAAGTTGTGATCTGCTAGGAATGATTATATGGTCTATATGTAGGTAGCATATCTGTAACAGATATTAGGGATGTACTGTATTTGTTTTATTTGTACTTCAAGTTATTTGACTCCAAGCATTCCCAGACTGTGTGTCTGCAAAACTATTGTCATTCTAATGGCCCAGTGATTCAGGGGACTCCCAGCTGCAGTGGGCCTAAAAAGAAGCCTGTTCAGCCAATCACCCAGACTGACCATGTGACTCAACTCCATTTGATTTGGTAAAGACTCTGAGAGCATGGGAGAGCAAAGGATGATAAGGGCCATAGCCCTATCTCCATTTTATCTTTAGTCTTCAGTGTGTCTGCAACCAACATCCTCCTCTGGAACTATTCTTCTGGGACTAAACAAAGGACTGAGACCCACCCAGTTGCTGCTGCTGGGTGCATATCAGATGAGCAGGGCTAACCTGCAAACTACAGGATCTTCAAGGATTTGCTTTCTAGGGATTCTAAATAATTTGTAAGTATGTGTTTCACTTTGACCTTTTAACAGCTCTCATATTTTTTTTCTTTTATATTAAACCTTTTGTTGTAGTTACTAAAGGATTGACTGGCAATGTGGTATTTTGAGTAGGAACCAAACCTTTACTGTTCTGGGTAACTTGGCTGGCTCTTTGGGGTTAGGAGAACCTATTTCTTTAAGAGACCCAATGGCTAGGGAGGACCATAGGAGCTGATGTGAAATAAGGAGGCTGTTTCTACTTTGTTATGCTTGGTGATGACCAGAGTGGGGAATTAGAAGCATGTTTCGTTACTGACTGGGAGACTGGTTTAAGTACCACCTGTCAGTGGTTTAGGGGTTTGGCCTGTGGTTGTTGCAGCTTGCCCTGATTTTGGCACATCCTGAAGGTTAACCCAGGAGGCCCGGATCACATAAGTGATCTGTGATCTACAAAATCCCAGTTGGTGACCATTTAATCCTGAAGATGCCTAACCTCACCTGTCACCTAAGCTTTCACTGTAAAATTCCTTAATCACTTTTAAGTGTCTACCTCATGCAGTTAGGCATATGCCCTGTCACCTACCTAACCCCACGTACAAGCAACAAACCAGGGGAAGACTGGTATTCTGCCTACCTGCTCTGAAGAACCCTGCTGGGTAGGGCCTGTTCAGAATCTGAAGTGGTGTGCGAATGACTACCTTTATAACCTTTAACCCAAGGACTAGCATACAGATGTGGGAGAGCCTGGATTGGTACCCACTCTGCCTGACTTGAGGGAGTTCTCGTGAGGGGCTCTTTCAGTCTGTCCTGCTGCAACCATTCTACTTCACAGAAATGCTTAGGCACTGGGGAGAGAGAAAATGACTTTATGGCCTGGTGGTTATTCATCCATTTCAGATATGGGAGACCCAGGATCCAGTTCCCTAAATCTAATGAGTTTTCTATTATTTAGTCAAAAGAGAGCAGCTTCAAAAGCAGAAGTTGAAAGAGTCCCACATCACACAGACAACTGGCTTGAGCACTCTTCTGAGAGGTGCTATACTCTTCTATTGAAATCCTAGCTGTAGGAGTGGGGAGTTGAACCCAGGATTCTTGTATTCTAGAAGCAGCCACCTACCACTCAACTACAAGGTGGACGGTAGGCTCATCTTCTTCTCTGGCCATTTGACATAGGGTGAGGCAGGCACCACATTCAATCTTGCAAGAATTGGTGTTTCTGGTTGTGGAAATCACAAGTGAAGATAGGCCCTTCCCTGCAGCCTGAACTGAAGTGCTAAAATCTCTGAAAGAAATGGTGCTTAGGACATGCACTTGGCTTTGGGATTTCCACATGACTAGCTTATGTGGCTCCCTGCCTAATGTGTTGGCATGTTGGATCTCATTCTTGGTCACTTCTTCCTCCTTATGCATTGGAGTGGGGGTTTGGGCACCCAGCTTGGGTTCTGTGCATTCCATTGTCATTCCACTGAGTTTCTAGGTGCCTCAAAGTTATGTTCCACAATGATGAGCATTGCAACATATAAGTCCTTTTGTCGATCCAGGGCTTAACTTTCTTAGTTTAGGTGGTAAGTTTTGTGTTGAGGTCAATTATTCACATTGTCTGATTGTATTTATATTTACACATGACAAAATATGTATTCCTTTTTTTCTTTAAGAAAATGGCTTAATTCACACAGTGAAGACAAGTTTTAAAGTTAAGTGACATGTTACAATGTTTTTTTTTTTTTTAAATGACCTGACATCTAACAAAACTCAGCTGTTCCACGTTTTGGTTGGCTGTGTGTCACTGCAATGTTTGAGATGCATTGTAGGGTTCCCATTGTACTGAACAGGCCAGGGTTGGGGTAGTCTAGCTTTAGTATGTGCTATGTCAGTTTTATGGCTTCACAAAAAAATGTCATTTTCCAGGGCTGTCCGTTTGTCTTCAAAACCATCAAATTTACAAGAATGCTGTATGTTACCAATGTAATATGTAACATGATTGATACAAATAAAGAAGAATTTACTGACTCAAAGAATACTGAGCAGTTTCTTACTCAGACTTGATGCTTCATTGCTGAAGGTTGTGGTGATGGCATCTGGTGAAACATACTGGGGCATTCAAAAGATGAAGCAGACTGCTGATTTGGGGCTTCCTCTTTAAAGACTTCTAAAATGGGGGGGGGGAGCCAAATAAATATGATCTGTGGCTTATTATTGCTATTTAATCTTTTCTAGTTTTCTTCAATTTTATATGCCCTGCAGACCTAATTTCCCCAGAAAGACAAAGGGATTTGTTCTTCAGTCTTTTCAAGGAGGACAAAAACGCTTACCAGTCTTGATTTTTTTCTTGCACTATAACCCTGTGTTTTAGCAAATTTTATAATCCAGATCACTGCAGTACTTGTGAAAGATTCCAGTATTGTCTTCCTGCAAGTGGCATCAGTCTCTATTGGCCAGGTTTTCAAACATGCTCTGCATTCAGCTGCTCCTGTGAAAAACAAGGGGAGCTGCTAAGCACTATTGAAAAGCTGACCAAAAGTGTGTGGCTCTATTCCTGTCTGTCCTCTTGGTGAATTATTCAGGACCTAATTCTGTCAGCTTTACTCACACTACTAACTTACTTCCTCAGTAGTCCCATTGATTTGTAACTCCTTAATGTTAGTGTTTAGTGCGACTGGTAAAATCTGAGCCTCATGAAACAGCTGTAGGGCCAAACCTTACTCACATTTTTCATACTAACAGTTCTGCAATACATAAGAGTCATGAAGTCAAAACTGAAGTCATGCACAGAGGTCAGTGGGAGGATTCAGAAGAATAAAGCAGGGAGGATCCTTGATGTCAATACCTCAATGGACCCAGTAGTATATTTCTCCCTTAAGATATTTCCAAGGCAAATACAACCGTAGCAAAACCAAACAGTCTTCAACATAAAAAGAAAACAGAAAATGCAGATGTGAGCTCTGGATACAAAACTGGTACATGTGCTGTGCAAAGTGTCTTTCAGCTTTAGCAGTACCAGTCTGAATGACTGGTGCTAGCGGGCCTGGGAGTAAGCCCCACTTTGTGACCATAGTTGGCAACAAATTGATTAGGAGGATTTTTGTTATTAATCTTGTGAGGGGTTAAAGTATAATTTGGTGGGCCCTGGAACCCTCCTAAATTTCTGAGCCCCCTTCCTGCAGGTCTGGGCTCCCTTCACCCAGCCCAGCTACTGCCCCCAAATGTGTGCCCCCCACCCCAGCTACTAATCCCTCACCCAGCTACTGCCCCTCACATACCTACCCCCCACCCTGGCTAGTGACCCCAGCATCCATCTCGCCTCTGGTCCTCCAAACCTTTCCCCAACTCCCTCCCATACACCCTGTGTTGCTGCTGGTCCCCCAGTGCTTCCCCACCCCCCACCATGCTGTGCCATCCTCCCCTGCTGCCCTGAGCCAACCCCCTCCCCCGTGCTTTTTCCCTGCTGGGCTGGTTCACATGTCCCCAAATCCTACCTCCCAGGACACCCTTACCTGGCCCCTATGACAGACGGCTGTTGTGTCCACTACATGGCGTACCTGGAGGGAGCTCCCTGCCCTGCCAGAACATGCTGGAATGGCATTCCAGGGCCTCCTATTTTTAGGGGCTCAGCGTTTAGCAGGCCCCTAAAAATAGAAAATGGAACTGGAATGCTGCATTCTGGTGTCCACTATTTTTTAATGGTGGGCCCCAAAATGCAGTGTTCCAGCTCCATTTTCTATTTTTAGGGGCCCCAGCATGCTGTTCTGGCATGTTCTGGCTTACTTTAACCCCTGAATCTTGCACGACAAGGTGCTTTCCAACAAGCATGTAGGAATTATCTTGTTTTGATTCCTTTTAATATTTGAAGAATTGCACACATGTAATCATTTGTATTTTCAGATATGTGTTAAAAATTATTTAGGCACATAGCAAAGTCAATAGAACTTAGACTGCTTAGTGCATAAAAGCCAGATTTTTCAAAGGTATTTAGGCATTTAAATATACAGAAAGGCACCTAGTAGTCTTTCAAAAGCATCTAAGCAGCAAATGGAATCAGTGGGGTTAAGGTACCTAACCTGGTTGGTTCTTTTGAAAATCCACTAAAAGTCCATCTGCATATTTAGGTATTGTAAAATCTGCCCTTCTGTCACTTTTGAAAATGTTACCTCCTGGTTTGCATCATCATGGCTACCATAGCACTGTCCTCCAACTACACATTCATGAATAGATTTTGGTTTTTATATGCACAGCTTGACTGGAAGGTGACACATTTTTGCAAATGGTTATTTTTATTGGATGCTTAACACTTCCTCCTCATGTTGGAACCCTTTGCTTTGTTTTTTGGTTGTCTCTATATTTATTGCAAACAAATCTTCCTTTTGCTATTTATTTACCTTTGTATTCTTTTTCAAGTAGTGTATCTGTGGGTGCTCCATTTCAGCTGTGCATGTGCCTCTATATCTTTGATTGGAGATTATTGGCAGTGGAGCTTGTTCCGCCTATGAAGGAACTATATGCATCCTTGTGCCCACTATTGAGACTACCTAAGGGAGCGCAGGTGAACTGCTTAGGGGCATTTCTGCCCCACAAAAAGATTGGGGGCCCAGCTCTACCCACTGCCATGCCAGCCCTGCCTCCTGGCTCTAATCTGGTCCCAGGGTCTGATCCAGCCTTGGGTCAGGGCTGGCACCAGATCCTAAGTGCTGCTGCTGCTAGCCTGGCCCCCAGATGGACTTGGGGCAATGGCACTGGGACATGGGAGCTCATGTCCCATGGGCCCAGCACCATTGACTCCCATGGAACTGCCCTTAGAGCCTTTTCCATGGGAGGTCAGAAATGCTTTGCCTCTTCTTTCTTCTCTTACTCAAAAGAACAGTCCTCCAAGATCATGACAGCCAACATAGCTTGAATGTTTCATACTAACAGTTCTCAAACTTCATTGCACCATGCCATCTTTCTGATAACAAAAATTACTTCATGACCCTGAGAACAGGGACTGAAGCTGTATTCCAAGCTCGCTAGCCTGGGTGGGAGGGCCAAGACTTGAGGGCTGTACCTTCAGTACCGCTATTAAGGGCTGAAACTGAAGCCTGAGCTCTGCTACACAGTACTGAATCCTTAGGCTTCAACTTCAGATCTGGGCACTGGGGCTCAGGCCAAACCACAGCAAGTCTAAAGACAGCTCCATTAAAAAAATGATCATGTCCAACTTTGGAGTACCCATTCCACAGTTTGAGAACGACTTATCTTATTAATTGTCAGGACAGAGCATGACACCCCCCTTCTCTTTCTCTGTATCAAGGTGATAAAATTTCCAAACAACTTATGTATAGACAACTGAATAGTCATCTTGGCTTCTTATCTCCTGGGTATACAGAAATACCATGGAAGATGAACTGAGCATTTCACTCTAAATTATGAACGTGAGTTGGATTCTTGAGTTCTCAGCAAAATATTCCTTTGTTGAGGATTTTGAAGGTTGATCTTTTTTGTCACAGTGGCTAACACAAAATGCAGGAAATTCTGTTTCAGAATGGGAGTTGATCCCCATTTTCTAAAATGTTCTTTATTCATTACATGGATAAATTTTTCTGTGCATATCCCCCAGCTGTGAAATTGACCAGGCTCTGAGCTGCTTGTGGGGAGCCACAAGCAGCTCTGAGCCTGATCTGGCTCCTAGCCTATTCCTAGACCCCCAAGCCCCTCCGGGGCTGGGGGGGCAGATCGGCATGTCTGGGGGGTGGAAGCAGCCTTACCGGGGTTCTCTGCCCCTGGCACAGAAATGAGCCTGCAGGGGGTTCCCTGTCCCCAATGGGGAAATGAGCCCACTGAGGGTTCCCTGTCCCCCAGAGGAATGCAGCCCTGCTGGGGGTTCCCAGCCCTCACTGAGGAATCCCTCCTCCAGCAGGGAAAAGGGCCCCAATGGGGGAATCACCCTCTCTGTGTGGAAACCATTCTGCCAGCAGGATCCATTTTGAGTCAGAGCATCTATATTAGTCTACTTTGTAGTCTTTGACTCGAAATACTAATGCCTACTTTATTTTGAAATAGGAGTCTTGTGAAGACTCACTATTTCAAAATAATTATTTTGAATTAATATCAGCATAGTTATTTCAAAATAACTTTGCCAATGTAGACATAGCACTACTGCCCTGCTCTTTCAGCTTCCCATCCAGACTATTGATTTAAAAGGTTTATTTAATTCAGTTTTTGTCAAAGTTCAAGTTGAATTCTGATATTATTGCTTCACCTTCATGGTTTGACGGGGTCTTAGTAGATTAGAATTCAGTTTAGGTAAGACTTCAAAATTTACAAATAAAGATCTTGATCTTGTAAAGACATCCTATGTATAGTTAAGTTCATGTTTAAGTTTCTATATGTGAATAGTCCCAGTGAATTGAACTCACATGAACAAATGTTTTCAAGATCAAGCTATACAGAGGATTGAAAATTGTTCTACAGTGGTCCAGCCCAACATAAACCAACTCCCTCAGTAGACCATTCAATAAATCCTTTTTCCAGTAAGCATACCTTCTCTCATTAGATTGAGAAAAGAAGTGAAAATGGCTTCTGCTAATTCACCTGAGCAAATGGGGCAATCCCAGCCAATTATAGGTCCTTAGGGAATGTCATATAATTCCTTTTTTTCAGTGCTGTAGCTGTGTTGGCTCTATGATATTAGTCTGATAAGATGGGTTAGGTAATATCACTTATTATACCAACTTCTGTTGGTGACAGAGACAAACTTTTGAGCTTATGCAGAACCCTCCCTCCCCCTGGCTGATCTGAACAGAGTTTGGTCCACTAAAAGATAGTGCCTTACCCACCTTGTCTGTCTAAAGTTACTTTATGATCTGAAATTATGAAATCCAGCCAGTCCAGGTCAAAACTTGAAAATTTACCATAAGGAATTGCCATGACACTTTTCCTGACATCCATATAGTGAAAACATTTCTTACTCAAATTTGCAAAACATTTTGCTCACATAAAAATATGTGCACAAAATGTGTTGTTGGGAAAGTTCAGCTAAATAGTTCAAGAATAACAAATTAGGTTTTTCAATATTCATTTCACATAGTTCTAGTGTTTGTTAATTGTAGGAGTAAAGAAAAAATACTCCCTGTAATGGGAGAAAAAAGCATATCCATTATAGCAGTTTCCTTTAATCTCTTTCTCAAAGGGTATCTTGACACGCATGTTTTGATATTATTCTAGCTCCTCACTTGTGCTTTTTCAAACTCAGTGGTCTCTCTGATCAAACCACATGCCCTCAGTGCTCTCCTGTTACACAGTTCTGAAATGACAGCCTGTCACTTAGAGCTTAGCTGATTTGAGAAACATAGTACAAATCAACAAAGCAAGCTGTCAGTTTCTTTGAACTCTAAATATACTATAGGTTCCAAATGATCTAAAACTTTTCTGGCAACAATCCTAAATCTAATAAATTTTAAGTTTATATATTATGCACAAATGTTGGATCTACTTCAATCATCACCATCAGTTTGTATTCTTATTAACAGTTTTATAAAATGGGGATAATGATATGGCCATCCTTTGGAAAGTGCTCTGAGATCTATGGATGAAAGCACTATTCACAATCAACTTATTAATATTAATTTTACATAGGGTATAATTTGAATATCATTACACTGGTTAGTTATATTATTAAAAAGTATAGAAAAGTTTGACAACTTTTGGATAAGCATCCAGATTTTCTGACATTTATTCCAATTATAAATGTAAGCTTGAAATTTTAGGCTATGTCTACACCTAAAAGCTTAGTTCAGACTTGCTTAGTCTGAACTAAGCAGTCCCTGGTTAGGACTAAAAGTTAGTTCAAACAAAAAAAAATGCATTGTGCTAGTTTGAACTAAAGTTCGAGCTAAGTTGTAAGTTTGAACTAACTGTTTGAACTTACTAGTTTTTTAGCCTGAACTAGGCAAAGCCTACTGTGGACAGGGACCAAATTAGTCCAGATTAAGCCTTCTTAATCTAGACTAATTTGGCAGAGTAGACATACCCTTAGAGGTTTATGCATCACTATGTGTACATTACATACATATATTTATGTTAGAATATGTTTCCTGTTTGTTCTCTGTTAATAAAATTCCTAGCAAATGTATTTAATTTACAAGTCAAACAAGATTTTCTAATGATCAACAATGTGACCTGGATCAGATGTCTGAAAAGCAAGCTGTGTGCTTTCAGTTTCATACACCGTCAGCAATTGCAACAACCAGTAACAACAAAGATTCTGAGGCAAAAAATACTATGGACCAAATTATTCTCTTTTACACTGTTGAAGCTCCACTCATTACACCAAAGAGCAGAGTTTGGTTCTCTGACAGCATAACCACTAGCGGTTTGATATATGCCACACACACACAAGAATACACCTTAGTCTTCCTTAGCTTTGTTGGTTTAACAATGCTCGTAGTAAAATCGATTTTTTTTTCCACTGAACTAAAAATAACTGATTTGCCACAAGGACAAGAGAAGTAGTTATGGGGTGGAATCCCAGCCCTATTGAAGACAATAACAGTTTTGCCATGTACTTTATTAAGGTATTGTATTTGCTAACCTATCTGAGTTGGGTAAAGGATATAACAGTTACACAGCAATTAACATAAAGAATGGTCATTTTGGGTAAGACCAATGGTCCATCTGGTTCTCTGTTCTATTTCTAACAGGATCCCGTACTTTATGCTTCAGAGGGAATAAACAGAACAGGGCTGAGTGATCCATCCTGCATTGTCCAATCCCAGATTCTGGCAATTGGAGGTTTAGGGATACCCAGAATATAAGGCTGCATCTCTGTCTATCTTTGGTGAATAGACATTGCTGGACCTGTCCTCCATGAACTTACCTAGATCTTTTCTGAACCCCATTAGACTTTTAGCCTTTAAAGCGGATTTTGTCTGCTGACAAAGAGTTCTACAGGTTAACAGCAAATTTTGTGGTAAGCTGGACTTTTTTGTTTGTTTTAAACCTGCTGCCTATTAATTTTATCACGTGACCCCTAGTTCATGTGTTATGTGAAAGGTAAATAACATTTCTCTTCTCACTTTTTCCACACCAGTCATAATTTTATAGATCCCTCTTATGTTCCTCTATTAGCTGCCTTTCTAAATGGAAGGGACCCAATCCTTTTAATCTCTCCTTGTATGGATGTTGTTCCATATCCCTAACAATTTTCAGTGCCATTCTCTGCACTGCTTCTAATTCTCCTGTGTCGTTTTTTTTTTTTTTGTTTTTTTTTTTTGAGATAGAAGTGACCAGAACTGCACTCAGTATACAAGGTGTGGTTGACCATGGATTTTTATAATGACAATGCTATCTTCTGCTTTATTATGTATATTTTTGCTAGTAGTTCTTTAGTATTCTGTTAGCTTTTTGACTGCCTCTGTTAACTGGGTATATGCTTTCAGTGAACTATCCACAATGATTCCAAGATTTCTTTCTTGAGAGTGTATTTAGACCCCATCATTGTAAATATACAGTTGGAATTATTTTTGACAGTATGCATTACTTTGCACTTATCAACACTGTATTTCATCTGACATTTTTGTTGTCCACTCACCCAGTTTAGTGAGTTTTCTTTTTGTAACTCTTTGCAGTCTGCTTTAGCCCTCAACTATCTTTAATTTTTTATTGTCTGAAAACTTTGCCACTTCACCTTTAACACCTTTTTCAGGACATTTATGAATATGTTGAACAGGACAAGTCCTAGTACAGATCTCTGGGGACTGCTGTTCACCATGCTCCATTATGAAAACTGACTTTAGTTCTATGCTTTTTTCCTATATCTCAGTCAGGAAATGATGAGATGAATTCCCATTATCCTTGGACATAAAGTGTAAACAATGGGTGAAAAACTTGGCAGTAGTAGAAAATTTCATAATAAATAGTGTTTTGTTTGCTTTTAAAACTAGTCTTAAGTAGATAGGCGTCAATGTTTTTACTCACTAGCCCTCTGGAGAGTTTTTTTGGGGGGGAGAATGGACAGCATATCATCACTAAATTACTTTTAAATAACAGTATAGTACCAAGGGTATAGCTACTAAAATGAGGAAGCAGACTCCAGAACTCACCTGCAGTATTTTTATAAGTACCCTAATGATTGCTTTGTAATTTTTAAAGTAGATAGTCTTTAAATGTAGTATTAAGGTACACAAAATTTAGGAAGAATGTGCTCAGATTGTAAAAATTTGTCAGTTCTGGTGCCCATCTTGCATCTTGCTGGGATGGAACGATTCACAAGCACTGGGAGTAGTAATCTGTTTTGTTTTATTTTATTTTGTTTTATTTTATTTTAATATAAATAATATTTGGTAGGGGTTCAAATCCTGGTGTCATTAAGTTTACTTTTATTTTGTCTAGTGCAAAGGAATCTTCTTGTGTTACAAGGCCAGAATAGTGGCCTAATGTTGTCCTTTGAGAGCCTCCAAAATATGGGTAATAAAAGGAGCGATGGTAGAGCAAGCGGCCAGAACTGTAAATGTTTAAATTAGGGTTTTTAAATATGTAGAAGTCTATCAGATACACTCTTCCCAATACATCCCTTCCCTGTCACTTTGTTTGTTCCATTTATGATTGTTTGATTATACTATATTGCCACTGTAGGGGATGAATGTCACAGAATCAACATTATGAATTATCTTGAGTTTTGTATTTCTTTCTTTGTGTTACTTCTTATGAGTTTTCTGTTTAATTCAGATTGTTTATGGCTTAAGACTATATCTTGGATTTATTTGGGTAATTGTTGCCTCTCTTTGATACATATGGAATCTTATGTATCAATGTATATGATGCATTTTGTTTTATGCATTATGCTACATTAACTAAATGTTACCATACTGGATTTACTAGAAATATGAATATTCAATTTATATACTTTATTTATTTTTATTTATTATATATATATATTAGTTTTATTTACTTTCATCATGACTAAACATATAAATTTAACTCTTTTATTTTCACTTCTTATAATGTAAATATAAAGTTATGAGTTATGTAAACTGAATCCAACTATCCATATCTATTTGCTCTCATGTTAAAAAACATTCTTTCTAGGATAAATTATGGTTGATTTGTTTCCAAAATTTAATAAAAACTGATTTCCTGTCACAATCCTAAAATATTAATGGGGGGGGAATGCCTGCAATAATAATATTCAAATATATTGGATCCAGGTTTTGCATGGCCTGAATTTATTTCTGTCAGTAGTATATTAGTTCATAAATTTTAATACTCATAATCATCCATCTAGGGTGGAAAATGCCTGTTCTACAGATTGCATTTTGTATTTAATGAACATAGAGTGCATTTCACATGAAAGCTATTTATTTCCTACTTTTTACCTTATTCAATACTGTTCCTGGTGAACTGTACAAAAGACTTAACTTCCATGCGAGTCTGGCTTTTTTCATTACTGTATTCAACTACTATGAGCTAGAATGCCAATACTCTGAGCTGTTCTGTGTTGTCAAACTAGTTGTGCATAATGCTCTTTTCTAAATGATGCTTACATGATTGTGTAAGTAAATTTGTATGCACAAGTTATTTTTATGGCATGTGGAAATGGAAAATAGGCATATAATTGGACATTTGTTTGTGAAAATACTTTATTTACATGCACGATTCCTGTCAGAATAAAATTAGGTGTACATTTATATATGTATAATTACAAAATAATACCTTGTAATGGCTTATGTATATACTACTGACAAAGAGATGTCTGAACATAAGACTCTGTCCATTAAGAGACTTTTCAGTTAAAAAAAAAAAAAGACTATGCTTTATGACACTGACTGGCTTACCACCATTAAGTAAGAGGAAATTCATCAGTTTCATTCCTACTGTTTAGGTAGACAGGTAGGCTATGTCCACATGTACATGCTTATTTTGATTTAGGTTAAATCAAAATAAGAATTCAAAATAAAATCCTTAATTTGAATTAACTTAAATCAAAACAAGCAGAAACCTCAGATCAAAATAGCAAGTCCAGACACAGACCTTGCTATTTCGAATCAGAAGGGGGGCACCATGGAAGGTGTGGCAACATGGCGCCGTTGCTGGGCCATGCCTCCACCCAATATATACAAAAAGGAAGGCACCCTGGGAAGGAGAAGGGCAAAAGTGTTATTTCGAAATAACATGTCTAAATGACATTATTTTGAAATAACCATTTCAAAATAAAACAATTCGAATTAAAGTAGGTTTAAGCTATTTTGACATAATGCCTCTTGTTTCAAAATGACAGAGCTCATCATTTCGAAACAAGAAAACGTCATGTGGACCTAATCTTTTTAAAATTGAAATAACCAGTGTTATTTCGATTTAAAAGATATGTGTGGACATACCCATAGGCTTTAAGGTCAGAAGGGACCATCGTGATGATCTCTGACCTCTTCCACATTGCGGGCATCACAACTTCACCAAAACATTTCTGTAATAGACCCCAATCTATGACTGAGTATTGAATTAATGTTACAGAGAAGCCACCATTTACAGTAGCTTAAACCTGCAAGTGACCCCTGTGTCTTGTGATGCAGAGGAAGGTCACCATTCCCACTCCCCAGGGTCTCTGCCAATCTAACCTAGGGGAAAATTCCTTTCTCACCCTAAATATGGTGAGCAGTGAGACTGTGAGTATGTGGGCAAAACCCACCAGGCAGATACCTGGGGGAAAATTCTCTGTAGTAACTCAGTAGAACATCTGTAGACAAAGTATTATACCTTGACACTAATTTAGGACCAAATCCTGCTTGTCTTACTTATCCAAAATGCCCCTAGTTTCATGGTTATTTTTCTTACAGGTCTTTGTAGTAAAACCAAGAACTGAAATAAATGAAATTGTCATCTGCTCTGACATCATGGGCTTTGAATAAACTTCCACATGATTTTTGCATTGCAGAAGTTAGGAGGGGGTTTATTGATCTTTGACAAGTTTTAATTCCTTTTCCTGAACTGTCTGTTACACTATGAAGTGTAATACATGTAAACTGCTTCTATGAACCTTTGTTCAGATCCATATCATCCTGAACATATTTTATTAATGCACTTTACATTGTTGTTTGTGACTAGTTTCTCCATTAATCTGTCTTGGAACCCTGGACCTTCTAGAAATAGAAATCATGGTGGGAGGTTAGACAGCAGCAAGTTTGAAATGTAGCCATATTCTAAAGTAATAGCACCTGGATGTCTTAAAAAGACATATGGTGTTGAAATAATGTCCTCAATTATGCTAGTGAAAATAAAATATTGATTTTTGGCATTGAGAATTCATTGACCACAGGAAGTACTACACACTGAAGCAAAAAATTTTTCAGGGAAAAAGCATTCTGTCTTGCTGTTCCATTTAAGTAACAAGCAGCAGCCTTTTGCCTGTATTTCTGAACTAGACTAAGACAGCTACCCCTCTAGAACTTGTTAATAAGAGTGTATCTCTCAGTCAATTTAGGAATTTCTGTACCGATCAGATTAGTGGCTTAGTATCCTGTCTCTGACAAAACAAGTAAGGAGCCCTATGTTGCTTAAAGACTAAGAGATTTTGTTTTGCTGAACTAGACTAACATGACTACCCCTTTGGAACTGTTGTTAACAGAAACTGTGTGTGTTTGTCTCTAGCACATGTGCACGTAGGTGTCTTATATTTCTATTTTTAATTATTATAGTGATGCTCCGCAGGGGCACCCAGAGTTGGGAGACATCTCACTACTGCCTGCCCTTAGTGTAAGGAAGTCCTATTTGTTCCTGAAATGGTGTGACTTCCTGAAACCACCAGCCTCAGGCAACACAAGTACTGATTTCCAGGCCTCTTCCTGACTTGCTCTCTCTATCCAAGTAACAACAGGCACATACCAATCCCCCGGTCCTTGAGGTATTCCCTGCAGTGTCCAGCCTCTCTTCCAGCGAACAGCCTCTGAATTGCCAGGCCTGCTGGTACCAAAGGAATATTGTACACCAGCTCGTAAGAGTCAATTCACACAGAATCACTGCCTTACTGTCATGGCACTTGATAGATTTATAGTGAAAACAATAATGAGTTTATTACCAAAAAACAGTGATTCAGGTGATTGTGAATAAGTATATTAGAAACAAATGGTTACATACAAAACAAAATCACAACATGATTTCTGTGAACTAAACTTAACAAGTTAACCTCTTATCTAAAGAAGTTTATCTCATCTAAAGTTCTCTCCAGGTTTTTTTTAAACCCAGACTAGTTTAATCCCCTCATTGAAGAAGTAAATTCACTGTCCATTTAATTTGTAGATAAATTGTGACAGGAGTTTGTCTTGGTATCCAAATAATTCACATCTTTGATGAGCACCTCAGTTTTGCTCACCTTGTGCTGTAATGATAGCTCTTCAAGATGTGTATGGTGATGCCTGTTCTGCTACTCCTCATCCGTTGCTTCAGAGTCTGGTATACATAGGATTGTATGGTAGAGGAGGAATGGAGAGTGGTTTGTCCATCATATTCCTATGTACCCTCAATATGTGGCATGAGCATAGCTAGGGTGAATACAAGTAGGCACAAAAAGTGCTGTGGCTGAAAATCTTCTATCAAAGGTACCTGAGCCCCTCCAGAGGGGTACTCACAGGGGACATACATCTAGAAGAAACTCCAGTTACTGCACAGGTTGAGTAACCTCTTTTGCTTAACTTGTTCTGGAAATTGTGAAGGCTTTTAACCAGGGCTGGATTTTGGTGCTCGTAGGCCCTAGGCACTTTCATTCTGAAATGTGCAAAAAGTGGGGTAAATGCCAATTGAATTACGTTGATTGACATGATCACTTTAAACAATTTTAATGCTAAACCACATGATTTTCCTTATTTTTTCTGCTTTTTTTATTTTTTCCCTCCTTTGTAGGCCCTAAAAATTTCATAGGCCCTAGGCACTGTGCCTACAGTGCCTAATGGGAAATCCACACTGCTTTTAACATCCTAATGATGTCTATCAGCTGGTATGTAAAGCTCACTAAACATTGACAATAAACAAGGGGCAACGTTTAAATGTAGTATTTAATTAAATGAGCATCTATTGCTACAATAATTTTGATGCTTTCATGGCACTAGATTCCTACCATATCCACTGAGAGATTTGCTTACTTTAAGAATTTATGCAGTTTTATGCAAAAGAAAGTCAACATGTTTTTATTAACAGAAACTGATCTAATATTTGTTCAAAGAAGGCAAAGATGGAGTCAAGTACTGGCATATATAAATATTCCACTTTTTTTTGCTGAAGAGAGAACAGTTTATGATTTGAGGAATAAGCGCACAGAAGATGCACATAAATTAATAGCTACAAAAGCCAAACAAATCAGAACAAAATTTAGTTCCACCCTAAATCAAACTAATCCAGTGAGAAAGAATACTATTAATTTAATGTATATACTGTGTTGAAGAGAAGTCTGCACATTGAACTTGGAACTCTTAATGTTCAGCAGCCCTGCTTTGATTACATTCCACTGTTAATGGGAATTTCATCAACAAAATTAGACTGAAATTGCTGAATTTGATTATTTTTCTCCTCCTGTTTTCATGTTTCCTTGCCTAAGATATTGCACAGCTTGAGTAAACAGTTTGGAAACTTTTTAATCAGTTGGTGGGAATATAGGACAATAGAAACTAGAATGTGGAAAATAAATTCACAGTTCAAATGCAGATAGTGAGAGTGTTTGTTTTTTAAATTTTTTTGACATAAACAGATATATTTCCATTTGCTTACCATATCTTACATCACCAACAGGCTATTTGCATCTACTGTGCTGAGTCACTGCAGTCTCCTGTATAGTAAATTAAACTCTCTGTACAAATAGCTCCAAAAAATAGCTTAAATGAAAACAATTCAGAGTTAAGGTCACAATGTCGCTTCTCCCTTCCCCAAACACACCCTGAACAAAATAAGATCTATGAAAGGATAATCTCTCGTTAAATCAGAATCACAGTTTCATAGCACTAACTATCAAAAAAGAGTCCAAATTTCAGGATGCAATTAAATCTGTCATTGAATGATTGTTCCTACTCCTTCTTTTGAGGCTGGGTCATTCAGCACATTCATGCATTAATAATTCTTTCAGCCATTTCAAAATAAAGCCTGTAAAAACCCTTCACATTGTTCTGTTTTGCATCTTTATTCATGTTTAGCTCAGAGGTACATAAATAACTGTAAAAAAACCAGAAAGTTGACTTGTGGTTGAAATTAGTTATATAAAATTGTCTTCTAACTATAATGGGAAAAAAACTGTGTTCTTTCACACTGTCAGGGGTTTTAAGGGGTGTTGATGTGGAAGAACACAAAATAGGTACAGAAAACAGTCCTTTATAAACTTCAGCAGTAAAATTTGGGGTGGGGGGGAGGTGGACAGAGAGAACACAAACCTTCTAGAAATGGAGGATTAAATCATAATAACTCTGAAATGAATTGTAATAGGAAAACGAAGATCATGATTTCTGTCCTGAATCAAGTTGTGCATGTATTAACTATTATGCAAATAAGTATTCTCATTGATTTCAGTTGGACAACACATATATGAAGTTAAGCACATATATAATAACTGTTTATAATGGGCACTTGAGAGATAATAAAAGCAAGGACAAAAATCTTGCTCTTCTCACTGAACTAAGTAGGGTTACTATGAAGTTATAGGAACTACTTAGCTAAGTAAGGTGAACTTCCTCTTTGCTTGGAATATATTGAATTTTGAATATTCTTATTAGATCAGAATATGAAGATTAAATGTTTTAATCCTCAATTTTCATAGTGATTTTCTCATTTGATTCACTTTTGATAGTCATTTTGAAAAGGCCAGCTTTCTGTAGCTAATGTTCTATTCCTGCAGAAAATATATTTGCATCAAACAAGCTGTTATTTGCATGAAATAGCAAGTAAATCACTTTACAATTGCAATATGGTAACTATCATCATTGTGATTCTGTGCTTATAAATCTGCAGGCATTTATTTTTTGGCCCCATTTTTTGAACTTTTGTTGTTTCAGTCAGTTTTCAAATGTAGTTCAGCAATCAACATGTCACTTTCATTGAATAAGTCCTTTATATAAATCGTTCTTCCCTCTTTTTTGAAAAGTTTATTATCATAAATTTCAACGTCATTTCTGCAGTAAAGTTGCTGTCTCTGTGCCTCTACATTCTGAAACTCACAATATTTCCTCAAATGTAGTCCTCCCAAACAAAAAGCATGAACTCCATCTTGGTCAATATGCTGGATTCTTTAGAGTCAGCAATCAAACCTTCCTAAATTGCTTTAAAAAGGCACTGTCTTGGGATCCATTCTAAATCAATGGATCAAAGAAGCAACTTTTTTGTGCTAATAAAGAAAGTTCACCAAAGAAACGTTAGTGTGAGGAAAGGGATGCTCTAATATGTTTTTGCCATCTTTAAATGCCTTTAGCTTATTGAGGAATTAAAGGTGACCTAAAGTATTTTTCTTAACTTTACTGACTGTAGTGTAGGAGTTGATTCAAAGTCACCTAACTAATGAGAGCACATCTGTATGGGACAGTGGTCATGATTATAAAGGTAACATGTATCTACCATTTCCTTCCAGACATTGGTGTCATAGAAATCACAGTTATTTTCTAATCTAAATATATATTGAAATCTGCATTAGATTCAGATACCATTGTGTGGTAAAACATTAGCATATTAATACAAACCACTCCCCATGATTATAAATGTATCTCTTCCCCATTTCAGCCTCTCAAATCCTGATTGACTGCCTCACATTTTATTGTGACATTCTGTTTTTTGTTGTTTTGCACATAAGAAATTATTTGGATGGTCCACACCTCCTTTAAATTAGCTATGTGCTACATCAGGTTTCCAAGTTAGATGTGACATCACTAGATGGAGCATAGACACCTTGCAAATTCAATAAGGACCATTGGTTTGGTTCAGTTTAACTGAAGCACTCGTGTACCGTTGCTCCAGAATTGCATCCTAGAGCATAGGTGTATTACTGCGTGGGCCAATGGGGCTGATGACTTGGGGTCAACCATGATGTGGGGGTTCCCTCTGTCCTGCCAAAACTGGTGGATGGGGGTGGGGAATGGGGCAGGTTGGCCCTGAGCTGGGCTCTGCACTTCCACCCTGGCCCTGGGCTGGCCACTTTGCCCCTGGAGGCAGGGTGACAGGCCTGCCGCAGTCTGGCTAGTCAGCTCCCGGGGTGGCGGGACTGACTGCCATGCACAGTGCAGCCTTTGGGGCACACTGGAAGCCACACTGTGTGAGCCAGTTGGCCTCGCTACCCCCCAGGGCCCTACCAGCCAGGCCACAGTCAGTCCATTGTCCTGCCCCCAGGGCCCTCTGCTGGCAGGGGGGCACTGGTGGTGGAGGTCCAGGGACCCTTTGGCCCCTGATCTGCCACTGTCTTGGAGGACTGGATGAAGGGTGTTTTTGGTTCATGAATAACTGTGAAACTACTTTGTTCAGGTGTCCTAAACTTTTAGCTTCTCAGTCAAGCCTACACTAAATGGGACTACCCTTCAGGCTTATTGCATAGAAATTGCACTGGTTTAACTAAAGATATGACGATGTGCCAATATAATTAAATAGATGCAACCTGATATGTGGGCCCTGTACATCAGTATAAAGGTGTTTTATTTCATTTTAGCTTGTCCCTAATAAAAGGAATGAGTGAAACCAAAATAAGGCAGATTTAAACCAATGTGGAATAGCCACTCATAAAATTGCACCAGTTTAGGTAAATCAGTGTGACATCACATTTTCAGTTAATCTGGTACAACTCTATATGTAAACTAGGCCTATGTAACTATACTTTCCTTGAAGATTTGAGACAACCATTACCTAGTGGGTGAGTGACAAACTGGGAAAGAGTTAGCATAACTGTTCACATGGATAGTTAAGTAAGATGCACTCAGATGCTAAGTTATGATCACATTGTACATTAAATGACATAAAAAAGTAACCCTGCCATTTTACAGTGCCTGAGAACTTGTTTTCCTCTGATAATATAAAAGCTGTAATGTTTATCTGGATTACATAATTATAGTATTTGCATATTTTGACAAGCCCCTTCAGTTCCCTGTACAGATGGCAATCCAAAGAGGATGGACTCATATACATTCATTAGCTAAACTAGATGCTTGTATCATGGAGATTAGAGTTCCAAGAGCCTTTGCTTCAAAAACACAGGTCTCTTGTACTTGTGTAGAAGGATAAAATTTGCTAACAATCAACTTTATAAATCAGCAGCTATAGTCAAGCTCATGAGAAAAACTTCATCAGCTCTGAGTCTGCACAGGAGAAGGCCATTGTATAAATACACACTAACCAATATATTAAATGAAAGTCTTCCACATGGAAGCTGCAGATTGCATTGGTTTAAAAAATGTAAGCACAATCCATGTATGTGGCTTAAACCTGGAAAGATCTCTGAATGAAGTTCCAGTGCATAGTCTGGACTTAACAACATCTGTTTATAATTTCCAAACAAGCTGGCCTAGCAGTTTGGTGACATCACGTTGCATTGCCACATGGGGGAATAGAGTTTGTTTCCTACCTTAGCCTCAAATTTCCTATGCCATTGAGCTTAACCTCAGGTTCCCCGAACTCCATATCTGGGAGCTCAGTCAAGGAAATCCCTTCTGAACTGATAGCATGCAAGTAATTTTTCCATTGTACATTGTTGCTTTTCTTACCGAGGTTTACCAAATAACATAAAAGTCAGACCTGTGAGGTAGTGTTTTCATGCTGGGGAAGAGATGGGTGTCTGATGATAGATATGACAGAAATAGGCAATGTATAAATACCTCAGTACAAATGTAGGCCTGATATTCTTCTCACTTACACTGGTTTTACACCACTGTAACACCTTTGACTCTAATGGAGTGACTCTTGATTATATCTGTTGAGAAGAGAATCTGACCTAGAGGTATACTTTAATATGCATAATTTATAGGCAGAGCTGAGTGTAACACTTTTTTATTAATTATATCACATTTGTTTTTTATCCTTATTACATTTCTTTGTCATTTAGTGAGCTTCCCTGCCAATATTTTGGATGTTCTCTTTTTGCAACATGAAAATTTGCTTTTGCTGAAATGCTCTGACTCAGATTTGTCACATAATGTCCTTTGAAGCCTACGCTAGTGAAATGTGCTTTATTGCACCACCGTGTCACCAACCAACTCACCATATGCTAATCCTCACTATTTTTGGTGTAATGTTTATAAATCCCAGTTCACTGATACTGCCTTGAATTGGACAACCTGCTATTGTGATTAAACAGAAGTTTGTATATATTTTCTGTTGCAAATTTAATTTCTAAGTAATATTTGCACACCTTAACTTAGCAAGCATTTATTCCATTAGTTTAAAGTGCAGTTATAAGTGAAGACTTTATTCACTGCTGCATAATAGTCACCTACTTCATGTAAAGCTGGACAGAGTCTGTTAGAGAGAGAGGCAGGAAATACTCAGCTTCTGTCAGTGATTTTAATTTGTTTAGATATAAAATTAGCTAAGCGCAACAGCTTGTCTCTGAGGCTGCAGTCACAAAGCCAGATTTTCTTTCCAAATCAATTAATGCAGAAGGATAAAAGAGGAAGTAGGCTACTGAATAGCATCTACAATCTTATAGATTCTTTGGAAAATTTAGGGTTTTTTTATGTTTTTTAATTACATTACTACACACCAGCAAAATCATGATATAAAGTTTCCCAGCAGTGAAAACTGGTAATTAATAGAAAAAGAGTAAGAATACATAAAATTTCCCTGGTGACAGGAAAATCTATTCTTACTATCTTGTAATAAATTTTATAATTTACAGAGGACTATGCTATCACTTGCACTGATTTTGTGGGTTCTTCCATGGTCTTCCATTTTATGTCTAATTTATTTTTAAATAAAAAAGAAATGCATACAATTAATCCATCACAGTTCTCTCCATGGTAATACAGATGCACCAAACATGCATGGCTTTATTTTAAAAGGCCAGTGATTGTGAAAGATAATCCAAATGGCAATGTTTTCCGTGTAAAAGTGAATGATAAAAAAAGATGTTGCTATGTCCATATGTTATAAAGCAGATCGTGAGTATCCCCATCCCCACCACCACAACTTCCTGATCTCTAGAAAAGGAAGGAGTGAGAATAAGAGCTGGTCTTTTATTTTCAAAAGGCCTGCCACATCCAAATATTTCATCATATCTAAGCAGCGATATCAGTAGGGTGAGACTGGAGCCCAGTTTCAGGATACTGTAGTCTGAGAGTTTAACATTTTTTTTTTTCGACACAGGGTCTAGTTCCTGTTATCCTGGCCTTTGTGACAGAAGCTACCATTTTAGAGCTTAAGCTGGAAGAGGCATATTGAGTGACTACAAGAAAAGGAGGTTTTTTTTGTTTGTTTGTTTTTTTTAAGGTATGTCTATTTCTACTAGTAGCATCTCTGGTGCTATGGATGCATTTTTATTGCAAGTCTTGCAATTAGTCTTTTTCAACTTCTGAGGCAGAATAGTTAGTAAAATTTTAATTTGAGTCTTTTATGTGGAAAAGCTTTTAATCAAATCAGAAAGTTATTGTCAAGGAAGATTAAAGATTTGTGTGAATGTTTGGGCATTCTCTTCAAACAGGCCTTTGAGTTCTTTTGAGTTTCAATGGCTGTGGACCCACAAACAGCCATGGTGAGTGACAGAAAATATTAATCTTTCAGTTTGCACACATGTTCTTCCTCGAGAGAGCTCAGCTAAAGACCATATGAACATGGTGGCAGACCTTTAATCCCTATACAGATGTGCAGGACTCTCTTGTTAGGTTCCTCTGACTTGGGGTGCTAGGTTTCAGGGTTTTTACTGGTGAATTATGGTGACTGTGACAGATAATCCAACTGTATGAAATATCTTTGGGTCATTGTGTAGCAGGTAGGTACAGGATCCCTCCATGCTTTTCCAAGCATTTGCTTCTAAGCACTACTTGGAGACCACTGTTTAGTACTCACAAGTGTTCTTTATTTCAATATACCACCTAAGTATGTACAGTAGGTTCAACTTCACAGCCACTGGGTCCTCACTGTCTTGGCCATAGCTTCTCAGGAAGCTCATCTCCTTTGTGACTCCTCATTCTCTGGCTGAATTGCTCCCTACCAGCACCCTCCTGGTAACCTTTGTACTGCCCAGCTAATGAGCTCCACAGTTGCTTCCCATTAGCTCAGTCACTGCAGGCTCCCATTCCCCCTTAATTAGGGCTCCAGGGATAAAGAGGTGATTCAGGTTGTTTTCCTCCAGCATTCTATCACAAAGCATCTGAACAGTTTATGTAACAGTGTAGGCTAGCAATTTTATCTTAATTCGAGGATAAAGGGTTGCCACAACTCCACCAGAAACTAGGGAAGAGTGGGGCTTGATAGGTGAATCATTTGCATTAATCATTGCTGGAGAGGGACCAGCCCTTAGTAGACTTGCCTACATTAGTTCAGACTGTTTTCTCCAGAAACCAACACACAAAGGGGGCTTTTCTTTTAAGAAGGCTGTATTGAAACTGATCTTCCTTCTGACCTAACAAATACACAGGACTGTGTGTCCAAGAGAGCTACTGAGCTTTACAAAAGGGTTGGAAAAATATTGACCTACTAATGCATCAGAAGACTGATGGGTCACTTCTGTAAGAGTTTAGGACACATGTAAGCAACTCTTCTGTTTTCATATGCTTTCTCAGTAATGCGTTAACCCTAAGAATAAATGTACTTGCTTGGAGAATGGTGTGTGGTAACTTGTTACTGCTGAGTTCCAAAGCGGCAGCCATGTTAGTCTAGTAAAGCAAAAAAATCAAGGAGTCTTGTGGCACTTTAAAGACAAACAGATTTGACCCTGCCAGCAGGTTCAAAAATTTGAGGATCTTGGGGGGCAATTACTGCACAAGTGGGGTACATTTTAATCTTTATTAAAATGGGTGTTGGTGTCAAGTGGGTGATGGGGAGTGTATGTGTGTGTGGTGTTTGTCATGGTGTTTTTAATGAGGTGTTGTGATGTGCTTAACTTTGTGGAGTGGGACAGGTTGGGGGACAATGAGAATTCTCAATTAACCTAATTTACAGTTATGAACCTACTCACAGTAACTTAGAAAATGTTCCAATAACACATAGGCAGAAGGGGGGTGCAATATAAACTCAGTGTACGGCATTGGCAGAGGGGAGAGGACACAAATGGGGGGAGCAGGACTACCAAGGTTAGAGGGGTTCAAAGAAGAGGAGGGCAAGTGGGCTGGGGACACAGGTGGGGGCTCGGGGCAACAGGGGAAGCAGGAGGGGCTGGGCAGCCAGGAACAGAAGAGCGGGAGCGGGGAGCTGGTGGCAGCGGCGGGGAGAGACTCAAGGAAGAAGAGAGGTGAGTGGGGGGAGTAGGGACAGCGGGACGGAGACACACGTGGGAGTTAGGGCAGGGGGACAGAGGCACAAGAGGGGCTGGGACACACGTGAGGGTTCGAGGCAACAGGGGAAGCAGGTGGGTGCCGCAGAGAGCTGGCAGAAACGGCGGAGCTACAGAGCAGCTGGCAGCAGCAGGACAGCCACGGGGAACCGGCAGGAGCCGGGGCAGCTGTGGGAAGTGGTGGGAGCCAGGGCAGCCGTTGGAAGCGGCAGAGCCGCGGGGCAGCTGGCGGGGCAGCCGTGGGAAACCGGCAGGTGCTAGGGCAGCCGCGGGAACTGGCAGGAGCCAGGGCCAGCTGCAGGAAGCAGTGGGAGCCGGGGGAGCTGGTGAAGAAAAAAAAAGGGCAACGGGGAAAGGGACTAAGGGAAAAGGGGGAGCTGTGAAAGCCGCAGGGAAAGGGGCCAGAGGCAGCAGGGAAAGGGGACAGGAGCAGAGGGGAAGTCGTGGAACAGGGGGGAATTCAAGTAATAAAGAGGGGACAAGGAAAGGTTTAAGGGAGAAAAGTTTATTCAAATTGGGGGAGTCACAGAGGGGAGGGAAAAAGCAACTTAGCAAACAACTCTAAAGGTTACAAACTAAAGGAAACAATCTTGCAATCTAACTTAATACTTCTAAGGCTACCAATTAAACCAAAAACAATGTTGCAATTCACAATGATACTTTTAAGACAAGTTCAAACGAAGAGATGCAACCAGTGATATGGAGCAGCGGCAGATACTTAAAGGCACGGGAGCTCTTTTAAACAGTAAAGAGTGAAGCAGTAAGAAAAAAAAGAAGGAAAGGAGAAGGTAAAAGACACAAACAAGCCTGTAGAGCTGGGGGAGAGCAGTATCAAAACAGCAGCAAAAGGTGGGAGAACTTTATTTCAAAGAGAGCTGCAGGGGCAGGCTCTTACCGATCCCAGCAGCAGCAGCAGCAACAGCATTACAGGCAGGAGAGAGAGAAAGACTCGTTACTTGGCCTGCAGTTTCAATCGTGGTACACTTGGGGAAGAACTTGTGAGTGGAGGAGGTCAGCATCTGGGTGATCAGGCCAGGCAGGATGTTAGGAACCATCCTGCCTGATCACCCCAAACTCTGAGTTTTTAAGCTGTTTTTCCCGCCAGTTCCCTGATTACAGGGAATGTGGGGAACAAAGGTGATGTGAGTCATGTCTTCAGTTCTACAAGGGACCTTGCAGTTAGGCAGTGCCCATCTACGCCAAGCCCAATGGAGACAATGGGGTAACAACGGCCATCTAGTTAAGTTTAAGGGGCCATCTAGTTAAGTTGAAGGGGCCATCTGCTCCCCTTAACATTCTTTACACACTTTAGTGATGGCCCGGGAGGGGCAGCCATCAAATCAATTCAATGAGCAACGGACAAGATTTATTTATCGCATGAGCTTTTGTGGGAGAAAATCCCGCTTTGCTCTTCAAAGCGTCTGACAAAGTGGGATTTTCTCTCATGAAAGCTCATGCGATAAATAAATCTGTTAGTCTTTAAAGTGCCACAAGATTCCTTGCTTTTCTTGTTACTGCTGGTAATACATAGCCCTAGCGGAAAAAGCAGAGCACAGAAGACTGGCTTTCTGGGTGATGTCACAGTGTAAGGCAGGAAGCTGTGCAGCCTTAGAACTGTAATTGGAAGGGAAAGACATACAGGTCTCTGCCCAAAGGAAGTGACAACTGGGAGCTAGAAATCTTAAGTCAGTGCTCTTGAAGGGTCATGGTGGGATAATTTTCATGACAGCACCACTTTTGGTTGTTCTGATTGTTGATGTGAAATTATTGCCAGAAATATGTTTTGGAAGTGCATTTTTCTGGTGCAGATAAGGCTGTGTTCTTTACTCTCAGCAAGATGTATGCACATGTGCAGGCGTGCACACACAAATGTTTGTTTCATTGAAACTGCCTTTAATAAAAATACTGGGTTGATCCACCCCTACTTGCTTCTGTCCTCATTCCATAGTGTACAATTTCTGCTGCAGATACAATCAGTAGCTGAATGGTAGACTAAACAGTCTATGGAGATATGTAAAATCAAGATTTCCAGTTTTCTAGCAAGTGCTTTGCTCATAGAAACTAAGAAACAGCTGCACTAGCTTTAATCAGCAGAGATTCAGCTAACAATAATGCAGGCTTCCTTATACTGTTTTCTTTTTTTATTAATTTAGTCAATGTCTTTATTTCTTCTTCATAAGCTAGTCACATTTATTGTTCTCCTTTGTATATTTCCTGTCTTCTTCATAGTATACTCGAAAAAGACAACTGAAAAGGCTTCCTAAAACTAAGGTTGGGCTTAATCTCAGCAGTTTAAAAAATAAGTCTTCATGGGCGTGCGATATCTTTACTAATGGCAGGATAAAAACAATGGTGAATCTTAGCTAGACCATATTGAATCTGGCTAAAAAGCTTACATAATTATTGAATATCTTTGAGATCATGTCATTACACAATAGAATCTGTAACTTAGTCTGCATAATAGTTAGAAATGGGGATGATGCACAAACTCAGAACTGTAAAACTGTAAGGTTTGAATAGGCAAGAAATGCAGGTATTTTTAGTCATATCTCACCAGAAATAGGAAGATGTTACATGGATTTGGAGTGTGTGACCCTAATGGTCAGAAATGTTATCAGAACACATTTTCTGTAATACAAGCAGAGTCCTGTGGTACTTAAAGACTAATAAATTTATTTATTGCATGAACTTTTGTGGGAGAAAATCCCACTTCATCAGATGCTTCTCTCTCATAAAAACTCATGCAATAAATAAATTTATTAGTCTTTAAGTGCCATAGGGCTCCTTGTTTGTTTTACTGAAGTAGACTAACATGGCTGCCCCTTTGGAACTTTCTGTAATGTCCTCTTTCTGGACAGGATAAAAATACCATAAGAACAACCTTTCTGTAAGCATTCAGTCATAACTCAAGTTACTTATGTTTTTCTGAGTTCTGAAAGGATTGAAAAATGTTTTGTTTCATCTAAGTGATAAGCAAAAACCCAAGTGGATTCTTATTTTATTTGATCCTATTGTCAAATCTGTACTCAGAATGTATTCTTCTATTCCATCCATGCAACCAAAGGCTCATGTGGATAGGATAGCCTGTTAAAGCCACTCTAAATGGTAGCTAGAACCAGATGTACCAATAGAGACAGGTTAGGTTGCTGTGCTTGCAATATAATCTTTAGTGTCCTCCTTGATCTTAAATGAAGATTTTGTCAGACTTCTTTCATTCAAACACTTGACAAAGTTCTTAATAATGGAAAAAGCAACATAGCTGACCTTCATTTCATTGAAATATTGAGATGTAAAGTCAAAGATAAAGCTATAAATGTATTCATAGCCATAGTAGGAAGGGCATGTAGAATGTGTAAGTATCTCACATTTTAGCACGTCCTACACAAATAGTACAGTTTGTTGCTTAAAATATGTAATTTATTCATTAAGAAGACAAGAACAAGAATGTTTTACAATCCAAGAATTCAGAATAGAAGTTAAATATACTTAAACTACTTCAAGAATGTTATCAAAAGGACAGGATCCAAAGGGGTAGCTGTGTTAGTCTAGTTCAGTAAATCAAACAAACAAGGAGTCCTGTTGCACTTAAAGACTAACAAATATATTTATTGCATGAGCTTTCGTGGGAGAAATTCCACTTCGTCACATACTTTGAAAAACAGACGGGCTTGTTTAAAAGAGCATACAATAGAACAGAATATCTTTTGGAATATAATACTACCTTGAAATGGTGAGGGATGAGAATTAATTGGGAAACATTAACAAATTCTGTTTACAGCATCTGTTTCTGAAAGTTGCAATGAGTAGATGAAAGCAAGGAAATCTTAGTATGGCACAATCATCCTGCCCACAAACAGATAGCACAGGAACTCAATATAAAAAACTTATTTGCAAGGAGCCCAGGATATGCACATACAAGTATTTGACTAATTTGTAGATCCCTTTATTATTGTTTAGGTGTTTGTACATGCATATGTCTGATTTATACATGCAAGCATGACAATTTTTGAAAATCTGATGCAGAAATACTCTCTGCTGGAGACATCTGAAAAAGAATAGAGAAAACTGATATTTAAAGCCCAGTTTTCTTACATGGTAACTCTAAGCAACAGATTGTGAAATCTTGTTCACATTGGTGAGATGTTACTTACATGGATAGTACTGTTGACTTCAGTGGAGCTAGTCACTGAGTAATTGTTAATCAATTTGAGTAACAGATCTCCAGTCAGGCCCACTGAGGGAGCATATCAAGTGCTGTTTAAATGTATGAAATATCCAGAGGGCTAGCTGTGTTCATCTGTGTACAGCAAAAACAGTGAGAGTCCTGTGGCACCTTACAGACTAACAGATTTCTTTGGGCATAAGCTTTCATGGGCTGCAACCCATCTGATGAAGTGGGTTTGACCCCATGAAAGCTTATGCCTGAAGAAAACCATTAGTCCATAAGGTGCCACAGGACTCTTGCTGTTTTTCTTTAAATGTTGTGTAATTTTAATTTATTTAGAGAATTTTGACTCTTTTACTGTTTATGAATTGGCTGTGACTAGCTTGTGACATTATTGAATATGTTTCTTGTTCTAACAGTGTTCACTGACTAATGTCTGTTACTGGGTCTAGGGCTATGTTCACACAGGGTATGCTTGTTTCGAAACAAGCTGGGGGTGCGGCCCCAACCTGGGGGTGTGGCCCCGGAGCGCGGCTGGAGCCTGCTGCTGCCGGGGCCGGAGTAAGCGCTGGCTGGAATCCCCGGCGACCCCGCTCCTGCCGGGGCGTGTTGGGGGGTGCCCCGGACACGCCCCCGGAGTCCCCGGCATGACGCTCCTGCTTGTTTCGAAATGGCCGTGCGTCATGTGGCCATGGCACTTCTTATTTCGAAACAACCTCTGTTGTTTCGAAATAAGAAGTGTGTGTGGCCATACCCTAGGTCAGTAACTTTGCATTATATTTTATAATGCTGTTTTTTTATTAGATTAGGGGGTCAACAAAACTGGTAGGCAGCTAGGTACCCAGTTTCAAAGGAAGGTACCCAACTGCCCTGCTGCTGAAAAGACCCCTGCCACTGAACTGCTGCTGAATCCCCTGACTGCAGGGCTGGCCCAAGGTTTTTTGGTACCCTCGGTGCCTGTGATTTTGGCACCCCGTCCCCGGCAGTGGCCTGGGCTGCATGGGCTGGATGGTGGGCCCCCTCCCCAAGCGTGGCCAAGCCACAGGCTGGCCAAGGGGCGCAAGCTGAGTGGTGCACTGGGCAACGGGCATGGGCCAGCTGTGGGGCCTGTGCCCACCCTCTTTCACACTCCTCCTAGCCCCCCCCAACCTGGCTGAGTGTGGGCTGGCAGTGAGGGGCACAGGCCAAGTGGTGGGCTGGGATGAGGGCTGGCTAGTGGACTGGGGCAGGACAAGCAGTAGGATATGCAGAGCCAGGTCGAGTGGGGGGCCAGCTGAGGGGCGCAGGCTGCACGGCTAGGACAGCCGCACAGGACCGGGCTGAGCAGGGGATTAGCAGAGCATGGGACAGCCGAGGGATGGGGCTGGGAGGGGAACCAGATGAGCAGCCCTGTACACATCCTCCCTCCTACTCTTCCTAGCCCTCTGCCCACCACAGCAAAGGTAAGTGCTGGGGAAATTCCTGCCTTGCTCCACTCTGGGCTATGTTCATGGGTGGATCAGGGCAGGAAATTTAAAATAGGTTTGCTGGCTCCAGCCCAGCGGCCTCTGGCACTCTTTAATGTTTGGTG
The DNA here is from genome assembly GCA_007922195.1 of Podocnemis expansa. Classification (NCBI taxonomy): domain Eukaryota; kingdom Metazoa; phylum Chordata; order Testudines; family Podocnemididae; genus Podocnemis; species Podocnemis expansa. The sequence continues at coordinate 42,079,043 of ML681982.1, read as the reverse complement.
CCCCAGGCAACCACCTAGGTCACCTCTATGATAGGACTAGACCTGCCTGAATATCTAGTAAAGGTGCCTGCAATTTTACTTTTGGATGCCAGAGGGTGCTCCTCCACTGAATTTTCCGCAGCTGAGCTAGGTGCCAGGCTGCAAATTCTGGTCACCATTGTGACTTGGCACCCAGTGTTTGTCAAACCCTGGTCCACCAGGGCTTGGGGGGGGGGTGCCTTCCCCATCGGGCTTGGTGGAGTGCAGGACACTGGTGGCAAGGTGTGAGGGGGCTATGGAAGGGTTCGGGGAAGCCGACAGCAGGGCAGAGGGGACAGTCCGAGTCTTCCGAAGTCTGGGAAATCGGGGACTGGAAAATCAAGGATGGACTGTATTCCAGAAGTGGCCTCAGCAGCGCTGAACAGAGGGGAATAATCTCATCCTTTGATCTGCTGGCAACACTCCTACTGATGCAGTCCCTTATGCCGTTGGCCTTTTTTGAAACAAGAGCACACTGTTGACTCAGAGGGAGAGAGCTTTTTCCAGGTCGGCTCGTGAATAATCTTACATGCTTAGTCTCACACTTAATGGCTATACTGATCACATACAGAGAGAGAAACTGTAAAAGCAAACTCCTTTTTAAAATAAACTTTTAAATTGCTTTCCCCCACAGGGCTGGTGGGTACCGTATACTCTGTTGGGGTAACCCTTGAGCATTGAAAACCCCGGTGTTGATCTGAGCCCTGGTGTTGATCTCTATCTGTGAGCAAAATTAAAGAGGTCACCTCAATCTCTCAGTTTGAAGAAAAGTTGTTTTTTTTCCCCCAGGGGCTGTACCTTTGGAACTCCTTGGTCAAAAGGTGCCACATTTGATTTCTAACAGTACCCTATGCCCCCATGAGGTGTATCATATTTCAAGACAATATGAATAACCTTGTAGCTTATAGATCACCTAGATCAAGAGTAAAATTTTAAATAGAATGTTGGTTTTATGTATAACTATAGCACAGCTGTCACTTTGCTATAACAGAAGCGTACCTTGTCTAGAAGGTGGACTTCTCTCTGAGCTGACACTCTCTCCAATAAGCCTAGCTTGTGTCCTGTGAGATCTGACAAATGTGTGCTCTCTGTGTCCCCTACTGGTTCATTTAGGGGAATACTTGATTCAGTGTGATGTTGCAAGATAATCAGTAGACTGCAAACACATTACAGCCGTGGTAGTTTGCCAGACAAATTGCACTCCTATATCAATATAGGCACTCATTAAAACATAACTGTGTGCTTACTTTTAGTTTGAGTGACACAGACTGTAGTGAATTGTATCTCTTCTGTATATGGATTTCAAGTATTGTAGGCAATGTTAAAGTTATGTTAATGTTAAAGATGGAGCACAATAGGGCATTCTACTAAAAGGTGTGTCAGCCGTACTTCCCTTCTGAAGCTTCAGGGAGCAAAGCATTTCTATCATGCATGAAGGCATAATGCCCAACCGTGTGAAAACCTCTTCATTTCTTCCATTTATGTTTGAATAGCCTGTCAAGCTGTATGGAAAAATACCCCAGGTTAGTTTTAGGCTTGGCAAGAGCAAGACACATGATTGGAATTAAAATTTTAATTAGAACTGATCTGGTCTGGGGGGTGGAGGAGGGGGAAGAGCTAAATTAACTTCTTCCACCTTTAATTCAGATTATCGAGACACTTCTTTCCCAACACAGAAATTTGTGGTCCAGTTCTGCATCTCTTCTTCCCAACTATCTGCATTTCCCATCTTCAGATCTTTTCCCTTTATTTCAGTTGTTGCTGAATCCAGTGAAAAATTCTATTAGTCCAGACACTGAGCCTGAGATTTCAGGGTTTTAGCTTCACAGTGCCTCCCACCCATGAAGAACTATATATAGTCCATGAGGAAATAACCATCAGTTCAGTCTAGACAGTAGCCTGAAGGTGGTAGTGGCAGATGAAAGGCAGTATCTGGTAAGATTAAAGGATGAGAATCTCCAAGAAGTTCTATATTGGGGAGTCTGAAGAGAGATCTACTCAGGGGCAATTGTTCTGAGGGGGATTATATATGTGTAGAGAAGTTTATGGGAGAAAAAAAGAACCAGTTGGAGTTTGGATAGTTATATAAATGGGTAATGGGAGAAACATTCTGTCAGAGTGAGGTGATTCTTGAGATACAGTGATAAAATGCAACAGACTGTACTGATGCTGTTATATACACAAGACACTTTAGAAATTATCCTTCCTGATATGAGGGAGTGAAGTAAATACTCTTTTGCCATTAGCCCCTTTATGAAGTTGGTACTCACTGTGTCCTATGGTACAGCTCCCTTCCATTCATCCCAGTGGCAAACTGATCTCTTAGATCCACAGAGATTTATATAAAAGGAGGTTCAGGGACGACTACAGCAATTAACTGAAGCAGCATTTTATCATAGGAACAATAACGAGGTCCCTGAGTTCCTGATTCCTTTTGCACTTTTTCCATAATTTGGAATCAGAAATGCAAGGCTGGACAGGATCTCGAAAAATCGAGTCCAGCCCTCCGCACTGTGGGAGAATCAAGTAAGCCTAGGTCAGGCATCTGCAACCTGGGGCTCCAAAGCTGCATGTGGCTCTTTGGCTGCCCCTTTGTGCCTCCTGGTCCCCCTGCCATTTGTGGCCCATGTGGGCAGCCTATGCCTGGCTCTGTGCTTCCCACCACCACCACTGGCTGGCCTGCTCCTGGTTCCAGGCTCTCCCCCCACCAGGGGCTCCTGCAGCAGGCACCCTAGCCCAGCTTCTCTCATCCCCTACCAGGAGCCTACATTCATTGCAGCTCTCAAAACACTTGGTTATTGAAGGAATTTTTAAAAATGGCTCTTCTTATCTTTTGGGTTGCTGACCCCTGGCTTCGATCATCCCTGACAGGCATTTGTCCAACTTTTAAAAATAAGTTTGCAGTGACAGGAACTTCATAATCTGCCCTGGAAGCCTTTTTCAGAGTTTAATTTAAGCCTTACAATCAGAAAGCTTTTCTTAACATTTAACATAAATCTCCCTTGCTGTAGATTAAACCCATCACTTTTTGTCCTACCTTCAGTGGACATGGAGAACAATTGATCACCATCCTCTTTATAACAAAACTTTACATACTAGAAGACTGTTGTCCCCCGCAGTCTTCTTTTCTCAAGAGTAAACATGCCCATTTTTGACCTTTCTTCATAGGTCAGGTTTTTAAGACTTTTTTTGAAAAAATCATTTTTTGTTATTCTTTGGACTCTTTCTACTTTGAACAAAACTACCCTAAATTGTGGTGCCCAGAACTGGACACAATGCATCAGCTGGAGCCTCACCACTTCAAAGCAGAGCAGAGCAATGACCTCCTCTGTCTTACACACAACATTCCTGCTAATACAACCCAGAATAATATTAACCTTTTTGTAGCTACTTCATATTGACAACAGTATTTGGTTTGTGGTTCACTATAATCCCCGGATCCTTTTCAGCAATACTATCACAAAAACAGTTATTCCCTATTTGGCAGATGCATTTAATTTTTTTCTTCCTAAGTGAAATACTTTGCACTTGTCTTTATTGAATTTCAGCATATTGAATTCAGACCAATTTTTCAAGGTAATTTTGAAGTTTAAATCTGTCCTCCAAAATGCTTGCGATCCCTCCCAGATTGGTGTCATCTGTAAATTTTACAAGCATGCTCACTAATCCATTGTCCAAGTCTTAATGAAAAATATTGAATAGTACTAGATCTAGGCCTGCCCCTTCAGGGCCCTACTGGATATGCCCATCCAATCTGAGAGAAAAGCATGAATAACTATTCTTTGAGTATGGTCTTGATAGATATGCTGGAGTGTAGGGATAGGAGACAGAGTGACCTAGACAGATTAGAGGATTGGACCAAAAAAATCTGATGAGGTTCAACAAGGACAAGTGTAGAGTCCTGTATGGAGGATCAAGAATCCAATGCACTGCTACAGACTGGGGACTGACGGGCTAGGCAGCAGTTCTGCAAAAAATTCTCCACTGGTTTATATTGGAGAAACAAGTGGATACGACTATGCCATTGCCAGGAAGGCTAATGGCATATTTGGCTGCATGAGTGGGAGCATTGCCAGCAGATCAAGGGAGGTGATTAGTCCTCTTTATTTAGAACTGATGAGGCCACAGTTGGAGTATTGTGTTCAGTTTTGGGCCCCCCACTGCAGAAAGAATGTGGACAAATCAGAGACAATCCAGAGGAGTGCAACAAAAATGATTGGGGGAGGGGTGGAGCTCATGATTTATGAGAATTGGCTGAGAGAACTAGGCTTGTTTAGTCTGCAGAAGAGAAGAATGAGGTGGAATTTGATAGCAGCCTTTAACTATCTGAAAGGGGTTCCTGGGAAGATGGAGTGAAGCTGTTCTCAGTGGTAGACTGGTAACAGATGATAGAATTAACAGGAATAGTGGTCTCATTATAACAGAAATAATGGTCTCAAGTTGCAATAGACGATTTCATAATTGGGTATTAGGAAAAACTTTTTCAGTAGGAGGGTAGTGAAGCACTGGAATGAGTTACCTAGGAAGTGGTGGAATCTCCATTCTTAGGGGTTTTGAAGGTGTGGCTTGACAAAGCCCTGGGTGGGATGATTTAATTGCAGGGGCTCTTGCTTTGAGCAGGGGCTTTGTACTAAATGACCTCCTGAGGTCCCTTCCAACACAGATCTTCTATGATTCTGTGATAGACCTCTGAATATTAGCTTTTTCCCAACTGCTTTACAAGACTGATTCATATACTATTTGTGATCCTCCATAATCCCAGATCCTTTTCCATGAACTACTAAAGCACAGTTTTGTTATATATCCCATGTAATTCAGGGAGGTTTCACTCTTTGAAGATGATTAAGTGGCACTTTTTGACTGCATTCATACTTCTAAGTCATGAAATCAGGAAGGGGAAGGAGAAGCTTTCTTATGGATTGACCATTTTATCTGGTTAAATTCGATTGGTACTGGTGCAAACACTATTGAAGTCAATGGAAACATCCCATTGACTTCAAGAGGCACTGTATTAGGTACATAGGCCCTGATACAGCAAAGTAATTAAAGTATGCGCAATCCAGTTTAACACTGTTTAATATTCTTTGAGTCAAAGGTTCTTCCCTTCCCTTCCAACATGACCCTGATTCAGGAAAGCACACAAGTACCTTCTGAATGTTAGGCACATGCTCACTTTCGAAGTGTTAAGTAACAAGTTAATCAAGTGCTTGTCTGAGATTTCATGTAGACTACATGATAAGGATGTGATTTCCCTGCTTGTATTCACAGACTCGTGTCAGTTCTCATTGAACTAGCTTGAGTATAAATAGACATGTGTTCATACTAGCACAGGTAGCAATAGTAAGTGAGCTGTGTTCAGGAGAAATTGTGCTGAAAGCTGTAAGTAGGTGGGTGGCATGATGCATCCATACCTCCATGGCTACTACATATGCTATCATGGCTACACTCCTGTTTACATTTGTACTAGACTCATAAGAGCTAGTGTGACTGCATGTAGCTGAGTCATAGCATCACATCTTTTAGCTTGTAGTGTTGACATAAGTTAAATTGGGGCCATTCCAAGGATGTATGAACAGAAAAGAAATTAACTTTCCATTAAGGTAACCGGGAAGCCAAAAGCTTTGAATTCAAAGAAACCTAAACCATTAAATTAGAGTTCCTAGTGAGTGAATATTATGTTTTGCTTAAGCCATGGCATTAAGTGTTAATTAGTGAGGGAAACCACAATAACTGGAAATTCATGAGCATTATATACGCTGCTTATTTTTTGGCACTGTGTGTGCATGCTGAACTTATAAAATATGCTTAAGAGAGGACATTTAGAGAAATTATTTTGTATGAAAGGATTACTCCGTTTAAACAAAACAATGGGAACTCACCTTTTTCAAATAAAAATAGAAATCCCATTAAATGAAAAGGAGCTTAAAAAAGGTTTAAAATGTATGCGCCGTGCATTATTGCAGCAGAGTCAGTTATTTCAGAAAGTCATAAAAGGAAAAGAAAGTTTTGTTGGGCAGACATAATTGATATAAATGCAAATTTTAAATGTAGCACATAGAATACTCAGTCAGGATTGAGGTCTCTGATCTCTTTAGTGAGAAAAAAATGTAAAATAAGAGTTCAAGAACTTCTGAAGATACATGATAGGTGGGCGAAGAATCCAATGGCGTAGTGTGGAGGAAGAGACATGTTAGTATTGTATTATTAATTTTTAGGAATTAGACTGAATGAAACCAGGACTGCTTACTGTCACCTTGATGCAGGCTGATTAACTGAGAAGACTGTCATCAGCAAGGTGATTTTTACCATTTTGACTTTAAAAAACCAGTAGTATATAGCAGGGGTGGCCAAACTTATGGAACTCAAGAGCCGCACAAATCGATTATTAAACCTTTGAGAGCCGCACTGAGGCATACAACAACATATTTTTGCCTAGTCAAAAATTACTGAGCTTAAAATTCATTGCACACTTTAATTTTATCATAAAACCAGGACAAATATTGATCCTACAAACGTCAGATTCCAATAATTGCTTGAGGTTACTATGAAAGCTAGACCTATACAGAAAAACTTAGCTGTTGCTAGATGTAGAGCACTGGAGGCTTGTGGCAAGATTTTTAAAAAATCTGGGCAGTAACTTGTCAATGCAGTAGCTAAAAGCTCTCTCAGATGCTGATCTCTAAGTGTTGCACAATGTTTTGAATTTCATTGTTGTAGAGTTTTAAGGGAAATTATAATCCAATAAGGAGGACAGCATATTCAGAGCTGTATAAGAAGTCTTTATTGAAAGAGAACCGAGAGAGAGAGGAGACAGACATGTTTTCCTAGCACCTAAACGACTCTCCCATTTATCACTATGGCAACCCCAATGACCCTAGGTAGTCCAAAACACCACATATTCCTCCCCCTCTAATGAACACCCCCCCCCCCCCAGAAAGCATAAGAACTAAACTAGGAGATGAGGGTAGACTGCCCCATCTTTGGCGAACCCCCCGGGGAATTATTCTGCCCCATAAAGAGGGGGTCACCACTAGCTAAAGATCCAGCCGATGAGGAGGCCTTCTGTTGCAAGGTGGATTACTGCGAACTTCTGGTGTGCCCACCCCACAAGGTGGTATTGGTGGTGGTGGGATCACAGGTGCTGGGGAAGTAGCCGGAACTGGAGAGGATGTTGTTTCCAGTTGGTCCAGGGAGGCTGAAGGCGTTGAAGGGGTGGCTGGAGCAGGAGAGACAGAAATAGTAGTTTCATGCTTTGATGTTGTATCATCAGTAAGGGTGAAGTCAGATATGTCTGCTGGAGATGCATCTTCTGGTGGATATGACGGAGAAGCAGCTGATCTACATGCCGTTGCCAAACTAGGCCACTCGCTGTCTGGACAGAGTAGGAAACAGGTCGTGTCTGGGCAATGACCATTGGTGGGACCCATTTAGCTCCTGAAGCATAGTTTCGTGCAAGAACTGGCTGTCCAATACTGAAGGTGCGGCCCTTTGTTCTTGGTGAATGTCTGCTGACCTGGTCCTGCTGTTGGCGTTGAACCACTTGCCGTGTGTCTCGTGGTTTCAACAAATCAAAGCAAGAGCGCAACTGCCGTCCCATCATAAGAAAAGCTGGAGATGCCTGAGTTGTAGCCTGTGGAGTGTTTCTGTAGGACAACAAGAAGTTATCTAGAAGCTTATGAAGAGGTGAATGTCCCTTTGCAGATTTTAGAGCTTACTTCATAGTCTGTACAAACCTTTCAGTAAGTCCATTGGTGGAAGGATGATACGGTGCTGACCTGATGTGATGTATTCCATTGGCCTTCATAAAAGTTTCAAAATCCTGAGAAACGAATTGTGGTCCATAGTCACTCACCAGCTGTTCTGGAAGACCGTAACAACTAAAAAAGCCACGCAGGGTCTGAATAGTGGCTTCCGCAGTAGTGGACTGCATTGCCGAGACTTCTGGCCATTTTGAATGGGCATCCAGAGCAATTAAAAACATACATCCTTCAAATAGACTAGTAAAATCAACATGGATACGTTGCCATGGCCTTTCAGGCCAATCCCATGGGTGAAGAGGTGCCAACTGAGGTGTGTTCCGGACGCTCTGGCATGCGGTACAAGCTCTAGCCGTTTTTTCAATGGCCCTGTCTAAGCCCGGCCACCAGAAATAGCTCCATGCAATTTCTTTCATGCGCACTATGCCGCAGTGACTTGAATGAAGCTGTTCCAACAAATGTGGTCTTAATGAAGGTGGGATAATGACACGCATACCCCACAACAAACATCCGGATTGGGTCGATAACTCTGTCCTCCTAGACACATAGGGGCGGAGGTCAGGAGAGACCTGAGAGAGTCAGATAAGAACGTTCCATGCATCACGAAATCCATAACTCGTGAGAGTACTGGGTCAACCCGTGTTGCTTTCTTCACTTGAGAAGCCGTGACGGGTGTGTTTTCCACCTGTTTAAAGTAAAAGATTCCTTCCTGGCCCAGATCCTATTGGTGTGCTGGTAAGGGTAGCCTTGGAAGGCCATCAGCAAAGAGGATTGCCTGTACTTGATTTCATATGTGTATCCAGAAAGTATCAATGTCAATCGTTGCATCCGACTAGCAGCCAAATGTGGGATGCCTGTGTGTGGCCCCAGAATTGATGTCAGGGGTTGATGGTCAGTGAGAAGTGTGAACTTCTTTCCCCACAGGTACTGGTGAAATTTCTGAACGCCAAAAACAATGCCCAGTGCTTCGCGTTCAATTTGGGCATAGTTAGTTTCTGCCTTAGTCAAGGAGCGTGAAGCAAAAGCAATAGGCCTCTCTTCACCAGAAGGCATAATATGTGACAATACAGCCCCAGCTCTGTAAGGGGAGGCATCACAAGCCAACTGTAGGGGCAAGGATGGGTCAAAATGTGTCAGAACCTTAGAGTTTACCAGTGAGCATTTAGCTTCATTAAATGCAACATCACAGGCTTCAGTCCAGTTCCAGGCCTTTTTCGGCCCCAGAAGCTCATGTAGGGGTTTCAGGAGTGTCGCTAATTGTGGAATAAACTTGCCATAATAGTTTAATAAGCCTAAAAAAGAGCGAAGTTGGCTTACGTTCTGAGGTAATGGAGCATCCACAATAGCCTTAACCTTGGCTGGAGACTTATGGAGACCATCAGCATCAACTATATGTCCTAAATATTCAACCGAGGGCTGGAAAAACTTACATTTGTCTCTGTGAACACGTAGACCATACTCTTCCAGTCTTTGCAGAGTAGCTTCCAAGTTCGTAAGGTGTTCCTCCTCATTTTTGCCCATGATCAGGATGTCATCCAGATAGTACTGTACTCCTGATAAACCACTCAAAATCTGATCTATTGCCCTTTGGAACAAAGCTGGGGCTGAAGTAATGCCGAAAGGTAAATGACAGTATCTGTACAACCCCTTATGTGTTATGATTGTAACAATTCTTGAGATTCTTCTTCAACATGCATCTGTAAATACGCTTGACTCAAATCAATCTTGCTAAATTTTTGTCTTCCAGGCAAACCTGCAAAGATGTCCTCAATGCGGGGAAGAGGATATTGTTCTGCACATAACACTGGGTTGACAGTGACCTTGAAATCTCCACAAATCCAAATGGAGCCATCCTTCTTCACTATTGGGACAATGGGTGTCGCCCACTGGCTGTGAGTAACTGGCACCAAGACTCCCTCTTTGACTAACCGCTCCAAGTTTTCTTCCACCTTGGGTCTGATGGCAAATGGCACCATCCTGGCTTTCAAACATTTTGGTTGGCAATCAGGCTTTATATTTAATTTCACAGTGATTCCCTTCATGCTGCCTAAGTCTTTACCGAAAACAGCAGCATGTTTCGTTAGTACCGCTGCTAGATTCATTTCTTCTTTAGTCAATTGATGCACTTGTGACCAATCGAGTTGGATTTTCCTGATCCAAGATCTTCCCATTAGGGCTGCGTAATTCCCCTTTACCACAAACAGTGGTAGCTTTGTGGTCTGTCCATTGAGTTCTACTTTCACATCAATAGTACCCAACAGGGGAACAGTCTCTCCAGTATATGTCTTCAAAACGACTACTGTCGGCTTAAGTGGCAGATGTCTAAAGTCCTTCTCATACACAAGGTTAGAAACTAACGAAACTGCTGCACCAGTGTCCAGTTCCATGCGTGTAGGTTTGCCTTCCAACACAGGTGTTACCCAGAATTTACATGGGCCAGCTGTTATAGACAAAACATGGAGGGAATCTTCATCTTCCAATTGGGTGTCACTATGATCACCTGTATTCTGCTCTACTGCATGCAGAATTTCCCTCTTAGTCCACCAAACCAACAGCCCATTTTTCTCAGGTCTGCCTCTTCTGTTTGGCTCACCCTTCCTTTGTTTGCAGGCACGTTCAATGTGCCCTCTCTTACCACATTGTTGACACAGTAGTTCTTTAAACCGGCACTCAGATGCGAGGTGGTCCTGCTTCCCACACCGGTAACATTCTCGTCTCCCCGGTGCCCTGGGGGCAGGTTGTAGAGATACTTTACGGACACTGACCCCGATCTGTTGCATGTCTTGGGTGATGCGTTCCATGGAGACTGCAATTTCCACAGCCTTCTGCAAGGTGAGTTGACCTTCAGTCAATAAGCGTTTTTGTGTTGATTCACTGTGCAGGCCAAACACCAGCCTGTCACGCAGCATTTCCTCTAACATGTTCTTGAAGTCACAGTGTGCTGCCAGCTTCCGCAGAGCTGCTACAAATTGTACAACTGATTCACCTTCCTCTTGGTTCCTTTGGTAGAACCTATACCTCTTGGCAGTTACTAGTGGCTTTGGGGAAAAATGTGCTCCCAGAACTTCCACTAGGTCCCCGTAAGGTTTCTGCTCTGGCTTCTCCGGATAAAGCAAATCACATAGCAAATTATAAGTCTTAACTCCAATGACCATTAGAAAAACTGGTACCTTCTTCTCATCAGTTATGTTGTTTGCTATTACAAAATTTTGAAATCGGGCTGTATATGTCTGCCAGGAAGCTGCCGAATGATCATATGCTTCAAAGGTTGTAGTAAATAAAGCCATGATGCCCTCTTGTGGTTATTGTTTGTCTCTTCTCTTAACAGCAGGCAGATCAGCTTTCAGAATAGCCAGCTAGCCCTTAGGCAAACAGATCAGCTTTCACAGCTACAACCCAACCCCCATGCAAGCAGTAAAATAAAGTTTTGCTTCTTACATTGTATTCTGGTTTTCCAAAGTTGCCAGGATTGTTGAGGATAGCCACTCCATCACATATCCCATCCTCTGTCACCAGATGTAGAGTTTTAAGGGAAATTATAATCCAATAAGGAGGACAGCATATTCAGAGCTGTATAAGAAGTCTTTATTGAAAGAGAACCGAGAGAGAGAGGAGACAGACAGGTTTTCCTAGCACCTAAACAACTCTCCCATTTATCACTGTGGCAACCCCAATGACCCTAGGTAGTCCAAAACACCACAATTGTGGAATACAATGCTTCACAGCAGTAAATTGTGCCAAAAATTGAAAGTAATCTACATTCAGTTTTAAATGTTTCTCCTTTGTATTTTCATTTCTTAGTATTTCACATAATATTTAGGACTTGTAAAACATGATTTTATTTTAACAATGAGTAAGCTGTGTTAGGGCCTATGAGATAATCTAAACATGCAGTGGTTTCTCAGACCATGCTGTGCTTCCTTCCCCCACCCCCATTGCTGCTTCCCTGCTGTTTCTTACCACGATGCTCCTTCTCTGCTCTCCCCAACAATGCTGCACTTGTGGCCCCCAACTCTGACCCCGACCATGCCATCCCTTCCCTGCCTGCTGGACCTTTCTGCCTTTCCCTGCAGGGCTCTGACCATGCTGCCCTTCCCTGCCGGCTGGACCGTGTTGTTCTTCCCTGCCTGTCTGACCCTGCTGCTTTTCCCCACAGGGCTCCAACCACGCTGCCCCAGAGACGACCTTAAGGCAATTGGGGGCCCTAGGTGAAGGCCCATTGTGGGGCCCCCCTAAAACACCCACTATCAGCCCCCACTGCTACCCTTCCCCAGCCCCAGTCCCCCCGTACCCCTAGCCACCCTACACCATCCCCCAGGACGCCATGTTTGTTTTGCTGAACCAAACTAAGATGTCTATCCCTTTGGACCTCGTAAATTATTCTTGGGTATGATGTTTTTAAAGATCTTCCCATCATGAAGCTAGTAAGTTGATCATCTTTCACTTAACATAAATGAGCTAATGCTAAACTACAAAGTTAAATGAACATTTTAAATTTTTTAAAAAAGTACGACCATTAATTAATAAATAAAAAGTGGTAACTAATGATAGCTCAAAAATAACAAATACCACATTTAAAATTTTGACAGTCAAATCTTACAGATTTTTCATATAGGCTGAGGTTTAAGTGAACTAGACATTTAATACAAATACGAATAATAAATAAAAATAAATAAATAGAAGGTTTCTAGTGTGTAACTATAAATGAAAAACACCAAATTTCAGTGAAATTCTCTGAAGTACTCAGGTTTATAAGATGCTAGCCCCCTCAAAAATATTAAATAGGAAGTACAGAAGAAGCTAAAAAATCACTTGCCAGAAGAAAGACATACAGCACAGACATCAAACACAGCTGTAATTATTGCCTAAGGGCAGCACTGTATTTATACACAGGAGCCTATATGGACCTACCTGGTAACCTGAGCTAACCAAAGCCAAGATAAAAATTGTCACAAAAGTTAAAGGAAAAGGCAAAAGAACAAGTAAAAAAGAAAAGGAAAAGGCAATATTTCACAAAATTTAAAAATGGCAGAATAAATGGCCACACTGAGGAATTAAAAGCTGAGGCCACTGGAAAAGTTCCTGCAATTGTGCTGTCTATTGCTTGCTCCTGGTTTTTTAGCACGTCAATGTGAAGGTGATGGGCAGATAATGGTGAAATCTTCACTTCAGATGAAGCACAGATCCTAATGATAGCTTGCCTTGATGAGCTGATGAGCCAAGAGTGAAAAGTGCTTAGGCTTCCGGTCCTAATAGCTCCGCTAGATGGGAACAGTTCCTATATTTTTTTGTATTTTCATTTCTGTCCACCAAATCGAGGAGGGGGCCCCTTATTCCTTGGGGCTCTAGGTAGCCGCCTGCTTCGCCTACCCCGAGACCCACCACTGCGCTGCCCTTCCCTGCCTGCTGGACACTGCTGCCCTTCCCTGCAGGGCTCTGTTCTGATGGTGCTGCTTTTCCCTGCAGGGCTCTGACTGTGCTGCCACTTGCCTGAAGCTCCCGACCACGCAGCCCTTCCCTGCCAGCTCTCACTATCCCCTGCATCTCTGCCAGTTCTTACCACTCCTGTCTCTCTGCTGTCCTGGAGCACTGCAGACTTCTGGCCCCTGTGTCCCACCATGACGCCCTTCCCTGCCGTGCATCTTTAGGAAACTGCAGTTTTTCTTTGAAGAGCCGCATGTGGCTTGCGAGCCGCAGTTTGGCCACAAGTGGTATATAGGGAGACCTTATCCTAGATGTACACAATCTACTACAGAGAGATTAGATATACAACAATACACTTCTCCAATCATACCTCTTTCTAGTTGGGTCCATAGCTTTGATCTCACTTGGCTTATGATCCTCTTTTCCAAATAGAATATATTCTGTAAATAAAGAAATTAATAGCACTATATACATTTTAAGTTATTTTATTTATATTTGTTAATGATAAATCAAAAGCATACTTTGGTCAACTGAGTGAATGCCTTGCCTATTTCTCTGGGTAAATTTTTATGTAGCTGTAGTGATGTGTCCTGCAGCTTGGAAGGGACTCCTATTATTGCTTTTGACTGTTAATGTTGCTGAGAAACATGAAGAGTGAGATGGGATTTATAACTACAATCTAAAAGAAAAAAAATGCATCACAATACATTTGCTTTGCTTTTTCCTCAGGATTAAAAATCCTAATAACAAAAATGAAATAAAAAGGTGAAATGCATTTATGGCACAGTCATTTGCAGACAAGGGTGCATCACAGATATCACATAAGAGCTATTCATTTTACAGAAGCAATGTCATTTATTATGAAAGATTTATGCAAGATTTTGGCAGAAAATCACGTGGATCAGATGATGAATATGTTTCTTTCTCTATAACGGCACCAATAGGTTTTTTGAGGACAATTAAATAGCCTGCCTTGCTCTTGTTGTTACATATCTTCAAGTATTACAGAAATTTGTAATAGAAAGGAAAATATTGGGCCATGTTGTCCTGCCCTCAATCATTATGTTTACTTATTGCTTTGTATCCTCAAGTGTTTTTATTAATTTGTACATAAAACAAGAATACACATTTAAAGTCATGTTTGCAGGCTTTTTTTTTTCACATCAGCATTGTAATTTGTAAGCGAAAAATGTGACATGCTGTATTTGAAAATGGATCAGTGCATCTCCTCATGAGCAATTTGGTGCTCCTTTACTTTTCCTACAGGCACTGCCTTACTCTCCACATGACTCATTCTCTTTCAGAACTGCCAGGACTAAATGGGATACGTGAGGCAACAATGCTGGGTTTATCAAATGACAATTTATAAAGCTGCAAAGCAGCAGGAACAGGCTTACAAAGAGGGAAGATTTACCTAAGCAGCATGAATAATTTGGGACTATGCTTACAGCGATGTGAGCAGTTGATGTGCACACTAAATCTCCGCTTTCAGGTTTTACTTCTCAGTTTTACTGCTACAGGCACTCCAAATAAATCTGAACAACAGAACAGAAGTTCAGTCCCCAGTCTGGCTGAAATAACAGAACTGATAACATTAAAGGGAAAAAAATTGTCCTTTGCACTGAGGTGGTGGAGTGTAAGTATCTCTACAATCAGATAAATTGCCTCTTTTGTAAAGTGTAATTCGATTGCAGCCTTTTCTGTGCAACAATTTTTGACCTCTCTCTCTCTCTCTCTCTCTCTCTCTTTTATGATACGTCAGAAATGACTATTCATACAACATTGGCTTATCTTTGTGAAACAGAAAGGAGTTTGGTGTACTCTGTGCAGTGTTCTTTCCTGAGTAATTTTCTGCAGTAATTTTGTGCATTTGAGTTGTGAGGTGTTGCAAGCTGGGCCTCAGTTTTTCAGTGTGTCTTGTTTTTCAGTTTTTGTCCCAGGGAAGCTATTTAGAGTTCTGGGTGCTCAGTAGCTCAGAAAAATAGGGTCTTTGGTGATTTCATTCTTTAACCAAAAACTTGAATCAAGTAAAATTAAATGAACACTTGTGAAAGTTTTTGCCTCAATGACTCCTTTTCCTCAATAGATTTTTCTCTGTTATCCCGGCTGCTAGAATATTTAATCATTTTTTTCCATTATATTGATCCATATGGATTGATCAAATGGCATGACTTTGCCTCATATGTCTTGGTATGAAGAAGTTATTTGTGCATAGTCTGTTGATGTGGATACACAACTGTTAGCTTCAGTTATTTTATAAATACTGTACTGAAACAACCCATAAGATGGGAAAACAGCTATTCTTCAGTACTCGTTGTATTCTGCAGACAGCACCCTTATGATGTTTTAATACACAAACCGAAACGTTGAGACTCCTGTAGTATAGTGACTTCTGTGTCTTAGTAAATAAACAACACATTAAATCAGTTTGATTCTCAGACTATAAATCTTGGCCAATCTTGGTACAGTTACATACAGAGAAGTACAATTTCTGGTTGTTCAGAGGACAGTGGAATGTGAAAAGCAATGTGATTCATGCTCTGCACGTTTATTATGATGGTTATGCATACTGTTCATTTGTTCCACTGATGAATTTTCTTTCAGAGGTTTTCATAACACAATCATCATAAATTAAGTCAAATCATACAAAGAATTAAAAGCAGCTGTTAATCGTCTACTGCTCTTTTCAGAAATTTATAAGAGAAATTCACTGTTTAGGATTTTGCCAACTGTTAATTTCACCTTTGAATATAGCTTTCATTGCATTTTCTTATCACACACAAAACTGCCATTTTATCTCAATTTAGAACAGTTCTGTTGTTTTAAACACAACAGAAGAGAAACTGAATATTTTATCCATATATTATTTTATTCAGATACAAAAGAAAAATAATAGGCAGGTGGCTGAATTTATTTCATAGACTTACACATCAAATCTTATAAAGAATAAAAATTGGATGACACTTTATGGTAAAATAACCTAAAAATATCCACCAATAGAATTAGGTGGATGTAAAAGTTAAGGGTCCAGTTCTGCTCCTGATGAAGTCTATGGAAGTTTTGCTTTAACGGGAATGGAAGTGATCTTCTTCACTTAGAAATTTGGAAGTGACAGCTGATGTGTATGAGCTAATCTCTTCAATTTTGCAGACCGTTTCAAACAAAAGATTGGTATGTGTTTTACTTACTAATGACCTTAGTATATGCTTTCTAGGCTGATCATTTTAGCTAGTGGGTAGCAACACAGAGCTAATTTAATCTTTTCCATGGAATGCTGAGTTCTTGGATTAAGTGAATAATAGATGTAGGAAACCATTCTAAAGGGGATAGCAACAGACTGTCAGAACTATGTAGCTTCTAATGTCCATAGATTTCAAGGGAGCTAGGATAATTTACATCAGGTTGTTGTCCCCATGCTGAAGGAACTACTGGCAGGGTGCTCTTTTTGAAGACTTCCTCACTTGGATTTCACTCCTCCTTTGGGCCAAGGTTCAAAATGTGCTTCAAAGTACATCTATTTGCACAGGCTTGGGAAAAGAACCCAAACAGCTGAGTTGTAATAGGAGAGTCTAAGAGTTGGGATGAGAGCATTTTCTTGAGTAGTGGTTCTTTTCAGGAGTTGTTCATTGTCATGCAGAGCTGTGTTAACTGATTTTTTTCTAAAACCCCTGCCAAGGTGCCTACAGCTTGTGATAGGTGTTATTAAATACATCATAAGGAATAAATAAACCACATAATTTTTATGTGTGTATCACACCAAAACCAAAATATGTAGCTGTACATGCCCAAAATTATATAGAAGATGAACTACAAAAGATGATGGAGGATGATGAGAGGAGCAGCAGCAGGGTTATGTCAACATACTGTGTTGAGCAGACTAAAGGAAGATGAATTTACTATTTAAAGAGCCAGGTGCGCTGAGCAGGCAGCCCCTAAGTAGGCACAAGTGGGAGCAGCTGTTCTTATGGCTGCTTCCCCCTGTGATTTTGAGAACCTGTGCACTGCCAGCATTCTTGCTGTCCCTCTGCTTATGCTCGTGGGCAGACATGCTGACACAGAAGGCTGTCTGAGCTGTTTAGCAGGTGAAAATGAGGACTGCATAAAGTCTGGCCCCCTAAGAAACAGACATGCAAGCTAAGACTAGGCAGTTTTTAGAAGCTCTGGGCTAAATGTTGTCCTGAATACCACAGGGTATATTTTGTTCTTCCCTGCATCTTTCCTTTACTCGGCACAATCTTTTCCAGAGGTCTGATCTTGCTCAGAACAAACTACTTTCACTGATACATATGAGAGATGAAATATCCTTTTATTTTAGAGGTTTTATAGAAGTTTCCCTTTTCTCAACATTTAAGCCAGAATTTCTTTCCTTCAGGAGCAATTCATCATTTAGCAGTACTGCCAGGAAGCAGACTCCCAAGGTGTGGGTTGTAGCACTCTAAAGGTAGCACCGGTCCCCCCTGGCAGAATGCATGTAGACAATAGGTCAAAATGTGTATTCCCTGTAAAATCAGTTGGTAGGGAGGTTATTTTTTATCATTCTTTGTTCTTATTTTATGATTATTCTTCTACGTTAAGATTTTCTAGTTTCTGTGACAATCTAGATTTCTTACCCTCCCACTTGCCCAGCTTTATAACTCATGCACTCTAACCTTTTAATTGTGCAATAGTGAAACAGTTTCTGTACAGTGACAACTTCTGGCATGAAAAATCAGAAAGGCCAAGGCACAAACCAAGATCAAACTAGCTGAAGGCATAACGGGTAACAAGAAAACATTTTTCAAATACATTAGAAGCAAGAGGAAGACCAAGTACTGCGTAGGACCATTACCCAACCAAAAGGAAAAAACAATAATAAAAGAGGTGGAAAAAGCAGAGGAACTAAATGATTTCTTTTTTTGGTCTTCAAAGGAAAGGTTTGTGGTAACTGGATGACGGACATAAGGGAGGACAGTAAAAATGGAATAGGATCAGAAGCTAAAATAGGGAAAGAACAAGTTGAAAATTATGTAGCTAAGTTAGATGTGTTCAAGTCACCAGGACCTAATGAATGTTCAAGGAGCTGACTCAGGAGCTATCTGAGTCATTGGTTACTATTGTTGAAAAATCATGGAAGACTGGAGAGACCCCAGTGGACTGGAAAAGAACAAATATAGTGCCCATCTATGAAAACAGAAATAAGGATAACCCAGGGAATTAGAGACCAGTCAGTTTAACTTCTATACCAGGAAAAATAATGGAGCAAATAATTAAGGAATCCATTAGCAAACATTTAGAAGAGAATACGGTGTCACATGATAGTCAGCATGGATGTGTCAAGAAGACGTCACGTCACATGAACCTGATGGCTTTCTATAATGAGGTAACAGACCTTGTGGATAGAGAAGTGGTAGATGGCATCTATCTAGACTTTAGAAAGGCATTTCATACAGTCTTATAGCCCCTTCTCATTAACAAACTAGGGAAGGACAACCTACTATAAGATGGGTGCAAAACTGGTTGGATAAACACCCCTAGAGAGAAGTTATCAATGTTTCACAGTCATGCTAGAAGGGTGTAATGAGCTGGGTGCCACAGGGATTGGTTTGAGATCTGACTCTGTTTAATATTTTCATCAATGATTTAGATGATGGCATAGAGAGTACACTTATAAAATTTGCCAATGATATCAAGCTGGGAGGGGTTGCAAGTGCTTTGGAGGATAGGATCACAGTTCAAAATATTTGGGCAAACTCCATGAAATGGTCTGAGGTAAATAAATGAAATTTAATAAAGACGAATGCAAAGTACTTCACTTAGGATGGAACAATCCATTGCATGCTATAGACCACCAGACCAGAAGCAGGAGGTGGATGAGGTGTTCTATGGACAACTAGCGGAAGCTTGTAGATCACAGGCCATGGTGCTCATGGGGGACTTCAATTACCCTGACATCTGCTGGGAGGCCAATACAGCAGTGCATGGGCAATCCAGGAAGTTTTTAGAGTGTGTTGGGGACAACTTTCTAGTACAAATGCTGGAGGAACCAACTAGGGGCCTTGCACCTCTCGACCTGCTGCTCACAAACAGGGAAGAATTGATCAGGGACGTAGAGGTACATGGTAAGCTAGGCAGTAGTGACCATGACATGGTTGAGTTCAGGATGCTCATTAAAGGAAGGAAGGAAAGAAGCAAAACAAAAAGCCTGGACTTCAAAGGAGCAGATTTTGGGTCCCTCAGGGAACTGATGGGCAGGATCCCTTGGGAAGCTAATCTGAAGAGGAAAGGAGTCCAAGAGAGCTTTTTATATTTTAAAGAAATCCTGCTAAGGGCACAGGAAGTTGCCATTCCAATTAGGAGAAAGAATAAACATGTGAGGCAGCCAGCATGGCTTAGCAGAGAACTCTGCTCTGAGCTTAAACATAAAAAGGAAGCTTACAGGAAGTGGAAGCTTGGTCAGATGACCAAGGAGGCATACAAAGATATTGCTAGGGACTGCAGGGATAAAATCAGAAAGGCCAAAGGACAAATGGAGCTGCGGCTAGCGAGGGATGTAAAGGATAACAAGAAGGGGTTCTACAAGTATGTTAATAACAAGAAGAGGATCAGGGATGGTGTAGGTCCCCTGCTGAATGGGGCAGGCATCCTCGTGACAGAGAATGAAGAAAAAGCTGAAGTGCTCAATGCATTTTTTGCTTCAGTTTTCACAGGCAGGGTCAGCTCCCAGCCCACTACCATGGGTATGGCAGATTAGAGAGAAGAAGAGAGGCCCTTGGTGACAAAAGGTCAGGTTAGGGACTGCTTAAAGAAGCTGGATGTGCACAAGTCCATGGGGCTGGACGAACTGCATCCAAGGGTGCTGAGGGAATTGGCCGATGAGATAGCAGCACCGCTGGCCGTTACCTTTCAAAACTCATGGAGAACGGGAGAGGTGCCAGAGGATTGGAAAAAAGCAAATGTAGTGCCTATTTTCAAGAAAGGGAAAAAGGAGGATCCGGGGAATTATAGACCAGTCAGCCTCACCTCAATCCCTGGCAAAATTATGGAGCAGATTCTTAAAGAATCCATCCTCAAACACTTAGAAGAAAATAAAGTGATCAGGAACAGTCAGCATGGATTTACCAAGGGTAAATCATGCCTGACCAATCTCATCTCCTTCTATGATCAGATGACTGGTTTTCTGGATGCAGGAAGAACCGTTGATGTGATATACCTTGATTTTAGTAAGGCTTTTGATACAGTTTCCCACAGCATTCTCATTGGCAAATTAAGGAAGTATGGGTTGGATAGGTGGACTATAAGGTGGATAGAAAACTGGCTAGATCAACGGTTTCAGCGTGTAGGAATCAATGGTTCTATGTCTAGCTGGCAACCAGTCACGAGTGGTGTGCCCCAGGGGTCGGTCCTGGGGCCGGTTCTGTTCAACATTTTCATCAATGATCTGGATGATGGAATAGACTGCACTCTCAGTAAGTTTGCGGATGACACCAAGCTGGGGGGAACAGTAGCCACGTTGGAGGGCAAGGACAGGATTCTGGGAGACCTAGATAAATTGGAACAGTGGGCCAATAAAAATCTTATGAAGTTCAGTAAGGACAAGTGTAAAATCCTACATGTGGGACGGAAAAACCCCATGCACTGCTACAGGCTGGGAAACATTCAGTTAAGTAGCAGCAGTGTAGAAAAGGACCTGGGGGGGTCATGGTGGGTGGGAAGCTAGGTATGAGCCAGCAGTGTGCTCTTGCTGCCAAAAAGGCCAATGGCATATTGGGCTGCATCAAAAGAAGTATTACCAGCAGATCAAGGGATGTGATCATTCCCCTCTATTCTGCACTGGTGAGGCCACATCTAGAATACTGTGTTCAGTTTTGGGCTCCCCACTACAAAAAGGACAGGGACATGCTAGAGAGAGTTCAGAGGAGGGCAACCAAAATGATTAAAGGTCTGGAGCACAAGCCCTATGAGGAAAGACTGAAAGCATTAGGCTTATTTAGTCTGCAGAAGAGAAGACTGAGGGGGGATTTAATAGCAACCTTCAACTACTTGAAGGGATGCTCTAAGGAAGATGGAGCTCGACTGTTCTCAGTGGTAACAGAGGACAGAACAAGGAGCAATGGTCTCAAGTTGCAGTTAGGGAGGTTGAGGCTGGATATTAGAAAAAACTTTTTTACTAGGCGAGTGGTGAAGCATTGGAATGAGCTGCCAAGGGAGGTGGTAGAGTCTCCATCTTTGGAGGTGTTTAAGGCCCGGCTGGACAAAACCATGACTGGGATGGTTTAGTGGGAGTGGTCCTGCCTCTGGCAGGGGGTTAGACTAGATGACCTATGAGGTCCCTTCCAACCCTAGGATTCTATGATTCTATGAAAATGGCCAATGACTTCCTAGTGTGGCAAAGTTCCTCCTCTACCTTTTTTGGGTCCTGCGTTTCCCTCTAGTGGTGGGTCAGTTTTCCCCAGGTCTCCAGGCCTGGGAAGAGTCCTTTGTCCCCTGTGGGCAGGGGTTTTTCCTTTCCCCCAGTCTTTATAACTATGGGGCTCTTCCTGACCAGCATTCTGCTGCATTGCTAGATCTGTCTGCCTTTCAACTGCACCTTACCTCCTCTCACACATGCCAGTGGCTTTCCTTACTCTCACATTCTAGCTACTGCCTGTCTCAGGGGCAGGGGCGGGGAGGCTTTTTAACAAAATTTGGGTGGGGTCTTGATTAGCTCCAGGTGTGCCATTTAACCTATAGTAATCCCCTGCTCATCTACCAGGGGGAAAGTGACTTGCTGAGGCTGGGGCTGATAAATTGGCCTTGTAGTACTTTCTGGAAGCCATCCGGACTGATCTCATCACACTAGGAAGAAGCACTGAGGAAACAAATCTGGGTGTCATAGCACACCAGAAGCTACATGTGAGTCAATAGTGTAACACTGTTGCAAAAAAAACCAAACAAACACCATTCGAGGATGTATTAACAGGCGTATAGTAAGTAGGACATGATAAGTAATTCCTCTGCTCTACTCTGTCCTGATTAGGCTTCAGCTGGAGTACTGTGTCCTGTTCTGGGCACATCATTTCAGGAAGGATGTGGACAAATTGGAGGAAGTCCACAGAAGAACAACACGAATGATTAGAGGACTGGAACACCTGACTTATGAGAGAAGATTGAAAGAGATGGGTTTGTTTAGCATAGAAAAGAGGATGCTAAGAGAGAACATGATAGTTTTCAAGTACCTAAAATATTGTTACAAAAAGGAGGGAGAACAATTATTCTCCTTAACCTCACATGATAGGACGCGAAACAATGGGCTTAAATTTTTACAGCAAGGGAGGTTTAGGTTGCACTTTAGGAAAACATTTCTAATTGTCAGGGTTATTAATCACTGGAATAAGTTGCCTAGGCAGGTTGTGGAATCTCTATCATTGGACATTTTAAAGAGTGGGTTAAACAAATGCTTTTCAGGGATGGTTTAAATGGTTCTTGGCCCTGCCATGAGTACATGATGACTGGACTCAATGAGCTCGCATGGTCTCTTCCAGTTTCTATGATTTTATGTATTCACTGCAAGATGGCTTCTTCAAGAAAGATATTCCAACAATGAAAACATGTCCAAAGGGGCAAGTTATACTGCTACTCTCATGGCTTCCAGTGTTGGCCCAGAAACTTCCTTTAGTGGACTTCTTCAGTGTACATCCCAGACATCTGCAAAAGTGTATTGTTAGAGATTTTTCATGGTTTAAAAAGTTATTGGCATATTAAGGGTCAATGTGCAGGGTTTCTGTCAGTAAGCCATAGATAGACAGACAGTGCTTGGAAGATTGGTGCTGTGTGCAAAAGGTTTGGTGCTAAATGCACAATAGTTTCGGGATGAGTGCAAAGAGATTAGTGCTGGGTGCAGAGGCAAGAGGGCCATATGCACAGCCTTTAGTGCCGTTTGCACCCTGTGGTGGGAAACTCCTGTATATATTCCAGCGAGCCCTCAACCATAGTGCTGTCCGTTTGAGTGGCAGCATTGTGCGTGTACCCGCTTATTCTTTGAGAGACTAGATAGGATCTACAGAAGTCAAAGACACTTACCTGATCTGGAGCCAAGGATCCAAACCCTTCTGAGAGTCCAGTGTCCACATCATCAACTATTCCATGCCTAGACAGTATATGACTGTTTGCCTAAGGGGAGAAGAAACTCCAGATAAGTTCTCTTAACATCAAGGACTGTAAGGGGAGGGCAGGTTTAAAAATCTGGAATTCCCTGTCACCATCTGTTTGTTGATAAAAATCACTGTTGTTTAATATACATCTTGCTGTTTGTGATCATTTCTAACTTTGCACACATGCTCTGATAGATGGGCATGGGTGAATCTGAGGGTCCTTGACTAAAAATAAATTTAAATCTGGGACTCCCAATCTATTTGAGTAACAGTATGCTTACAGTTTGAAGAAGGAGAGCAAGCTGAAAGTGTGGCGCTTACTGTGCACATTTTTGGAAATGTAGATAGATTTTGGCATAAATTTATGTTGATTGTTCCCAGCTCACATCTCCCCTTCTTCCAGCAAGAAAAACTGCCCAAAGAGTATCTAATATAAGCCTCAGAAACCTGGTCCTGCAGAAATTATTTTTTAAATGAAAGCCTCTCAGAGCTAGATCTCATGGCATCCTCAAGTGCTGCCAAGCCTGTGATTTGTCACCAGTTAGCGGGGTTTACTTGTAATTACTTGTATAACTCTTGTGCTCAAAGGCCACAACAAAGAATTAGAGGCCTATTGTGCTGTAAAAATGCTCTCTTAGGAGATAGACTATACATTTATGAAGAAGGGGCTAAGGCTCAAGGCCTGTATAATTAAATTTATATACTAAGTAGACACATTGAAGTCAAGGGAACTTCTCAACGTGCATAAAATTAAGCGCGTGTAAGGCTATGCATGATCTAATGCAGGGTCTAATTTAAGAAAAGATGTAGCACAAGTGTAACAAACATGGAAAGAAGATGTCTGTGGGAGGGAGGACGATGAAAGTAACAGCAATAGTGTCATATGGATTCACTGATCAAGTAGTGTACAGTGTGATAGTTCCAAGAATCTGGTTTAGACATGAACAAAAGTGACAAGGATTAGTGCAAAGTCCTGCACTTAGGAGGGAAAAATCTTACATACCGCTATAAGCTGGGGACTGATCAGCTAGGAAGCAGCACTGTAGAAAAGGAACTGGGGGTTATGGTGGACAGGAAGCTGGATATGAGTCAACAATGTGCTCTTGTTGCCAAAAAGGCCAATGACATATTGGGCTGCATCAGGAGGAGTGTTGCCAGCACATCAAGGGATGTGATTATTCCCCTCTATTCAGCACCAGTGAGGCCACATTTGGAATACTATAAAAGCAAGGAGTCTTGTGGCACTTAAAGACTAACAGATGTATTTATCACATGAACTTTCTTGGGAGAATATCCCACTTCGTCAGACGCTTTGAACAGGGAGAACTTACAGAATTACATTACATACTTACAGCATTACAAAAGCTCATGCAATAAATAAATCTGTTAGGCTATGTCTACACGGCACTGTTATTGTGAAATAACAATTGTTATTTCACAATAAAAGAAATCAGGTCTACACAATGTTTTCTCATTTCGAACGGACGGATCCCGTTCTTCACAAGGTCTACTTTACGTTGACTTACAGTCAACCTTGTGAAGGTGACTTAAAATAGCCCCCCCCCCAGTCTAGACATAGCCAATGTGACTTCCTCATCTTTAAGCATCTGACAAAGTGGGATTTTCTCCCACAAAAGCTCATGTGATAAATAAATCTGTTAGTCTTTAAAAATGCCACTAGGCTCCTTGTTTGTTTTGCTCAAACTGGTAATATCATGCTTAGTGCTAACAAGGTAATACAAAATGCAAAAGTTACCAGCATCCAATGGACCTGTATGAGAATTCCTGTATTAACTGAACAGAAGTATCAATAATACAGCTACTACAGCCGTAATCAACTACCTTTACCTATGGCCAAATTACCAGGTATGATCACTGTATAATACATAACAGTCACACTGCAACAGTCAGTGGTGGTTTCACAGACAAGTTTGTGGTTACAGAATGTTTTACTGAAGAGACACTGTATGTCAGAAGGACATTTTCACAACCCTCTGCTACACTGTGTTCCAGGGAGCTCCATGTCACTTTTTGAGCACTGGAGGAGTTTCTGGGTTGTCACTTTTCTGTGACTTAACCATCCAGTTGAGTCACTTCAAAATCTCTCTTTCCTAGGGTAATCCATAGACAAAAATCAAAGATAGTTAATAAGAGAGAGGAAGAAATTGTTTCCTCTCACAGAGGATCAGGAACAGGCCTACCCTCCCTCAGGGAGTGACCTTCAAATGGTGGTTGTCTTGCCTTTCTTTGGAAGCAGCGTGTGTGATTGCTGAACACATTCACTTCCCAAATCTATCAGCAAGTGAGCATCTCTGCTTCGCTTTTAAACCCCTCCTCCAGCCTATGCATGCCTTGCAGGTGTGGCCTGACAGCACTGCCTGAAAGTTCATGCGATAAATAAATCTGTTAGTCTTTAAGTGCCACAAGACTCCTTGCTTTTTTTGCTTTACTAGACTAACATGACTACCCCTTTGGAACTGAGACCAGAATGGCTCTGTAATCCCTTATTGATCATTGTGGGGTTTGTATTCACCATCACAGGCGGCAACTCACCTCCAGCCAATAGCTGAAAATGGGATTTAGGAACAGTCCCTGAAAAATTTTACAGGAGAACTGCCTATTGTGGACCCCAAGTGGCTTGATAAGACAGCAAGTCTTGCCGAGGAAGAGGGCAATAGAAGTAAACTGGTTGTGGCTGAGGCCACCACTGCTGTGGCTTTCTACTACCAAATTGCTGGTCCTGGGTGCTTATTCTGTGAGTTATGCTGCTGGGGACCCAGTGATGGTTCTTAAGATAGCAACCACATAAATCAGGCTGTAATTGACATGTGTAGTGCGGAAAGCAGGATGGAAAATAATAATATAGTTTTGAAGTCTAGTATCTCATGACTTACCGGCATTCCAGTGGTATATAACATTTACTGATGTCTGAAGATGTCATAATGAACAGCAGTCGTGTTTTCCTCAGATCAAGCAAAAAGACAAGTCATTTATAAGAGTTATTTTTAAGTCCACTCCTGAAAATCTTGATGATGTTCATCAAAAGGCTTGGCAAAGTAAAAGGGAGTGTGATGATCTGAGAATCTATCCTTACAAACTTATGAATGCTGTCTGATATTCTGAATTGTTGCTATGAAAACTGCTGTATCATGAAAACCTATGTCTGTGTCCTGATACAGTTGTTGAGAACTGCTGATCGACAAAGTGGCATTGCAGTTAATATGTTTGTTGTTTTATATGATCTATGTTTTCCATGATTAAGTAAAATAGCATTAAAGTTCTAGACTGGGCAAAGTGTCTCAAACACTTCATAACTGTAGCTTTTTGAGAAAGTTAAATTATAACTGAAAAACTTCACACATTTAGGCTATGTCTACACAGGCAAATTAGTCCAGACTAAGGACGCTAGGTCTAGACTCATTTAGCTCATGGCCACGCTAGGCTTTTGGTAGTTTGAACTAAGAAATTTCTTAGTTGGAACTGAGGAACACTTAGTTCAAGCTAGTTAGTATCAGCACTTAGTCCAGACTAACCACCTTAGTTCAAACATTAATTTGAACTACGTCCAGCCAAGACCCAGACTAATGCTTAGTTTGAACTTAGAAATTCAAACTAAGCCGGTTAGTTCAAACTAACCATGTGTTCTAGTTTAAACTAAGAATTAGTTTGAACTGTAAGTATGAGGTTAGTTTGAATTAACTTCGAACTTCTTAGTTCGGACTAACAAGGCCGAACTAAATTTTGCAGATGTAGACATAGCCTCAGAGTGGAGCTCTGGGAGAGGGGATGTTTAAATATGGTGAAAGGGTCAGCCCTGTGCCCATTGGGGCTAAGGAACCGCACAGTCAATTCCACCTCTGAAGGGAGTGTTAGACTCCAGACCAGCACTCTGAGAATGTGCACAGGGACCCCAAGGTTGGGAAAGCTACTGGACTTTATTCAACTTTGAGAAATTTAAAAGACCTGGGACTCCATGGACACAGAGACTAGGATTTGCCTCACAAGAGGCTGGTGTGTTGCCAGAACAGAGCACTTCATCAACTCTGTGCTAGAGCATGACTAGTAATAGTACCTTAAAGACCTCAGAAAGGAATCAGAACTGGCTTGACTTTTCCCTACTTCCCTCAAGAAGGCTTGTCATAGAGGCTTGCAAAATATTGGGCAGGAAGCGTGACAAGTAGCTGGAGAGAACATGTGAGGCTTCCTCCACCTGAAAGAAAGTGTTTTGTGGAGGCATGCTCTTAGACTAGGAATAAGAAGGTGTTGGTTCATTTCCTGATCTGTAACTGACCTGCATAATCTTGGGCAGGTCACTTTGTCTTTTGTGCTTCCATTTTCCTGGTGAATGTAATGATTATTTACCCTTCTCTGTAAATACGGAAGTTAAGGGATATACAAAAGCAAAGAATTATCTCCTTTCTCTGGGATCCATGTAAATTAAAAAAAAAACCTTAATGAAAAGTATCATTTTAATGTTGAGTGGATGAAAGGGAAAGATGGAATATGGAATTCCATATGTTTCTTTTCAAAACTGCCCACCCCTTCTTGAAATTATCAGTGAATTGGAAGCATTATGTTTTATGCTATTGCTTTTTGTTATTGTTTTTTTTCATAAAGAGAATACTTGAGCTAATGTGGGGAAATGCACTTATAGTACAAACTGCATTATTTTTCTCATACCTGTTAGATTTCATAACATTTCTTTTCTGTCTGCTTAACAATAAGATCAATTATTTTCAAACAGCAGATATACTTGATGCATCATTTTTATGTACCATATTTTTAAAGAAGTTGATAATGTCCTTATTGGTTTGGTTCTTGGTGTCCAATGAAGTGTCCAGAAAATAACTTATATAAACAATTAAAGTGAATGCTAATATTTTTGTGATCCTTTGATTCTGGAACAAATGCAGTCCTAATAACAGACATTGGGTTTTTGTACTTGAGTTACATAACAAATAATCTGTGCCATGAAGAAGGAGTGATCTACCCTTCCTCTGTTGTTTTATTTTGCAAAATGCAATCTTTAAAGATTTATTAGACAGTTTGTTTAAGTCAGGTTTTTTTTTTCTTCTTATCGCAGCTTGCTTTGTTCTCAAAAGTGTCTGCAGTTACACTTGTGAAATATAGTTAGTTTGCTGTCAGCTAGAATAATGAATCTGAGAACTTGATTGGGTAATGGGAAGTAATGAGTGGGCGCAGGTGAATGCTATAAAAGCAAGCAGAAGCTAGAAAGGAGGCTGCCTGATAACTAGCAAAAGTAAAACTATGATGGGAAATGAGAACCAAAAAAAAATTATTGATGCAGGGCTATACTTGGTCTTTGTAGCTTTGTTTCCTAATATGCTGCTTCATCTAGAAGGCAGTGTTGTGTGGAGGAGGCAGGATCTTGGAAGAGCAATAAGAAAGAAGGAAAAAGAGGTGAAGGTGGGGTTTGGATCTGCCTGGAAAAGCTGTATGGAAGCAACTAATCAGAATCTAGCAGACCTTTAAATAAGGTGCTGCACAGCCTTAGCTGGTCAGAATCCTCTGGAAACCAGAGGGACAAGGTAGGTGTTTTCTCTGTCCAGTGCAGCTTAAGTGAGAACCATCATTTAATTCTGGCTGCATTTGCTTATTTTGGGGGAGAAAGGAGCTGAGAACTTTAACCCTGAGGTAAGAGGCTAGGTGGGAAAAGGCTGAGAGAAGTTGCAGCAATATCTTCAACTGAGAGGTACATGCCTACTGTTCCTAGGGTCGGCACATGGGGTAGCAGCCCTGGGCCCCCCCACCCTCTTTGCTGTTTTTGCTTGTTCTTAAAATATCTGCTTGCATGACTGTTAATAATGAAAGTCATATGGCTACAACACCATTTTGAATAATTGTGTGAGTTGTAACTACTTGTTTTGAGGGCTTTTATACTAATGTGTCTTCCTGACACTTAAATCCTGCTGTGGATTTTTTGTGGCACATTAATTTATTTTGTAGTTATAGTTTCAGCTTATGCTTTTGTTTCCAAAATTAATAAATTCTTAAGGTACTAATACCTCAGGCAAATATCATAAAATCTTTTAAATAAAATATCATAGGGTTATCTATATCTCTGGCTTCTCTTGAGTGTACCCCCACATGTTAGGCCTTGTGGTCTTCCATCTTTGGGGTGGAATCCTGTGACTTCTTCTCCACTGCTGCCAAACTATTAGGGTGGACCTATACCATAGCACCCTGTATCAGGCATGCTTGCTGCCAGGTATGGCACCTGCAGTCTTTCTCTGGATGCTTGTTAGTAGTGCCCTGGTCGAGGTACAGTGTTAATGAATTATTACAGACAGCTTGAAAGCCACAACATTTATTTTGGTGTTGCCTGTGTGTATGGAGTAGCACACTTTCATTGTATTTAAAACACTGTGAAATAAAAATTTTCTATTTTCCATTCCTGCCTCCTCTGCCCCTTGTTCCTCTGATCTCTCTTTGCTCCCAGCCCAAAACAGCAGCAAGAAGGGGTGATAGGAGATACCCAACTAGAGCTCAGAAGAATTCTAATCTTTATTCATGGCAGAGGAATAACCAGTATTTAAACACTAAATATTTAATAGCTTGCTTCTTTTCTGTTCCCCTGCCCATTTTACACAGTATCTAAACTAATTCCCTTGTTTAGCCAGAGAAAACATTTTCCCTCTGTGTATCTCATTTCAGACATAAGTGTAAAACAGGCAGTTATGACATGAAACTTGTGTAAATGAAAAGCTACTTCAGACTCTAGTGTTACAAATATAATGTCAATATCAACAATTAGATTTGTTAAAACTCTGGGTTGCAGTGCTTGTCTTCTTGATATTTACCTACTAAAGGAGTCATGTAAGATTAATGAGTTGATTGTACCATAATCTATCTTTGTATTTTTAGCTATATTTTCAATGTAATAATTTGGCCATCCTGCTACTTTTATTTCTATTGTTAACCTGAACAAGAACAGATGGGCTTCTATTATCTGCTCTAAAAAGTACGCCTTACGCTGGGTATGTGAGACCTAATACTGAAAACACGCTAGATAAGCAAATTAGTTGACTTTGTATTGAATCTTTTATTTATGATACTTGACTATGGACTAAAAAATTGTAGCTGAAACTGTTAATCTACTTGTAAGAATCTAATTCATTCAACACAATACTAATGCACAATGTTTTGAAAACCAAGACAATATAAAAATTGATATCTAAAATGTCCAGATTAATGCGATTCATTGGAGGCAGTATCTGCCACAGAATTCACCCTCTTAAAATTGTATTCACTAACTTATCTTATTTTCTCCTTTCATTCTTTTTTTTTTTTTAAGAAATCTTTTTAAGAAAAGTACATACAGAATCTCATCTACCTGAATTTGCACTATCCTTTTCATATGATAGCATTAGATCTGCCTGAATTAACTTGATTGGCAAGTATGGTCAGAACTCAATGGTAGAAATGATGCGTGTATGGATAGGGAATTTCATTCCTTTGTCAGTCCTTAGTACTTATAGAAAATAGATGCTACTGCATTAACTCAGGAACATTCAGGTTCCCAGATAAGCTGCTCTAAGGATTTTCTTTCCCAGAATTACAGGTTTACATTATGAGACTAGGACCACATTTCTATAAAACACTAGTGATGTTGTATAATAGAAGATGCATTAATCTGTAGATTTGTACATGTATTAACATGGAAAAAAAATAAAAGCACATAGTTGTATCTCTGTAAAATTGACTCGCGGCCCTGTTAGAACTAATCAGATGTCAGGAACAGAAATATGAAGGCAAGACATTATAAAGAAAATAGTTTGAAATTTAAAATTTTCAACTCAGAGTGAATATTTAACAACTTCTGGTCCAATGTTCTTTTTCTGTCGTTATCTGTTACAACATAACTCATTCTACAAAAGGGAGGACAACTAAAGAAGGGTATTGTAATACCTAGAAACAATCAATGAAAGTTGAGGCTGCTCATACATAAGAGTTTTTATTCAGCTTTATGTATGAGACTTTTTCCAAAACTTTGATCTTAAGTAATGGCCTATCATTAGAAGAAGTCATATTCTGTGGGAAAGTTTATTTAAATCAACAAGTTCTGAACTGAGAACCCAGCATTTCCTGTATTTTGGTCAGTTTAACTATAGCGAATCTTTCCACAGAGTTCAATGAGCTTTGGATCAGGCACTGAGTATGTCTACACCTCAGACAGACACCAATGGCTAGCCTCTGCCAGGCAACTGTAGGTAATTGTGAAACAGGTGACTGTGGTGTAGCTTTATAGGCAGGCTGCAGCCTGGAGTCTGGGTCTCTTGTAGGGTTGCAGAGCTCAGACTCCAGTCCTTGGCTGATGTCTACATCACAATCAAACAGTCTCTTATCAAAAGTCAGATGGCACAGGCCAGCTGTGGGTTTTTAACTGGAGTGTAGACATATCCTTAGAGACCTCCATGTAAAAAGACTGGCTTCTGGGGTGCTTTTCTCATCTTGATTAAGAGTTCTATGTCTGTTATAGGTTTTCAAGTAAATACTCAGTGCTATAGGATTTAAATAATCTTTACATTCTTTTTTTTTTTTAAGCTAAGGAACTAAAGTTCCTATTTGGAAGCTAATGTTGGCTTTAGTGTGAATTGTATTATGAGGAATTTGGCTTTTTAAGAGCAATAATCGAAAAGAGCTGACCCTGGCAAAGGCTATAAACCATTCATTCACCTGCCTTTGTCCTGACATTCCTCTAAAAATCATACCATTCTGCATCTGTCTTGTTCCTTCTGTTATGTGAGGCTAAACATGTCCCCTTCATGTTCTGACCCAAGTAAAAAGATCTTATAAGCCATTCCCCTTGATGCATAACATATTTCCATTAAGTAGACCTCATTCTAGTGAAGTAGTTGAGCATTTGCACAACTGAATGTCATTGGGACTACAAAGCTTAAGAGCTTTGCTGGATCAGAACCCAGACAGTCTCTGCCTCTAAAACAGATGGTTGCCAAACAGTCTGTCACCCTGCCCACTTTGGAATTAAGGTGTCTGGAGATACCTTTGAATCTGAATTGCTTCTGAACAATGGAGTGTGCAGCTATGTTGAAATTTACTGTGACACTAACAGGGTTTTCATTAATAATATATTTCTAGAAATGGTGACAGTTCCACAACTCAAACCCATGCTCCAACTTTTTTTTTTTTTTTTTTTTTTTTTCTGATCTGCTTGAAAACTTTAGATCCAAAGTGTTTTGACAGAGTGGTGTAGTTCAGAGCATGGTGGCTCAACTGTGTGAAAGATCACACAATTGATTCAGTAGGAGAGTGCTCAGACAGCTGTTAGAGACAATTCCTCTCTAAAAAAAAGTTTAAATTCCTATTAAAGTGGCTGCAAACCTTAAATTTTGGGCATCACTGCAGATTATTTCAGATGTCCCTTTTTTGTGTGGTGTCATAGTAACAATGAAACATAGTCTCACCTCTCATCATTTTATGTGGTTTGGATAATAAGAACTGGGCTTCAGGCCAAAATGATGAGACTATTTTAATGAGAGGTAGGTTTGTGTTGGTTCTTCTACATAGCAGTAGTTGGAGTTTTAGTGAACTGTCAATTTATGATGCTCCTTAATCTCTTTCGGGTCTTTGATTGTGTTCTCTTTAAATACTTGAAGCCCGTTGCCAGCACTTTGGGCCGTAGTATCATGGGTCTATTCTGTTTGTCTCAGTAATGCCAGTTTTAGTGTAGCACTAACTAAATGCTCTTCTGATCTAGTTTTCTATGAAACAGTATCTTGAGACTCTCTGAACTAGTGCCTAGGCTTTACAGTAGCACAGGCTTCGCTCACCTCTTTTAACCCTTGAATATATGGTGTGGTTTATATTTATCTTCTCTGGTAAATGTTTCAGCAGTGGTATCAGTCATATCAGCATATCTGAATTAAGATGATAAAAGCTAGATGTCTGCCAAATAAATTTTTGGACAATACATGGAGATGTTTTGTTCACATGTATAACACAACCACTTTACTCTTTCTGCCCATCAGATGGCCTTGTTAGGTCCTAGTCCACTGCCTTACACCAAATATGCATTGGATCATTTGCATTCTGATATATTTTGAAGCACTGAGGATGAGGAGATGAGGCACTTTTCACTGCATGGGGATATTTTATTATATTTTGGGTAATTAGTATTTTAGCCTAAATTCTGAACAGACTTCCAAGGGAGGTTGTGGAATTGCTATTATCAGAGGTTAAGAGGATAGTGTAGGTTTACTTGGTCCTCCATTTGGGCAGAGAGATTGACTTCATGCCCTTTCCATCTCTACGTTTATGACTTTCGCAATATTTGTATTATGGTAATACCTAGACTCCAACAGAGATTAAAGCCCCCATCATGCTAGGTGATGAAATACAGTAAGAGTTGGTCCCTGCCCCCAAAAGATTACTCTTCATCGCAAGCCCTGAGTAAGGGGAGGTGCATAGTTACACTGCCCCAGGACCTGATGGTCTGGAACTAGGTTCCACCATCTTTGCTCAGAGGAGGAAACAGGGTTGATGCCCATTGTTGCAGATTACCTTCACACTCACTGAGTAACTCTTGCTAGTACATTTGTGGAGCAGGAATGGAGCCAAAGCTCCATTCCATCCTGTTTTACCCACTTCCTAGCCAGGTAGGAAGGAGAAGCCTGTGAAGGCTACTTTCCTTACCTCATTCCTGTCCTGATACAGATTGCCAGTCCAGGGGATTAAAACCAAGATGCAACATGCTTGAAATAAGTTGTCATCTGGGAACAAGTGGGGAAGGAAGAATGAAGTCAAATGTTTTTTTTACAGCAATGTGCACAAAACACAGGTAAACATTTTGGTAACATGAGCTCTCTTCCTATCTAGCAATTATCACTGAAATGAAATCCTAACTTTTTACTATCCTAGAGCAATTGTGCTTTGCTGTGATTTGTTCTCTTGCAGAATGACTTCAAAATATTTCTCCAGGATCATCAAATTTGATTACTTCAAACCCACTTGTCAGTTTTAAATTCAGTGTCAGGGTTTCTTGCACAAAATAAAACATTCAAAGACTATTTCTCCTGTGTTGCTTACACTGAGTTTCTGTTACGGAGCATATTGATAATACCACTTATTGGAATAATGTTTCATTGGTCTGACCGTCAGGTCTTGATTGACCTTGCTTTTGCTTGGGGGCTTTGTTGTGCCAAAGATTGTGCTTACCTTTTTGTAGTGAGTCCTACTTACCACTTCAAGAGGTATGCCACGAGGACTTTCAGATGTTGTATGGGTTTTTGACATACATGGTTCAGAATGTCAAACCAGCTAATGCTTCTAGAGTAACCATTGTT
Organism: Podocnemis expansa; assembly: GCA_007922195.1. Taxonomy (NCBI): domain Eukaryota; kingdom Metazoa; phylum Chordata; order Testudines; family Podocnemididae; genus Podocnemis; species Podocnemis expansa. The sequence goes on along the minus strand of ML681982.1, from coordinate 42,044,411 downwards.
GTTTAGCTTTGCTTTTTAGCTACTTTAAAATCTCTTCTATATTTCAAGCACTTTAAAATGCTTAGTTTTCAGCTGTATCAAACCTTGACAAGTGGAAGAGTGATGTGAAGAACATACTTTCTTTGTCTTGAGGCTAGATCTATTATAATTTTAAGATTAATTTTAAATTATTAATATACAGTATATTTTGTGGAAAATTATATCTGTCTGCTCTTACAAATACCCATTGTGTTTTCCATCCACCAGCATTCAAGAAAAATAACTATAAGCAATAATGTTCTCCTTGGGTATAATGCTTATTGTTTAACTTAAACTAAAATACTATGAGCTCTAATAATGCCAAGTTTATCACTGTGACCCAAGAGAGTCACTGCTCTGGGGCAAGACCCACAGCAGGGGCCCTGTCCCCTGCTGCTGAGGGCCCCATCCCCTTGCCCCAATTTTGGCCAATACTGTCTCAGTCTCATGCTGCCGTGGGTGGTCTGGTCCCCAACCCCAGCGGAAGCGGGCCAGGAGTGGCAGTGCTGCTGCGGGCAGCCAGGCCCCAGATCCCCAGCAGGGAATGGCAGCACTGCTGCTCCCAGTCCCACTCTTGGCTAGGGATCTGGGGCCAGGCTGGCAGCCCAAAACTCGGGGCACTGGCACCAGGATTCAGGGCATGTGCCCTGTGTGCCAGGTGCCAATGATGGCTCTGACTGTGACTGACTCGTATACTTTAGGGAGGATTCTATCTCTTCTTAAAATATATAGTTTGTGTACCAGAGCCCAATATCTGCAACACTGATCATGAAAACTGTTGCAACTCTTGTACTACTGGACTGGCTCAATTTAGATTTCAATGCATAAAGATGCACTACAGCCACATCTATAATCATCTAGTTTCAATTGTGTATACTGCATATAATATAGTTGGAGATTTGAATAACTATTATACATGGCTGAAAAATATTGTACTATACTATTAAACTGAGAACGTAAGTTTTTATTTCTTATCAGAAAAGTTTTTATGCACATTGAAATTATCAGTGAAGGTAGTCACTATTAGGTTGGGTATTAGGAAAAACTTTCTTACTAGGAGGGTGGTGAAGCATTGGAATGGGTTACCTAGGGAGGTAGTGAAATTTCCATCTTTGAAGATATTTAAGACTTGGTTAGAGAAAACCCTGGCTGGGATGGTTTAGTGGGAGTGGTCCTGCTTTTTTGCAGAGGGTTGGAGTAGATGACCTCATGAGGTTCCTTTCAACCCTATGATTCTATGATTTAAACTCTTAGCAGGTAGTCACTTTTGGTAAGTGTATACAAATATGTATGACGCCATTCTTTATTCCAATCAGCATTTTCTCTTTGGGTATCAACTGCCATAAATGAAGTCAATGAAGACTGAGATTTCCAGAGTTACTCTGATTAAATATTTTTGGGGAAACTGACAGATTCCTACATATCTGCTATCTTTTTTTTTAAATTATAGACTGATTCATGTGTACATTACAGTTACTCTTGTCTGTTTCTTTCTTAGCTGATAAATCTTTAGATACTTTACTAGAGAATAAGTTACCAGTATTGTTGGAGGTCTAGGATAAAAAGGTGACCAAGGTGAGTGACTAGACTGTTGGGACTAGATTTAGCTTGGAATATTTGATTTTTGATGAAAGTGACTGGCACTTAGTTCAATTTGCCTTGGTGGCAAGACAGACTGTAATATTTGAGGATGTCTGTGACTATTATAAGACCATTGTACTACTTTACATTTGGTACTGATTTGGTAAAATCTAATTACAGGATATACCACCCAGTTGTAGTGTCTTTTGACTGTCTGCCCTGATGTAGGCTTTCACAGTAGTAAGCCAGCCCAGACAGTGTGACACAAATATTTAATGTATAGTAATGTACTATGCCTCAATGTTTTTGGTTTTTCCACAAATGTTTAAGTGGTCAGATTGTTACACTTCTGCAGAAATCAAATTGCAAAGTTGTATATGCTAACTGCTGAGGCAACTGAATTTTTAATATGGTAGTGACCATTTGTACATTCATACACTTGAACCATACTTGCAGTTTCAACTAGTTAGGGAACCCAAAGTACCACATGAATTTTGACCAGTAAGAGCTAAGCAACACAGTCCAGTTTTTGAGCATTGAGCATAGTGTTCTTGCAGCAAACTGTTCATGACCAATTCATAGAGGTTTTTAAAGACATAAGTGTGAGTAAATTCAACTGACTAATATCCTTTGAGAAGAGGAAATTGTGATCTGATTGGTATAGCTGACAAAGAATAAAACCAGTTCTATTGTGGATAGAATAAAGGAAGTTCTACCAGTGAGCAAAATGATGATCCACTTGTGAATTGCAGTGGAGGAGGAGAGGACAATACCATATGTCAGGAAGACAGATGTCCTGGAGAAATAGAGATGATGCCAAAAGGCATGTACTTCATATATTTCAGGTACTCATAACAGTTGAAGCTGGGTTGTTTTTGTATTTAAAGGCTGTACACAAATGATTACATCTGATCTATTGGACTTGTATCTAAAGATATGCATGCGCATTTTATATCTTCATGCTCAATCAGTGTCTGCTTGGGAATGTGAAAATCCTGATGTAATAAAGTGTGAATCTTACCCAGGCTTCCACCTGACATACAGGGAAACTTGTTTACTGGTTAGGTAAATAACTGATGAGGCGTATAATCAAAATCCTGACACTACTCCTAATAAACCTAAGTACTGATGATCCTATTGTCATAATAAAACTTCATCAGTAATCCCTGAGCCTGTATATTTCACTGTATTTGAGAGCTTAAAAATTGATGACCTATATATAATTTTATATTAAACAATTCTCATTAGATATCCTTTTGTAGGCAATACAGGTATTTTGATAAATAACTTTGGGTTTTTTTGATCCTTCACTATCCATCTTAGATCTAAAATGGTTTAGTTTTATTACTTATTAGCAAACTTAAATTATCCATATAATTTATTTTTTTTAAGGCAATCAAGAACAATTTAGTTTTTAATCAATATCAGAGCTGGGCATATTCAGCTTCCATGTTTCCTTTTGGGCTTGTACTATAAGGCATAGCACCTAACAATGAACCAGTTACAGAAAATTGACATTGCTTCATATGTTCATCGATTCCGAGGCCAAGAGGGATCAGTATAATACTTGACCTGACCTCCTGTGCAAGAGGCCATGGAACTTCCTGAAAATAATTCATATTTTTAGGAACATAACCAACTTTTAAAAAGTCAGTGGTGGAGAATCTAATGCAACACTTATCCACTGGAACAATTTACTAAATATTCCTACTGTCAAAAATGTGCACCTTATTTCCAGTTTGAGTTTACCTCGCTTTACCTTTTAGCCATTTTCTCTACTGGACCAATGATTCCATTATTAAATATTTGTTTCCTGTGTAGGTACTTACAGATTAATCAACTCATACTTTAACCTTTTCTATTAAGATAAATAGATTCAATCACAATAGGCATATTTTTCTAATCTTCACTTGCTCTCATGGCTCTTCTCTGAACTCTCTCCAGTTTAACATCCTTCTTGAATTGTGAGCACTAGAACCAGGCATGCTGTTCCAGCAGTGGTCACACCAATGGTAAACAGAAGTAAAATAATCTCTTACTTCTACTCCAGGTTCCTCTATTTATGCATCCCAGGATTGCATTAGTGTGTGTGTGTGGTGGTTTGTGGTTTGTTTGTGTGTGGTTTTTTTTTTTTTTTTTTTTTTTTTTTTTTGTCTGTCATGTCACACTGGAAGCTCATGGTCAGATCATCAAATCTTTCAAGTGGCTTCTTCCAGTGATATTCTTCTGCATCCTATGGTGTGCTAGAGTTGGGTACAATTAATTTGATTTTCCTAAAGGGAAGTTTAAAAAATGCTGGCTTGGACTGTGAACCAGATTATTATACTTCCCCCCCACCCTTTAGCTGAGCAGTTGGTCCATGTGGCTTGGGACAGTCTGGGTGTTATACTTATGGGGGGAAAAATTAGCAAGATCTTTTTCAGTAGATAAGGTCATATGCAACATTTATTATGAGAAAAATACAATTATTTTAATAGCATATATCTATGTATAAATATACACACAAACACAATCCTCAAATGTTCTGCTGTTGGTCATGGATAGTTTCCAGTCCTGATACTTGAGTTCATGTCCAGTGTTTGTAGCTCAACTTCATGGTGGCTACCTAACCAGGGAAGCTTGGCATGAGGAAAGCGGGGTCTCTGTCAGGTGCATAGCTGTGAACTAATGCTCTTGGGTACTCTGCAGAACATTTTCCAAAGCTATGCAGTCTCGCCCATCTTTTATTTCTTAGTCCATGGATCTTACTGTGTCCACACTGCTTTACGGTACTGGTTTGTCTGCACTGGTCTTCTGCCATTAAAGTGGG
>ML681982.1:42009762-42039993 GCA_007922195.1 Podocnemis expansa | reverse complement strand
CACACACCGTCATTCATGTATCTGTGAACTTTCAGCAAAATTTAGACTGGGCAATACAAAATGGAGTAAGTAATTCAAAATGGGGTTTTGGTTACAAAATGGAGTTGCATCAGACTTCAGTTATGTTGAAGAACAAATGAATGAATGAGCATGATACTATTATTCCTTTATAAAAATAACTATTCCAGTGAGAAGTTTTTGTGGAAGCAATTCTATGATGTAAATTTTATATTTAGCCCTATGTGGTGAGAAGAGGGAAGGCAGAATTTAAAAGCAAATGTTTTGGAGTGAGACTTCAGGTAGCCTGCTTTGGGGTACCAAGGACTATGTGGGGAGTCTAGTTAGGTTAAAGGACTTAATAAAACAAATGAGGCACCCTAAACACTAAAACCCATTGTGCAATGTATAGATAAAATTGGATGTTAATGTGTTCGGTCATTACGTGTTACAATCTCTCTTCCAATCCAATACCATATCTTCAAAGCTCAGAATACATTATACAGCATTCCATTTTGTTCTATTGTGTAACATACGCCTCAATCATTGGTAAATCTGATATTGCTTTCCTATTTGTTGAACAAACTGGGGGAGTGGAGGAGGATCGGTTTGTTACAAAAACACTGCTTGTGCAGCCAAAATACTAGCTGTTTACAGATGAGAGAAATCATCTGTTCTGGCAAGTCTTATTACAGCTTGTGCTGATGATCTAGCTAGGTACTATTAGCTCATCTGTAAAATGCAATGTAATTCTAGTTAAATGTCATTCTAACCTGTCATCACTTAAGTTGTGGGTTTTTTTACTTTATTTTAACATAAAAGTACCTTTGCAAAATCAACCAAAGTTTCATGGATGCTTTTACTAAATTATTTGACTGTATCTGGAGCTGTTTCTATATAGATTATTTGGCTTGAAAGACTGCAGCACAACATTGTCATGATGATTGCTGTTGGCTCCACACAGTGCAAGCAGTCTTTGGGGGTAAAAGAGGAAAGCATGCACATGAAGCTGGGAGACTTTCTGACAGTAATTCTTTCTCAGAAGGCTTGAAAGGACACTAATGTCGGGGGGGAAAAAAATAATTTGACCCATTACAGTTTTCCATTTATTAATTTTCAGCTATACTAGTCACCGGAAACTTGAAATGACTATAGAGGCCATGACAAAATCAATAGCTTGAGATTGATGGTCCATCTTTGTATTGCTTGCCTTATAGCTATTTACCATAAAATAATGCTTTCAGATGAGAACATGAAAAACTGCATTACTTGCCACTTCAGAGGGATTCTTTTTGGAGACCCAAAATGGTCACAATGACTATTGTGGTGAATACTAGAAAGAAAATGACACCTTTCTTCTATGTCAGTGAATAAAAGAACTGGAGGATAAAAGGAAATATTCAATATTCTGTCTCTTCTAGATTTGAGAGGATCCTGGGCGTGCAGTACAGCCTGACAATCTGAATACCACTTTCACATGGTGATTGTAATGGGATACGAACAGGGATTTATCCAGTCTATATGGCTATATGGATTTTTATGTCCTTGACTGAAACCGAAGAAATCAGGACCCTGTAAAACAGAACTCTAGTAGTGAATCAGTCATTTTTTGCAGCTTGAGAATCTTTTGCTCTTATTTTCTTCCATATCTCATATTCATTAGCTAGAAAAAGTCTAATTTTTGCAGACTTCCTTATTTAATGGTCTCAATTGTTTTTTCTTCCTGAACCAGATATCAGATATATTGAGAAAAAGCTTAAATATGGTTGAGAGCAAAACAGCAGAGAACTTGGCCTGGAATGTTTGTAACTTAAAAATTTTAGTTGTAGCAGTTTGACCTATATTATGTAAGGTGGGTGATTCCTCTGCATTTACAGGTCTCTTGAGCTTTCACCATAATACCAGTACAATGTTAGCTGAATGTCTCTTTTAAATAATTGCAGAACTCCAATTATACATCCTTTTTATTTAAAAATCTTTTTATTAAATTGTCAGTAATAAATCATGGAAAGAGATCAGTATTGGGATAATTGGAAAAATGAAAGGTAAATGCACATAAAACATTTTAGTGTCACACGAGCAAAAGATACTACTCAAAGTTGGGGTTGAACACTGAAATGAAAGTTTAAAGTACAAAACAATTGAGAAAGCAGAAGTAATAAGGAGAGCCCTAAAAATTTGCAGATATCCACATTATAACAGTAGATCACTGCATCTGTAGATGCAGTGCAGCTATCTATGTGCATCCATATTTTCGTATCTCTGTGGGGTTCGATAGATGGTAGAACCCTGCAAATCTGCATTATATCCATATTCACAGATGTGATATTGGTATCTGTGGACCATTTCTGGTGGATGCAAATTGGTTATGGATCAACATATTTGTATCTGGGCAGGGCTCTAAGAATAAAGATGACTGTCAGGAGAAGAATAGCCTAGTTACAAAGACAAGACAATATAAGAATCAGTCAAAGGTGTGTGTGTGTGTGTGTGTGCACGCGCACGCGTGCATGTGCGCACACGAGAGAAATGCTATCAGCTCACTAAATGCAACATGTGACTAAATCATAACCTCACCCTAGCACCTATTCTACTCTTAATAGATCTAGAAAGGATTTTTAGACTATTCCAGAAAGTACTATAGAAATTAAGAAACATTACAAAGTTGGTCGAATTGTAATATTCGGATCAATTTTACTCTATTTTAAAACGTTTTCTCTTTCTACACTTAACTGCCAACTCCATAAACTTAACAGGGTGGGTTCTTTCCTGCATATCATAGCAAATAATAGTGTGCAGACCAAGTTATGCCTTCACTTAAGTCTGTGCAACATAGGCATCAGTACACATTTTAGGGAACAGCACTTTTTAAAAAAAATTTCATGGTCAACCCCTCTCTGATTAAGAAGACTTGCAGACTGCTAAGTAAGGTGGCATATCATAGGTTCTAGTGTGAGGTTATGATTTAGTGACGTTGCATTCATTGTGCTGATAGCATTTCTTGACAGTGTCTGCTATTTTTTATAGGGGAAATTGGAGAATTATCAAGCATGTGTCTACTTCCTCCATTGGAAGAGTAAAACACTACTCAGCTACTTCAAGGTGGGGAATTATAGCTTCGATTCTGTTTCTTCAGACGGTCTTCAAATTCAGCTTATGTACTTATTTTTCTAAGAACTTGTAGGAGAGTCAGATATCCTGTAGAATGTTTGGTTCTCCCCATGATAAGGAAGTTTGATCTCCTCAATCTTTTGGCCTTCCTGTGACTTTTGCCAACCCTCATTTAGGGTGGAAGACTACAAATTTCTCCATGCTTTATACCTTCTCTACCTATGCTGGACTTCAAAGGCAAATGAGATGGGAGTAGGGTATTAAGTATTTAGTTTCATCTTTACGGGAGTTGCCAATCAGCATTTTCTCCAAAATACAGTTCCAAACCCAATTTTATTTGACATAAATGACTAATTCACTAGTAAATACGCAAAGAAAATATTTAACTAGAAAAAACTTTCTTCATATTTAGGTACTAGTCATTTTTTGACAAATTTCAATATTTAATGTCCATATAATTTCACCATAAATACCCTAGAGATTTTATTCATTTTTTAATTATGTTCTCAGATGAATTTTCAATATAATACCCAGTTCAACATTTTATTTTTAAACTAAAATGGCAGCCATAGCAGTAAGACTCCATCAAAGGCATGATTAAAAGCAGGGCCTGCTATCTCTTGCTCAGCTCATTCCCAAGAGCTCTAAGTCCTGTGCACACATTTACATGGTCAAGACCAATGAGGTGACAGCAGTGGTAAGGGGAACCTCTGGATAGCCTATAAAAGACTTCTGCCCACAAGATCGCCATGTCAGCAACAGGACAAGCCTGCAGAGCTAAACTTGATGCTGATGAGCAAAGCTCAATGTAAGGAATGAAAGGTGATGAACTAGGAAATCTATTGTATATTATGGATAAATCCATGCCTCTATAAAAAAAAAATCATCATAAACAGAATTGGACCAAAAGAGGTTAAGAGAACTAGGCAGCAAAGGTAAAACAATGACAGAAAAGAGTCTTAGAAGAAACCTTGGGGAAGGTTTACTGAGGAATCCATCCTACCTGACTCAGTCCTGGCAAGGAGGAGTTCACCTTTTCCAAGACTAAGTACCGGATCAAACAATGGATGAAAATTGTTAATGGATCTAGGGCATAAAAATGGTGGGGTCAAATGAATGACCGGAGGCTGCCAAAGGAGAGTGAAAGAACTGACAGATTGCTCCCAATGCAGTTTCCTACCCCTATCCTCTTTCTCCTGGCCCATCTGCTTCTTACAGCCCCAGAGATGGAAGTAACTGGGCCAACTGAAGATTTAAAAGCTTGTAAGGAAAGATTAAGGGTTTGGTAAAGGAAAATATGCATGTAGGCTGTTCTGTCTACCTTTTAGCCTGCATGCTTTGTACCTTAGGGTATATAAACAATAATGCTTTATTAGAAGGTTCTGTTTAACCACTACATTTGTCACACGTCCTCTGAGTGAGTGAAAGGGCCTACCAGTGTCAAACAGACTTAGACTTGTCATATCAGCATGGTTAGGAAATATTTCTGCTTAAAGAATACTACTGCATATGTTGTAGATAACCTATATGATATAAGCATATATGCTGACTAGCATATATACCTCATATTTGTCAGCAAACATTTCCTGTCAATTAGTCACTTCACACTAGAGTTGGCAGACAAATGAAAACTCACATTCACGAAATTGGTGTGTGGTTTTCTTGAACTTCAAATATTTTGTAATGGTAACATTGAAATGAGCACTGAAATTTTGGTGTTTCAATTTCAAACACTGAAATTTTGTCCGGAATTTTTTTTTTTTGTAACTTAAAAACCTCCAATATTCATCAAACAGTGAATGCATTTTATAACACTTTCAATTTAGTGAAAAATGTATTTTGATTAAACATGAAATGTTTGAATAATGTTGATGTAAGTTTTCCATGAAAACCTAATTGGAGAGAAAGCAGTCTTGCTGTGAAAAAGCTTTTTATTTAAAAGAATGTTGACTAGCTATCCCACACAACCAGGGGTTAAAGTAATGGGGGACATCCCGGAACAGCAATTTTTAGGGGCCAGCATTCCGGGGCCTCTCAAAATGGGGCAGAACACAGTGTTCTGGTGCATTCCCCCTTGATGATGGGCCCAGGGCAATCGGCCTAATGGATGTGCCCCCTGGCTGCCCGCCCCACTGACCAAGAGGCTGGCCCCGTACTCCCACATCTTCCTGAACCAGTCTGGGGGCTGGGCTCTGCTCTTATGCTCCCCATCCTCAGGGTGGAACAGCTGGCCCAAGAGAGGGGTGAGAGAGTGGAGCCTCGCCTCTGGTCTGGCCTGCTCCATCCGTGGGTCAGCTGTTCCCAGCCCTGGGAGTGGGATGAGCCAGCCCAGATGTTGGGTCCCACCCTCCTGCTCCTCCCCTGGGCCGATTGTTTCACCCTGGAAGCAGGGACAGCACAGCTGTGCTGCTCCTCCAGACCAGCACCAGAGGGTAAGAGTGGGGACGCTCACATCGCTGCCTGCTGCTGGGACCCCCCAGCCAAGTGCTTTGGGCTAGGGGCCAGTGCTGCCCACCACCCACTGCCCATGGATCCCATCACTCCTCTTCCCCATGGATCCCCCAGCCCCATGGATCCCACTAGCTCACCCACCACCCTAGAGACCCCTACCTCCCTGCTCTACATACCTCTCACCAGCACCCCCTCACTGCCCCATTCACTCTGCCCCATAGATCCCCACCAGCCATCTGCTGTTGTCCCATCTTGCTTTGCCTCAGACTCCCATCTTGCCCTGGGGCCACCCTATCAGCACCCCGACTGCCCTCACCACCCCTCCACTACTCCCCATAGACCTCTGAACCTCGCCCAGGGGCCACCTACCCCACCAGCCCCCCCCCACTTCAGCCCAGGGGCCAGCCTACCAGCCCCCCTACTGCCCTGCCTCATAGACTGTTCCCTCCCTTACCCCAGGAGACTCAGGGAAGCTGGCCAGCCAGGGGACTCAGGGAAGCCTGTGGCACTTTTAAGACTAATAAAATTTATTTATTGCATGAGCTTTCATGGGAGAAAATCCCACTTTGTCAAATGTGTTGATTTTCTGTTACAGTGGACCTGATCCTATGACTTAGATTTCCCTGCATTTATTTTCCTCCCATTCTATGTTACCCCATCTTTAAAGCATCTAAGTGGGATTTTTCTCCCATAGAAGCTTATGCAAAAAATAAATTTGTTAGTCTTTAAAAGTGCCACAGGAGTTCTTGGGAACAAGGAGACTAGGTAGGGTCTGGTGGGTGTTGGGTGGTGGTGGCAGGGACTATGAAGGACTGGAGTGGGGGCTGGGTGGGGGGGGTGAGGAGGGTTTGAGGAAGTTGGGGGCTGGAGTGGGGGCTAGGGATGGAGGGGGCTGAGGAGGTATGGAGGGGTTTAGGGGCTGAAGAAGGTGGAGTGAAGACAGGGGAGCTGGCTGTAGGGGGTTAGGAAGGCTGGAGTGGGGACCTGAGGGCAGGGAGCTTGAGGAATGGGGATGGGGCTAAGGAGGACATGGGGAAAGAGGGATCTGATGTGGGCAGTAGTGGACAAGGCTGGGGTCATGTTGTGGATTTGAGGCTGTGCTTCATTTGTGAGGATAAAGCTGGTGGGCCTCAAAAATGCTCACCTGGGCTGGGGCCTGCATATGCATGAAGAGGGCCCAGACAATATGGGAAGAGGACCCGGAGATTGGGGGATTCTGGGGCCTGTCAGCTTATACTTAAACCACTGCCCACATCCTTGTTTGTTTAAAACTATTATTTAACACTCATGTTTGGTGCCAAAGGTTTTCATGGAATTTCAGAGAGGAAAGACCCAATCCATGGCAAGTGGTGGTTAAATTCTGCAATGTGTTAGAGATGAGCGTAACCAGATATGATGAGAGAGTGACTGAGAACTCCAGGGTACTTAAAATATTCCCAACGGTAGCTAGTGCACTATGACTTCTGGGCTATGTCCAGCCACAATTAGTTTGGACTTCTTATTCCAAACTAAGAAGTTTAGGGTAAGTTTGAGCTCATGCTTAGTTCGGGTCTTGCCCACATCTAGTTCAAATTAATGTTTGAACTAACCAGGGGTACTGACTAGTTCGAACTAAGCTTTCCTTGGTCCAAACTAAGAAATTTCTTAGTTTAGACTAGGGCAAGCCTAGTGTTGCGATGGGTTAAATTAGTCCAGACTAAGCCTCCTTAGTCTGGACTAATCTGCCAGTGTTGACATGGCCTTTGTTACCATGCTGATCAGGACCTTTTCATTACTAATTCTGTTTCCCACTGTTTTTCTTGCATGGACCTCCTTTCTCTCAGCTCATGCTTAGATTGTAAACTGTTTTATGCAGGGATCATCTGTTTTATAAGGAATTCATAGAGCACCTACCATCTAGGTGCTACCACAATAGAAATAATGAACATTTACAATGTTAAAAGAGAGGAATGGGAATGTAACTAATGTGCACATAATTAACTTCAACGTTTAGTTTTAGATTGTAGTAAGTAGTGGGTATTCCCTGTTGTCTGAGCACTGCAAAGCCCATGGTATTCCTTGGTGCTAATAAACAGAGGTCATCTTAATACCATATTTATGCTGAATATTATCTGCACTGGGGGTGGGGGGTGGCTTCTGGAGCCCCACTTCCCACATCTTTTCTGGGTAGTGAAACGCCCTACCTCCAGAGTGGATGGAGTGGTTGCAATATTAAATGCTGAATAGTTTTCTTTAGGTGTAACTAGGCCTAACCTGCCTGGCCAATACACTATAGCCATTTGCTTCTCTAAGAAGTAGGATTGGTGACTGTCCTTGAGGACAATTTCCTTCCAAAAAAAAAAAAAAAAAAGCAAGGAGTGTTGTGGCACTTAAATACTAACATTTATTTATCACATGAGCTTTCGTGGGAAAATAAACCACTTCGTCAGATGCTTCATAGCGTCTGATGAAGGGGGATATTCTCCCATGAAAGTTCATGTGATAAATAAATCTGAGTTTTTAATACCACAAGAGTCGTTGCGCTTTTTGCTTTACTAGACTAACACGGCTGCCTCTTTGTAATTTCCTTCAAGTTCTTCACTAACCAGCTGATTAGAACATCCTGCTTTTAAACATCTATTACACCCTGGCATGACTGACAGGGTTAGGAGGGTAGAGTCAGCCTGATCCACAGTAGCGCTCTAACTGCTTAATCACTACTACAGAGTTTATGCTCACCATAACATCTGGGCATAGGTGTTGGTTACTACTGGAGAAATTATGAAAGTGTCAATTTTTAGGAGGGATTTGAAGCAGAAAATAAAGGGTGGGGGGCAGGGATGTTCTAGATATGTATGCATTTGAAATCCTCCTAAAAGTCTACTTATTTAGAGCCATTGAAATCAATGGGAGTGCATGTAGAATAAATATATTACCTTGTTACTCATCTTGATTAAGGTGTCACTAGGTTGCCCTTACCGTGTGTTTTTTGTCAGACTATTTTGTATAACTATTTATTCTTTGAGATGGTTGCTAGTGACATGCAGTATCTGAACAGAGAAAAGAATCCAGCCCTTGTTTGCCTGTTACTAGGAGGAATTATTTTGGCTCTGTCTTGTAATGAGTTCTACAAATGTTCAACCTGAGTGTCTCAATTTGCAGGGTTAGGACTCTAGTCAAATCTGGTAGGTAAACAACTTTGATCTGTGTGTGTGTGTGGTGTGTGTGGTTTTTTTTTGTTTTTTTTGGTTTTTTTAGAATCTGAGACTGGTTTCCCATTACTTTTGAGCCATCACAATTTGAAACTTAATGCTGATGGTAGACACTCTTCTCCAAGAAGCAAGACTATGACAAGGTATGTGTGATCTGGAATGCAAAGGGTTATTAGGTTCTTACCTCTCATTTGCCAGAGCTGGATGAGGTTATAAAAAGAATAAGGAACCTTAAGGGGAGACTGTGAAGATCTCTCTTCCCCAGTAGCTGAAATTGAAAAGGCCTTGGGTGTTTGTTACTTAGTAGCTTGAGTGTTTGTTTTTGTGTGGTGGTTTTTTTTTTTTTTTGTTTTAATTTCCCCTATTTTCATTCTCCTCCCCTCCCCTCCCCCTGGAACAAATCAAGTTCTCAGGAACAGGTGTGCTTATAGCTAGGGGTTTTGGTTTTCTTACATTGGCTGGTGAGTTTTTACACTGGTTTGCTGACAATAGTGTAAAACAGCACATTCAGACCATTACAGCTGACATGAGGAAAGAACATAGATGTTGATGAAAAACTTATCCATTCTTTGGATGAGCTTACTAATATAAATGAAAATATTTCATCTTGTGCAAAACAATGCAGTGCCTAATAAAACACAATTTTAAAGTCACAGATGTAAACACAATTCATGATGTTTTTTGTCAAGCCTCCGCCAACCTGAAATTTGATGTGTCTACAGTATCTAGAGGTCAAATCTTGCTACCATCAGGCCAGAAATGGCAGCAAGGCTTATGAATTTTACAACAAATGAATGGATTATTTATACAGTGTCATGTGTGGGCACTATAGAGCTCCGCAAATGAGTAACACGTCAGGTTCCTGTCCTGCGGAATGAAGAATCGTTGGATGACAACAAAAAACCCCCCAAAAAACCTGTTCACTTATTACCTTACTTTTGTCTTGACAACTCACTTAGAGCAGTTTTTGCATACAGGTGCAATACAACTCTATATCTACATATTATACCACTTTTTTCCTTTTCAGTGACAGGATAGCAATTTTTCCAGGACTAGGAAGCTGAGTAATATGTTCTATGACTTGTACAGGATTTTTTTTTCTGAATTATTAAAAACAAAAACCAACAAACTACTTCTAAGTATTCCTACCCTGTATCTTCATTTTCAACTTGTCCTTTTAACAGACAAGTGAGCATTCTTAGCACACCCAAGAAACTTGCAATGCATGCTGTGAGTCGCATAGCTGTGTTTCTGCTACATTTATGTCTAAAATTTCAAGTATATCCCACTGGGGAATAACACAGAAAGTAGCATTTTCTGGTCTTTAAATAGCCTGACACCTTAACTGTGAATTAGGAATTTAAAGAGAAATTCTTCACAATTTCAGAAGAAGCATTTAAAATTTCAGCATCAAAGTTGCTGCTGCTGCTGCTGCTGCTTCTCTCTGAAAAATGGAACATTAACTATAGCAAGTAAAGTACTACTCTGTAGTGTGTGGTGTTGCCTTTTTTTCCAAAGTCTTTTGAAGATGATTCAAGCCTACCTGCAAGCAGCTAACAATTACCCTCAGACTTCCTGCTACTATATATTGGTGCTTTGCCTGCATTGACAAGTTTAAGAATTCAGTCTTTATACACAGGATAGAGAAACAGTCTAGTGTCACTGAATTAAGTGAGTCTACAATACCTAACAGCTGGAGTAGTACAGAAGTCTGTTTCTGTCCATATCTGTTTAAAGTGAACCTGTATCAAGCAGCAGCATTTAAACCATACCTCAGACTGCATGATTATAAACCATATTTCCTCTAATGTACAAAATCAGATGTACTAAACACTTCTATTTTTACTTGTTTTTCAGCTTTTATTTCAGTCATTATATTTCTGGGTTTCAGCTACATCTAAAATGAATGTTTCTTGTATAGGGTGTGTATGTTCAGCTGTAAAATCACTGAAAGGTCACTTGTCCAGACTGTAACTGTCTTTCTTTCTGTTCAATACATAATTCCAAAATCTGGTTTTGTCAAACAAGTTGAATGCATTTTCATCCAGTAGTAAGTTTAATTGTTCTAAAACATGTAATCCAAACTGTGTGTAGTGTGTTAAGGGGAAGCTCTGACATATTTTAATTTGGAAATGTCAATGTCTCAGTATCAAACTGATATACTCTATCCACTGGAGCATTCATTGTCTCAGCAGAGCTGTAGTTTGAGTACTTCAGACTCCATGGTCCTGTCTCCCGTGATGCAATGTAGTCATGGTACTCCCATTATGAACCATTGCAGTTGAGAAGGAAGATTTCTGTGAATCAGGTAGAGATATAGTCCTGCCAAGAAGCTTGGCCCACTGAGGAAAAGGAGACTTGAGGCACCACAGTAGCACAGGCAGATACATTTTGGTTCAGTTAAATATTGTGTATCAGTTCAATTAAACAAACCAGTATGTGTCACTCTGGGTTGAGTCAGTCCAAAGCAAAATATTTACTGTTGTCCCATAAGAAAGTTCAGGAAACATTGCTGAAAATTTTTAATTATTTTTCCTGTGGGCATTTTTTTTTTTTTTGTGGAGACTGTTTTCCATAATGAACACTTCAACAAAAAATTGACCAGCTCTTGTCATTTAATACAAAATAGGCTTCAATACAAAATAATTCAAGAATATATTGTGTTGGTTGGTTTGTATTACTTGTTTCCAAGAGGCATAAGACTTAGCTTTTTCCTGAGTGGTACTACTGGCAGTTGAGCATTGTGGTCAGTTTGCTTTCTGCAGTTCTCTATAACCAAGCAGCTGAATACTGTACTTCAGAATGCTTTTGTCTACCTATGGCTGGCCCTTGTAGGATGACAGCACTGATGTTTTGTTTGTTTCAATAATTGTCTGTCTGTCTGCACACTGATCACTTAGAAGCATCTCACAGTAGATGCTGATTGTCAGTTGTACTTCTGTTTTCAGAAAGATGTCAAGGTACATGGTCAGCTGTCATAGCTGGATATAGGCATCAACATCTACTGCTGTAATATAATAAATCATCCAGGAATGCTTATTTTTTTTATGGGCCCAATTGTTCTACCTTTAGTCAATCGTACCTTACAGCCAAGTAATCCTGTTGACGCAAAACAGATATGTGGAGTAAGCTACTACTGACCATGTGTAAGCCATGTGGAGTAAGGACATATATCTGCATAAGGAGAAGGTGAGCCTCTGTAACTTATAGGATGGCTTGAAGTTCACACTTGTCTGTTTCTGAATGGTGTATGTTTAGATATGATCAGTACAATTATTTTTGTCAATTTCAAAAGGGATAGCTGTGTTTAGTCTAGTCCAGTAAAAAACCAACAAGGAGTTGTGTAGCACTTTAGGTGCAGCTTGTGACTGAACTTTGCGACTGTACTCAGCCACAACCACTTCAGATTTGAGGATCATTTATATCTCCAAATCAGTGGCACTGCTACAGGCACCCACATGGCCCCATAATATGCCAACATCTTTATGGGTGACTTGGAACAAAGTTTCCTCAAGTCTCATCCCAAAACACCTCTTCTTTACCTGCACTACATTGATGACATCTTTATCATCTGGACACATGGCAGATTTTCAGAGATTTCAGTAATTTCCATGACACCATGAAATTGAGCCTGGAACATTCCACACAGGAGATCCACTTTCTTGACACTACAGTACAAATCAGGGATAGACACATCACCACCACCCTCTACCAAAAACCTACTGATCGGTATAGTTACCTACATCCTTCGAGCTTCCATCCTAAATACACCACACATTCCATTGTCTACAGCCAAGCTCTAAGATGTAACCACATCTGCTCTGATCCCTCAGACAGAGACAGACATCTTGAGGATCTCTATCAGGCATTCTTACTACCCACTTGGGGAAGTAAGAATACAAACTGACAGAGCTAGATGGGTTCCCCGAAGTCATCTACTACAGGGGAGACCCAAGAAAGAAAGCAACAGAACACCACTAGTCACCACATACAACCCCCAAGTCAGACTTCTACAGCAGGACCTACAGCCTAATCTAAAAGATGATCCCCCCCCCCCCCTCTCAAGCATTGAGACAGACCCCTCCTTGCTTACAGGCAGCCCCCTAAACTTAAAAACAGATTCTCACCAGTAACTACAGATCTAACAACAGGAACACTGAAGCAGGCACACACCCCTGCAACAAATCATGCTGCCAAGTCTGCCCACATATCTGCACAACAGACACCATCATAGGCCCTAATCAAGCCTGCTACTCCATCAAAGGCTCATTTACCTGCTCATCTACTAACGTGGTCTATGCCATCATGTGCAAGAAATGCCCCAACACCTCATATATTGGACAAACAGGAAGATCGCTGCGTAAGAGGCTGAATGAGCACAGAGCTGATATCAGAAATCAAAGAACAAAGAAACCAGTTGCTGAGCACTTCCATCTTCCTAATCACTCAATGACTGACTGATTTGTTAATGACTGTCATTGGAGATGTAGCTGGGACATCAAGACTTCAAAGAGAAACAGCTGAACTCGAATTAATATGCAAGCTAAATTCTGTGAAAGCAGGACTTAATCAAGACTGAGTTCTTCTCCCATTACAAAAGGTAATTTGACCTCAGGCTTCCCAGGGTTGGAACCTGAAAACTGCTCTGATTTGCTGTTACTGTATGACCTGATCCTATGTTTTACACCCCCTTGCATTTAGTTTCATTCCTGTCTGTAAGTTCTCCCATCTTCAAAGCATCTGAGGAAGTAGAATCTTCTCCCACAAAAGCTCCATGCAAAAAATAAATCTTAGTCTCAAAGTGCCACACAACTTCTTGTGGTTTTTTTTTTTTTTTTTTTTTTACAATTATTTTTGGCTATGACTCTTCTCTGTGGAAATGCAAAAACAATGAGAGTCCCTTGGCACTTAGTCTAACAGATTTCTGTAGGCATAAGCTTTCGTGGGCTCCAACCCACTTCATCGGATGCACACAGACTAACACGGCTATCTCTTTGTGGAAACGGATGTTCATCCATGAATGCTCAACTTTTTGCCAAAAGAGTAGAGTTGTTCATTTTCCTCAACATTTTAAGTGCAACTTGCAGCTCCAAAGGGAAAAAGAAAATCAAATGTCAACATCCACACTCAGCCTTATCTCCATGCTATCTCAAAGAAAAGGAAGTTATAAAGAACTGCAGTAGCCACCTGTGATAGCTGGTGCCTGTGACTTTCTCAAAAAGGGGTGTTTTGGTTTCTTCCCTTCTCCCCCATGTTGTGCAGGCCCTGAAATGTCACCCTGGGCAGCAACACAATCCCAGAAGCTTGGCTGAATGTAGCAGGACTCAACTTGAAGCTGTATTGAGTCATGGTGAAGTAGTAAAGCCTCTCTGGGCATGGCCAAGCTCCGCAGGCCATCAGGTTGGGCCGTGAAGCAGTCTCAGAGCCCCGGCTCCCCTAAGCAGTGATGCTGATCTGTGACACAATCTGGAAGCTCTCTGGGTAAGTCGGGCTCTTCACACAGCAAGGTTTGGCTTCAACACAGTCCTGTAGTACCTCTGGGAATGGCTGGGTCCAACTAGCAGCAATCCTGAGCTGCACTGTAGTCCTGAAGCCCCTCTAGCCCTGACCAGGCTTTAAAGGGCTCACTACAGAGTAGCCCTGTAGTGTCTCTTATTCCCTGGGGCTTGTTGTCTCCCCCTACACAGCCATACCTTCTGGTACTGCAATCCTCCTGGTGGGATCTTGGAGCAAATACCTCTCCTTCATTGCCACATCCCTTGCAGAGGCCTCTGAGCTTCTATCACCCACTTTCTTCCAGGGAGCATACAGCCTGCATGACATGGAGGGACCTTTTTGGCTAGTGTGGAAGCTGAGAGCTCTCTCTCTGATGGGAGGGGTTAGTACACCCCATCACACCAGTCTAATTGTTATACTTTCTCATTGCAATATTTTAAACATATGCTTGCTATTCACAGTACAGTTCAACACAACCTCCAGAGTACATACTTTTCTTTGGGTGGTTTTTTCTCATAATAGCATAACTACCCTCATAATGAGCAAATACCAAGCATTGGTGGTTTTCAGAAATGTCACCTGTAGAAAGTATTAATTAAAAAAAAAAAAGAAGGAAATATCATGCCTTTTTTTATTTTGACTGCTGTGGTAAATGGTATTTTAAGAGTGGATTGCAAAATGGAGAAGTCGGGTTTAAAATTATGCTTACATTTTACAGGAGATAAATGGTGACAACTAACACTGATTAGTACATGAAGCTAAACTGTAGAAAATATTAGTATTAAACACAGGTTAGATTTTAGCCACAGATCTATTTGCAAAGCATTCCTGGCTCATTCTTTTTGGTAAGGGACCATGTGGTCCCTTTGGTGCAACTCACAGGCCAGTGGTGTGTCAGGAGGGCTGCCGTTCCTCCTTCACCCTTGGGTTAAGTTTGAAAGGAGCACTGAATCATCTAGGCTGACTTCCTGCATATCAGAACACTTTCACCATCCAGTACCCATCCACTAAACCGGGGTGGCTAAACTTATGGAACTCAAGAGCCAAACAAGTGGATTATTAAACCTTCAAGAGCCACACTGAGGCATATAAACACATTTTTACTTTCTCCAAAATTACTAAGCTTAAAATTCATTGCACACTTTAATTTTATTGTAAAAAAAAATAGGGCAAATATTGATCCACTAATGTCAGATTCTAATAATTTAAGATTACCATGAAACTAGGCCTATACAGTAAAAATTTAGCTGTTTCTAGATGTAGAACACTACAGGCTTGTGGCAAGCTTTTTTAAAAATCTGGGCAGTAACTTGTCAATGCAGCAGGTAAAAGCTCTCTCAGATGCTGATCTCTAAGTACTGCACAATGTTTTGAACTTCATTGTGGAATATGATGCTTCACAGCAGTAAGTTGTGCTAAAAATTGAAAGTAATCTAAGTTCAGTTTTATACTTTTCTCCTTTGTATTTTCATTTCTTAGTATTCCACATCATGTTTAGGACTTGTAAAACATGATTTTAACGAGTATGCTACATTAGGGCCTATGTGAAAATCTAAACATGCTATGGCTTCTCTGACTGTCACTTTTCTCTCCCCCACACCCGTTGCTGCTTTCCTGCTGTCTCTTACCACGCTGCTGCTTCTCTGCTCTCCCCAACCATGCCGCACTTCTGCCCCTCACCCCATCCTGGCACCTACCATGGCCCCGCTTCCCTGCCAATATTTGTCAGTAAACTTGTTCACTAAATTACTCATGGACAGGGAAGACAAAAGGTCTGAGGACTTAGACATAATTAATTTTAAAATGACTAATAGTAAGGGAAAATACTGCTCTCATCTTAATCCTGTGAAGAGATGCAGACAGGGGCACCTTTTCAACTGTTCAGAATCACAACAGATCAATGAGAATTTATGGGGACAGAAGGTGCAAGATCAGAGCTTGTTCCAGTAAGTGCTTTGGAGTCCATACACAGAAGATACAATGGAAAAAATCCCATTGAGTTTATTCAGTTTGGGGTCAGGCCCTGTATAAATTCTAAATATCATTATTTGGTTTTCATAATACAAAGTAAAATCTTTACTGGTGAGTTTTTTTTTTTTTTTTTTTTTTTTTCTCCAGAAAGTTTACAATTTTCCATCCTCAGCCCTCCACAACAATTACTCTCATCTAATGGCTCAGATACCCATAGTCATTCATGAAGACTGCACTGAAATATAAATAGATTTTGACTATACAACAAAAAAGAATTGATACATGTTGAATGCTATTTAATCAGTAGAAATATAGTGCTGCTATTGAACTTTGCAGTGAATGTAAATTAGCTTGGTAATTGAGTTAGTTTATATAAAATAAATGTACTAGCAGTTCCTTCTGCAAACAGATAACATACTGATGTCTCAGGCACACTTGTTCAATGGACTTAAGGAATTTTTTTTTTTTTCTAAAGCAAGTTGTCAGTAGTAGTGGTCTCTCCTAAGTCCAAATCACTTTGCATGCTGAAAATGAACCATGATCCACAATAAGTACTTGTAACATTCTTTAAATAGAGGGGTTTTTAATAACCTTTTGACAGTAGTCAGTGGGCTGCACTTCACCCCTCCAGGTGCTTGCAGAGGATTGCAGGCACCCATGGGGTGAGGCGCAGTGGGGCGCTTCACCCCGCGGGTGCCTGCAGAGGGCTGCAGGCACCTGCCAGGTGAGGTGCAGCGGGGCACCTCACCCAGGGGGCTTTAAAGCCCAGGCTGCCCCCAAACCTGGCGGTGGGGTCCCGGGTGCCCAGCTGGAGCCTACGGCTGCTGCTGGGGCTGGAGGAAGCGCGGCCGGGGATTCCCAGTGCAGGGGCTCCTGCCGGAGGCGGGGCCAGGGATACCTCGTTTTGAAATAAGAATGCTGTGTGAACACACCCTCTGAGTCTAGAGCTAAATAAAATTTTGTACAGTCAAAAGTTTTGAAAAGTTACTCAGTGGCTTTAAATGTCCATGATTCACAGCTTTCGTACGAGCTATACAATCATTCTAGTTAACCTCTAATAGCTAACTTGCCTCCATCTTTGCTTTTTAATCAAAATTTAATGTTCCTTTCCTGTAAGGGAAACACCAATGGAAGATTGTGGAGGCATGGCTGCCTTGCTTTCTATCAGGTCGAATTAGCTTGCCCAATGGTGATGTCTCTGTGGGAAGTATAGGAAGCTAAGTGGATCCTCCTTTAGTCAATCTGTTCTTTTTATCTCCAGTTCTGATCCAAGCCCAAAGCAAAAATTACCTTTTATCACTAAACTTTTATTGCTTTATAGAGTTTTGAATGAAAGGATCACTAAAGGAACATCAGTTCTTCAGATTCTGATTTTAGTTTCAAAGGCAGTCTTTGTCATTACAAAAATATTTAAAACCTGTTAATACCTCTGTTATGTCATGATGGTTTGAGAGACTCAGGAAGCTTATCTTTAATGTTCAGTATCAACAGACGTTACTATAGTGCAGTTTTGATTTTGAAGATAGCTTCATTAATATTAATGTCCCAAATTCTTAATTAAATTTGGCAAAAAGCTGAGGAGGGGGACTCAGAATTCTGTCTTTGCTCCTTGTTTTTAGGACCTTCCTATTCCAGTACTGGTTCCAAAGCGTGCTCTAAAACTATATTGGCTAATAAAGCGATATCTACCAGATAAGCATTGTGTTCTGGACATTCTCCTTCCCCATTTCCATTGTCTCTCTGATGCAGTGTGGTGTTTGGGATTTGTAGTACAGAGGTTGGATAGGAACTGGAAATTGCAGCTGGGGAACATTATGCCAAGGGAATACCTATCTGGAGAGATTTGGTCACTTCCTGGCCCTTTTGGACTGTCAGAGCATTGCAAAGAGCCAGACTCTTGCTCAAGATATGGATAATTATAATTGTGGTAACAGGCTTATACAAGACTTATGGGTTCCTTAAAATGATGGAGACTTCATTTTCTCTTATCTTAAAAACTTAAGCAAAGCTAAGATAAAGACCATTATTGGTGCACTTTGCTAATGAAGCATGCAATAAGGAAAGATGACTGTTTAGCAGATTTACTAGGTGAATATCTATACTTTTGCATACAGACTTTTAAAAATTCCTGCTCTCTAAAGACTAAGGACTTAAGAAATTCTAACTATTGCCTGATTGAGACTATAGTGGAAAGTGAAGAAACTCTTAATTCCTTGAAAGAATCTGCAGTACCTTAAGAGCTGATCCTTGCATAAGATCAGCCCCTGGTCTACACTGACAGAGAAATTCAATGTAATTCTGCTTACCTCAACCATCTGCAGCCTGGTCTCCACTGTCAGGGCATTAAGTTCAAATTAAATGGTGCTGTAATTCAACCTGGGAAGACCATCTCTGCAAATGTGTAGCACTATGATCAAAATCTACAATTCAAATTTAGGTCCATGTAGGCAGAGAGCAGGACCAGTCTTGCCGCTCCTGTTTTTTCCAGTCTTCTGCACCATAGCAACAAAGCTCCTCCTCTTTTTCTCCAGGATCAGGAAGTTTTCAATTAATGCTTCTTCCTGCATGAAGCACTGTGCCTCTCTGTTGTGCCTGCAGTGGAGAAACAGTGAGGAAAGCTTTTTTCCTTTTTTTTTTTTTAAGAGAAGAGAGGAAAGGGAATAAGCAGAAGCCAACTGCTTTTCCACAATCCCCTGCACTTACTACCCACAGTGCAATGTGTTTCAGGAAGTAACGTGAGCAGTGGGGTTGCCAGCAATTTGCTGTGATCACACAGCTTCATCTTCTGTAATTCGACATCCTAACATCAGATTACTGTATAATCCCATCCCCAGTGCAGACAAACCTTCAGATTAGAATTGTCAAAACCATATAGTTGTCATGTGTCTAGATATGTATGTGATACATCTGCTTATACAAAACCTTGTATATTACTCAGCAAAAGTCTAAATTTTTAGTTTATATTTGCTTTTGTTGGGTTTTCAATTATTACAAGTTGAAGGTTTCTACCAAAACTGTAAACAAAATGTAGGAGCAAAATTTACAAATTAATAACAGCAGACTGCAACACTGAAGTATGGTGGAATTTAAATAATCTCTATTGAGATTGACCTGAGGATACACTACTGATGTGCCATTGGTTTAGGCCATAAAGCCTCTCTTCAGTATATAAAAAGGAGAATATACTTCTGGTTTAGTGATTGGTGATTAATAGCTCTAATGTGTCTTGTAATCATTTTACTTAATCCAGCACTTGTATGAGCAGGTCAAGCTTTACACAAACTAATGTCCGGTGTCATGGAATAATACTTAGAAGAAAGTGACTGACTAAACACACAAGATACATTACACACTCTGATTAAAGGTAATGCTTAAAATACACTAGTGCAGGGGACTGCTTAAGTGCTACTTTTGAGAGCTCTTTATTTGGGAACCAGCACTGAAAATCTGAGTGACTAGCTGTTTGATTGGCCAATGGCATGACACATCAGCAAACAGCCCAAGTAAGATGGTGGCCAGCCATGAGGAGGATCTTTTTAATTCTGTCTTTGTTAACTTCTGCTACCATATAAAACAAGTAAAAATTAGTTTTGGGTTTTTTTTTTTCTGAAGGGGGGAAGATTGGTTGGCTGTGAAACTGGAGGCTGTATTGTATCCTCCTATGGGCAGGAGTCATCAAGTTACATCTGGCTGAGGCTGAGGTGGTTGCATAGATGGTATAGAGAGAGGGATGGGTGAGGGATGTCTTCATCCTGTGACTGCACAGAATTCCATAAACTGATCCAGTCCTCATGACCTTTCTGCAGTATGACTCTGAAAGGGGAGAGTCACCTCTCTCTCATACCTGTACAAAATGCCACATTAGTGATAATTCTCCATGGACTAGCACAGTGCTTCATCAGGCTCTGTGTGATGGATGTGCTTCATCAGGCTCTCCTTCACTCTGCAAAGTGATAGAGAAGATGAGTCAAATCTTGATTGAGCAATTTTTTAAAAGCAAGTGTATGAGAAGGGTTTGTCTATCTTGAATGTTTTTGAATAACCATAATTATCCTCAAGTTTGCCTGCATATTTTCAGAAGCTACCAGCTTCCAATGAAAAATTTGGGCCAAAGAATAAGAAACCATGACACAGCTAGAAGACACTCAAGATGGGTTATAGCAGTCTCTTGTTGTTGGTGCCAATCTCTTGAGAAACTCGTATTGACCACTTATCCTGAGAATGAATTTAAGAAACTGTTTGGTTGGTTTTGGGAGTCAGGTGGCTGACTTCTAGATACTTAGGGTTTATTTTCCGTATTTTCAAACTATGTGGGTTTTGGTTTTTGTGGACAGAATGTGTTTGGAGAAGTTGGTATGGAATAATCTTAGGAAGGTTCACCTGGAAGTTAGGTACTGAATCCAGGCCTCCAAGAAACTTCCCCTTTTAAGTTTCTTGACACTTTTGTGGTGCTTGTGGGCCCCCAAGATCTGTCCTTGGTCCTGATTCTATAGATTTCTTATTTCGTTGATGGTAGCAATGACACCCATCTTAACTGCAAGGAGAAAACTAAGTGGGGAATGACACAGCAAGGTCATTGAAGGATGATGGAATGCAGCAAACTCTCTCTATCATAAGAGCACAGAAAGAGGGGGAACTCCCAATCCCATCATGGAATCCTCACTATTAGATTAAAGGAGGGGCAAATAGTGCCACAACCTGTAATGCAGTAGTTGGAAACTACTGGGGTGTTTTGGGGATTCACATTCTTAGTGCGCATTTACTAAGAAATCCTTAATATATTCTGTTTGCAGGTGGAAGGTTTTAATATGCAATTCATAGTCTGAGGAACAACTAAACATTGCTTTAAGTTAAGAACTTCTTAATACAAAGTGGTATGTATGGTATTGTTTTGTAATGTCCATTTTTAGAGGAAATAAGGACAACCCTTGCTAATTTCCATGCATAAGATAAGCTAGTCAGTGTACTACACCCAGCATCTAAAATACATCATAGCATCTAGTTCACCATGCATTCAGCCCCAGTAACTTCTTCCTTTGCAGTCCTTAACAGGAGGAGATGATTCATAATAACTGAAGCATATATTTATGAAGGTCCTGGTGGACACAAACCTTTTTTCAGTGATGCCAAACTGATTATTAAACTAATGAGATGAGAATTATCAACAGAATCAGTGTGTGAGGCAACATCTTTTTCTGGAGCAACTTCTGTTGGTGAAAGACAAACATTTCAGTTTACACAGAGAATTAGCAGGGTGATTACAGGCTGGTGCTGGTTGGAATCTCAGTTTTGTGGTCCAGACTTTCCCTGATAAATTTGGAGAGATGTGACATAAATCAGTTATGTTCCAAGCTTCCCTTATAGTTGCGGCAAGGTGTGCATTTTTAGGTAATTGCCTCATATAGGCTTTGATGGTGATGTTTAGGCTTGACCTTTACTCAGTGGGTTCTTTTTCAGAAAATAAAACCATTTTAAGGTCTCGTGACAGTTCAGACTCTTTTTGAGTAGAGGGTAGCAATGTATATTGTCTTTTGAAGTAAAACCATCTCTTTGGCACCCATAGGTAATTAGCTGCATTAGCACATTTAACAGACTGTTGAATTTGTTACATCAAATGGCTGTCTAGATGTTAATCCTTCTTGACCTCTTAATCAAGTAGAACAACAGTAATAGATGGGTTCCAAAGTGGTAGCCGTGTTAGTCTAGTTCAGCAAAACAAGCATGGAGTCCCGTGGCACTAAAAGACTTAACAAATTTATTTATTGGATGAGCTGTCATCGGAGAAAAATCCCACTTGTCAGTTTATCTGCCTTGCTAGTCGCCAACATGATGGATGTAAGCATCATAAAATAACTCTCAACAATACACTTGGCATATGAAAACCCTAGTCTACTTATGAGGAACGATCCTTACTACCACTGTGATTCTTTGTAATAGATCATGAAAGGTCAGATTTGGGCCATGTATTTGCAAAGTTGCTTGTCTTTTTGGGCCCAGCATGACACAGAGCATAACATGGGAGATGAGCAACTTAAGAATGAAAAAGGAATTCTATTAGTAATAACTTCATGGGAATCATTCCTAAATCCTTGAAAAAGGTTAAATTCAATAAAGGTTTTTCAGACTTATTAGCATACTCTCCATGAGCATATCTGATTTGGAATTATATATAATCTATAGTCATTGAATAGAAGCAGAAAATAAATGTAAAAACCTGGAAAAATGTCAACTCTTTCCTGTCAGTGTGTACTAAAGTATTTTATCCTATTTATGTACTAACATGATCATCACCATAGTATATCTGTGTCCTAGAACACATCTAATTTTCTGCTGTGGGGCTTCCCAATGGAGGAATATTCTTTACAGTAATAAATTGTACTGCTAATTTATTCCTGATTTTTATAGTTTCTTCTTTTTTCTCAATTTTAGCTCATTATTTCTAATTATAAACTTCTGACCACCGGCAATAATTTCTGTATAACTTCGAGACATTCACTTACTTAGTTGATCATATTTTGCTTAGCTGTAACTTATTTAAACTACATACTGTATATCATTGCATATAAGCCAAGATTTTTTTGCCTGAAAATTGGTTTAGAAACAGGCACTTGCCTTATACACAGTAGAATACGGTGAACAGCCCCAGCCCAGCAGTTTCTCTGACTGCACTACCGGCTGGAGCCCCAGCATGGCTGGAGCCGCCATCTTGGGCAGTCTGTCTGGGCTGGGGCTAGAGTAAGGAGGGGACCCCAGCATCTGGAGTGGCCAGGTAAGAGGGTTCTGGGGGAGGTCAGCCTGGGCATGGGGGGGGGGGTCAGGGAGGCCAGGGATATGGCAACAGGGCCCCAGGGGGTGGTTGGGGAATGTGGGGAAAGCTGTGGCAAGACCTGGGATTTAGGGAGGGAGTCAGGGAGTGCAGGGAAGCAGCAGGAGGGCCCGGGGGCTAGGGGGGGTTCAGGGAGCCCAGGGAAGCAATGGCAGGACCTGAGGATTTGGGGGGGGGCTGCCTTGGAGGCTGCAAAAAGTGGCAGCAGGGGTTGGGAGTGACAGGGAAAGGGTGTTGGGGAACAGGGGGACACCATCAGGGAATGGAGAATGCGGCAGCCAGGAGGAGGGGCAGCCGTGAGGAATGGACAGAGCAGGGGAGGCAGCAGGAGGAGCAGCGGGGCAGGAGTGAGGAATAGACAAAACAGGAGGATAGGAGTGAGGAGCAGAAAGAGCAGGGGGGTAGGAGTGAGGAATGGACAAAGCAGGCAGACTGGAGAAAGCAGGGAGATAGGGGAAAAGTAGCAGCAGGGGTTTGGGGGTTAGGGATGATGTCAGGAACTCCAGGGGAAGCCAGCAGCACTGGGTGGGAGGCTTGGGGACCTCGGCTTATGCACGGGTCACCCATTTTTTGCCTTTTTTTTTTTTTTTTTTTTTTTTTTTGGGCTCAGAATTGGGGGTTGGCTTGTCCTCGGATCAGCTTCTACATGAGTATATACAATACTATTTTAAGCTTTCCTTATAAAGGGGAACTGGAGGAACTGGTTTGTGTTTTCCCTTTTACTGTTGTCTCCTAATATAGAGGTCCTCAGACAGGTATTTTCTTACAAGTGATGTATGTGGGAGAACAGTCACTTCCTTTGTCCAGAGTGACCTCTGTGCATTTACTACCTGACTTGTTTGCTTGTTTCTATTTTCTAGCCATATTGCATGGCAAGCATCATAGTAAATTAATCTGTTATTGCCAGGCATTCTTTATTTAGGCTTACTGCTATCCAAATATAATATCTTTTGTGAAGTAAGATGTTAAATAATATTGTGTCAAGCAGAGCTGTAACACTCTGTTTTGCCACCCGGGGCACATTCCAATCAGAATGCACCCCTTCCCATTAGCAGCACTTACAGCTGGCACCGCAAAGCCACCCCTTTAATAGAGCAGCTCCATTGAGCTGCTCAGGGCTGCCTGGGGCTTTGCCCTGTCAGCCCTGCTGTAGTTATGGCTCTGGTGGCAAGAATACACCAGTTGGGAGTCAATAAAATTTTTCCCTAAAATAATCCTGGAAATTGGAGAACATCCAAAATTGTAGGTTATGGGTTCAGTTTAGATAATGGTAATAAACTTGGGCTTTCACCCCCTGCTGATGTATTTACCATTTAAACTCTCTCCTCTTCCCCCACCTTGTGCTGTCTTTGGAGGTCATGGGATTTTGGTAGAAAAAACAGCTAGCGGCTAGCCTATTCTACAAGTGTTAGGATGTAAGGTGCAGATGATAGACTTTTCTTTCCACCAAATCCCAGACGAGACTGCGCCTCATCTTTGTTCTTCATCTTGCAAACAGGTGAGACAGGAATTTTGGTGTTGCCTCAGCTCTTAAAGAATCAGATCATCAGGAAGTGGAAGATACTAGTTGAAGAAAGAGAGGTTTTTGGTCCTTTTAAAGATGCCTCTCTAAAATCATGGGAAGAAATGCTACTAGAATTCACAGTAGCACAAAGGTGTAGTGTAAAAGATTGGCTTAAAACTGCTTGATAAGATGCACAAAATAAATCTTTCCTTTTATTTCATTTTAGGTGGTCTACGTTTTGTGTAGAATTGTTTACTAATGTGTAAGAATGTGTCTACAGTGGTTCTTAAACGTTTTCATTTTCTGAACCACTTTTGTAAGAGAATCTTCCCATAAACCCAGTTCCTCTCCTCAAAGGTCAGACCTAGCTGTCTGGCTCTCAAAATATTTGATTCTACAGAACATCAGCAATGTCTTTATAGACCATGATTATGGAACGTCAAAATGTATACTTCAGTATTTAAGTGCCTGTTGAATCGAGTAGTCTCCTTTAGTCAGGAATGTTGCGGATATTTAGGCCTATGATTTTTTTAAGTACATTCTTATCACTTAGCTAGTTACAGGGGTATCAAAACAAAGAATCAAACCACAGGCTGCCTGTCTATGGGCTTTCTCTCACTGTGGCAGTTTGAGGCCTTCTACTTTGGCTAAGCATAACCAAGGGCAACCATAATCTGGGAAGCGTGTGGTCACATCCACGTATTCCAAACAAATTTCATTAAAACAAAATAATACCAAGCTGTTAAGAAGGCCATCTGCAGATAAAGAAAATACCTTTTGAATGCTTAAAAAGAAATTTTATTTGACAACATTCTGTCTGGTTTTTAAACACTTTGTCTTGTTTGGTTGTTATGTTGCCCACTTTTCCTGATGATTTCTGTCTGATTCTTTGATTGTCTATTGTGTAAGTAATTGTAATTAGTTAAGGTTGTGGGGTTTGATTAGTTAGAGAATGAAGTTACAATATATTAGGATTGGTTAAAGAATTACCTTGTAAAATTTTTGGTTAAAAACTATAAAATCTCTCTATATTAAAAACTAAGGTCAAACAGGAAGTAAGGGGGAGGAAGGAAAATTACTGGTGTGAAGAATTGGGATTCTTGCTAATTACCCCCAATAAATCCATACTATTGCCTGCTGCTGGACCTTGGACTCTAGCTTTTTGTCAGCAAACAAAGAACTGACGGAAGGGGTCCCTAACAAAATGCATGTGACTTCTACTACATAAATTGATTCTGAACCTGTACAGGAGACTGTGGGCAAACCTCTGAGCCTGGACAGAGCCACATTGACATAACGAAGGCTCCATACAGATGTAGGAGATCAGTCATGTGATTCTTTTTTGCAAAAACTGAACCTAAATGCATGTTGTGATTTTTTGTTTTAGTAAAGATGGTTCAAAGGTGTGACCCTCATAGTCAACTCCAAATATGAACATTCCCTGAGTTCTGATGTATTCCAGTCCTGGATTCTGGTTTAGTCTCATTATGGTCTTAGCCAAGAATTTTACATCCAGAGCTGTCAAGTTTTGTTAATGTACAATGGCTTTGAATCCAGAAATCTGGTTCTGATTCTGTTGCTAAGGCCAAGCTGCTCCCTCCCTAAAGTTCAAATGTTAAGTGATTATTTTAAAAAAGTGAGCCAGAGAAAACAAGTCACTGCGCGCGCAAAAAAAAAAAAAAAAAACAACCCTCAGGAAAACATGTATTTTTACAAATGCAGTAATTTGGACCTTTTTCAGGAAAAGCATGAAGGTGTGATCCAAAGTCCATAGAATTCACTGGAAAGACTCCCACTGATTTTAATGGATCAGTCCCTAGAAGACCAACACAACAGTTACAAGTGTCGTACTTCCAAATATTAAGTAAAAACCTTTTTTATTCTCCATTTCCTACTTTGTGGAGATCATGACTTGAATAAAGCTGGGATCTGAGATCAGAAGTGTCTCCGTTAACTAAGAACTAACATTCTTTTTGGCCTTATTACATGCCAATTAAATGTCTAGCAACAAAGGGAATTCATGCAAACAGTAAGAATGTAAGGTAAATGTATGGGAAAAGTAGTTTTGCGGAAATGAGTTAGCAACTTTCTATATCTCTTATAAATACTAAATTTCAATAAGTGCTTTCTGAGCAATCAGTACTTCATTAAGTTACAATAAAGCTGCTTTTTAAAATACAAATTACTTAAAACAATTAAATTAAGGTTGAAAAGTAAATGGACTAATTTCTGACGCATGTACATTCACCAGCTATCTGCAAAAATGTCTCTCAGTTGCTAACATTGATTCAGTTAGCAATGCTGGAAGTTCCAATGTAGAAGTATTGCCAGTAAATCTAGATATTCTGTTGGTTCAACATGCTCAAAACAGTAGCTGGCAGACTGCCAGCCGCAGGCTCCTGAAGTTGCCATTTCTAATGGAGCTAACCTGATGTTATCCCAACCAGGGTATGTTTTTGAACTTTCCATACGGCAGACATGTTTGTAATGCTAGGTAAAAATACATTCCTAATGCAAAGCAAAGGGGTATGTTTAGTGGGGAGACTGATTCCAAGACAGTTCAAATGGCTCATTGCTTCAGCTCAGGCCTTTATAACTTTTTAAAGTCTTCAGCCATAAATTGACTGTTATAATTGATAGACAAACTGGTTGGCATTTTAATAACTAGTTAGTATTCATTCAGAGAAGTAGTGTATCCAGCTGCAGTTCAAAATGTTTCATGGTTTGGGGTCTAAAGCAAAAATTCTTTTAAGAGCCATCTATGATTATTTGGATAATCTTTAGATGTACAATGACACAAATTAATATGAGCAAATGGGATAAAGGCATTGGGTGCCCAGCAGGTCAGTCAGTTTAGCACTGGTTTATCTGGTGCCTGAGTAAAAATCCACTGAAGTCCCTGGAAAGAATCCCAGGCTATGCCCACACTTAGGCAGTTAAATTGATTTATGTTAACTTGGACAGGATTTGTTAGTTCGATGTAGGAGAGGGGCACCATGGGAGGTATGGTAACATGGCCCCCTAGAAGGGCCATGCCCCCATCCAATATACAGAAAAAAGACAGTACCCTGGGAAGGAGAAGGGCAAGAGTGTTAAATTGAAATAACAGTTAAGTCAAAATAACATGTCCACACTGTTTAAAATAAGCTTCAATTTAACTGTCGTCTAGATATAGTACTAAGTTTTATTATAGTGAAATGACTCTTTATTTTGAAATGAGGGAGCTCCTTATTTTGAAACAAGGAAATATAGTTTGGGCATGCAATTTTTTAAATCAAAATAATCAGCATTATGTTGACTTAAAGACTAAGTGTGGACATCAGTCTGCTTGTGGAATTCCCATTAAGTGATGCTCTCTCCTGACCCAGCAGAGAGTCTTGTAGTTTGAAATGGTGGCTGAGGTAACTTTAATGATCCATATGCAAGGCATACAACTACTAGGTGGGGAATGAAAAACAAGGAGTCCTGTGGTACTTAAAGACTAACAAATTTATTTATCGCACAAGCTTTCGTGGGAGAAAATCCCACATCCCACTGAAGTGGGATTTTTCTCCCTGGAAAGCTCATGCGATAAATTAGTTAGTTGTAAAGTGCCACAGGAATCCTTGCTTGTTTTGTTGGACTAGACTAGTACAGCTACCCCTTTGAAAACAGGAAGGGAATATTAGTCTAGTAACTAGTTACAAGTGTATATCTACCAGCTGTCGGGGGGAACATTTATTTATATCTAGGCTGTAAAGTCTTGGAAGCAGGGGCTGCTGTTTATCTTGTAAATAACTGAACATGATTAGCAAATAGTGTAGTGTCCATAACTGTGCAAAATCAAACATCTTTACAGAAATACTCTACCATAAGTTCTATCAAGAGGAAGGATTTAGATGATATTTAAAGAGATGGAATGATTTACAGAGCTGGAGGCTGGGGTTCAGAAACACAAGGTACAGTTAGCTGAAACAGAAAAAACTGACTTCTAGCTGTGATTAGAGAGGTACTAGAGGAGAGGCTGCAACTGAGGGACCAGAGATAGCAGTAATCAGTGCCACCATTAAGTACAGTGACAAACTAAAAAGCCATATTTAGTCCCTTGTGCAAAAGAGAAGACAAGTGCTATATCTTTACAGGGAAACAGGTGGGGTGGGTTGTTTTGTTTTTTGTTTGTTTTTTTTCTTGCTTCATGGTCAGGATAGGATAGGTTTTAAAAATCCAACAAACAGTTGTTCTGTAAGTGCACATGTTTTTGCTTTGTGCAATCAAAAGCATCTACTTCTGTTTTAATCAAAATTATAGTAATCAAAGACAACTTAGAAATGTCTACAGAAATTAAAAGATTTAGTCTAGCTTCATAAGGAAAAGATCTATAGGAATTCATCTCTAGTAAGTTGTTTGAAGATTTGCAAGTGAAAATCTTTAGAAATAAAAATATTGTTATCTGAGTACTGAACATAATGAATGTGTGTGTGTATATATATGTCTGGTTCTGGCAACTGTAATGTAAGGCAATTTCTGTACTGGAAACATGGCTAAGTTTCTATCATGTAATTTGCTTGATAATTGGAGGGAATGGTTTACATTTTAGATATAAGTAATATCTGAGTTTCTTTTTTAATCTTTGTTTTCCAGATGCCAATGTATGATGCACATTTTTGTATTTAATATATTTAGCTAATTATGTGTCTGTTTCTATCACTGCCATTTCCTATACTGCAAAAGGGAGGGATTAAACTGTGTATTACAATATTCCTAATTGTCACTTGTGATAAGGTCAGGCCAGAGGGTTGCAGGACAGTATGCCAGGGCAGGTATGTGACCCCTAGGCTAGTAAAGGCCATTTTCCCTTGCTGCAGAGAAAAGGTTTCTGCAGGCCAATTACAGACACCAGGACCCAATCAAGGGCTACCCCAGGCCTATAAAGGCTGCTTCCACCAGAAGCAAAGGGGGGGGAAAAAAGCTGAAGCTGCTGCTAAGCTTGGAAGGTCCCCAGGCTGAGAAGGAAGTTGTTTCTCCCCTGCCTCAGATTGGGTATGTCCACAAAGCCCGGGGCAGGGAGCCGGGGCCACGGCTGTTCCCCGCCGCGGGGGCTGCAGCCACGGGGAGCTGGGTCCCTCTGGCCCCGGGCTCAGCGGGGGCAGCGGCTGCGAGCCCCGCGGCTCCCCCGCCACCAGCTCGGGGGTCCTGCAGCCCCAGGGGAGGTGGCTGCAGGGCACGGGGTGAGCCGCCTGGGCTGTGGCCACCTCCCCCGGGGCTGCAGGACCCCCGAGCTGGTGGCGGGTGAGCCGCGGGGCTCGCAACCACTGCCCCCGCTGAGCCCGGGGCCGGAGGGGCTGGCGGGACCCGGCTCCCCGTGGCTGCAGCCGCGCGCCGGAGCCGCTCCGCCAGCTTGGGGGGCAGCAGGGGCGTTAAAGCCCCTGGGGCGCAGTGCCCCACTGCCTGCTCCTGGCGGGTGCCTGCAGGGGGCTGCGGGCACCCGCCAGGTGAGGCGCAGTGCCTGCAGCCCCCAGAGGAAGCGAAATAGCAGGTCCACACTGTGGACCTGCTATTTCGCTCCCTTATTTCGAGGACACAGTTTTGTTATTTCGAAACAAGTTATTTCGAAATAACAGGTTCTTTCGAAATAACAAAACTGTGTGTAGACATAGCCTTTGAGCTTGGATGTATCAAGGATGCTTTATCTTTATAAGATGAAA